>OW026302.1:3465714-4681428 GCA_932273695.1 Apotomis betuletana | reverse complement strand
CATCGCTCATCACGAACTTGTTATTTGGAAAAAATATCCAAGTCATTTCAATGTCAATAAGGCGTTAATGTTTTCGATGTAATCTAATAAATCTTAATGTGAATTTTAAATAT
Organism: Apotomis betuletana; assembly: GCA_932273695.1. Lineage (NCBI taxonomy): Eukaryota > Metazoa > Arthropoda > Insecta > Lepidoptera > Tortricidae > Apotomis > Apotomis betuletana. The sequence continues at coordinate 4,681,315 of OW026302.1, read as the reverse complement.
TTCGTAGAAATTAATACAGTTAATCGAAGTAACATTGGCCCTTCCGTATGTCATTGACCCACACTTACAAACTTCCAGTTTTAATTGTTCTACTACTACTGCTACCGCATAGATAATGTATACGACCGTTTTAACTTTTTAAAAAGTTTTTACCTCGACAAATACAGGAATTTCATACAACATTATTGTCGAGCAAATCGAGCCAGCAAATATATTTTTTTACAATTGTTGATACATTTATCCACGCCCTGTAGCTCTGTATATTTAAAACTGACAGTGTGTAAGTTAATGTTACACTGAAGGGCTAAAATTCCCCCTATTGACTGTAGTAAAAACGACGTCTTGTGGTTTGTGACTACTTTTCTGAAATTGCATTAATATAATTATTACAGTTAAAATTGTTACTGGATTTGGGAATAATACCTACCTTTGCAAGAATAAAATGTAACAAAATAACCTACATGAACGAAGAAGTCACTAACTTGCTACGAGTACTGGTTAGAGAGCTAGTAATGTTAAAAGAATATCGCTTTGAACTTTTGTTTCGACACCTGTCAATATGGTTTCTCTACTGCTTTTATATACGAAGTTATTTCTACACATCTTCAACTAGCAGGTTCGTCCGGCGCGTAAAGCTTTTTCTTTACCGTAGTCGCATAAAAAGTATACTAGGTACTACTATACCCGTACCAGGCAAGTTATGTTAAAATCTGTCCAGCCGTTTCGGCGTGTTTTTTTTTTTTTTTTTTTTTCTTTTTTTTTTTTTTTTATGTCATAGGGGGCAAACGAGCAAACGTATCGCCTGATGGAAAGCGATTACCGTCGCCCATAAACACCTGCAACACCAGAGGTGTCACAAGTGCTTGCCTACCCGGAGGACGAAGATAGAATGCCTCTATGCTAGTAATTTCACCGGCTATCTTACCCCCACACCGGAACACAACAATGCGAACATTGCTGTTTGGCGGTGGGTTAGCAGGCAAGACGGTAGTAACAATCCGGACGGCCCCTGCACGAGGCCCTACTACTCCAAAAAGTGATGACTGATGAGCGAACAAAAAACACATTTTTACCAACAGATGACGCTGTACGGCTAGCTCTGCGCGCTCATAGAAATCCTGCATCGCGTTGTTAAGATTTTTCCTGAAATAATGTCCATATAGTTTAGTAGTAGATGTTGTTTTTGACTCTCTCTTCACCTTCTGACTTTCTCTTTCAGCCCACCCTGTTTCCACCTCCCGCTGGAGTATGCCAAGCTGGTCTCCGAATGTTCAAAGCTGGGGCGCGGCGATGACGGCTCCAGTGCTGTCTGGATACACAAACCTGTGGCCCAGAGCCAGGGGAGAGGCATTTTCCTGTTTCGGGTATTGACAATCTCTCTTTTTCACTAATTTCATCTAGATCAGCTTAGTCCGTTATCTTCCACGTCCTACTGGAGAATGCGAAGCTGGTCTCCGAATGTTCAAAGCTGGGGCGCGGCGATGACGGCTCCAGTGCTGTCTGGATACACAAACCTGTGGCCCAGAGCCAGGGGAGAGGCATTTTCCTGTTTCGGGTATTGACAATCTCTCTTTTTCACTAATTTCATCTAGATCAGCTTAGTCCGTTATCTTCCACGTCCTACTGGAGAATGCGAAGCTGGTCTCCGAATGTTCAAAGCTGGGGCGCGGCGATGACGGCTCCAGTGCTGTCTGGATACACAAACCTGTGGCCCAGAGCCAGGGGAGAGGCATATCCCTGTTTCGGGTATTGACAATCTCTCTTTTTCACTAATTTCATCTAGATCAGCTTAGTCCGTTATCTTCCACGTCCTACTGGAGAATGCGAAGCTGGTCTCCGAATGTTCAAAGCTGGGGCGCGGCGATGACGGCTTCAGTGCTGTCTGGATACACAAACCTGTGGCCCAGAGCCAGGGGAGAGGCATTTTCCTGTTTCGGGTATTGACAATCTCTCTTTTTCACTAATTCCATCTAGATCAGCTTAGTCCGTTATCTTCCACGTCCTACTGGAGAATGCGAAGCTGGTCTCCAAATCTTCGAGGCTGCGACGTGCTGATCACGGCTCCAGCGGCGCGTGGATCCACAAGCCCGTGGCCCATAGTCAGGGTCGAAGGATCTTCGTGTTTCGGGTCCGGGTATTGACAACCTTCCTACTTTTATCCGGCTCAGCTCATCCAACGTGCACTTTTTACTGTAGTACGCGAAGTTAGTCTCCGAATGCTGGAGGTTGTGACCAGGGCCTGCGATTCCGGAATCAGTTAGTATTGAAAGCCCTAGTTGCGACGTGGCGAGGATGAGTCCACCAGCCCGTGGCTGAAAGGCAAGGAAAAGGGATCTTCCTATTTCGGGTGCATACCATACAAACTTCCTTATTCTCTATATCTACCTCGCTCAATTTGTCTAACTTCCACTTTCTGCTGGAGTACGCGAAGCAGGTTTGTGTATGTGATCAAATGAATGAAGAATGAGCTTAAGGTTGCGGATTACTTAACGACGGACTCAATCATTTAGGAAAAATAAACACTCCAGCTGTCATACAACCAGGCTTTCTTGCGTGGTTAGCAAAAATAGGTTGTCGCAGACACACCGGCATCAAAACTGAGCGTGATGCCCATTTGTTTCAGAGCATCTGCGAAATGCGGTGCGGCAGCGCAGCGGTGGTGCAACGATACATCGAGCGGCCTCTTCTCATAGCGGGGTACAAATTCGACCTGCGACTGTACGTGTGTGTACCCGGCTACCGGCCTCTTACCGCCTATATGTACGCTGAGGGGCTTGCCAGATTCGGTGAGAGACAGTTATTATATGTATATGTTTTAATGCAGTATGGCACTTAACTAATATGTGTAACGTTCGAAATATAAGGACACCGCGCGGCACTTACGGCATTTTAAAGAAAATTATGAAATTTTGCGATAACTCAAAAACGGCTCGACCGATTTTATTCCATATAGTTTTCATTGAAAGTACTTATGAGGCCTCTTTTTCATGAAATTTTCCATAATTTTTTGACCCGTGGTTGAAAAGTTATTTTTTTGATTTCCGGAGCGAATATTTACAAAACTGCTGACTTGATCATAAAATAATGTTTGGAGACCCCTATTATTTTTAAAAGACCTATTCAACGACACCCCACCCACTAGTGTTGGAACGAAAAACAAAATTCACCGCACCTTAGGTGTACGAGGTACTTACCGTAAAAAAAGTTTTTATTTTACCGTTTTGTCGCCGTGATACATACACATACGCATACCAAATTTCAGCTTTCTGGTAGTAATGATCACGGAGCTAAGCTGCGGACGGACGGACAGACGGACATGGCGAAACTATAAGGGTTCCTAGTTGACTACGGAACCCTAAAAAGGAGCGGAAAGGAGCAGAGCGTAGCTGTGTGAATGGATCAATCACATTACTCAGATTTAAATGCACGTATTTTCGGATTCACAAAGACTAAGCCTGATTGGCTCATTTTCTCCGGTCCGCTTCTGTGCACAGGTGCCTAAAAGGTATGCACTGAACTATGAGCAGAAGGTCCCGTTTGTCATGGCAACCTTACCTTATTTTTTATAAGTAACGTCAACCATCTAAAGCTAGAATAAAATCTAGTACATATTTAATTCGATAAGTGAATATATTATACCGATTAAGGTCCGGAACATTAAAAACACGTTCTATGAGCGAGCCGAATCAGTGCTGTCATTGTTAATTTTTTTGTTTAAAAATCATGAATTTATATATCAAATATCAATCGTGAAATTAACGTACCTAATCCATACTAATAATAATGTCTAAATGCGAAGGTAAGTATTTCTGTTTGTCTGTTACCTTTTCACGGCGAAACTACTGGACAGATTTCGATGAAATTTTAAATTTAAACTCTAGGACATATTCCTTTTTTATGGGTACTCTCAAGGGGTGATTCGGAGAAGTTTTTTTATTTCAATTGTTTTTTTATGTAGAGGAATGTTGAATAACGTATTTATTTTATTGAAACTTTATCGCACAAACCGTAATACGCAAATGGTGGACTTATTCTCTAACGGAAAACGTTTGTGCAGAATCAGTAAAAGCAATGAGAAAAATATAAAACGAGACAAAAATCATTATGTTACAAAATACATAAAAAAAACAAAAACATAAATATATACACATAAATAAATGTAAAACATCATAATACAGCAATAAATCCCGAAATGGATTGTTATACCTACAAGCATCAGAAAAAATATCATAGAATTTTATATCTATAAATATAAAATTCTAAATCCCCTTATGAAAATTTTTCTACACTATATATATACCGGGTGGGCCCTGTAACAGGAGCAATAAATTAAAACATAGATTCGTCCCTTGAAACTAAACAACATTTGTTAAGCGACTTCTGAAAATAACGTGTATTAAATGACATTTTGTAGAATAATGTTTAGATAAAGAAGCAATGTATTGCGAAATGTCCGATATTAGTAGAGTGACAGCTATGTCAATGCTCAGGGAATGTCAACGTTGGACGACATACATTGAAAATACTATTTAATTTGTTAGAAAGAATAAAATTCTGAAAGCTGACTTTTTTTAAAAGTTGCTGATCAAAATGTTGTTCAGTTTAACGAGTAAAATCTATGTTTTAATTTTTTGCTTATGCTACAGGACCCACATTGTATAGTACAAGATGAAAGTGACAGAGTCAAACCACGCTAACTCTTCCAAGCAAAATGAACTGTCAAACTGTACAAATAAATAAATAAATAAATAAATATCAGACAACCTCACACAAATCAACATAGTCCCAAATTAAGCTCAAGAAGGCTTGTACAAAGTGAGTCAGTTTGTATGGTTTGACAGTTCATTACGAATTTCACACGGGCGGAGCCGCAGGCACAGCTAGATATTTATAATGTCTACGACAATCTCATCGCATGGTAATTTTATTTAAAATAATCCAATAAAAGTGTCAAAGGAAATATTATGGGGATCGGTTGAAAAAATTATTAATTTACGAATTTTACGATCGGTTGAAAATATTATTTATTCATATGATTACGTAAAGGTATGCTTGAATTCGAAGGTGAAGGTAGCCGGACCTTATTTTGTTGCACCAATGAATTTTATATACTTGAGAATTTCAAGAGCACATTAAGCCGGTTTTTTAATAGTTGTTTATAAAACTGTTATATAATAAGAGGTCATAGGCCTAATTTATAAACTACTTTATCTACACACATATACAATTACCTATTCATCGTCAATCGAGAAGAGGCGGCGGCGAAAATACGCATTTTGTGTATAGCGTTTCTGGTATTAAAGAAATTATTTAAATTTGATTGGGGTGGGACGTGCAAGCGACTTGTCTGATAACGCGGTTTTTTTAATTTGGCATAGTAAATTAATGAACGTCTTCAAAAGTTGAAAGTTTATTGGTCAATGTCACGACTGTTGGAGCTTACCTTGACCACGGTATATATATATGACATGTATACTCTGGAGCGATGAAAATTTGAAATTATAATTATCTAATTCTAACCCTTATATAATAACATAACGCAATCTCGGATGCCTGTTCAGATGACTCCGTACGTACTTTAGTCCGAATTTTCATAATTCAGAAAACTACTTTCTAATAATAAAAAATGGTATTCTTTTGATTATCATACCACCCTAACCTAATTATATTGTCTAGCATTATCTACAGCAACAACGATTATGTAGCGAAAATTCAGAATTTTGTGGGTGTTCCTATGTTGGGATAATTATAGATTTTCCATCGCCAGCGACAGCCAAAACTCAATACAATAGGTTCTGTTCAAAACCTCATACCTAGTTTGTAGATTGATACTGAAATACGAGCTTTGTTTGTATCGTCGCTTTTGTCGGGTAAGCTCGTTTTAATATTTCCATCTCAACTGTTTCACCGAAGTTGAAACTTTTCCGACAAAAAACGATGGAAAAACATTATGCACTTTATCTTTAGTTATTTGTTATTTAGTGAATTTTGGTAATCAACAGACGATAGGTATATATATGTTTATATGGATACGATATGTAATTAAACTAATTTATTTCTTACAGGCACGGACAAGTACACTCTATCCGACATCCACAACCCGTACCGGCACTTGACTAACTCGTCCCTCAACAAGACGGGGCCACGTTATGCAGAGTGCAAGGACAGAATAGGCAGCGGTAAGGACTGAATATTATACTCATACAATCAAATATACAACGGCCTGCAGAAGCGTTATTTCTTTTAATACTTAGAGTTGTTCTCGCTGAACTATTTTTTATTAAAACTAAGGCTAAGGGCATTAATAGACAACCAGAAATTTGACGGATTGGAGGAAGGGATTACGAATAACATTGTCAAAAGAATTTCAAAATCCAGAGATTTATGACTTATAATTTTATGAAACATGTAATGTCTCATTTTTTAATTTGGGTTTACACCATAATTTCATCAATTTGTATCAATGGTTATTAATATATTTTTTTTTGTTAACGCAGGCTGCAAGTGGACATTGAAACAGGTCCGTCGCGCACTCGTCGGACGATGGGAGGCGATCGAGTGGCTGGTGTGGCAGAGGATCCGAGCCCTGGTCACTCTGACCCTCCTGGCCCAGGCCACCGGCACTCCTCCGGCGAGGAACTGCTTTGAGTTCTACGGGTTCGATGTGTTGCTTGATGATGCGCTTAAGCCGTGGCTGATGGAGGTTTGTCCACTAATGATAATAACAGAATTCTCTAGCACTTTTTCTAGTGCACTCTTGAAAATCTCATAATCGATATCCCTTAATTTCTCGGGGTACTCCTCGACCGAGTGGCTGGTATGACAGACCTGGTCATGCTACTGCTGCTGGCTCAAGCCACCGGCACATCGCTAGCCCTTTTTCCAATGCAATGCCATCTGTCAATCTTTTACAAACTGTCCTCGACGGAACTAATCCCTCGCGGTAATCTTCAACCGAGTGACGTGTGCCAGAGTATCCGAGCCCTGGTCACATTTTCCCTCCCAGCCCAGACCACTGGCACCTTTCCAGCGAGGAACTGCTTCTGAAATGCCTGCTGCTGGACGTCGTACTCAGGCCGAGTCTGGTTTGTTGATGGCTCATGGAACGTTAGTTAACTTTCATGGTTTTTTTTCTAAGTAATTTTTCACTTCGGCTAGATCTAGCTTCGGCTACATTAAATTTGATAGATCAACATTAAATTTGAGATGTCGGAACAACGGGGCCACGCCGTTTCGCCGTCTAAATAAACTTGTTCGGTTCATGACGCATTAGTGTCTTACACTGTAATGTTATGTAACCTGTTTTTTCAATAAATAAATAAATGCCTCAGAACAATATGCCATCTTACTTACAAGTTTGATAGGAAAATCAAACACATGAGAACAGTTATTCATTAGTTACTTCAAAGTCTCAACCTTGACCAGTGCTCGGGCAGTTACCCAATAACCTCAACTATAAGCGATTTTGCCATGTGCGAATACTTTCCTCGTTAGTTTAGTTCGAAAGGATTCATACCGCTTTTGTCATGTTGCAGGTAAATTTGTCTCCTGCACTTGCAGCGGACTGCGAGGCTGACGTGGCGGTGAAACGACCCATGCTCCATGAGCTGTTTGACCTACTCGGTCTGCCCATGCGACACACTGGCCTCTCGCTGTTGCAGGGACCGCCGATGGCTCACGTCACCAGGTGAGCTTGCTGCTCGATGTGACTGTGAGGCTAACGATCAATGCTGCGAAGGCGGTTCAAGCTGATCGGTTTGCCTATGCTGCATTGCTGCAGAGGACACAGACTGGTCACGTTACCAGGTAAAATCCCTTTAGATCACCAAGATAGGGACCAATGCTGCATTAAGTATTCGACCTATTCAGCTTGCCTGGCCTTGCGTAAGGAAAGCAGACGTTTTCCTAAATTTGCATGCTCACGCAGCAGTTTCTCTGCTGGTTTTGACGGATGCTGAGGGAAGGTGTTAAAGCTCATTTCAGAGATTCAAACGTACGTGGCATGTATTATCTTAACGATTTAATGAAAGTATATGTCGTTTTCAGTCACTTGGAGGAAGAGAGCACAGTCCACACGGTGCGACCCCGCCCGCCGGCGTCCGCGCAGCCGCGGCCGCGGCTGTGGCGGCGGCGAGCGCTACCCATCAACTGCGTCACTCTACAGGCGCCTTCTATGGACAAAGAGACGGTATATCTACAATAGTTTACACGTAATTAATGAAACGATAAAAATCCCACGTATACAAAAGCTAGTTGCTCTTGAGACCGCTGACATTACATTTACATACATTTTCTACTAAACATCCAGGTCTCCCTGATTTTTATGTTGAAGTTAATAGGTTAATATTTTTTTTCCTGGCAGACGAACTCATTTGCATTGGGGCTTGTATACATTAAGTTCGGTGAAAACGTCACACGTAATTTGCAGGACAACGACAAAAGAAAGCACGCTGGTAGTGCCAGCCCATCTAACAACTCTGCGTCATCCCGGGGAAGCCACGACGAATCAGACATTCAGGTGAATCATTTTCAAGTTTTGTTACTTTCTATTCATTCTATGATTTACATATTCCTTGACACGTTTATTTGCGAGCTATGTAATGATAATGATGCTTAAATAGTGTTGTATAGTAATTTTTTGCAGTTTTAGTTGACTAATTATAGATTTTGAAAAATGTAACGTGAATGCAAACTATAGGTCCACGAGAGTTGAGGTGACGCAGCAGTCGACGCACACAACATTTTCATTGTCATGCCAGCGAGGTTTTGAAATTACTGTTCTTATATTGTAATACCGATAGCAAGCTCAACAGTGAATTACAATAAATATAAATACCAAAAAGTTTCTTTAAACTATATTGTTAAGTACCTATAATATAGAACAATTCATCGACTTCAGATAAAACACAAAATAAAATCTTGACCGATACGTATTACCAGGGAGCGAAACTTTGGTGCCGATGACAGACGTATGACGTCAAGCTACATACAGAGTGTTTTTATTTAGATTATAGATACCTAATGAAATGACAACTTATTGGCATATTTATAACTGGCGAGAGGTTCGAGAATTATATTGAATGTACGTGTGAAATGTATACATGTAAATTATATGCATAGTTTAGTTTAAATGTAACTCTTCATGTCAAATTTTGGTACGCAAAGTATATACTCGCAGGGTTCAAACTCTTCCAAATAGTCTCCTGTATCACCTCCAAAAGTTCGTACATCGTTATTCCTACATGTAAATAAGAAAGAAGATGCGATTATTATGTTTGAACAATAAGCGTTCTGCATACTTCGTCATCCAACGAAACTTTTGTTGTGTTGTTTCATTTACTCGAGGAAAAGTTCTTTTTTGCTAGAATTTCATTATCCATTAAAAAAAATTATTCTTTTCTATTTTTAATATTTACATGATTTTTTGTAAAAATACCAAACATTAATAAATAAACAATAATATTTATATTACCATTATTATATTATAAAGCAGTGTTTTTCAAACTGTGGGTCGCGACCCCCAGGGGGATCGCGGCATATATCCAGGGGGGTCGCGAGGATCAGCATAGAGAAAGTCTCGTGACTATAGCGAATGCAGTTTTTTTCAAGCATGTACATTTGCAAGTTTAATCGTACAAACTAGGTTTTAGGGGGTCGCAAAATTATTTTATTGGTCATTTTGGGCCGTGACACCAAAAGGTTTGAACAACACTGTTATAAAGAATCACTGAGGTGTTGCAATTTTGTTTTAAAAAAACATCCTATATGCGACTTTACGTCATAATGACGTCACCGGCACCAAAGTTTCGCTCCCTGCGTATTACCATACCATACCATCCTAAACTCAACCCTATAGAACTTTGTTGGGGAATCATAAAAGGTAGAGTGGCAGCCAGTAATATTGAGTTCACATTTTATAGCGTCATGAGAAAATTAAAAGAAGAAATTGAAGCATTTGACAAAGAGACGTTTCACAATATTTTCAGAATAATCCAAGAAAAAGAAGGATATAGGATAATGGAACCTAGGATTGATGAGTTAATCGAAAACCCATAACCTTGTACTTAATCAATCTTAACGGATGAAGATATTATGCCAAGTGACAAAGGATTTGTTTTTATTTTTACTGTTTTTGATATTACCTATTAAAAATATAATTAAGCGTTTTTATTTACATTAACAATCACACTCATTTCATTCTTTCGGTTTTTTTTTGCAATCAGTACTTCAGGTAGCTGCAGTGTGTGTAATCATTCACCTCAAGTCCCGCGGAACTACCTATACCTATATAGGTACTATAGCTATAGTACTACTATTAACCTAACTAAGAACTAGGACAAACAGACGACATGTAAAAATATTAATGAAATACGACAAATATATTGACCTTATGTAATGCATGTGTTGTAATCTCTTGAGTACTTATATTCTTTGGTTGTACCATGTTGTACTCATGTAGTTTATTTTTGCTCGTCGTAGTAGACATGTTTTGCTTTCTATTATTTTCTATTGTTTTAAACGCATCACTTGCCGCCATCTATCGGCATTGGCTCGAACCAGTTTGCAGGCCTGCTCGAATTTCCTTACACATCTCAGCAAATCTGCAATGCGATGTCAGTAGTTCGGAAAGCACGCCATAGATGTCGTGCGATGCAATGAATTTTATAAGTAATTGCAAGGACCATATACCCGGGACTTATGTTCTCATACAAGAAAACGTAACTCTGAAAAAGCTCAAAATTCGGTATAAAAACTAGATGGCGCTGCTTCGTAGCCTGGAAGTGACAAGAATGATATTTTTTACCAATATTTATAAGTGATTTTTGATTTTTGAAAATCAAACGCGTTACTGCTTTGTTTTAATACGATAATATAACTTAAATACACAATTTTTAAGGATTTCATTTTTTAGTCTTCAACAACGTGGTTTGATCGTATTAAAATAGATGGCACTACCTCTGGATAGCTCAAGGTTGCTTGCGGGCTCGCCAATTTTTGCTACACAAAATAGCTAGATGGCGTTGGTGCACTGATGTAATGGACAAAATAAGTTACGCCCGAATTGTCAAGCGACATTTCCCACTAACAAACAGTAACGTAATATTTGTTAGATAAGTTTTGTACAGTCAAGGAATTTCATTTCCTACCCATTTCGTTAAAATGCCGTTAGACATTCGCAATGCATTAAGGCCGAAAATTATATTTCAATAATAGTATTGAAATGTCAATATTATTATTTGTGACTTCATTTTACAAAAAACCTCCTCGCGAAAGGTTATCATTTGCTTTTAATTTCTAATTAGGAACATATGTCAGTGTCAATCGAGAAAATCGTAAAATAATTTTCAGCAACGTTATTAATTTGAAAAATAAAATGCTTGCCGCTAACCGTGAACTATTAAAAGATAATGATAATGACTGAAAACAATGAAGAGCTCAAAGAGTGGAGTTACACCAGGAAGGAATACGGATTTATGAGATCACACGTCGGTTAAATGCTAGCAGGGACACAGTTTGACGTTGGGTACGGCGATATAATGCTGAAGGAAACCTTATTGATCTACTGCAAAGCAAAGTAACCATTGCATCGTCCGCTTGCCATGGCCCAAGACCAACGCCGACGACAAAATGGCTTTACGCCAACGGGACGATTTGCGGAAATGTTTGACATTTACCCTAGAACAATTAGGAATTGCCTACATGCAGGCGGCCTGCGAAAATATATTCGTTCGTTTTGTTTTTGTTAAAAGTAATATAAAGAAAACGTTTATAAAATTGTGGTTTTATTGAATTATCACTGTCGTTAGTTCTGTTAGTTTTTGTATAGATAAATTTCGGGTGCCTGTCGTATCGCATAATGTTTTTTGTCCTAAAAATGTTTGGCCGAGAATGTTTGGCATACTGTTGAATGGCATACTACGCGTTTGTCCTACTATTTTCAGATGATGTGCTTATCGAAAGTTTCGATTCGAAACGTGATACCTACCTGAAGGGCTACTCCGATGTTGGAAATTTTACTGTCGTATAGTGCTATTCCATTCACTAAAATATTCTTTGACAGATGATCGAGAAGGATGGCGCTATTCGACAGTCAAATTTTGAACATCGGGGTAGCCCTTCTGGCATCACTGGTTTGACATGTCTTGCCAGATGGGTGTGTGATGTCGTCAAATCAAATGTCATTGTTTCAAATTTGTAAAATTGTATGTATTTTATTCATGAAATTACGCGATTAATCGAATTTTGCGGTTACGTGTTTCCATATCAGAATTTATTGTTTTTTTACAAAGAATAGTTTGGTATGCGTTTCGTGAAGGTCTATCGTAGGCCCAGACAAAATTATTATTATATTGATTAGTTTACGTCAAAACGATGACATGTAGGGAATTGTTGCAACTACAATGATTTGCTCTCCATACAAATTTTAATCCCGTTTTTCGTCCCTAAAAGGGATAAAACTTGGTATAAATGATAGCCTATGTCCTATTCTGATATATAAGGTACATAACTGGAAAGTTTCATCATAATACGTCCAGTAGTTTTTGAGATTAAGTGAAACGTACATACATACATCCATCCAAACTTTCACGTTTATAATATTATTAGGATTAGGATTAGGATGTAAGTAATTTTTATGTTTAAATAAAACATACACAAATAGTGAAATGAGTGAGACGAAACGGAACGTAGTAAACAAACATCGCACCTAACGTCATCTATTCACTTTTTACTGTATCACTTGGAAGTTGGAATGTCGTTGAACGCTTGACGACTGTGTTACTTCACGCTTGCGCGTACCGTACGGTAGAGATTGAAAAATGACGACTTTTGAATGAATTGAGACCCTTAGCGGCATCTAGCGACGTAGAACGATAGTAACTAACGGAGTACGGTGCGTAGTATGAAGAATAGCGGTCCCGTGTATATGGTCCTTGGTAATTGTAATTTTTATGGTTATATAATAAACTTACAAAATAATGTGATGAAATTGAATAAGAAAAAAAGGGAAGACAAATACAGTTTATTGAATGTTTTTATTTACTTTAAGTTTGTTATACTTAATTAGGTAATTAACCTCTCGTATGCTATGTCAAACATTTATGAAACATTTTTTTCAATCTACTAATGTGGCCACGCTGGTGGCAGGTGGTGGAGGCTCGTGACTCGGGGCGCGGCTCACACGCCCCGGCGGCATCGGCAAGTCAGTGGCGCATGATTATTAACATATAATTTCCTTACTCTTCACAGTCAACTCCAAGTATGGCCACATCGGTAGCAGAACCTGCAGGCGACGAGTCATGGCGGGGCGGCCACGCCACGGCCGCGAGTCGGCGACGTATGATCAACGCATGTTCTTGGGGCAATGGAGTGCGCTGGGAGCGCGCCCCGGGTCGCGTGGGCCGCTGGGTGCGCATATATCCCCACACGCTGCCCCATGATCAAGTACGTTAACGTTTTTGATGTTGCCGCCAACTATCTACTAGGCTACTTGCGCATATTACTCGCCCGGCCAAAATGACGATACAAACTTAGTTACCAATCTGATTTTGTAATTTTACTGAACTTAGTCTACCAATTTATCAAATCATTACATGTGTTTCGTGAAATAATAAAACATGGTTGCAATTTTGTCAGCTGCCGTGGATTTATCAAAGCCTATAGGTAGTAATTTTTGACCCAATCCCTTCTTTATTTTTTTACATTACACTGCGACATAATTACAAGTCATCCAATTACGCCCAGTGCATCATCCACGCATCATCCCAGTCGTTGCTGTTCGTCAGGAGCGGATCTATGTAAGCTTCGACCTGCCAAAAATTGGCAGGATCGAAATATGTTGCGTGTTCAGCTCTCATTGCGAATCGAATACCAAAACCCATTAGGTAATTTCTATACTTGCTAAATTGTTCTAGTGCTGTGTGTAAACCCAAAAAAGTTTTTTTGTTTTCGACCAACTTCTCTCGCAATGGCCACCTACTTACTTGTGTAAGGTTGTACGCATAAATTATATTATTATATTAGGTAGGTATACTGACAGTGACTAAATGTATTTATTCCTCCATTTTCAAAATCTAAAACATGCGTTTTTGTGCAGATCCAAATAGAAGAAGTCCGCGAGAGCGTGGCCCACGTGTCAAAGTTCCTCCGCGCGGCGCGAGAGGTCGCCCGCGAGAACGCCCGTGACGCCCGCGCGCCGCGCGACTCTACGCGCGACGCCGACTTCGAGGCCACACTGCGCAAGAAATTAGGCTATGGATCCAGCTTCGAAGTATGGCTGCCGCCTATCTAATAACTGCGCGTCACGTGTGACGATGACTTCGAGACCCAAACTGCGCAAAAAGTTGGCTAATTGACCCAGCTTCCAAATATGGTCACCGCCAGTCTAACCGAAGTTTAGTAATAAAATTTTCTTCGGATTCCGCCACTGTCAGACATTTAAATAAAACTATTTAAACGGATTATATCGCGTATATTAATTATTTGAGCCTCCCTGACGCTTCGGTAACTTTTCAGTTACCGTTGTCAAAGGTTAACTGAGAAAAACACAATTTTTCTCTGTGAAAGTTACTTCTGCAAACTACCCATTTTATAAATATGAATATTTACTTTTTATAAATAAGGTGTACTCGTACATGGCAGATCGGCCGGGCCTTATGTGTAACACAGCACAGTTGCACATGTGCCAGAAGGGCATTCATTATTTTATTTAACAAAAAACTACCAGGGGTTTACTATAAGGCTTGCTGAGGAGAAACCGCCGAAAAGAAACTCCCAGACTGCCTTATTTTATTACCAGGATATACTTTTAAAACAAAGAATCTGACATATAGGTAGGTATAGGTACTACTTTTAACACTATTTTTGTTTTACACCGTTTGAGGCCCAGGGTTTCCACTGTTTCCAGTCTTGTGTCTTGCTTGATCATTGATAACATGTACAACAGGATCCCAAGCCGTTGGTAATGACGAACCCTCTTTCTTATCGTTTTATTTAGAAGTTTAGTAATGTTTTATTGAGTGACATGAACATGACGCTGAATACTAGGCCATACGGACATGCCACGACTTTCGGCGGCAAGCGGCGCGGTGAGCGGTTGAACGAGAGATCCGAGCGCGGCGGTCAAACGAGTGAATGAGACACACGTACCGCGCGCCACTGCCGCTTGCCGCTAAGACCCAAGTCGTGGTTGGGCCGATACTGTGCAAGAAGCTGGCTTAACGTATGAGCTTCGAAGTATGGTTGCCACCAGTCTAGTAACTGACAATTGATCTTTAGTGCCATTTGTATCAATATTCTAATGACCGATGTGTTCACTTGAGGTTACTTTTAAGTTTTAGGTATGAATAAATGCTTGCTCAAATTATTTGTTGTTTTATTTATTACTAATAGGAGGTGCCCGCAAATTCGTCTGCATATTTTTTTCTTTACCGGAGACGAATAAAAGGTGTTCTATAACCATGTTTGGATGTCCAGCTACCTCTGTACCAAAATCGTTTTACATTTGTCCAACCGTTTCGGCGTGATGCGAGGACAAAGGAACTTATGAAAGCAGATGGCGCCAGACTGGCATGACGCCGCGCGCACATACAAAACAAATGACAATCCTGCATCACGCTTTTCAGATTTTTCGTGAAATCATGATCCTCCATAGAAAAATGATTTTCAAATCTAGAATTTTAGATTAGTTGTGTTTATTCTCTCAGCTGAACCTCACGTTTATAAGCCGAGTTGGCCTATTCGTCTGCGTTTTCTATCCTTTATTTATATACTTGGGTCAATCAACTTTTCTCTGTTGCTTGTTGCCATGGTGATGTCCCCCCGGTTACTCTTTAAAACTAAGATTTTCAGCGGCAATATTCAACAAAAATTTTGTAATTGCAGCAGTTATAAGCCCATTCTTATTTAGAATATCCCTTGAAAATACCAATATTATAAATTATCAACACTTTTCTAAGAAATTTAATCACCATTGTCTCCTGGGTGACGGGACAGAATGACAACAAGAAAAAGTTGATCCACCCACCTACACCTTTATCGGTCCTGCTAGTTATTCTATTTGGAACACAATCCGCGTTTCTAAAATATTAAATTCGCCTGTAATCTGTATACTTACAATAAAAAAAAGTTCAAGTACTTAGTTTGATTATCGAACCACTAGTAGACTTGGTGGAATATACATTCTTGTTTAAAATTATGGATAACCTTAGGGATAGCTATCACTGCCGACACTGCAGTGTGGGTGTTGCTCGAAACAGTAACTCAATTCCATGTTGTGTTGGTTTCAAACGTGCGCTAAGTTGGGCTTGCAAATAGTGCAATTACTGAGTGTGAGTTAGCTCGTCTGTAGACGGACAGTTACTTTATCACTGTAACGTGTTGATCAACCTGGGAAGGCATACGGTTAGCAATCCTGGATACAACCAAACTCGAATAAGACTTACTCGGATTAAGAGACAAAATACCATATAAATAAACATTAATTCTAAAAATAAACCTTAATCTATGTTGGTTCAATCAAGCCTAAAAACTAATAAGAGCGGAATAAGTACAAATATGTCAAGAGTATATTTTTATGCATTTATTTCTTCACGTCAATTTGTGGTTTGAACGGAACAACGGATCGACGTGTTTTTTTTTCCATTAGGCTCGTTTTGGAGCCGAATTTAGTAGTCAGTTTCGAAATGGAAAACTGGGATGATTTACCAAAAGGATTCCCATTTATTTACCTAAGTTATTTTTTATTCCCCACCAAGTATGGTTTATGTAACAAATTATTATCGTTGGAAACAATGCGCCATGCAAATTAAATACACGGTTTCATACAATTTTTATACAGCAGAATATTATACTTAGTAAAATCCTGAGCACCGATTATGATCTCTAGGACTTACGTATGAAGCCGGTCAGGTCAGGTAATGGCGCCGCAAGATGGACGACCCAATAAAGTCGCTTAATCTGTGCCCGCTCCAAGGGACACTGGAGATTTACTAGCCCCACGTATTAGGTGCCGTAATGAGATTGAACAATGGAAACAATTGATTTATGACCCGATGGTGGGCTCACATGACCGAGAAAAGGGAATAAATACGGCACCGTAAAAAACGAAATCCTGTAACCGTTTTTACGTGTTCAGTTGCACATACATATATTGATTAAAATCCGTCCAGCCGTTTTAGCTTGATGAGCGGACAAATATAAATAGAAACGACGACCAAAGGGGTCATCATAACATACAAAATTACTTTTGAATACAATTCTACAGTTGTACATCTAGTATCTCGGTACCAGTGGCGTGGCGTCAATCCAAGACAAGCCGGTCGGAATCGTCACAAACGCCACGCCACTAGTAGGTACTTAGTGCTTATGATTCTGAATCCACCCATCACACCTGTACATGGGTCAGGTGATAACGCCGCGAGATGGGCGACTTTGGGACCCGCTCGGCTCCAAGGGACACTGGAGATCTACTAGCCCCATGTAATGAGATTGAACAATGGAAACAATTGATTTATGACCCGATGGTGGACTCAATTGGCTGAGAAATTTAGGGAACTCAAAATTCGGATTTTCCTCATTAAAATGGCAATACGAAAAATAATGTTTTGTCTCCGTGATTAAACAGTGCTTTCGGTTCTAAATATCATGGACCCGAAAATATCTTAGAAAACGTTATTTTTTCGTTACTATACTATCTATCAAATCCTTTCCTAGTGCTCTAACCTTGTCCAAACTTCATCCTTTCTTCAAAGAATTACAAAAGAATACAGTTGGGCGTGTCCATATCCAATTATATACTCCATTGCAGTAAGCATTATAATAGGAATATTTTCTTTCGCATTGAATTGAACCTACTTGTTATGTAGACTTTCAAGTTTCAACTAACGATGATTATACGTCCAGCAGAGGTCTGTGTTTTGCAGGAGTTTAAGGCATCGCAGGGGGTCAGCGTCATGTAAGCTCTGCTTTAGCATTGTTTCACCTTGCCGGGATCCATGATGTCATAGACATCTAAAGAGCACTTTAAGAGCCTTAGCACACTGGCGATTTGCAGGTGAGCTGAAAAGAGAGGCGAGCGAGCAACGATCTCGCCAAGAGTGCGTAACGAATTCGCTGAGAGCGCGCAGCGATTTTGCCACGAGTGTGGAACGATTCCCTTACGAGTAGGGCTCGCAGAATCGGAAAATTTTACTATGAGGGTGTAATGCAGGCGCTAGTTGGGAGCTCGCCGCAAGGCGCTATATTGAACCTACACTCGGCAAACTCATTGTTTATTAATTGTCCTGCCACTGCTTTAGCTTAGGATAATTTAGTCGCAGAGACGTCTGTTTGACCCGCGGTATGTATAATTTTCAAAAACACGATTCACATAAAAACAACAAAGTGAACCCTTATTTCCCCGGTAGTGAACTAGCCGCAACGTAAATGATTTTTGTAACTCGTAACATAGGTCTAATTAATAAAATATACTTTTTAGGGTTCCGTACCCAAAGGGTAAAAACGGGACCCTATTACTGAGACTTCGCTGTCCGTCCGTCCGTCCGTCCGTCCGTCTGTCACCAGGCTGTATCTCAAGAATGGTGATAGCTAGACACTTGAAATTTTCACAGATGATGTATTTCTATTGCCGCTATAACAACAAATACTAAAAATGAAATAAAATAAATATTTAAGGGGGGCTCCCATACAACAAACTTGTTATACCTATATATACATATATATAGGTACGGAACCCTTCATGCGCGAGTCGGACTCGCACTTGCCCAATTTTATTATATAATTATCTGAAGACGAAAAGTCTTGGAACAGTGCGTGTTGCCAGTGATGACCTATGTACAGAACAGAGAGATATGGTCGTTCTCAATGAGGCTTATAAGGTGGCTTTGAGTCGCGCACCTAGCAATGGAAAACGCTATGCTTAGATTTTCTCTGCGTGTTAATCATAAATGAGGATATAATCAGAACAACCAAAGTAACCGACATAGCTCGCATGAGTGCATGGCTGAAATGTGAATGAGCGGACCATGCAGTCTGGAGAATGGATGGCTGTTGGTGCAGCGAAGTCAAGTAGTGGCGTGGCGACCGTGTATAAGAAAGTGCAGTGTCGGACGGCCCTCACAAAATGGACATACTTCGTGAAGGTCACTGGGCAGCTGGTGGATCACGCTGTCTGGCGAGCTATAGGGAAGGAAGTCTGTGGCTCAAAGATAGAAAAAATATCAGACCATGAAACCCCATCTCTTCACAGTGAGTAACCGCAACGTACCTAAATGATTTTTGTGATTCGTAACATTGGGTTAATTAATGAAACTTTTGCTTCATTATGCCCGCCGCAGTCAAAGCGCCCTCGGCGCGTTCGCTGGCTTCGCTGGACTGACATTTCATTATATTTAATATCAAAATAATTGGTTCACGGCACTTGGCTGAATGTACCTAATGTAGGAAATATTTACATTATTTATTTTTCCAATAAAGGTTGACAAATAATTAATATGCGCGATATGATATAATCCGTTTCAATTGTTTTATTTAAATGTGTGACAGTTGCGGAAACCGCAGAGAACGTCTTTTCTCTAAACAGAAAGAATAGAAGTACTAGGGTGAAAGAGATGGCACCAAATAGCGATATATGCATAAACACATGAATTTTGTCAACAATGGGAAGACATTTTATGATTATAAGTCCAGACATACCTAGGACATACATAATACTCGGATTTTCGTATATATTTTTTTATAAAATAGTTTATAGTATTATATTTGGTTATAACATTGATAAAATAAAACATTAGGTATTAGGTACCTAAATGTCTGCAATAAGTGAGCTCAGGAAAAATTGCCGACTAATCCCAAATTATCCCATTTACTGAATCGCTACAAAGTAACCAATCCACGACTTACTATCAGAATTGCATATACCAGAATTGCAGCAGGTAATTGAAATCCCCGAGCCGTTGCTAGCATGAGCCCGCCGGTCAATGGAAACACAATGGCCGCGGTACAATAGCACCATTCACGGGTCTTAAACGTTCACAGCTAAATGGAAATTTTAGAGCGCACGATAACGGGTGCAACTTAATTTTTCTGTACAAAATGGATGGACATTGTACCGGATTTTTATTTAATGGTTTCTGAAAAATCTTAGTAGAGTTTACAACTGGATACAAAATAACTAATCCCTGATATACTATATAAAGTCAGAATGAATTGGAATCCGTTGCTCGCATGAGTCCGTTGGTCAATGGAAAACACAATGGCCGCTGTACAATAGTTATCACCGTTCACAACTAAATGTAAATTTTAGAGCGACGATAACCATATTTTTCCTTACAAAATGAATGAGCATTGTGCCGGATTTTCACTTAACGGTTTCGATTTGTTATAATTATATCGTGAAAAAAATATTAACGGGTTCGGATGATTGAAATTTTTAATTTATCGCTTCATTTAAACAAAAATATCATTAACATTTTCACTTCCAGAAGTCGTTTTCAAGAGACATGTACATAATTAAAGGCTTAATAACGCATTCTAAAAATTATTCATTTCTAAAAATAACGATCGCGTCTTTTGTGTAACGAAAGCTAGTCATACAAAAGATATGGGTAACTGTCGTTACACAAAGGAATCAATTAAGTTTTGTTTTCAAGTTAGCCCTTAACTAAGTACCTACATGTTTTTTGAAAACGACTCAGAAATGAATTAAACACGTTCGGTATAAAGAAGTAACTATTTAAAGCCAGTGAATCATCTAAGCTAAGCGTCTCAAATGAACGAGCTCTCGAAACATCCAAGCACTGAGACTGCATTACAGCAGTTATACTGCATCGCTACAAAATAACTAATTCGCGAGTTAGTGTGTCAGTCTGAATTTATTGGAAACCCACGAACGACGCGTTGCTCTTATGCGTCCGTTGATGAATGGACTTACTATTTACAATTGCGTCCATTGTACTGACGTTAGTGCGGGATTATTATTTCGCTCTTAAGTTTTAGTCTCGCAATCACGCCATAAGTATTAAAAGAAAAGAACATTAGGTGTTGCTGATAACAAAAAAAAACATGGTAACACGAAGTACCTATTTCATTTAACTTCCTTTCGGAACATTATAATAATAGGTGAGATTACTTAAAATCTGTGATACCGAGGTTTGCTTTTTGGCGAAATTATGCTATCGTTTAGCACTGCTTTTTGGGCAGTAGACTATATACTTGTACAGGCTTAATGTATGTCTTTACATTAGACTTGGTAACTATATAAATTACAGAAAAAAGTACTGGAGTATAAAATATACATTAAACGACAATCCGATACAATATACCATCCATATTTGGGGTTCGCAGATTTCAATTACTGCTATCCTGACATAATAAGTCGCGGATTAGTAGTTTTGTAGCTATGTAAACGGCGGTAAATGCAGCCTGAGTGCTCGGATAATGTTTTGAGAGCTCTCTAATTTCATGTGTAGCGAAGAGGATTAATTTCTAACAAGCGGGATGCATCTGACATTAATAGTACATTACTATGGCGGTGAGTTCTTGAATGTCCGAAATCGCATAAGTATGTGATCAAGGGTTTTACGAATTACCGACCGTGGTTTGTCTAAAGTTACGTACGTAAGTACGCCATACCTTGGCCAGGAAATGAGATTTTCACTACGCGTAGCTGGAAGAAAATCTCACTTATGGCCTAGGGTTACGTAAATACGGTTACTGTTATGTCAGGTCAGGAGATATAGCTTTAAGAGCTGGATTTACGAGTAACTAATTACAACCCTCTTTTTCTTGCTGCTTCGCCGTAGTCGGTGAAAAATAAACCTATCGTCGCACGTGACGCCACAAGAGTGTTGCTCTAGTATACTCTGCTATAATCCACGCTTGCTTGAGGCCTCTCCGCGTATTAGACGTGCTTCAAGTTCCGACGCTCGCTGAGTGAGTTACGTGCATCCTATCTACTTCAGGCAAAGAGTACAAGGTAGCGGGATATTTAATAACCGATTTAAAAAAAATACCGGCCAAGTGCGAGTGGGACTCGCGCACGAAGGGTTCCGTACCATTATCTGTGAGTTTGTTGTATGGGAGCCCACCTTAAATATGTATTTTATATTATTTTTAGTATTTGTTGTTATAGCGGCAATAGAAATACATCATCTGTGAAAATTTCAATTGTCTCCGTTGTTGTCTATTTATTTATTTATTTATTTAATCTTTATTGCACAAAAGAAAACTTATCGTACAAAAGGCGGACTTAATGCCATGAGGCATTCTCTACCAGTCAACCTTCGGGCAAAGCAGAGAAATTGTGGGCGGTGCAACTAACTTAAATAAGTTTTAATAAATAAATATTTAGATAAATACATATATTCATATAATATATACACATAATATAAATAAATACAGATGAAACATACTAATCAGATAACCTAAGAATTCACAACTCTGCTCACCGTTCTTGAGATACAGCCTGGTGACAGACGGACGGACGGACAGCGAAGTCTCAGTAATAGGGTCCCGTTTTTACCCTTTGGGTAAGGAACCCTAAAAACGAGTCGCACATGACGTCACAAGAGTGCTCTAGTATATATACTCTACTGTAATCCACGCTTGCTTGAGGCCTCTCCGCGCGCATTAGACGTAATTCAAGTTCCGATGCTTGCTGAGTTAGTTACCTGCAGCCTATCTAGTTTTAGCAGAGAGTATGCAGTTGAAATGTTCTTTTAACTGACTTTAATAACGAACAGGTTGTGTATTAAATTTTGTAACAACTTCGTTAATCCAAAAGGGGGTGGAAGTCGGGAAACGAGAAACATGTTCTTATAATATGAATACCGCAGATCAGCAAGCAGCAGGGTAGAGCCAGGGTTGCTGGCAAGAGCCGTATAAGATTTGTGCTCAATGATAAAAAAAAAGATAAATGAGACGGATTTTGTGCCATCGCTTTGACATATTTTAAAATTCTTCAAATTCCGACGTTAAGATTGCTATTAAGTTTTGTATGAACGGAAAGCAAGTAATAAATCATACTTTTATTTGTGTGCAGGTTCCGTAAGGTGACAGTATTTGGAACCCAACACAAAGGGGTAATTACCATTGGAATATAAGGTGCATACATGTTTTATGTGTAAGACATCTTGTTCCAACTATTGCGATGGTACCATTATATTAAAAACTTCAATTTGAAAACCACCAATTAGCCCCTTGGTTTTCAAATAGCCTCACCTTATATTTCCCGAAAACGGGCCGGTATAGAAAATTCCTTTTTTTTAGAAACGGAAAGTATTTTAGAATGGGACTTAATCACGTAAAGAGTTTATTGAATTACTCGACGTTTCGATCGTGATGTTACGTTAATGGTTTGGAAGGGCCTCGAATTAAGTCCCGTTTTCAACCGACTTAAAATAAAGGAGGAGGTTTTATGTTTCACTGTATCTAGTTTCTTTTGGCTATAAGAATATGTGAAAAATATGACTGCCGCATGCATCCGGATAATCACCTATTGGACACCGCAAGGCAACAGGAGCAGAGGCAGACCGAAAAGAAGATGGCGGGATGACTTGAATACATTTAGTAACGAGTGGAGGGAGCATGCAGCCGATAGAGACGAGTGGCGCATGAGAGGGGAGGCCTTTGCCCCAGCAGTGGGCCACAGTTATAGGCTAGGCGAAAAACCCGGCCAAGTGTGAGTCTGACTTTCACTTATCCCATCTTAATTGGCCTGGTTCAGTTAAGTTTGCACCTGAAATATATGGCGCCGCATACAAACCAGGTGCAAACTTAACTCAACCGAGTTCTCCAAATATGATGTTTGAAAAGGACTATATTTTTTATGATTTTATAATAAATGTACCTATTGTTTTCAGATTTTTATAAGTATTTGCAGTATGTGACAATATTACTTGCCAAATTTCATAGTTCTAGGTCATCGGGAAGTAGGCTATCATTTTGATTCCCTTAAGAGTGTCGAAATGTATGTTTTTGCTACATAAACGGCCGTATCTTTTTTTACGTTAACGTAGAAGTTTGATTTTTTCACAGCTTTAAGGGACCGTAGACTTAAGTATATTATGGTTTAAATTGCAACTCGATACCTCCACGCGTTCTCGAGATAAAGGGTCTTGACAGACAGACAGACGGACGGGCGGACAACAAAGTGATCCTATAAGGGTTCCGTTCTTTCCGATTGAGGTACGGAACCCTAAAAAGGGTGAAAATCGTGTAAGCTTAAATCAGTAAGTATTTAACTGATTTTGACAACTCTATTGCTCATACTCTTTGGCACGACGTACGTACTTTCACTCCCAAGTTCACGTATCTGCACTCAGCCCGTATTCTCCATCGCAAATCGATCGCATCTGCAATAATATGTGGTAATGGTGACTCGTACTGCATTTCGAAGATATATCTGCGTTTCATCTTGAGAAGCGTCTACTTACCAGATTGGTTAAAAAATATTTCGTATGTTTGGATATCCGGATGTTCTCACCTAAATGTCGCATTTCTCAACCGATTCTGTTGTGAGTAAGTTTGATAAGTATATAGAAAATGTATGTCGATCGGATTATTGAATTTCTTCAAAATATTGACAATAAGGGGGTTGAAAGTTAAAACATTAAAAATGTCTGCCATTTGGGAACAAACAGGGCCACTATAGTTATCCTTGACAGCTTTCAGCTGTAAACTTGGTAGGTATGTATAAAGTAGTTACAGGTAAAGATAACAATTTGTTACGGGAGATCAATTGAAAATATGTCCATGAGTTAAGGTGACCGTACCTACTCGCTAGTGACTGCGTAAGCGATTTGTATGGAGAATAGTACAGCGCTCCTAGCGGTTACTTTGTAAAACTACAATTCTCCATACAAATCGATTACGCGGTCGCTACCGAGTACGGTTACTGTAAACTCATGGTAAGGGTACCTGTAGGTAGTAAATAATAGTTCCAAAACTAGTAGCACTAGTTGTAGATGACCGAGCGAGCGAATATTCTCCGTTTTAGCTTGGCCAACATTGCTTCCGTATGTCCGGACCGGACGTCCAGTTTTCCGGATGTTCTCGCCTACAGGTTGTTTCAACTGATTCTATTGAAAATTTGTAAGCATGTTCGATAGTTATATAGATTTTTTATCCGATAATTATTTTTTGTTCAATATGGCGGAGATAAGTTGGTTTTAAATAAAAAAAAAAACATATTTCGGCCATTTCGAAACATGTCACAGAGCCACTTGTAGTAATTACATCCAGTGTTGTCACATACAATTTTGTCAAAACGGTAGAACAGGATGCAGAAATTAGTAGAAATTGGTATAATTAATACCAGAATGGTGAAAATAGTGAAAATTTTAAATGCTCTACTTGCTACAGCAGCGCCATCAATTTAAAGCCTTTCAACGGACCTTTTGAATATAACAGAGATTGTTCTCCTTACCTCTACTCTCCATATTGCTAAGCTGCAGTTATAGTTCTAGCATTATAGTTTTATTATTATTAGATCCCTGTGCATAGCGATCCCGAATTCATGATGATGGAAGTGCAGTTTGATAGCTACGAGCGGGGGACATGTGATGCACTGTACAACACAGTTATATCTAAGAAAAGTTGTATAATATTCTCTAACACCACTTATATAGTTCTCGATTATGGCGCGTAGTTTTCAGCAATCTTGTAACATTAAAAACTCCACTTGATTAGCTGCAAAAATAGAGGCATTACGTAGTGGTTTTAATTGTTTGGATTCAGAGAGTTCCGGATCTAAAACCGCGATCTGCAGAACTTTGAGTGCAAACACCGCAATGTTACTAGTCTTGAGAAAGATGAAGAAGAAGATGAGAAAACAATAGCAGGCCATGCAAAGCGATGCTTTTTCTTAGCCTGTAGTGGTGTCCCACTGCTGGGCAAAGGCCTCTCCTCTCGCGGCGACGTCGTGGCATGCCAAGACCACCGAACAGGGGGTTGTGGAAATCGAGAGGAGATATCATTCGTCAGTGCAAATAATATTCCATCAATTAGGTACAACAGCATGGACAAATTATGACGTTGTATTGAAACAAACGATAGTGCACACTTACGGTCCTCGAAAAATGAAACGGTCACAATCAGCGTTTCTCATCCACGCTCGGTCATCAATCAATCGTTAATCCAACGAGGCAATATCCATAATACCTACGCATTGCTTCTACCACGCGCGCTCTTGCGAACGAGCAGTTATGTTGTTATCCCTTACATACACAATGGGAATGAATGTGATAGTTACATGCGATCGTGAGGAAGTGACGCGCCCGATGGGACATGGTCTGAAAGCGTGCATTCATTCGGTGACAGCACAGCGCATTGATTCAACCAATGGTACAAAACTAACTGCATATGTCACCAATTTGCATTTCATTGTTTTATGCAACGCAATGATAAGCAGTCTTTTTACAATGACATCCAATCGGCAAACTTAAATAAAGAGGGCTAAGGGTCAACTGTAGTAGGTACACACTTCTACTACGAAACTGCTTCAGACTTTTATCACCATAGAATGCAGGACCATCGCATGAATTATTTTTGAAACAAATAGCTTTTCTATAATAACTGTGTTTCGGTATACACTTGTCAGTTCGGTTCGACAGTATTTGTTCGAAAAATAGGCAGATCCGAAGCAATCAATACACTTCTTCAAAATACACAAGTTATGACAGTTACAAGCTGCTAAAATTTGCTCAATAAGCATCTCAATATAGTCATTCTAGTTACCAATACCAAAGCGCCTGTGAAAACTCCTTTACGATGATGTATGAAATTTTTGCGGACATGTATGCTGGACACGTGTAGGCAGGTGTAGTCTGTAGCCGAGGGATGATTCAAACAGTGCCAGCCGACGACAATGCCGCAATCGGACCAACTACCTGCATAATTAATTGCTCGTCCAAACGCGTCGTCCGGTCGGTCATTCAATTTTCACTATCACCAAGAAGCGTGCTGTTAATTTTGAGCTACCCAGGAGACCATGCTTCTGCTGGACAAAGGCCTCTCTCAACGATCTCCACAATGGCTGTTTTATACACAACCCACATCTAACGGTTAGCGACGATCCTCATGAGCGTCGTCTGGTCTTGCTTATGCTGCCACTTTTACTACGTTGTCGCCACTCGCTACCCTTTAGCTCTAGCGGTCGTCGATTCTAGGAGGCACATATGTAACCAAACTGACATTCTGCGAATCACTCTTTCCACAAGCGAGAATGCGCCCCATTGCCTTACGTTTTATAGCTGCTTAAGTATGTTCCAAATAGCTGGCTAGTGTGGAACTGGAGTGACTGGATCGTAACATCTACTCCAGCCTGCGGCCCCGACGATACTGTTGTATGTGTCCAGACTGCACTACACGACGAAAGCAAATAACATCGTCCAGTATTTGCGAGTGCTTCACACTGAGGGTCCAACAGTTGGAGTCTTGTCACAATATGAACTTCGCTTCATTTGTGGTGATGGTGCCAACTATCAAACTGTCGACCTTATTGCAGGATGAATTCTGGCCGAAAGTCTGGCTGTCGTGGTTCGAGTGATTTCGCGGACGTCGGGTAACCGTAACCCAGAAGTTACGTCGCACGTCACCGACCTATTTAATGTTTATTTTATATTATTGTTTTATCTGATTATCTATGGGCCACAGTTGCCTGAAAATAAATGATATTGATTGATTGAAATCTATCACATCTGCCCGGTGCTCTATGGGATCTATGCGTGACCGTAAGCTGGACTTAAGTAGTCTGTGGTCGCGGGGTAATTCAGGCAGTGCGAGCCGACGACAATGCCGCAATCGGACCAGCAATCTGCATAATGGATTGCTCGGGCGAACGCGTCGTCCGGTCGGTCATTCAATTGTCGCGGTCGTCGATGTGTCCCCGGTTATGACTGAATACGGAATTAATCATTCCGTGGAGCCATCTGAGGTCTACGATAAGTTTTTTCATGTTTTTTGCGGGGCTAACGGCGGATGCAGCGATGCTCTTTTGAATCTGTGACTCTAAATGAAATCGCTCACCTACAAAAGAGTAGGTACCGTAGTTTTTAGAAGTTTTATATAGTTTCACCCGTTCCGGTGTCAGTCTGGCGGCAATTTAATCTTACTAGTTAAATTTGAATCACTTTCTAGTGAGGTTGAGCAAAAATTTTGCATTACAGTGAATCGTGTGATGTGTGTGTAAATAAAAAGTCTGCAATAACAGCTTATCTTAAAAATATTGCTTTAGATTATAATCGTTTTACTTACATTGAATTTTGTAGTTAGCTCGTTAGTCTCCAATAGGTATTTAATAATTTTTGATTGTAAAATCCAAATAGATATATGTGAAAACTCACATAAATATATCTATTTAGATTTTTCACTATACAATGTTTTATAATAAAGCTTGCTAAACTTATTCTTTTGTAATTAAAAAAAAAATGTCTCCCAAAACATTTCAGACTTAGTATTTTTAGTTAATTTATCTGCTATGCATTAAACTGTGTTATGTTATGTGTATTATTTTGTATCACAAAATATTTATTTATTTATTTCTTTCCAGTGGAAAAGCAGCGTAAGCTTCGCTTCAGTATGATACTTATAGTCAGCGTCAGTCCAAAAACAATTATGACCCGTCCTATTTCAAAACTAACTAGCATCATGAATATTTAAATGCACACGTAGGGACCATGACAAAACAGTTGTCAAACACGCAAAGAGGTCCCTCGGGCGCTGCACCTGACTGTCGCATTTGAAATTCACAACTAGCAACTAACTCGCCAATTTGTGCGCAGGACTCTCTCATGCTCTGTGGCTAGTTGATACTTATGGAGTTGCTGCGATTACGGAGATGTATTAGCCGCAATGTTTAGAACTTACAGTTCCGACCCCTGCTTTGTATACTACAAGGGCAAACAAATAAAACAGAAAGTGGTGCCGGAAGCCTGCAGCCCTATTGTCACTCAATTTGTGTATTTGGCAGTGCCAACTCGTGGTTTACGATCGTTAAATATTTCAGGTAACTGTAACATGACGTACATATGTAACTTAGCAAGTTATCCTCAGTCCAAAAGCGCAGATATTGCGGATATTTTTTATGGTTATTATCTCGATAATAATTTGTGATGACTCAAGCAGACAGACACATTCACACACACACACATGCACCCCATACACACACGCGCCCGCGTGCGCGCATACAGTTTCACTCTTGCCATTGTATTAATTAAAGTTAAAGTTCGTATAGCATTTAATATTCTTCTACCTTATGTCATTATGTATTTTGTCCTAAGTTTCAGTAAAAATGTATTTCATACCATTTTTACTTGAACCCGCAACCCTACGTAAACGCACTTCGTATGGTATGACTTTACGCTTAAGCATTTAAAAACATGACGTAGAGGGCGCTCTAGCAGCGTAAAACCGTAAAACAATCAAAGATTTGATGTGATTGACGTAACGATGTGAAAGCTCACTTGGGAGAGCCCCGAATGCCACAAACAACGCAGGTCGCAGGTTCTAGTCCTGTTTACATCGTAGTGAATCACATAAAAAATTTCATTCATATTTTAAAGCGCAGTTTACGTCAGAATCTCAGAATGCAATTCGCTTTTTATAGGCAATCGAATCGCAATCTGAGAGCTCACCAGACAGTACCACTTTGGCAATATTTGTAAATCTTAAAAAAAAAATACAAAATAATAGCGAATCTTTCGGACAATTGAAACTTCAGGATCATGTAGTTTGACTGTGCTATATTAAATTAATACGTAAAGGTAGGGCTGCCATCTCTTAATTCGGTTAGCCCGGACAAAGACTTAAAAAAGCCCGGACATTTGGCGTATATCACATTTTTTCCCCGGATGTGTCCTAAAAAAAACATCGCTTTACGCTATTACGTCATAGGTTGCGCTCTTAACGTTTTACGCTGTATGAAGCTAGTGCTTTGATTGGGCGTTGTATTATTTATACGGTTTTCACCTAGTTTGTACACAATTATGCCGGTAAATAATTAATTCAACCCTCACATAAAAAGTTTCCGAGTTTGCATGGACACTTTTTGAAAACCCCCGGACGGCCTCCAAAGCCGGGGAAACCCTAAAGGCAACCCTAAAATGACCAGGTACTTTAGGCCAATCCCACGCCGCCCAGCACGCTCCCAAGCCGCCTACCGGCCGCTCCAACCTCCGTTCAGGTCATGAATAAGTAATTATCACTCAGCTATTCATATTTTTAGCCTTCCCACGGCGTTGATTGCCTCTTGAATTTATTACCAACTTCGCGATACCATTTTCGTATTTATTAAGACCACCTGCGATGTTAGCGGAACCCTTTCTTAGTGAATTATGAGTAACGGATTTTACTAATAGAATATTTTATTTCGCTTTTCTTACGTTAAGCGGATTTTGCCGCCAGGAAATTATTCTAACGCAAAGGATTATCTGCGACGCTAATCTTCGGGTATTAGCCGGTGATGTGGATTTGCTGCTATTCTTGTTTAATTATTTGCTATATGCTATATTTGTTTTACGCTACTTAGGGATTACATTCTATAATTTTCTCTCAGATTGCTAATAATATTATAACAATGAACTAGAGAGTGCCCGTAACTTCATCCGCGTATTTTTTAAACCATCTTTGTATATTCAGATTATTCAACTGTCCTTGGATATCCAAAGATGGAGAGAATCTCCATGGAATTCAAAAATTTTATAACAGGTGTTTATCAACCGGTAAACGTTAAAAATACTTAATGATTTTGATTTGATTGCACGATATACTAAACAAATCTAGGCCTTTCTCTAAATTAATAAGACTAAGATTTAGCTGCTTATTTTGTTTTTTACTGCAGTAAATGGCTTTAAACTTTGAAGAAAAATATAATGGTTAACAAGTTTTTTGTTATTACGTTACCGTATTCATAGCTAAACTTAATAAGTTACCCAACTAATTATCTATTCGTCCTCAATACGTTCCCAATACCGAATTAGAGGGCTATCTTTATTAAAGCGGAGTACTAAAGCAATTAGCACCGAATATCAATTTCGCAGTCCACTCTCCCACAAACAAAAGGTCATAAATCCATTCCGATTCAAGACCCTTAAGTCTTTTCATAGCGGAATAATTCTGCTTGGACCATTGATAGACAATATGAGAAGGTCTTAAGTACTAAGAGTTTCAAGGAGATATACGACTTTATCAGACTGAGAGAATCATAGGAGTGGGTCCGATTGCAAAATGTTGGATCGGGCAAACAGTGCGGGATGCAATGTTTGCGAAATGCCGTCATTATTGGAATGATGCCTCTAATATGATTCGTAGTACTAACGGTTCCCCTGAAACTGTTTATCAATTATGTTCAGTACTTGCGGCTCGACCCTCGCCGCATAATAGCATGGCTTGCCATAATTACGTTTGCCTTAAAGAGGTACGGTTTTGATATAGATTACCTATTTGCTATGCTAGCTGATTAGTGCTATGTTCGGCCTAATGTACTGTTTGTTATAAGAGTTTTTTAGTGATGATATTTGCTTTTTGTGGTTGCCCATCTGCATGTTTTGCGACTCCATATTTTGTTAAGGCAAGGCAGGGGCGGGGGCTCTGACCCCATCAGGATTCCCCACACAGGGTTCGTGGGGTCGCTACTTCTGAATAGCTCGCCCCACGCCGCCCTGCATCCTCATCATTGTCACTTCTACACTATTATAAAATTTAAAATATGTATTGAGAATCAGTTTTCTATGGAGTCGTCATTTCAGGAAAAATTAAGAGCGCGATGCAAGGTTTATATGGGCGCGCGCCCATATTGTAGCGCCATCTGGTGGTAAATAATATTTGTCTGCTCTTTATGCCGAAATGGCTGGAAGGATTTTAACAAATTTTGGTACAAGGATATCCAAACATATTTGTACGATACATTTTACCCGACTACGCGGACGAATTTAGTATGCCTACCTTCGGGCCTTCTAGTATATTGTACTGTAACTTTGTTTTTCACAGCGTGTTTTGCGTACGGAGATACGGACGTGCAAGATTTGGACTCGGATTTGGTTTATTTTGTTATTATGTTTTCGGGTTTCTTCCCTCGCAAGTGGGATGAAAAAAATTGTGTGCCGCATATGGATAAAAGGCGTCAGCTTCGTGTAGGGCTTCTTATTCGTTAGTGTTCCATTTATCTCGACACACTAAATTATATTGTCCGCAAACCTGGCAGAAAACCAAATTGAATAATGAACTAAGATTCAAGTAGGATTGAACCAAGTGATACGTAAAATCCCCGAAATTACCTTAAACCCTTACACCTGTAGTTGCTCTGTTTAATTAGGCACAAGCAAATACGCGCGCGCAAATGGCCGCCGGTGAAGCCTTTGTCCTTTGTGCAGAATTCGCAACTTTCTTGTGGCCGACGGCGACGACGAGACCGCACTTCAAAACGGTTTCATTTAAATAATTCTATGTCAAAGTATGCCTTTATATTCATTAGTGGGCACTGGAGTGGAAAAAAACTTGAACCGACTAGTACTCCGCGCAATGAGGTCCCGGACACTTTGATAGTTATTGGAATGGTACGTACTATGGGCAGTCCAAGTGCATCTTCTACAGCTCATAGGACGTATATCTATAATATAGATTACGAACAGAGTGAGAGATGGCGCCACTGTGCTCCTGTTAAGACTAGCTCCGTAATTGTTTTTGTGTATAAATTAAAATAAGTTATAAAAGTGTGTGTAAATAAAGCGAACAATAAGAACTAATAGTTAGTTACAACATATTATGGAGGCAGACTGTATTTTAATCAATAGTGACTATTATTTGCAAAAATAAATATGCAACGGTCTTGGTGTTTACAAAACAAAAACTTCTATTGAAAAACGTTTCAAGTGACTAAGTGAGCATAGTCATCACGTCGCGAGTGCTTTAAAACGCATAAAATCGAGTGACATTACATGGAATTATTTATATTACGAAATAAACTAATTTAAAACAGTGCACAGCTACCTTACATAAACACAGTGACATTTCAAACCAATTTACACAAGTTACTTTTACAACTAGATATATTGCCAAATTTCATGTGAAAGTGGAATATACGAGTACATTAGTGATAAAAGTGTCCTAGATATTAAAACTATAGATAAATATATAATTATTTGAGAGAGAAAACGCTCTACCCTCCATATATAGATCTAGTTAGTTATCAGCGCCATCTAGTATCAAATAGCTGAACTTATTGATCTAAGCTCGATACTTAATGCAATTTCAACCACTTTTGCTACTGGGCGCAAGAGGGCGCTAAACTCAAAACATTAATTGACGTCCAGGGTTTCAGGGCGGGAATAGATTCAATGAAACACGTAAACGGGTTTACCGTCGACACGATCTGCCTTCTCCCGTTGACGTCTGTCTTAGTAATGGCGGCAGCGGGCAGGTGGTGGCAACACTTTATTTCATAAAGGTGTCTATACACCACACCATCCTCTTTTGATAAATTTGTAATAGTTTTATTGATAGCTTACTTATTTACTTATTGCTAGTTATTAATATTTCATATCGAGATTGCATTACATGTACATTTTATTTATTCCCGGAATCTAGACTGATTTATATTATCAGTAATTACAACCCTTAGCGGATTCGCTCACTGCTCCGTCCGAGTGAATTGAACTAAATTCGGGGCCTACATCCAGACGCCCCACACCAGCCAACCACGCCAAACACCAAGGCGCGAAGCATTTGCTCAGACTCAGGGTTCAGCTGAGCACGGTTATTGTGGCGCATCGCGTACATCCAGCACCTTCGCTGAGACAGCGAAGATGATAATTCCACCATTAATATGGATTGATTTCGCGTCGGCGCAGTGAGCAAACCAGCCAACAATATTTCAAAGTAACGGGTATGCGCAACAATAGCAATACCCCGGTCACTAGACTGTAGTTAAAAATGTAATATTTTCTAATTTAATTCTCAATCATGAATTTGAATGTACATTGAAATATAACAATAGTTTAATCTTATCAACAACTGTTTTGTAAGTTTGTAATAAATGTGTCATAAAGAATTATGTTTTTGCTTTATTCTCCGTTTGAGACAAGGCTTTTCATCATAAATCTATGCATATAAAAAGTTAATTTTAGTGAGGACTTATACTTGTTTTTTTAGTAGTTTCAAGTTCAATAAGTTGTCTTCACTTTTACATCACTAAACAACTCTCACGTTTCCGTTTTCTTCTCTTTTCATTTGTTTTTTTTTTTTTCATAATCATGATGCACTAAGAAAATATTGTCAATTACTTGTTATTAATCGGAGGACGCAATGGATTAATGCGATTATTAAATATTTTGTATTTGGTATTGTGTCACAGTTATTATTATTTTAATTCCCTTGGCAACCATAACATTAAGTTATATTTATTTACTCGTGAATTAATCTACTGTAGAGCAATTATTTTCTAAAATTTAGGAATCTACCAGCGCTTCCAAGTAAGGCCTCCGTGAGAAAGAAGCGCCGCAAGAAAACTCACAGTTTGCCTTTTTCAATGAAATATACATTTTCCAATTTTTGGTATGAATTTAAAAATCTTCTCATGAAATGTAATTATTTCAGAATATTAAACCGGCGTTGATTAGTCAGCGTTTGAAATGAAAAATGAGTTTTTTTTTTTTCTTTATAAATTTTATTGATTGGTATATCGACCATAATTTCAAATACCGTAGTAACTTTACAAGAAATCACGAATTCCTGCTGCATTATTGAAATTTACATTGAAAGTTACAAATGAGTATACCTCAAGGAGAATAGATAGGTAGGTATATACACTGCCTACGTCTCTTATGAGGGCTCATGCATATTATAAACGCTGCATATCTTAATGTAAAACAAAGTCTTCAATTTGGAAAACCCTCGTCTAACCCGAAGTTTATTTCACTTTACCATTTGATTCAGGGACAACACCGTTTTAATGCATGTATGATTAATGATTATGAAGACGCGTTTATCATAAATAGAGGTACTACTCACATTCGGCGCGACGTCTTACTGTTAGTGGTGCCAATTAACGTAAAAAAATCAGTTTATTGCGATATTCGTTAAGTTTTTATTGTATATCAGTTGAGTACCAATTCCTTTTTTGTAACTGTATTTTAATATAATTATTTTTTAAGTATCATCTGAATGTGCACATTCCAAGTACTACTGAAACATATATGTGTATATATATATATATATTATAGTATATGCCTGTCATCACAGACTTACTACAAAATTTCAATAGAATAGTCTATTGTTTTGCTCGACGTTAGTACCAGTCTTTCCAGACTTACTACTTTTGTCGTTGTTAGTACCAGTCTTTCCAGACTTACTACTTTTGTCGTTGTTAGTACGTCTTCACAGACTTACTAATTGTTAGTACTAGTCTTCACAGACTTTCTAATTGTTAGCACCAGTCTTCACAGACTTACTACTTGTTAGTACCAGTCTTCACAGACTTACTACTTTTCTCGTTGTTAGTACCAGTCTTCAGAGACTTACTACTTAGCCCATTAGAGTAGATCTTTTATTTACTTGTTGTTAGTACCAGTTAATTTCGACTTAGGTACTACTCGGTCCATTAAGAAATAGATGTGATTATCAGTACCTACACCTAGGTATTGTTTAACGTAGTGTTGACGTGTCTACTACACTACCCAGCGAACACTACGAGTATCTAGAACAAATGCATGGCATATATGCATATACTAATACGACGTTATATTAATATAGATACAATCCCATAGAAATGCATGCCATTTATAATGCGAGTAGATTTTAGTTTGTAAAACCTGTTTGAAATTGGTGTAGTTAAAAACCCTTTTTTTTAACATACAAAGGATACATACAATTTCGCGCATGTGAAGTCCAAGTGTGACTCGAACACACGACCTCTGTTTAACCGGAACATTGCTCTAATGCACACTCAGCGTTTGTATTTCACGCAATGTGTTCCCGTGACATCCGAAAAATCATTCATATTGCGCTTTTTTTTTTTTTAAATAGTGGTTTTCGTTTTTAGTTCTCACTTAATCTTTTACCGAATAATGATCTTCTCAATATGCAATATGTTCGATTAAACTATAAATTATCGTAATTTGGAATTTCAGCCACCAGGTTGATGATTTAAATTTATCATGGAATTTACGTCGTACTTATGTATTATAAATATATTTTCTTTTAGTATTTATTAAAATATTTTCTTATAATTTAGGAACATATCAGTATTATTTTATTACACAGGAAACGTTTACTGAAGTCTACTATTTTCTCGTTTTAACGCGTAATACTTTATATCATCCAGTCCAGACAATACCGTGCGTTTTCCGTGGCTGTACAAGTTGCCATGTAGCGCATTTGGTTCTCTATATATGCAAGGTTAAATGTTACTTTTGTTTTTACATTGCTTCTAACCCTGCAAAATCAAACCAAAATGGAAATTCACTTTCAACCCGCAATTAAGATAAACAATTGACCAACTTTCAGAATATGAGAAATTAAGAGGGTTGTCATTATATTTAATATTCAGTTATAGCATTAAATGCCTAAAAGACAAGAACAACACTCTACTTAAAGGTTGTCTGAAAGATATCGCGCTTTAGCTATTAGACTGCATGTTGTTTACCTCCATTGTAATTCTAATTTTACTTGTTATCCTTGTTTATGTGTGCAATAAAGAATATTCAATCTATTCTATCAACTGGCAAAATGCTTTTATCAATTGCTCATAGAATAGAATTACCTATACTCATACTAGTTAATTCACAATGCGTAATAAATGTCGAATTATTCACAATTACTAGTATAATTTACCTATTCCAGAGAACTATGACAATCAGGTCAAATCGACTCAATTTCTAAGCGAAGATTTGCTTTAAACGGCACAA
This sequence comes from Apotomis betuletana, assembly GCA_932273695.1. NCBI lineage: Eukaryota > Metazoa > Arthropoda > Insecta > Lepidoptera > Tortricidae > Apotomis > Apotomis betuletana. Next base: position 4,644,419 of record OW026302.1, on the reverse strand, counting down.
ACTGGACAATTCGTTTTAAAATGTCATTACCATAATACTCATGTTTTACTCGTAATCGTTTATTTATAATGCACGAATACTTTAAATGACAAATAAGTCGTTATTTCTAGTATATATATTCTTTTGTTATATACTTTATTCTATAGTGAACTCAAATCAGTCAAATCGTTTCAACTTCTAGACAACGATTTATTTAATAGAGTATAATATATATAACACTTATTGTCGATTTAGTTCCAATGCAGATAAAATAATAAATAAATAAATAAATATTAAGGGACAATCATACACAAATCGACCTAGTCCCAAACTAAGCAAAGCTTGTACTATGGGTACTAGACGACGATATACATAATATATAAATACATATATAGATAACATCCATGACCCAAGAACAAATATTTTGCACAAATATTTGCCCCGGCCGGGATTCGAACCCGGGACCGCCGACTCAGTAGGCAGGTGTCTACCAACCGAGCCAAACGCGTCGTCAAATCAATACCATGTTTTATTTGTTACATATCCAATCAATTTCGCGATAATCCCTCTACGACATGAATTACTGTAGTATCATTCGACTTTCGAATTTGACACGGTGTCACTTAAAGTCATACAATTATAACGGCCATAAATGGCTTCATGTGCAGTAAAGGGTGAAGAGATGTCATGTGCGCAACACTCACTTGACAGTCCAGCCTCTCGAATGAGACCTCCAGTAAATAGGGTCTAATGCGCTTGTCATAGTTTGAGGGCATATTTTATTACTCGCACCCCCTTTACGGCCATTTATCAGTCATACAATTTAAAATTTAGAAAACTATTTTCTCGGCCTGTCATTGCCAACGCACGACAGCTTGTTTGGTAGTTAATTTCCGTACCTTTACGGGCTACTCTAAGGGCTGATACGAGATCTTTCCGCCTGTCATTGCCAACCAATGACAGCTTGTTTTGTAGTTGTTCACCGCTGATACAGCTGAACCGATTCTATTTTGATTCCCTAATAGGGTTTTGTTTTCCTCAAATCCTGTTGGTTTTGCCTCCCATATCCCTATATTTTAATTACGTTCCCACTTTCCCAGTTCCTTTATTTGCTACTAGGTATCCAAATGTTAGGGTAGTTTATTTAAACTAATTGCATTACAAATATTTGAATTTCCGATGCTTTGCAGCATCTACATGGCTAGCACAATATTTTGCCGCGACCCCACCCGTGGCGCGACTCAACACTACCCGTCTAGCTCGCACGGCATTGAAATGAAAGTGACAGACACCCTGTACTCAAGGAGTGAACAGTTGACGGGCTAGTTAAAATATAATTCTATTTAGGTGCCAATACGGTATTTGATGACAGCTCAAATCAGCTATTCTTAATGAAATGTCAAAACGGTATGTTAGTACGAGGAACCGATTAATGCACATTACTCTCGATGTCACTACTTCATAAATATATTGGCAATTAGTTACGTTAATTTTGTTCATTCAATTTGTTACTTTACTACCAAACATCGGTCGATACTTCGGTTGGCTTGGCCAAAGGAAACGTACGAGTACTTGTATGGGGGCAAAACGAACAGTACCAGGATTAGACCTTGATTTGCATTTTTGTTACCCGGATTATTCATTTACAAAGAAACCCGAAGAGTTTTCTTGATTGCTACATAACACAACAAAATACAAATAATTTCATATTATTATTTCCAAACACAAGAAGTGAGAAACTCGGTGAGCTTACGCTCTTTTGTGTTTGTTATGTTATATTCGCAATACTTAGTAGTTATTGCATACAATTTAGTCACACTTAGGTAATAATGAAATAATGCACTTTATTCTGCAAGTAGGCAAGGCACCTTTACATGCCCGAGTCTAACCGGCATTTCAGGTATATGTATTATACTCATACATAAATATTGATTAGGTCTTCGGTACGGTTGTACGAGCTGTACGACTAGGTAAGTACATACATCTTCTGTGTTATAAAGTGATTACGACGCCATTTACCATATAATATAGCATATACAATGTGTTACCGCCAAGTAGGCTCTTCTTAAAGCAGAGTAAAGTAACATAGATCTTTAACGTATCCATGACCTTAATTTAATTAATTAACTTAAATCCAGGCTTTATTAACTTTCTAACAAAATTTTAATTGCCAGTAATGTACAGTGAATAAATTGACAAGTGAGTGTTAAATGACAGCGTGATATGAGTAACGACAATTACGCTGTACACCCACTACATTGAATGTGCGGATTTAAGAAATTTAATTGTGCAGTTAATCACATAATTATACTGAGTAATTATGACCTAGTTTGTAAGATTTTTCTAGTAACTAAGCCAATCCAAAAATATTAAATAAATGTTTGCTACGCCCTGACAGGGCCTTGTACCTAGCTTTAAGTACTTGGTCGCAATAAATTATTATTGTTATTATTTAGATGGCTATATTTGATAACGAAAATGTATTAATGAAAAACATAGACGATATACCCGATATAGTCGGTTAAGTTATATTGTCTCACCTGTGTTAGTAGGCCAAGTGACCGTCAAATATATTAAAATCTGTTGTTCTTACAATTACATGTTTTGACCGTGTCACAATTTATAGGTAAATAAAACCGATTATACCGGGGCTAGATTGTCTAGCTTGATAATTAATAATAGTTATCACTTATGTTTTGACGCCTTTGTTGATGATATCAACATCCATATCCAATAAGTAGATACTCTTACTACGGCTAATTCCTCTGCTTATTTTTTGACATAAGTGCACAAAGTACTGGTCAGAATGTTATGCGACTTTTGTTGTAGGTACTTTTTAATATTCTAAACCACTATACCCACTTTTTCCTTTTCTTTTCCTTTTACAGAAATTAATTAAAAGGATTCCACTGATTATTATTATCGGTTATTTGTACACTTCCTTGTTTCGTTTTAATCCTCGTCGCCATTGTGACGTCCAGGGTTTCAGGGCGGGAATAGATTCAATGAAACACGTAAACGGGTTTACCGTCGACACGATCTGCCTTCTCCCGTTGACGTCTGTCTTAGTAATGGCGGCAGCGGGCAGGTGGTGGCAACACTTTATTTCATAAAGGTGTCTATACACCACATGTATTATTGTATGTTGTATCAATTCTACACATAAACCTTTAAAATGGATAAGGCTAATAAACTTGCGAGCACATCTAAGACCGACTGCCATAAGGTCGCAGTTGCATGCTCGAAATGTAAGCGACCAGCTGACCCAAAGAAGAGTATCACCTGCTCTGAATGCAACCTGACATCCCATTTTGACTGCGAGGGTTATCCCGAAAAGCTATACAGAATGATGGAACCCCAAAAGAAGGAGAGTTGGAAGTGCAAATCGTGTATACGGAATAATAAACCCCCGTGTAAAGCGGACAAGCCTATCACGCCATCGTCAAATGTTACATTGAGGAAAAACAATGTCATGGCACATAATTCGGCACCTTTAACAAAGGAAATCAACAAGTTACCGTCAGCTGCGGCAGAATCGTCAAGTTCCCCAAGTTCTTCCTCCATCGTGCAAGACTTGATAGTGGAAAAAGAAATCAACCTAAGTTTTGTCGCTGCGGGCCAGGATGTCGCACAAACCAGATCCAAATCTATGGAGCTGATATCGCAGGGTGATGAAAATCTATACAAAAATTTAAATTCTTCTTTTGACGATTTATCGAGAAGTTTAGAATTAAGTAATGAGTCCAGTATAATTGCTGAACTAAAACATACAATTAAAAAACTGAAAATGAACCTAGCAAGTACGGACAACGAATTACAAAATACAATTATCGAAAAAAATGATCTGACGCGTCAAATTACCAAGCTGACATTAGAATTATCCACATTAAAAAAAATATGCAACACACCAGCATCGTCAAGGAAAAGCGCCCGTATGAGCCGGTTATCTAATGCGGCTAGCCCTATAGGAAAATGTAATCACAGCCCAGGTCCACATCCTAAATCAATAAAAACTTTGGAATTGCAACATAAAATAGAAAAATTAAAAACTGAGCTCTATGAATGTAAACAAGAAATAATTAGTCTCAATAACGTTATCACTGGACTGGAACAAGAGCTGCATTATTCTGCCGGTTTAACCTCACACATTATTGTCTCCCCTAAGGTAAACAAAAATATGAACATATACTTGCAAAGACATACTGCAACATCGAAATACAAAACACCGAAAAATAAGTTGTGTATTATATCCACAAACAAAAGGTGCAATTTGTTACGCAATATGGAATCATTATGTTCTTATGAAAACTTCGAGTGTTGCCACTATATAACGCCCAACGTGGGAATTGACATACTACTAAGAGATATAGACTTGAAACTAGCTGGCTATACCAAAAAAGACTTCTGCATTGTTATGATTGGAGAGTCAGATTTTCACACAACCCAAAATTACGACATGTTAGTGAGAAAAATAAAGGGAAGGTTGGAGAACTTGAAAAACACCAACATTATTATAGCCTTGCCAACATACATCTGCGGCGCGCCTGTATACAACTCGAGAGTTGAGTCCTTCAATAATAAACTTGGGCAGGACATGTATAATCATGACTACGGTTCTTTATTTGACTCCAACCGAAACCTATCTTTGGACCAATTTTCCTTCGTGACTGGGAAAATCGTCAGTTCCGGTATTCGGATCATTCTACAAGGCATAGCTGATCTGATTTCGAGTCTTCAAGAAACCAGTATCTCGGGATCCCCGGGTGAAATGTGTGCTGCTAATAATAATAATAGTGACTCTTCTTTTACCTGTGAAGTTAGTGAGAACAGTAATGTAAATAATTTAATTTTTTTTCTCTAATAATAGAAATATAAGAATTCTTCATCAAAACATATGTGGCTTATTAGGGAAACTTGATCTTTTACAAATTACATTACAGAAGTTTGAAGCTCGTACTAAGGGAATCGATATACTTTGTCTAAGCGAAACTTTTGTAAAACCTGAATCTGTACGAAATATAAAATTATGTAACTTCAAATTAGCTTCTTACTATTGTAGAGACAGCAGCAGAGGTGGTACTGCCATTCTCGTTAGGGAATCCCTTGAAGTTAAGCCAATTGAATTTGAGCCTAAATTACCGTGTGACTATTATTTTGAATGTTGTGGAACTGAGATCATAGGATTAGATATTATAGTTGTAGTTATATATAGAATTCCTGAACAAAAAAAATCGCACATAAATATCTTCTTACATAAATTGAATATGTTACTTTTAAATTTGACCTCAAAATATAAGAAAAAAAAGATTGTAATTTGTGGAGACTGGAACATAGACATTTTAAAAGACAACCTATACACAAAAGATCTTAAAGGTGTACTCATGAACTATGATTTTAGGACGCATGTCAACGCTCCAACCCGAGGCAAGGCTTGTCTAGATCAAATAGCCAGTAATTTAAAACGCATTAAAGCACACACACACGATCTTTGTCTGTCAGACCATGACACGGCTCAGACTGTCGACATAAAAGTACGCAAGATTAAAAATTATTTTCATTGGTTTGAGTATAAAAGGGATTATTGTAAAGAAAACATTACCACATTTTCTGACTGCATCGAGGCACTGTCTTTTTCCGATGTACTGACTGCTGATGATTTAGGTGTTGCTTTCACTTCGTTCTACGAGTTTTTGTGTCTACTATACGAACTGTGTTTTCCTTTGATAAGAGTCAAGGTAAGCAGCCGTCAGAATAAAATTAGGTGGCTGACTAAAGGAATACGGAAATCATGTAATACTAAACGTAAGTTATATCTCAAAGCAAGATCAATACATTTCAATAAAAACGATAATAGACGGAAACTTAAAAGCTACAATTCCCTCCTGAAGAAATGTATTAATGCTTCACAAAAAATTGTAAATAACAGGCACATTATGGGACATAAAAATAAATGTAAAGCCACATGGAACATTATTTCTTCAATGACATGTAAAAATGATAGCTATAATGATTTTAATTCTATACAATTCAATGACAAGATTATCAATAACCCACAAGACATTTGCAATTTATTTAATAATTATTTTATTGACATTTTAAATCGTGCTGAAAGTAGTAATCAAACTTTACCTAACTTGACTTGTAGTAAGAGCAACCCATCTTCTATGTTTTTAAAACCTGTAGACGAGAGGGAGGTCTACAAGATAATTATGTCACTGAACAAAAGTAATTCCTGTGGTAATGATAACATAACAACCAACTTACTAAAGCGAAACGCTGCCCACCTGAGTTATCCTTTGATGCACATTATAAATCTTTCATTTCAACAAGGTATATTTCCAGGGCAACTTAAAATTTCAAAAATTAAACCTTTTTATAAAAAAGGCGACCGCAGCAACCTCAATAATTATAGGCCCATCACATTAGTTTCTGTTATTTCTAAAATCCTGGAGAAGGCCATGTGCGTTAGGTTAACAGATTTCCTAGATAAGCAAAATATACTTGAGCCTAATCAGTTTGGATTCAGGAAGGGTCGATCTATGGAATTGGCGTGTTTTAATTTTATTAGGTTTGTTACGGAAGCCATTAATAATAAATCACCAATTATGTCAATATTTTTAGATCTCAGCAAGGCATTTGATAGTGTCAACCACAACATACTTTTGAGGAAACTAGAGACCTATGGGGTCAGGGGTCCTCCACTTGCTTGGTTTAAAACTTACTTGGATGGTAGAAAACAACGTACGGAGATATCAAAAATTGTAAAAATTGGAAAAAGTTTTGTAAAACAGAATTTTGTGTCTGATTATAGAGAAAATAAGCGCGGAGTGCCCCAGGGGAGTAACCTGGGTCCATTGCTTTTTCTAATTTACGTTAATGACTTACCACAAGCAACTAGTCAAAAGTGCATTCTATTTGCGGATGACACGACCGTGATGGTGAAAGGCAATAAGTTGTCTTCAAACGAATCTTCGTATGAAGATTCCATAAATAAAGCATTAGCAGACATATGCCTATGGACAAGTAGAAATTGCCTTAATGTTAACTTTAGTAAAACTCATTTTATGCAATTCCAATCATACAATACTCGAACTTTTCAATTGAGTATTAATTTTAATAATACGGAAATAACCAGTTGTGATGAGGTAAAATTTTTAGGTATACATATCGACAAACATTTGAATTGGAAACACCATGTTGATTTTGTTTGTACTAAGCTAGACAGTTTTGTATTTGCCATTAAGAAACTTAGAATGACTGTTTCAGCTGATGCTGCTGTCACGGCGTATCATGGCTATGCATCTTCATTGCTGAACTATGGGCTATTGCTTTGGGGAAATTCAGTCGACATAATAAGGGCCTTTGTTAGACAAAAAAAGTGCGTTCGTGCAATAGCCAATATCTCGTACACTGATAGCTGCAGGCCAATCTTTAAAAAACTAAACATCTTGCCACTTCCATGCATGTACATTAGGAAAGTATGTATATTTGTCAAGAAACATCCAGAATTCTTTAAAACTAGGTCAGATGTTTTTGTTGGCCAGCAGAGATCCCAGTACAAAAGCCTACTGTATCAACCTCCGTGTCGTTCTGCTATCTATCGTAAAAATGTTTATAATATGTGCATATCAATATACAACAATATCCCAGAATGTATAAGGCAAATGGAGTATAGTAAATTTGTGAAAGAAATTACCAGATGGCTTATTGAACATTGTTTTTATAGTATAAAAGAGTTTTTAGAATATAGTTCGCATAATTGACCTGTTGTTTAGTTGTACTTAGAATATATTTTGCATGTTTTTCACATGATTGTTTTATAAACACATTTTTGCATGTCGTTCCTCGACAGAATACTTTACTGATGTACCTTTAGACCTTGTACCACATGTTTTGTAGTATTCTAGCAAATAAAACATTTCTATTCTATTCTATTCTATCTATAACACATCAGTATAGATAATATACTACTATGAAATTCTAAAATGGTATCGAAAAACAGTTTTCATTCGAAATGGGTCATTATTTAAGGAAAAAGCTTAATGTACAGCCCCATCTGTTGGTATAATTTTCTCTGATTTTATAAAAGTATTATTATCAAGCTAACAGTATAAGTAACAGTACGTACACTAACTTGCGTACTTACCTTAACGAAAATAGGTTAAGGGTTAGACAAATATAATATAAACTTGTATGTGAAAACTAGCCAAGTCAAGCAAGTCTTGATATTGAATTACACCCCAAGTAAAATAAATGCATTGAGTAAATAATTGTTGGTTATAATTTTGGGAATTTATTTTAACTATTAAGTAGCAAACATTGTAGTAGTATTGAGAAACAAGATATTGTTACATACATTTATTTTAGTACCTATGTTGCATGTTCTTGTATCTAAAAAATTTAGGGCAAAGAACTTGGCACCCATATAGATTTCAATTTTTTTTTCGGCGAAGTGGACAGCGTTGCACGCGATATTGAACTTGGCTTTCATTTAACATTTATGTCTTTGATGGGATTATATCTACATCCTATCCTAATAGTTAAAATAATGGATGAAGTAAGTTCTTCATTGACTGGACTTGAGTAGATAACGTTTAAAGTGCTGCTTAAGCACTGGAAGAGCGGGCAATAATCCTATGTTCTCAGAAATTACTGAGCTCTTCAGTTCAGAGTGACCGGTACCACAGCCGGTACTTTCCGAATTGTTCGTATGATTGAAATCAGAATTTCCGAAGTGAATTCGTGTTTTGACAACTACCAATGAAACTAAGCAGGGATTTATGGGAATAGAATAAAGTAATTTAATTTATTTTTTAGGCTGAATTCACTTCGATAATGCACACAATACCCATTGTATGATATAACAAAGCGAAGTAAATTCGGCCTCTAAAAAGGATTCCTTCCTGTATGTACAACCGCGCGCGAATTTATTTATTTAACATTTGTGATAAAAAAGGAATAAAATCTTGTTTCGATATAACAATTTTTGAGGTTATCTTATTTTTACAGCGTTCTGGGCAGTTATTTCAAAGACGATTTGTTAAGAACAATACAGGTGTTCGGATCGTCGTTTTACAACGGGGTTGGTTATTTAAGTATGAAACATCCATGCATCGCTCGGGCCGTATTTGTTCAACAGATATTTGCAGTTGGGGTTTCATCTAGTTCTCTGCTTGTTTAGGATGTCCGTATGAAATACCTTAATCAAATACCGACCAGGAGAACTGCGCATTTAAACTTTGCCCGTTTGAGCCATTGACGAGTGATATGAGGATTGATATTCGCTGTATTAAAAAAAGTTAGGGTGGTACTGGTACTACTGCGTTCGGTAAATAAACAAATATGGATGTAGGTATGTATCGTATTATAGTTTTGAATGGTTGTAATGCCACCGATTATGTAACTAGAGGCTGACTAGAGGGGACTGTGGAAAAATGCAATCGACAACGACTTTCCTCCTTAATTTTCAGGATTCCGCACCCAAACGTGAAGAACTGGATCCTATTACTAAGACTCCAGTGTCCGTCTATCCATCTGTCTGTCTGTCACCAGGCTGTATGTCATGAACCGTGATAGCTAGACAGTTGAAATTTTCACAGATGATGCATTTCTGTAGCCGCTATAACAACAAATACTAAAAATAGAATAAAATAAATATTTAAGTGGGGCTCCCATATAACAAACGTGTTGGGTTGCGTTAACTTTGAACCTCACTTGTATCCGGCACTAAACATAACAGGTGCAAACATACTCCGGCCAGTTAAGATGGGACAATAGATGGAACCCTAGGTGCGCGAGTTCGACTCGCACTTGGCCGGTTTTTTTACCAAGGCGTGCGCTTCGGCCTGCGAACGCACGGCACAGGATGACTAGATAAGATAAGATAAAAATTGTTTAATCAATTGGGATTCACTGGAACCACTTTTGCATCGTCATTGAATACATAGCTATTACATTAATTAATAGGTACAATAGTAATAACATTAACACAAAATAATAATAGGTACACAAGATTTCCAAACATTTGCAATATTTCCGCGAAGCATTACCTTCGTCAAAAGTAAACTAGGTGATAAATTACATGAATAATTATGATAATTAAAATCACTTTAACCTTTTTAATTACAAAAAATTACTTTACCCGCGTCAAAAGCAAATACATAATTATGTCAAAATGCACACCTTAAATTAACAATTCATTTAATACGTTTTCAATATAATTCATTTGTCCACAAACCTTATTTAGTCACTTTATTAAATAGTCAGCAAATAATTCCTAAATCGTCACCTTCTTAACTCGTCCACATTCTTAAAACGGGACATATGTCAGTGAGGACCTAGTTAACAAGGTGAAAAACTAGTATTGTGAACGGAATTGTCCTGGGCCTTTCCACCATGCACTTCACGCAATCGGATACCATTATTTGCATTGTATTGCTCTTTAAATAGCACCTCAGTCAAACGTGTCGATTGTCGCAGATGTATCGAATGACAATTAGGCGGAAACACACGTTTCCCGATCGATATCAATTAGGTGATTAGCTAGACTACGTGTTGATGAGCTATTAACCGCGGGCATTAGCTTAATTTAGATGCTTATGCATGAGTGGCTCAACTATACAACTAAGTTAGCCCGCGGATTCACCCGCGCGGCTTAAATAATTTAGGTAACAATGAATTTTATTGTGATTTAAAATCATAACCCTGGACAAAGCTCGGCGTTTTTGCTTGAAAATTGAGTTAAAAGATTCCATCTGAACAAACATACAGTCCATGAGCTCTCAGATTACCGTTCGGGTTTGGGTGTAAAGTGGGAGGTTCTTATCTAGATCGCGCAAGAGCGAGCGAGACAGGTATACAACTTCAATCGCATTCTGACACCTCACCCACTGTAGTTGCATAGTAAGCTTGTAAAAAAAGAATGATTATCGATGGAATGATGAGAAGAACCTCCTCCTTTTATGAAGCCGGTTGAAAAGTGCAATATTACATACTTATTGGGGAAATGGAATCGCATTCTACATTTTCCGTAATATCTAACGCAGAAAGAGGATCACGAATAACACACGAAAGCTTTGTACCTCGGCCATTAGCGTCGAGTTATTGTTGCCAATTCCACAGTGGCCGGCAGTACACAATCGCCATACTTCTAACAATGGCTGAAATTGGCGGTGTATTTGTTAGGCCAATTGTCTGGAAAGCTGATCGGGGCTCACTTTGGCCGCTCTATAATTAAAACGCAAAGCGTGTGCATGGGAACTACGACCGGTAATTTTGTGATTCCTTTGTACTTAAATCTGTTGCAACAAAGCTTTGTACTTAGATCAATAGCTTTGTAATTAAAAGCAAACGCTAATGAACACACTGCTGGATTTGATGTAAGCGACATGAACTGAATACTTGTTGCCGTGTGTGACCAGTTGCCCACCTAGAGATGACGTTTATATTGGTCTTCGTCTAAATGTAACTTTAGATGATGGTCCCGTATCAAAAAGTCACAGAACTATACGATAGTTGCGCTACACTGTCTCTCTTCGGCATATAAAAAGTGAAGCAACTGTATTTTTACCATGAGTTAATGGTACCGAGTTCGGTAACCGACTGCCTATATAATAATACCGATAGTACAGCGCTCCTAGCGGTTACTTTGTAGAACTAAAATTCTCCATAGAAATCGTTTACGCAGTCGCAAATGGGTACGGTCACTGTCCTGGCTGCAACATTCGATAATGGAGCAACTGGATTCAAAAAACAATTGGTTGCTGCTATTATTATCGAAAACTTGAACCCTCAAATCTGCCCTTTTAAAGCAAATTAATTAGGACCAAAACACTATTACAAGACACGACATTGCATCGTCGATTCGATACGTCATGTCGTGGAAATGCATAAATCCAAAATGAACTTTATCTTCATGTGACAAAATGCAAAATTCGTCGTACCACGATGCGATGTCGTATCTTGTAATTGTGTTTTGGCTCTTACGGTATCTCAAAAAACATTATTGTGTGTACGTATAGGTACCATCATATATCTTTAAATAATCGAAACACATAAATAATACTTGTAAGTAATACCTAGTTTTAAAACGATTATCTCAATTTAGAAATTAAACGATCCCTTCTGATTGGAAGTTATGAAGAATCGACAGAACTCCTGAAATATTTGTCGTAAATGTCTCATAATCACAATAAACAAATATGCCATTCCATTTAGGTAGGTACACATCGAATTCGTGGTGTAGAGCCTCAGGACCCTACATACATTAAATATGCACCTACACGGCAAAACATTCGGCTACTGCGTGCAAATGGTCAAACGTCAAGTGAAACCCTCTTCCCAGCATGTTATTCCCCGACCGACCCCGGGCATAAAAAATTTAAACAAAACAGTCTAAATGGAAATTAATTAACCGTTTCAATTATACATTACAACGGAGCAGAATCAGGTTTTACATCAACAATGGAACAGCCTAAACATGTTATTTCAAATATATATTTCAATTAGGTGAGTTTACTTTCATAACGGAGGTAAGTTAAATTCGCAGAGCATTCTGTTTGAGGTGTGCAGCCCGAGGCGAGTCGGAGTGGAACTAAACTAGTTGGGGCTCCATCAAGGACCGTTTTGCTTTATACACGAGATGCTTCGTAGTTACAGACTCAATTCTAGGTTTGTTGCTTATTAAGCGACTTGAAATGGGGTGCAGTCAACTGTTCCTTTATAGTTTTTCACTGAGAAGACTGCACAACTGGGTCGTTCGTATTTTTTACCTGACTACGACGAAGCCTATAGTTTTAGCAGTTTATCTGTCAGTGTCAAATCTCTTAAACGGTAAAACGTACTTGCCGATGATAGTGGTTTTGATGATATAACAGTCAAACCTCAATAGCCACATGAAGCTGGTCAAAAGTAGTTTTGAGTTAATCATTCCGTCAAAAGTAGCGCATTTATTCAAGGCGATTTGGTATTCGAGCATTTGGAGATACCTAACGAATCTAACCTATCGCAATATTAAACATATACTTCCGCTCGCCAGTGGTTAAAAGTAGTTTTGACCAGGAGCATCAGTCAAGACCACTTTTGACCACAAATATACTGTTAAACCATTTTATCTTTTAACTATTAACTGAATTTTCAGACATAACTGCTAATTGACCAACAAGCGCAGTCAAAACTACTTTTCCCTGTTTTTTCAGTACTTTTGATGAGTTAAGAGTGACTGACATATACAGTATGTATATATATTATTATGTCTTTGCGACATCATCATGCCCAAACGGCAGGACTGATTTCAATAATTTTTAGTACTTACTAGCGACCCGCCCCGGCTTCGCACGGGTGCAATGCTGATAAATTATGCATGTATTATACATATAAACCTTCCTCTTGAATCACTCTATCTATTAAAAAAAACCGCATCAAAATCCGTTGCGTAGTTTTAAAGATTTAAGCATACAAAGGGACATAGGGACAGAGAAGTGTAGTGAAGTGATACACTGATAGCTAGGTGACCACCGATAGCTACTTTAACTAAGGACAACCAAGAGGGTTACGATGTTTTCTTAGGCATGGATGGAGTTGCGGTCATCTTCTAGTGCATAAATTATATTACATAACATGTACATTAACTAGTAAAGGTCTAGCGACGATGTTGACTGACTCCTTATTTCCTAGATGCCTAGTCAGCCTCCCGGAAACCTGTTAAAGCTTAATGGTTCAGAACTAATGTGCAGGCGACAGTTTTCAATATTCACATCCTTGATAGACATACATATATACATAAGTGATATATGTGTACCGTACCCAAATTCGTTAGTATGATGATACTACTCCCTGAGCTACTAGGTACCTGCTATTAATAGCTATGTAAGTTAAGTAGTACCTGTAAATGAGATTCGTCATTTGCCTTTGAATGACGCGTGAATTAGAAAATGGACGCGTTTATTAAATCAATTAAATTTTTAAGGAGTGTTTTTAAACGGGTTTACATCATTTATTTATTTTATTTAGTTGCATTAATAAATTTACCAGCATTACAGTTATACCCCAAGGCACTGGCAAACTTAAGTTCTAAACTTAACTGACTTAACTAACAAAATATCATAACAAAATATCGACATGAAACTACTTTTATAAAATTTTATAAAAGATGGAATAAAAATGATAATAAGAACAGGAAACTACAAAATACATATTTGCTGCAACATCATGTTTCATATTCACAATTCGTTGCGGAAAATAACGCATCACAGTCACAAGCTCACTTTTGTTTAATTATAGACTGTGTAATAAACATTACGAGTACCTCTTTCGTTGCTACTGAGCAACTAGGAACTAGCCGCCAAACCAAATACAGGCAAAAGTGGCCATTCCCCAGATTTGTGTTTAAATTCTAATTAACGTGTCGCTTTTTTGCCGCTTACTTTTTTGTTAACTTTATAGCAATAAAATCGCTTAAACTTGAATGTTTATTGGGCACTTAATTGTTATTAAAGGTTAATTAATGAAATATAATATGTGCGACGCGTTATTTAGAGATTCTACATGTTAATTTCATTTGCCTTTTAATGACGCGTGAATTATAAAATTACGCGTATATTAGATCAATTTAAATGTTGAGGATTCAAACTGGTTTTACTTCATAATTCATGCAAGAAATTGTTTACAAAAACCTTTTTATGTAATGGTTGTTGTAAAGAAAAATACGAATTTCATGATGTCGTTTCATTATATTTATTTCATATTCACAGTTCGTTTCAGAAAAGCCTTTAAAAGTTATTCGAGAACACCACATAGACTTAATCACAATGTAACAAAGCACGAAATTACCTATTCAACATAGCGAAGACGCGGTAAAAAGTACTCAAAACAATACACGAAAATACTGCTATGAAGATTTAACCAGAATCTTAAAACGCAAGAAATACTTAACAATCGACTCTGATATAAGCGTTTTATAGCAAAATATGAAATTTTCAGGACCTCAACGTGGACCATAAAAACATTAGGTGGCGACACGGCCAATAAAATTCAACATAAAACATTTTCACCGAAAGTTATTATTCCTTCCCCGAATCGCGTTTTAAAATCCCGTCCTCTCGTAAATTTCGCAATTGAAACCGTTTTAATCGCGTCACATAAAATTTTAGGGCGCGTGTGTGGTACCAACTCGGAGTTACAGCCGATATAAACTACGGGACGGGACCGTAGTCAGCGACGACTACTTCTAGGAAATAGTTGAAAATATTACAAATTTAATAAGATAAGAGAAGTTGTTATAATCACTTTACAACAAAATATAAGAATATAAACCGATTGTGGTGTGTGCCCACATTAAAAATATGAGACATTACACGGGAGTTGGGAAGTGATAATCGGCCTAACAATTTTCTGCGAAAAATAAGAGAACCGGATAAGTTAATATTCACATCTTACCGCACTACTTTCCAGCAGTTAACGAGCAAGCGAGAGAGGGCGCTGTTTTTTATAAATTTATGAAACATGTAATGTCTCATATTTTTAATGTGGGCACACACCACAATCGGTTTATATTCTTATATTTTCAGTTCTTAAACGTTACTTACAGAAAACCCTTTGGAAATGTGAGTGACTTAAACGTTGAATGGGTCAATTTATTTGTGTTGTTGAAGAGTGAATCCAATTTTGCAACCGCTCGCCTTCACAGCCCGCGCGGTTGTTACTAGTTAACAAAGAAACAGTAATTTAAATTACGGTTATTATGAAAAACAATAGATGCAATAAAAATGAAACATGTATCTGTTAAACATAAGAAAACTCAAACATAATAACAACAATTTACACACACAGAATACATATACTGTATCATTACTAAATCTACATTCCCATATCTAAAAATTAAGTTAATAATAATTATAACCTAAAAACTTGTAACTAACTAAAATAAAGGCTAAACGGTAAAATAAAAAAAGACTTACAAAATCGGGCCCCCTTGGCAAGGTCCCAAAGAAGCTGACAGCATTTTATGAACCGATATACTATGACATTTTATATTTCATTTGGCAACTGCACGCCAAATAACACCAGAATATAAATCCATAACACATAGCTACAACAAAACAGTTGGCAGGGGTAAATAACAGGCGGACTTTCCTCTAAATAGCAATCTTTTCAAGACAACCTTAAAGTATGTATTTGCAAACTATCAAGTAATTACAAATAACTCAATTAATTTAATTCTTTTGTTGAGAGATTTTAAGAAAATCGATAACACTATGACATTCATATTTCTTTATGAAGCATATTTTGTACAGTGGGTATATTTTTTATATAAACATGTGAAACAGCAGTGATACCTACTCACGTAAAATTACTAACCGATTTATTAAGAACGCTTTGGTAAATCATAGACATGATAATGCTTATTACATTATATAGAAGCATACAAAATTTAATGAAAAGTGTAGGTACACTATTTTCTTTTATAGCCTGTTTAGGTGTCCCACTGCTGGGCAAAGGCCTCCCCTTCTTTGCTCCATTCGATCCTATTGCCAGTGCGGTTCTGCCATTCTCTGCAGAATGTGTCTAGATCGTCCCGCCATCTCCTTTTTGGTCTGCCTCTGTTCCGATATCCATCTTGTGGGATCCATTGGGTTGCTATTGTGGCCCACCTTTCCGGATGCATGCGACAGACATGTCCAGCCCAGTCCCATTTCAGTTTTGCGGTCTTGACACCCACATCCACGATACCAGTATTGGAGCGCAGTTCCGTGTTTCTGATTCGATCAGTCCTCCGAACACCTAGTATACTGCGCTCCATCGCCCTCTGGCAAACGTTCAGTTTAGACTTTAAAGCCTCAGTCAATGACCACTTGACCAGGTTTGAGCACCATACGTTAGTATGGGCGGTATGCACATGTCGACGAGTTTGCGCTTAAGACACAGAGGAAGGTCACCCTTTAATAAAGCCTTCATGGACCAGAAGCTTTTCCAGGCGTTTGCGATACGTCTATCGATTTCTTTACACTGCCTGTTTTCGAAAGAAGCTCCTTCTTCTTCTTTACACTAATTGTAGAAAAAAAAAACTTACTAATAGTAAAACTAAACTTAAAAAGAAAACTAAACTACTTATAACAAAATAAAGATAAACTATATCTAAAAAAAAAACGTAGGTATAAATTATATTATGGCCAAAATGTTTATTTTTAAATCCACGAAATTATATTTAAGCGTTTTTGAGTCCTGAATATATTGAAATCAATATTTCAGGCGGATTGCGAAAACTGTAGGTAGTATGTAGTAGGTACCTACCTGGTTGTATGGCTGGAGTTTATTTAGGATGATCCGAGTTGGGTCGAAGAAGCAATTAGCGCATGTGAATCATTGAGTAGCCTGAGCTTTAGTTAAGCTTTTAAGGAGTGTTTACACGGGAGCTTTCCATGTTATGGTTGTGCCTTTTAGTGAAGATAAAAAAACAGATACATAGTTTTTGTTTTCATTTTGTTTTCCTTTTTATTCAATCATTCTTTGTGGTGGAAAGGATGGATCGCATTTGGAGCACTGTGCTGCGCTCCGAAATATCCATAGCTGATGTTGTAGGTAGTTCCCGTTTGTTACATTCAATTATTTATCGAATGGCTTAATTAGTTCTCTACTTAAATCCTTAAAATGTTAGATTTAAGGTAAGCAACCGCGTCTGTCGAAAGCTTCTTGCTATTTTATGTTATTACTAGCATTAACCCGCGGCTTCGCTCGCGTGCCTATATAATATACATCATCCTACGGGAACAATGCTCTTTTTTTCAGGATTGAAAGTAGGCTTATTTGTTAAGTTGGGGTATAATCTGCAATCTGCGTTTCCCTCATGCATATCCGTCCAGCCGTTTTAGCGTGAAGAAATAACAAACATACACAGACTTTCGCTTTTCTAATATTACTGGTGTTCAGGCATTGTAATCTCTTAATATGTAGGTAGACTGCAAAACCCAACGGCGGTCAAAAATACGCGGGTAGAAATGTATTCCCGCGTAGGCTTCATTTTGACACATTACCTTTCGGCTCGGTACGGGACGCTGACGCGTGCGGTGTGCGTCCATTGTTAAGATTAAGAAATTAGCGCTTCCAACGGACTAGATTTGTGCTTTCCGGTGTGCGACAGACTGTTTTAAGGTGTTTAAGTGCTGGCCAGCCAGAAGAGTTACGGACACAGCTGCTTCGAAGCCGGTTCAGCCCAGGATTGCCAGGTGAGTGGTTTATCTCATATTGAGCGAGTGCAATGCCTGTTCCTAGACTTTAAATTCGTTAGGGATTCCAGGACTAGTCTACCACAGAGTTTATCGAAGGGTTCAGTTACGCGAACATAAAATTTGGTCCATCGACCTCGGATTGGATTCCCAAAAGATAGCGAGTTTAGTTAGGGCAGCCATTTTGTAACGGTACATTCTTTGTTCTTAGTACGAAGTTAATTCGTAATTTCTTACATTTCGGTTTTCTGACAAACGGTTTTCGGTTATAATGGCTACTAAGTTAGTGGAAAGTAAATTTAAAATTAAATACGATTGGTTTAAAAACACCTTGCAGATTATTAATAGTAAAAGTTACGCTTCTAGTGTAGTATCGGCTCGGTTACGTAAGTTAGAGGAATATTTTAAGGCGTTGACGGAAGCGTATGAAGAGATTTTAACTTTGGATTTGGAAACGGTTGACTACGATGAGAAGTATAGGGAGGCCACGGAGGTGTACAACCAACTCGATGCGGTGGCCATCGGTTGTCCCAGCTTGGATGGCACACATTTACCTACGGAAAGTGTTGCATCATCACGCTTGCCACGGATAAACCTGACTTCCTTTGACGGCGATGTATTTTCCTGGACGAGTTTTATAAGTCTGTTTACGTCGTTAGTGTTATCACGTAGGGACATCTCTAAAACGGAAAAATTCCACTACTTATTTTCAAACGTTGAAAAGGAACCCCAGGCTTTGATCCGGCACCTACCTATGGTGGATAGTTCATTAGACACGGCTATGGACATTCTGAGAGGTAGATATGAAAATAAACGGCTGCAAGCGGATTCATACATTTCCCGGATTTTACATTTACCGGTATTAAATAAGAGTTTGGGTCTTAGGATAAAAATCTTAAATCCATTATTGGAATCAACGCGGGCTTTAAAGAATCTCGGTCTCCCAACGGACGAATGGAGTTATATTCTGTTACATATAAGTTTAACAAAATTACCTCTTGACATTAAAACACGGTTTGAACAATCTTACGGCGGTAATAGCTTGCAATTGCCCACTTTTGATCAATTAACTGAGTTCTTGCAAAATGAATGTCGATTAATTGATACGGCTAACTCGGAGCCCATATTGTCCTATGCGGAACAGGTGCGCAAACCTGCGCGCACAGCACATGTAACGGAACGTAATAACAATTACAATAAATCGGATTCGGCTAACCATAATCGTAGGTATATTTCCGGCAAAACCGCTAGCTGTCTTTATTGTCAATTATCGGGTCACACTTTAAATAATTGTTATAAGTTCGGGAATATGTCTAATTATAATCGGAAAGAATATATAAAAAATAACGGATTATGTTTTAAATGCTTCGGAGGGCATTCTGCGGCTTCATGTACCCGGCAGGTACCATGCAATCGGTGCGGAAATATCGGTCATAATAAATTAGTCTGTACTATGTCCATTTCTCGTTCGGCTTCGCCCGCTGCAAATGAACAGCGTTCGCGGCAGGCAATGGTTGCTTCACAACGCGATAACGACTGCACCCGCGGCAGACGTTCACCGGTTCAAACACGTAAACAATACTCTGCGTGCTCGGATGACGGTATAGACTCTCGGTCACGGAAATTAAGTCATAATAATTATGAGGGCGATAATTTATCTCGCAACGTTCGGGAGCGCGAGAATCAGCGCCGAACGGAATTAGGAAATCGGGAACCAACTTATTCGGGGCGATCGCATAGTCCGGATGCGTATCGTAAGTCGCATTCTCAACAATAGCAATTACAGTATTGTAATGTCGGCTCGGTACCACAATTAGCGGATAATGTTATTTTGCCTACGGTATTGATTGACGTAAAATCGGCGAACGGTAATTTCATACAGTGTTTGGGTCTACTGGACCTTGGTAGCCAGACAAGCATAATACGAAGCGATTTCGTGGCGTGTTTAGGGTTGAGGCGACATTACAATAAAACGCCTTTAATAGGTATCGGCGGAGTACGGAATAATGACGGCACTCATATTGTTGAGTTTTACTTTAAATCAGAAAAAACGGAAAAACGTTTATTATCGGTTACGGCGGTTGTATTAAAGAAGCCTACTTCATATTTGGCGCATAGGCTAACATTATCCGGCGGCACGGTTAAACTTACGGGTGGCGCTCATGATATGAGGCACGTTGACGTTATTTTCGGATGCGACATATTAGGTCAAATTTTAAATGGTGATAAGGTTGATTTGGGTGGTGGCCTATGTGCAATTAGTACCATTTTTGATTACGCTATATTTGGTCCGTCTCGGTCGGTGTATTCGTATGACTCGGAAGCAAATAATAAAAATGTGGGCCTTACGCTTCTCGAAGCAGTTGAACGGTTTTGGCGGTCGGAGGAACCGCCGTCGGCGGCTGTCAAGAACCCGGCGGATATTGAATGTGAAAACATGTTCACAGCAACAACGTCACGTGGTGCAGATGGTAAATATGTTGTTCGTTTACCTCTCACACCAGATCATACCCGGTTGGGTGATTCTAGCGAAACTGCTTTGCGACGTTTTTTGGCTATAGAACGGCGTATGAAACGGCAACCGGATTATCGCGATAAATATGTAGAATTTATGTCGGAATATTTAAAACTCGGTCATATGGCGGTTTCTAACTTTGATGTTGGGTCGGGAGAAGAACACTATTTTTTGCCTCATCATGGTGTCTTCAAAAAATCGGGAGACACACAGAAAATCCGAATAGTGTATGATGGAAGTGTTCAAACAAGTACAGCTGTGTCACTTAATGATTGTTTATTTTCGGGACCTCGGCTACAAAACGATATTACTCAGATAATTATTAATTTTCGGTTACCACGGTATATTTTTACTACTGACGTAAAAATGATGTTTAGGCAAACATGGATACATCCGGACGATCGAAAATATCAACTTATATACTGGCGATCGTCACCGGACGAACCGTTACTTATTTATGAGCTAACTACAAATACCTACGGTTTAAAATCGAGTCCTTTTGTTGCTATTCGGTGTTTGCATCAATTAGCTAATGACGAGGAAAGTAGTTATCCTCGCGCGGCGGAGCTGTTACGTCATAATAGTTACGATGAATACGGCTGGGTATGAATTACGGAAATGGGCTTCGAATGACCCAAGAATTTTAAACGGGTTGCCATTAGATCATCTCGAGACGCCCCGTTCTTTTGAACCCGATTCGGATGGTTCTGGGTTCATTAAGGTTTTAGGTATCCAATGGGATCCGAAAAATGATTGTTTTACTTATCGGCTAAACCTACCGGAGGACGGTATTATTACTCGGCGAAGTATTTTATCTTTGGTGGCGCGTTTACATGATCCTTTGGGATGGGTCTGCGCCGTGGTGTTTAAAATTAAATTGTTATTACAAAATCTTCTCGGTAGTTTTAACAATTCACGAAAAGTTGAATGGGACGCTCCGGCACCAATAGAAATAGTACAAAGGTGGCGTGAAATATTGTCGGACTTACCTCATCTGTGTCAGGTATCAATACCTAGATGTTTGAAATTAGACAACAATATTGAATATGCGATACACGGTTTTTGTGATGGTTCATCACTCGGTTATTCGGCTGTTGTTTATTTGCGGTCGGTTAGTGCGGATGGTACGGTTCTTGTGCGGTTAATTATGGGGAAAAGCCGTTTAGCACCATTAAAGACAAAACACACCATTCCCAAGATGGAATTGAACGGTGCGGCCTTGTTAACCACTCTTATTAACCATGTCGCTTCCTCGTTCGAACGCGACATTAGGTTAAATGAGATAGTGGCTTGGTGCGATAGCACTATCGTTTTAGCATGGTTAAGGACTCCACCTCATAGATTACAAGTTTATGAAGGAAATCGAGTCTCACAAATAATATCTTCTCGGGTAAATATTACATGGCGGCATGTACCTAGTGAATTAAATTGTGCTGATGTGGCGTCGCGCGGCACGTCGGCGTGCGAGTTGCTGCGGCACCGTCTGTGGTGGCAGCCACGCTGGCTGCAGGGCGCGCCAGCGCGGTGGCCCGGCGAGTGCTCGGACTTCCCGGCAGACATGTTACCCGGATTGCGGGCTGCCACGGTTAATATTGGAATTGTAGATGAGGACTTCGATTTGATTGATCGGTTCAGTTCTTTCGAGAAATTAGTTAATGTAACTGCTTATTTATTACGGTTCTTACGGTATTGTAGATTTACGGATGGACGTAATCCTAATCACATCTCGGTTTCGGAGCGTAGAGACGCTACTACATGTTTAATTCGGTTAGTTCAAACTCGGCATTATGAAGCGGAAATCGCATTAATTAAGGAAAATAAACCTATTAAAAATTCATTACGGCGGTTAAATTTGTTTTTGGATACAAATAATTTACTTCGGGTCGGCGGTCGAATTGATGCGTCCGAGTTACCTTACAATGCGCGGCATCCTATATTACTACCCGGCAAGGATCGGTTTACGGAACTTTTAGTAACACACTATCACAAGGTATATTGCCACGTCGGCGCAAATACCCTTGAATCTATTTTATCCTGGACTTATTGGATAGTTTCGGCTCGGCGGATCACACGTCACGTGACGTTCAAATGTGTACCGTGTTACATGGCGAAGCCTAGACCAGTTCAACCATACATGGCGGACTTACCTTCGGATCGTGTTATAAGCGAGAGAGCGTTTGTCGGTACGGCGACTGATTTTGGGTGCCCTTTTTATATAAAATCGAGCAATCTTCGAAATGCAAAAATTGAGAAATGTTTTCTCTGTATTTTTGTTTGTTTAAGTACTAAAGCGGTACATTTGGAAATTGTCTCTCAATTGTCGGTTGAAGCTTTTGTTGCGACGTTTACGCGTTTCGTATCTCGGCGTGGACTTCCGCATCTATTGCGGTCGGATTGTGGAACGAATTATACGGGCACGAACAAGTATCTAAAGGAGTTATACTCATTTATTCGGAACAATCAATCGGACATTGATCGAGAATGTATTAAGCGCGAAATAAGGTGGCTGTTCAACGCACCTTCGAGCCCCAACCACGGAGGCCTCTTTGAGGCCGCTATTAAATCGGCAAAGACTCATGCTAGGCGTGTACTCGGTGACGCTAGGCTTACGTTCGAGGAACTTACAACGTTTTTCACGAAGGTGGAAGCCGTGATGAATTCGCGTCCGTTGTGCCCTCTAAGTTCGGATCCGACGGATCTCAACGTTTTAACTCCGGGTCATTTTTTAATCGGCAAGCCTTTAGTGGCACTCCCTGAGTACTCATTTACAGACGTCAAGGAATCTCGTTTATCTCGGTTTCAACGAATACAAAAAATGACCCAGCATTTCTGGAACCGGTGGAAAAATGAATATCTTCATACACTTCAGCAACGTTATAAATGGACCTCTCATACAGAATCTCCGCAATTAGACGATTTAGTTTTAATTAAGGAGGACAATTTGGCTTCATTGCATTGGAAACGCGGACGGATTATTAAACTTTTACCCGGTAAGGACGGAGTGGTACGCGTTGCAGAAGTTAAAACTCAAAATGGTGTCCTGCTGAGACCCATTTCTAAATTGTGTAGGCTACCTTTAGGAGATTAGGAACCAAGGCGGGCTTGGTTAGGCGGGGGGATGTTCAGGCATTGTAATCTCTTAATATGTAGGTAGACTGCAAAACCCAACGGCGGTCAAAAATACGCGGGTAGAAATGTATTCCCGCGTAGGCTTCATTTTGACACATTACCTTTCGGCTCGGTACGGGACGCTGACGCGTGCGGTGTGCGTCCATTGTTAAGATTAAGAAATTAGCGCTTCCAACGGACTAGATTTGTGCTTTCCGGTGTGCGACAGACTGTTTTAAGGTGTTTAAGTGCTGGCCAGCCAGAAGAGTTACGGACACAGCTGCTTCGAAGCCGGTTCAGCCCAGGATTGCCAGGTGAGTGGTTTATCTCATATTGAGCGAGTGCAATGCCTGTTCCTAGACTTTAAATTCGTTAGGGATTCCAGGACTAGTCTACCACAGAGTTTATCGAAGGGTTCAGTTACGCGAACAACTGGGAAATACTTTTTATGTTATCACAACTCCACTTTAACAAATCAAACCGAAAACTCAAGCACTCAAATCAAGCGATCTCAGCTTTTACTGTATCCAAATAAAGTTCACTTCAAAATTCATAACTCGAAGTGAAGCTAAGACACCGGGATATGTGTGCATTTTATTTGTATAAAGCTTTTATAATGTCCCGAGCCTCCGCTTATCGACTTGGGATATTCGAGATTGGTTTAATGATTCTAAGCCATGTTTTAAGTTACGTCATGTTCTATTGTAAGATATTGAGGTTCTCTTCGTTGATGAATGAAAAATTTATTACTCCGAGCCAGATAAACGTAATTCAGAATTCTGAAATGACTTAACATAACTATTGAAAAGCTTGAATGTATTTATTACGGATGCAGGAAGTTTCCCGATCATAACTCCTCCCGTCCCAACGCGCCGCCGGCCTAGGTACCGATTGACGACGATCGAGATGCCACCAAATACTATTTTTTTTATCTATTAGGATAACGCGGGTCTCTATCCATACCTCAAAAGCAAAAATAGAACCCCCTTATAGGATCACGTGTCGTGACGTGTCTGTCAGTCCGTCTGTTACAACCGATTTGCTGCAAAACTACTGGACCATTAAATCGGTCAAATGCTGCAATTTGGCGCAAATGCTTTCAAGAATTTTCATGTCCACAATATACAATTTCAAAATCGGTGGCATTTTCGTAATTAACGTCCCAAGAAACCATAAAAATTACACCCATACTCATATTTAGACATTTCAACCCCATTTCACCCCAACAGGGGAAATGTTAAGTCACGTCCGCCACGTTGGATTTTAAAATCGTTGCGGTTTTCGTAATCAGCGATCCGTTAAACCATAAAAGCATTACCAATGTTGATTTTCAGAATTTGTCACCACATTTCTCTCTTTTAGGGGTTGAATTAAAAAAAAAACTGAAACACGTGTTTTTTCATTTATCGTTAAAAATACTCCTGTGAAGTTTCGAATAAAATAGTTTTACTAATCTTGTTTCCCCATACAAACTTTGGACCCCCATTTCACTCCTTTGGGGGGTGACTGTTGAAAAATTCTCTCTTAGTGCACTCCTACACCTTATAAGGAACCTACGTGCCAAATTGGACTCTCTAGAACCAGCGGTTTAGTATTTAGACATTTCAACTCCATTTCCTCCAGTTTAACTAATATTGTTTCCCCATACAAACTTTGGACCCCCATTTCACCCCTTTGGGGGACGACTTTTGTAAAATTCTCTCTTAGTGCACCCCTACACCTTATAAGGAACCTACGTGCCAAATGGGACTCTCTAGACCAGCGGTTTAGCATTTAGACATTTCAACCCCAAGAGGGGAGATTTTAATTCACATCCGCCACGTTGAATTTTAAAATCTTTGCGGTTTTCGTAATCAGCGACCCGATAAACCATAAAAACAATACCCATGTTGACTTTCAGACTTTGTCACCACATTTCTCCCTTATCTCTTATGTGTTGAATTTTTAAAAAACCTGAAACACGTATTTACTCATTTATTGTTAGAATTACTCCTGTGAAGTTTCGAATAAAATAGTCTAACTAATCTTGTTTCCCCATACAAACTTTGGAACCCCATTTCACCCCTTCAGGGGGTGAGTTTTGAAAAATCCTTTTTTAGTACACCTCTACACCTTATAAGGAGCCTACGTGCCAAATTTGAACTCTTTAGAACCAGCGGTTTAGTATTTAGACATTTCAACCCCATTTCACCCCAACAGGGGAGATGGTAACTCACGTCCGCCACGTCTGAATTTAAAATCGTTGCGGTTTTCGTAATCAGCGACCCGATAAACCATAAAAACAATACCCATGCTGATTTTCAGACTTTGTCACATTTCTCCCTTATAGGGGTTGAATTTTCAAAAAACCTGAAACACCTATTCACTCATTTATCGTTAGAAATACTCCTGTGAAGTTTCGAATAAAATGGTCAAACTAATCTTGTTTCCCCATACAAACTTTGGAACCCCATTTCACCCCTTTAGGGGGTGAGTTTTGAAAAATCCTTTCTTAGTGCACCCCTACACCTTATACTATACGGAACCTACGTGCCAAATTTGAACTCTCTAGAACCAGCGGTTTGGGCTGTGCGTTGATATGTCAGTCAGTCAATCAGTCAGTCAGTCAGTCAGTTTCTTCTTTTATATATTTAGATAGAGTATGACATCATCAAACACAATGACACATTTTCCTTCTATGTTTTCTCATTCTATACCCGAGGCCCTACTGCGTAGTTCTACTAGGAATTATATGGCCAAAGAATTGGAAAAAATAGGGAAGATAATGTGTAACTTTGTTCAATGACGTCATGTTCCGTAGAAAAACCCAGATCGGATCGGAAATGGCATCCAAACCATGGATGAGCGGCCCTGGGCCAGTATAAGTAAGTACTGTGGGTGGTGTAACTCTGGTAGAGGATTATTAAAAGAAGATAGGACTTTGATTGTTATTTATTCAGCGTTCAGCTACGATACCGAGCTAAAACACGAATGCCCGGCACTCTTGATGAGTGACAGAGACGGCCATAATTCTAAATATTTAAATATATTTATAATACAAAACCTAGTGGCCAGTTCTGCTGTCATCAATCAAGCACCGCCTTACATATTCCGCCGTCTGGACGAGAATTATGGGCGTCTAACTACTTCCCTAACAAATTACAAACATCTTTACCTACCTGACAATAACCTATACGAACTAAGGCCCTGCCTATGCGGAGAAATTACACACAGATACATCCCTTACTAAGAGATAGCAATCTTTAGCTAGGTAACGGAACTTAACTTTTATTACCTGTTCCGTACGCTTCACAAGAGATTACTTCAGGTTGGCAAAACTCCGGAATAAAAGCGCAACCCGTGTATCTATGCCTCATCCTACATGGTCCATGTCTAAATACCTTTGAGTATTTATATTTCACATACTCTTTAAACCACTAACATAGACAAGTCTAAATACCTGACATGTCAATGTCAGAACTGTCAGATGAGTATGCGTCAACGTCATAATAAATTAACACCAAAAATGGCTTCCGGTTCGTGACTTAAGATGGCCGCATGCGTTTAAGTTTTGTTGTTCGTTATTTATTCATTTTTGTTATTCAATGTGTAGTATTGATAGCGTATTGTGCAGTGATCTAACGTATGAGTGAATAGCTAATGAAGAATTCAACTTGAAGCGTTCATAGCCCTTCCTGGGTCAAGGCCCGATAGTCCGCGTGGTTTTTTGTAAATCGCTATCACTTTACAAAAAGCAAAACCTCACCGAACAACGGCATGCTCTACGAGCAAACTCGAAATTGGCGAAATCATCATTAACTTTGATGGAAGCCATATTTTAAAATTAGAATTAGAATTAGAACACCAAAAATCTTTATTATTGCTAACTACTAAAAAAATACGCAAAATAAAATTTTATTAGTCGATAAGTCGATATGTCGATATTCCATCCGGCCCGCTTCATCAGGTTCGAGCTGGTGGACAGTCTTTGGCTGTTGCAGACAGCCCGGTGGTGTCAGCTGGCAGTCTGGCCCAGCAGACCTGAAGTTCCACCGAAGATCGAAGCTCAGGATATGAAATTAGAAACATAAAATGCAACGAGTTCTAGTGAAAGTGACAATAAAATGCAATCAATTCATGTTACATAATTTGTTCATTTGTACCACTTGCAAAATAACAATATAATCATTTTATTGTGTTTTATTATCAATAATATTTATATGTAAAATTCAAATAACCCGCCATGCGTTAAGTTATAAGAATTAGACATTATATCACTGACAATGTTATCAATTAACATTTTTGCAAGTTATAAGTACTTTGCGAACAAACATGAAATATAACATTTTTGCTTGCATAGTTTTATCATTTCTGAAAATGCATAAGTTAAAATTAACAATAACTAAACTTCATTATCAATACTATCACTAATTATACTACTTTTCTTTATATACATAAATAATTAATATTTTCAAACCATTCCTATCAATTTAATACTTTTCTAACCGTACCTTAAGTCGTGCTTTGTGTCCTTTGAATCTTTATTTGATTAATATTAACACCAATTTACTTTATAGATGTATTTGACATCATGAACAGATCTATTGTGTTATCACTACACTGTAATATTAAATTCACAACACTTTAAATACACACATAACTGTATAATTATTAAATCATTTCACACAAACACAGTCACTTTTTAAGATAGCCTTTTAATCGTCGTCGACATCACGCCGCAGCTGCTGGGATACTTTTTTTCTTTCTTGTTTTGTAGTTATCAATCTTTGGTTGATTTATCATGGGATTTTCTGTTGTACTGCTCTTACCGGAATTAGGAGAATTTATATTAATCTTTTTGACAGCTGGTAGCTTTCCTTCTGCTGCTGTCTTGGTGCTGTCATGTGATGAAGTAGTCTTTGTGGATAGTGTTGACATATTACATAAATGTTCATTGACTCTTGGCATCTTTTGCTCACGTTGCACCATCTGTGTATTGCTTTCTTTGAATGATGTGGATATTGCTGCTTGATCTGATGGATTTTCATTTTCTTTATTTTCTGAGGTTTTGACGTTTTCAGTTGTGAGTTCAATTTTAATTGATTCTGTCATTCTCTTGACATTGACTTCTTGATTTTCAACTGAATCTTCTTCCTTTGCAATTCCGACCTCTTCGTTATTCTTAATTTCAATGTCAATTTCCACATTTCTCGCTGTCAATTCTCGTTCTTCAAATTCTTTCTTTATTTTTGAGACTTCTTCATACGTCAGAAAATGTGCCACAAAGCATTTTCTCAATATAACGCTGTTGAGAACAAAGTTTATTTCTACTTCATAGTCTACGAGGAAATCCCTACCTAACACGATCTGTTCATGATTATTATGAGTAATTTCTAATTCAACAGGACACACTGCATTATCGATTATTAAATTTAAATTAATCGACCCTGATGACTGCCTAATCCCTAATCTATTTACTAAAGCAGCATCAATACTAGAAACTTCACTTCCTGACCTAATTAATGCTACATATACTTCATTTTTTACACCTATGGTTATATAATTGGAATAAATAGAATGTGCATAGTTATCTGACATTGCGGAGCATGTAGAATTCAACGGCGCGGCGCTCCGCGCCGTTGTAGTTTCTGGTTGTAGTTTGGGTGCCTTTCTTCATTATAATTCTGTTGTGCATGCTGTGGCCTGGCTCTGAAATTGTAAGCCGGCTGTATATGTTGCACAGGGTTATGCTCTAAGTTTGTGCCTACATCATCACACCTATTTCTAGCTGTAGGCGTACTGTACGCAATAAATGGAGCAACGTCGTATGACGATTGCCGACGTACGCGTGGTGGGAATTCTGTTCTAAGCTTTTCTTTAACATCTTCCCAAGATGTGAAAGAATAATATTTCTGCATATAAAATGTTAATGCTGGTCCATCCAGATATGCACCAATTGCACATTTCTTCTGCTCAACAGTGAAATTTTTTATCGTGCATTCAATGTCAAAGCTGTCAAAGAACTCGTCGATATTGGATAATCCAGTAAATTTTTGAATTACCATATCGTCAACGCTACGCAAATATTACGCTACACACTTAAATAATGAAAATTGATCACCGGATTCGTTCTAGAAGTAGCGCTATGATTTCCGGTGCTTTTTCCTTTCCACTTCACACTTGTATTCTTGCACTTTTTCCACTTGTGCTCTTGCACTTAATATGCACGGGGCTCGATTCTATCGCACGCTCTGAAACTTAAATAATTCAGCGTGATTAAATTTGCGTGACCCTCGTTCCTCCACCATATGTGGGTGGTGTAACTCTGGTAGAGGATTATTAAAAGAAGATAGGACTTTGATTGTTATTTATTCAGCGTTCAGCTACGATATCGAGCTAAAACACGAATGCCCGGAACTCTTGATGAGTGACAGAGACGGCCATAATTCTAAATATTTAAATATATTTATAATACAAAACCTAGTGGCCAGTTCTGCTGTCATCAATCAAGCACCGCCTTACAGTACCAAATGGGTGGCTCAAGCAAGATGGACGACGCCCACCAAGTACGACGAATATTCAGCTTGTTAAGTACTTCTTTTACAAAAAAATTGCATTGAAGGTATTTGATCCAGATTTTTATACTAATAAAGACTTTTCCTGTAAGGAGAAGCGGTGGTAGCCTAGTGGTTAGGCCATGCGACTTTCAATCCGGAGGTCGCGGGTTCGAACCCGGCCCGTACCAATGAGTTTTTCGTAACTTATGTACGGAATGTCATTTGATATTTACCACTCGCTTTTCGGTGAAGGAAAACATCGTGAGGAAACCACCTAAGCCCAATAAGGCCTAGTTTCCCCTCTGGGTTGGAAGGTCAGATGGCAGTCGCTTTCGTAAAAACTAGTGCCTACGCCACATCTTGGGATGGGATTTAGGTAGCCGACCCCGATTGAGAATTCATTCTCAAAAAATGGGACAAAGGCTAGGAGGATGATGAATGACTTTTCCTGTAAAATTGCCTACTTCAACGAGAATATATTTTCGAGAACAACCGACCGATTTACAATAAAAAAAATCGAAATCGATATACTTAGATATTGCAAAAACCAGAAAGACCCGTTATTTGTGTGTAAATTACTTACAAATCGGTAAGCTTCATTTTATCCCCGATTTTAGCATTAGTGCTCTAAAAGGGTATTTGCTACACAAAGCCAATACATGCCAGTAATGGAAGGGATTAAAGATGCTAATAACACTGCCTATAATGGCTTTCACCGTGTCACTGGAAACCAAACAGGTATAAACAACGTTTGTTTTACTTTCGGACTTAACCCCATAGGAGTTAATGGGGCTGTGTGTTCAGCAACACATCGTGGAGATAAACGATGCCTAGAACCTGTTATTATTCAGGATTACAGAATAAAACAATAGTCCAAAAAGCCGACCGGGAAATGAATTTTCTCAAACATGCAGTGAAATGACATCAAACGTGCGTTATAACATGCTGCGAGTATCGCATTTCGGGCGGAACAACTCGAGAGAACTGTAAAATAATTTCATACAAAATTGAAGTCCTAAGCCGGGAAGTAATTTTTTTTGAACATGGTAATTCGTACAGCCCCACATCGCATACAAACACCGCGATCAGGGGCATTCACGAATTCGCCACCCTAGGTACATATGTAATGTTCGTACTGTATGTAATGTTTGTAACATTTTTATTTATTTTTATTCAAAACAGAGAATTTAGAAACTAAGGATAATTTACATTGAGCGAAAACCGTTTGTTGAATTGCTACGTATATTGTAAAGTTCCAAGCGCTCGAGGCGCATGATTCGACTCACTGCTGCTGTAGGTACCAACACCAACAGTTTTCGCGCCCGCCGCGGTCGCACGCTAAACGGTTGACTCAATTGCCGTTCCGCCTGCCTCTGCCTCGCCTTTACCACTACTATTTATTGAACGTTGTACTTTAATTCTGTATACTTATTTTCTTTTCATGATAGAACTCGAACGTTCTATTTTGAAATGCGCCAGCAAGTCCCCACCTCGTGCATTTTACACAACATCAAATAAAACACTCTCAGGTGACTTTTGCGAGTATCAAAAGGGAGATTATTCCGTAGTATATAGATCCAGTGCCATAGCAATATTTTTTGACTAAGCACGTACCGCTTGCCGCGATCGCGAAGCACTAATTGTTATGCTGACTTCACGGCGATTTGCGACGTGAGTTCTATTTAGTGCACATAATCACCTGCGTAAATGCCGTAATACGACTACAGCCAGAAGTCGCCCTTCATATACATATTCACATATAGAAGGTTTATCAATTTTCAGTTGCTAATGTTGGTATGGTCACAAAAAAAAAACACGTTACGATATCTACCTACTTGAACTGCGAACGGAAATGAAATTATATCTTGTATTTTTGTTTGGTACATTAGTATTTTTACAGTCATGAATCTTCATAACAGATGTCGCGCAGCGGCACGCGGATTGTAAGAGTATTTATGTCACGCAAATAGCGTGATATCTCTTTCAGGCGGGCCGCGACTTCGCTTTCGCGTGCCTTAGAGTCATCTGTCTTGCTCGCACAGTATTGACATGCAAGTGGCTGGTAGTATCTGTCGCGCCACGAAGAGTCACGTGTCACAGTTATCCTGGACGTGAAGAAATGCTCCAAGAATGAGTGTAGTCGAGAACCATTAGTAGGAACTAAATAGTTTCCACTAGAACTTTTCAATCGGGAGATAAGAGGCTTGCGGGACGGGTTATTTATTTACTGCGATGTGGCGAGAAACTTGCCCGCTTTGTCGACAAATAATACCCGCGGTTCATTATTCAATTGTTGGAATTCTCCCGATGCCCGTTCAAGAAGCTTAACGTTTGCGGTCTGTTTCATCATTTTTGTCTTGTTTTCACGGCATTTTACAGTTTTTGAAGTTGTTTTGGGATTTATTTGTTGTACGAAATAGCAAGTGGTTTAAATATTGAAGTGATAGTCTTTTATTTGCATAAACTTAACGACATTATAAGGCCAATGGCTAAATACGCTACCTAAATATTTTTTTATTTAATATATCAATTATGTATTATGAGATAAAATATTCATGTAACAGATTCAATTTAAGTAACGTAAGTATAAAACTCTGAAAATACTTACAATACAAAAGCTTTCTTAATGAACACTAAAGTAATTGCGAAACTTTTAATATTTTAATTGAAACAATGAATCAATTACACAAAGACTGTCTCAATCAAACTTTAATAAGTTTTTAAATAGTCCTCTTCGTCCACAGTCAAATTAATCATAAAACGTAAAACGGCTAATCAGGAAGTCATTGTTTAAATTTAATTCCGTTTAATGATTGAGATAAATTACACTAAAATAATAATGTAGTTCTGTTCTGGGCTCAATTGCTACATCCCCGTATTATAACGTTGATAACATTTTGTAATAACGTTAAATACTTCAGGGGAATACTGAACTGTTGTTGTTGTTGCTGTCCTATGGTACCCCAGTGGTACAGAGGGCCTTCGAGAGACGTCGCCATCCGCTCCTGTCCTGTGCCTCGCGCTCCGCGTTACTCCAACTCAGCCCGGCCGCCCGCAGCTCGGCGTCGACGGTGCGCTGCCACGTGTGCGCCGGTCGGCCCTGTCGTCTGCTCCCGCGCGGCCTCCACGTGAACGCAACCTTGCCGGTGTTGTCCTCTGGTCTTCGGAGGGTGTGCCCTATCCACTTCCACTTCCGTTGAGCGATTTCTCGCTTGATCGGGATTTGGTGGCATGGATTCCAAAGATCTTCGTTGCTGATAGTATTCGGCCAGAATATGCGCAGGATGGATCTAAGGCATTTGTTGACGAACACTTGTAACTTGCTCGTCAGACCCTTTGTCTCTTTCCAAGTCTCGCAGCCAAAGAGCGAAACAGACTTTACTATGGAATCGAAGAGGGAAATCTTGATCCGCCGGGTGAGCACGTTCGAATCCCAGACCTGTTTCAGCTGGGCAAAGGCGCCTTTAGCTTTCCTAATCCTCGCGTCAACGTCGTCATCGGAACCACCGCTGTTGGTCACGGTGCTGCCGAGATATGTGAACTTTGCGACAGATTCCAGCGGTGTCCCATTGAGTCTTATGGGTCGGTTTTCGCACGACTGTACTCGCATTTCGACGGTCCTCCTAGCGTTTATTCGTAATCACTAAACTTGAGCTTCCTCTCGTAACGAGTCTAGCTTCATTTGAAGATTGGGCAGTGAAGACGACCAACACTATGTCGTCTGCGTAGTCCAGATGTGAGCTTTTATTCCATGTTATGCCCCTAGGTGTTTCTGTTACTTTCCACATGATGTCGTCGAGCAGGAGCCTTACCACGATCTCTTAACGCGACTCACTTTAGGCCCTAAACTGAACTGTATCGCTATTTCATACCATGACATTGTATTTACGACTCAGTTCAGATGACAGTTCAGTAAGAGCGTCTCAACTATTTCATTCTCTCATTTCAAGTACTTTTCGTACCACGATGTGTCACTTGAGACTGAATCGCACGAGTGTCAAATTTTGCGACTCATAAAAAGTTCCTCATTGAATGTATCGTTCTGGATAGTTTTGTGTAGAATATTTATTAGTTCTTAGCTTTTGTTCGCGACTTGTCTCGCACAGGTCTGGAAACGTGTCTGTGTAACTTCCTACCGTTTTATTCAGGGACGTATTTACCCTAGGGCGACCCGGGCTATAGCCCGGGGCGCCAAACCGACAGGGGCGGCGTAGGCGCCCCTGGCCGTTTGCATTTTGTTTTGGTATTGGCGCCTTTCAACCAACTATTACTTTTCACCTTTTTTTGTCAATCCAAAATTTAAAATGAACATGAAAAATAACAAGAACAAATAGTTTTGGTCGAAAACATGCTTGTAAGTTTGTCAATATCTTCGGGGCGCGTCTGTAAGTAAGAACATGAACATGCTTCAAATATAGGGCGCGGGCGCCGAGTGAGGTCGCGGGCCGGCAAGAGGGGCGGTGGCAATAGGCCATACATATATCAGCGTTGCCAGATCGGATCTTTTTAGACTATATCGGTCAATTTTGTTACTACGTACCCCCGCGCCGAACAATTTCGCCCTCGCTGCGCTCGCGTTTTCATCTGATCGTGTTACTACGCATCCCCGGGCCAAAAATTTCGGGCTCGCTGCGCTCGCGTTCGTATCTATTTCTGTTACAATAAATACTATACTACGTAGTCTACGTACGTTTTTTTCTGATTGTGTTACTACGTACGCCTGCGCCGAAAAATTGGGCGCTCGCTACGCTCGGGTTTTTTTCTGATTTTGTTACTACGAACACCTGCGCCGAAAAATTTCGCCCTCGCTGCGCTCGCGTTTTCATTTGATCGTATTACTACGCACCCCCGCGCCGAAAAATTTCGGTCTCGCTGCGCTCGCGTTATTATCTATTTCTGTTACAATATACACGCACTACTACGTACGTACGCACCCCATCGCCGAAAAATTTAGGGTAGCGAAGTGTTTGACAGGTTTTTCAGAATACTGACGAGTTAATTTCTTTTGAGTTATTATAATACGATCTCTTGGATAATGCAACGGGGAAAAAAAAGATGCACAATGCGCATAGATAAGAGTGCATTACTGGTAATAAGTAGATAGAACTTCGTGTTTTTCGGTTCCATATGACTACTGCAATACTACGGTAAAGAGCTCGTAGCTTTGTATGGATTTCATAGTAAGATACGTTATTTTCCGTAGCATTGCAGACTGTAGTAACTAAATTAGCCGCTCGAGGGTGCTTTACATCATGCTTCTTTATTTGGTTACTATTTAAGTTCTTAAACCACAATATGATTTTTAATAGATTGAAGTATAAAAACAAGTAAACTATTTTGTAAAACAAAGAACTGGAGTTACAAACATTTGCACTGAACCTAAAATAGGCAACTATAATTGAACATATCTTTAAGCAGTTGATAATTTATTTATTATTCAAAAAAGTTACACAGCATTACAGTAATAAAACCAATAAGGCACTGAACTACAAAAATACATATAAACAAGACTTATAAAACTAGTTAATTTAGGCGACACAACCGCGTGGGTCCTTTGCGTCGTCTGATCTGGTGTATAATTCGGCAAATTACCGCGGAACAGCCGAAACACAACACCCTTCCGCCAGAAGTCTGCACTTGCGATGGTGTCCTGCAGCGGCCGCGGCACGCACACCACAAATGAGCTGAAGTACACGTAGTGCCGGGACTGCAGCTGGATAATATTGATATCATGGGGTCAAAAATATAAGCCCGATTTCAAAAGTCTCTATCTCGGCGGGAGACAGCTGGCGATAAAAACGGAGCTTTTAACATTGTCATTGACACACTTGATATTATATGGGTGATAAAATCACTTCACCGCATTTCCTGGTCACAATTTCTTTCCCCTGAACGAATACACTAAATCCGCGGAGGATTAAACTGAATTCGAAGATTGGCATACCACGTAAAATTCATTTGAAATTTAACAAATTTACATGTCAATGATTGACATGACATTATCACAGGCGGAAGGCGGCACACGTTCCGAGTCTTAATTACAATTCTTTTGAAATACAGACATTTTAAACTTTATTTCATTCAATAAAGCATTTGGTATGGCAAATATTGTCATTAAATTAAAAAAAGAACATAAGTCCGCTATGAAATATATGTCTTTTCTTTTCAAAATTACCAATTAGTTTTAAACAAAGTGTGCTGCGAAATTAATTTGTAATATTTTAGTTACCGAACGGATAGAAGCCAGAAAGAGATAAACATATACGAAACTCACATAGCGGCATCCCTTTCGCGCCGTAGCGTCTCAATTGCAGACCAGAGACAAATATCGGTCTTTCATTCACTTTATGCGATCGAGAATCAGCGCTGCTTTAAATGTGTTATGGTACGAAATTCAGCGATTCAATTTAGGTGCCTAAACTGAACTGCACTGCTTTTGGATAGTTTTTATAAAGATTGTGGTAAGGCTCCAGGACTATGAAGAGCAGCGGCGACAGGAGGCAACCCTGTTTGACTCCTGCACTCATTGGAATTGGTTCCCCTAGAACTTGGCCGTGCACAACTTTTCAAATACTGCCACTATATAGGGACTGGGTGATATCTATATACTTGCTCGGTATTCCTCTTCGCCTGAGACTGGACCACAGTGCACTCCACTTCACGAAGTCGAAGGCTTTCTCGATGTCGACGAATGACAAGAAAAGTTCGGCACGCCACTCTACACACGACTCAATCAGGGGGCCTGTGATGGTTGCGTTTATCACGCGATAAATAAGTGACAAAGCTTCTGTCACTCACACTCGCATCTAGTCAAAACGTGACGGATGCTTTATCACTTATTTATCGCGGGATAAAAGCAACCATCATAGGGCACCAGGATGCGCATGGTGTTCGTGTGGTCAGTGCATTGAACGTCCAGCTCGGAACCCGGCCTGCTCCTCCCGAAGTGTCTTTGCAATCTCAATACGGTTGAGAAGTACTTTTGCCAGTACTTTAGCTGCAGTTGGTAAGAGCGTTATGCCTCTCCAGTTATTGCAGACTGACAAGTCGCCCTTCTTCTTCTAATACTGAACTAGTTACTCTAAAAAAGGAATACCGAAATCGTCACAGAAGAGCATGGCATGAGCATTGAAAAATGTAATGTTTCGGGCGTAGTCTGTAACTGCGATTCCAACGGCTTTTAGGGCCAACACGGACGTTTTACCTATAAGACCACCGAACTGATGCGCGAGACATTGAATTTTCAACCAGTTACTTCATTTCTTATAATTATCCTTTAGGGTGCCATCGTAGCTCCATCTCCCATTAAAAATCTGAATTCGTGACCGGCACCAATGTCTCAAATTATATTGGGAATTCGCCACCCGAACCATCAACATTTTTCCATTTCTTGCTTAAATGATAATATTAATTGGTTTATGCTATCACGAGTTATGCTTTAATAACAATTTATTATGCACATTATAATACGTAGAAGGAAAAACAGTAACGATGACAACTAGCTCCTCCTATTAATTACATATTTGTAACAAATTATTTAATATAAATATTGTAGGCTCCTATATTTTCCGCTTATGACTCATGGAATGAGGAATATGGTAACTCCCATGCTTATGATGTAGAAACGGTTATTTATTGTTTATAAGTGAATAAGTAAGGTGTCTCGATGCTATACGTATCCAAGTATGTGCAAGTTAGTGCATTTATTATTTTGGCATTGGTCTATCACGACAGGTTTGTATCACTTTAAACTAAGTAATTCAAGGTATTTCTTATTCATAGTTTAGCGCAAATGGCTGAAGGGGAAATATTGTTAAGAGATTAAAAAGATTTACAAAATTTCATAAGAATCGGTTAAGAATGGCCAAACATCCGGACGGAAGATACGGACATACGATTATTTTTTTTGGCCAAGCTGAAACAGGAAGGTTACTCCTCTCCTCTCCTCCTACAGGAAAGTTTGAAACTTGAACATCGTATCGTGCTGTCCCGTTTATTTAAATATCGCTTCACACGAGATCGAGAGGTAGCACGCAACAAACTTCGGATTTCGATCTTCGGACCTCTTCAGTACC
Source organism: Apotomis betuletana (assembly GCA_932273695.1). Classification (NCBI taxonomy): domain Eukaryota; kingdom Metazoa; phylum Arthropoda; class Insecta; order Lepidoptera; family Tortricidae; genus Apotomis; species Apotomis betuletana. Next base: position 4,605,985 of record OW026302.1, on the reverse strand, counting down.
CTCACCATGAGTTTACAGTGACCGTACTCGCTAGCAACTGCGTAAACGATTTGCATGGAGAATTGTAGTTCTACAAAGTTCTAGGGGCGCTGTACTATTTTCCATAGAAATCGTTTATGCAGTCGCTAGCGAGAAACTCAGGGTATAAGCGTACAGAGACTCTTGGCTCGGTCGATTAAGTATAAACAGTGATATTTTGTCTACAGCTCTCGCCGGTACAGTCAGTCTCAGCATCACAGGATCAACTCAGCTAGATGCGTGGGAAAGGAATGGCAGCGAAAAAATATACAATTATGTTTTTTCCGAGGACGTACATTACGTCGTACTAAGATGCGTCTTTGAAATAACTTCTAGAATAGTATTTGAATATTTAAAAGTATCTTTCTTTTTAGATGGAGTCCTTGAAACAGGTATGAGTATTTATAGTTATTAAATATTCATGAAATAACTAAATAATGAATTTTATTCTGCAAGTAGGCCACAAGGGCACTTTTACATGTCTGAGTGTAACGGTATTTCACAAGAGGAGACCACTGTTGAGAAGAAACGCCGAAAGAAACTCAACAGTCAGTCATTTTGATAATAAATAACCTACCTACATTGAAAAAAAAACATTGAAAGACCTTGAACCGCGTAAGCTTAAGCCGAACTGGCCAACGCGCACCACAGTGCATGGCTCCGCCGTCCGTTCTTGTTTGGATAAAATCGAATTAAAAAGTGGCAATACTGTAGTGTTGTCCCCGTTTTCTTATATTGATTAGAAAGGGAGGACACTACAGTATTGCAACTTTTTGATTTCCACTCTTTTTGATCGGACTGTATCGGAGTGCATGCGGTGAGTTGGCCGATAGAACAGAGATGCCGCAACTTTGCGCGACAGCGGCAGCGGTGCGCGGTATGTGTGTCTCGGTCACTCGTATGACATGGCCGCCGCACTCGGATTCTCGCCGCTGATGGTCGCTCAAAGTCGTGGAATCGACATAACTTGACCCTCATTCCATGGCAAATGGGACGGCCTCTCATCTGGGACGCTACTTGCGTAGACACCCTGGCTCCGTCCCATTTGTCCAGTACGTCGCTGAGAGCTGGCGGGGCAGCGGTTTGCGCTGAGGCTGCAAAGCGCCGCAAATATGTAGGTCTCTCTAATAACTTCATATTTGCGGCGTTCGCAGTGGAGACACTCGGACCGTGGAGTCCGGACGCCCACAAACTTTACTCATTAATAAAAAAAAAAACTTTCCGAATGTTCTTCGGACCACAGAGCCGGCTCATTCCTCGGCCAAAGGATTAGCTTGGCTATTCAACGGGGGAATGTAGCCGGCATCATGGGTACCCTGCCGCAGGGCCATGATTTGGGGGACATCGGTTTTGTTAGCTAATTTTATTTAGGTTAAGTTGTGTTCTGTTAATTTTTACTTGTGTTTCGTTTACTAATAAATACTTTAGAACTTATGAAATAAGTACAGTTCTCTACCGACTTTTGCTAAGATCATAGATATTATAACATTCTATAAGTTTTATTCGGCGGCACAACCAAAAAATCAATAAATAAATGAAAATAGGAAATATCGGACAACCGCATACAAGTCAACCTAACCTAGTCCTTAAGCAAGGCTTGTGTTATAGGCGCCAACCGCTTTGTGAATACTAGATTATTTATGACTTCACCAAGCCAGGTTGTTTTTATTTATTTATTACTTAAATTTTTATCTTACTTCAAAATCAAAATGTAAAGTTTGTTTTTAATAAATTTGATTTAAGTATACGAGTACTTAGTTGGTTTAATGCTTTCAGGGACTCATCGTTCGCACGATGGAGAACTAATACACTATTTCCGCATAGAAAAACGAAATAAAATTATAAGTTGCGAAGCGGAGACCACGCGGGGACCATGGATGGCGGCAGGGGATGACCATGACCATTATAGAAGTGTAGTCAATCTGCACTACCAACCACTGGCTCCAGAACAAACGCGCGGTATCTCCAATCAAAGCCATCGACCTGATGGTTGGTAACTATAATTTAAATAATTTTAGCGATATTTCTTGTTTTACCTTCATGACCTAACGTTTCGGCGGCGCCGTGAATACAAAGCGTATCAAGTGGTTTCATATAATGTTAATAATTGTTTACGAGCATCCCGATGTGTTGCTACCACGATATTCGCAATTTTTTAAGTGAATTTAATTACTATTTATTGTGAAATAAAAATATGTATGTGTATCATATTTCCGAAAACAACTGAACGTCGAACGATATACATAAACGTGCCTTTAATATTTAAGGAATTCCTTACATTCCTGACAGATCTTGTCATCACATCTTCACCGAAATTGAATGAGACCAATTTGGAAATTCCTACTCTCAAAAATATATTTAGAAAATGAAGGAGATAGAATAACAAATATTTAAAACAACCTCACTTTTTAAGTCGGTTGAAATTTATTTCTGAAGTTTATTACAAAACAAAGATAGAAACAGTGAAAATAAATTTAGAACCAGACCGGGATTGATACAGTGTCAACGGCATTATGGCTACGCAAGCAGAGCTGAGAAAAATAACCAATGAGGCTGTATCTTCGTGAATAACAAAAGAAGTAGATTTAAATATGAAGAATGTGATGGTCTACTTTACACAATTCCGATCCCGTGGACAGGCAGTCTAATCCGGGTTAAATGCAAAAAGTACAAATAGATCAATAACAAAAATCAAGGACTGACAAAATATCGAAGACTCCCTGACTATCCCTGTAGCATAGGTGGTTAGAGTGTCGCCCCAGGCCTGGCACAAGATACTGGTTCAATCCCAGTCAGAATCTATCTTTATGTTTGTAATAAACTCCCGAAAAGTTTTTCAACCGACTACAAATAGGAGGCTGTTTTAAATTTTTATTACTCTATCTCCGTCATCTAGAAATATATTTTTTTGAGAGTAGAAATTATATCGAACTTGTCAGGAATCAAAGGAATTCCTCAAATATCATAGGCACATTTATGCCGATTTTAATATTTATTATAGACGTTCTGTTTTTTGAGGTTAAAAAATGGTTTAGGTACTTAAGACATCATAATTTCTCATCAGGCACTACCCTCAAGCCACGTCAACCAGACCCTAAGCCCACGTCAGCACCTCCTGCAGAGCGCCCAGATCATTATACAAAAAGTAAGTTGCAAGTAGTGGGATAAGTGTAGGTCGCGGGTTCGATCTCAACCTACAATGTAATCGCCTGACATTTTATATATACATATATGTTTTTTTTTTTTTCACAACAACCTCACACAAATCGATGTAGTCCCAAATTTAGCTCAAGAAGGCTTGTGTTATGGGTACCTAGACGACGATATACATACTTATAGATAAATATATACCTAAATACATTCATAGAACAACCGCCATGACCCAAGCACCAATATTCGAGTTCATCACATAAAATATTTGCCCTGGCTGGGATTCGAACCCGAAACCGCCGCCGGCTCAGTAGGCAGGTCTCTACAAACTGAGCCAATCGCGTCGTCAAATATTTATATTTAACCTCTGTATATCACTATCACTATCCATATTTTTGTTGTGCTGTTTTGTTGCAGCCAAAATTCTACTTTTCAGAATGTTGACCGGTTGGTTCATAATATATAATATGTATATTATAATGTATTATCTGTCTTTAGTATAGGCCTATATGCATTACAATATATTTAGCAGTTTAAACCGCTTTAATAAAAATTACCTACGGATTTAAATCCCCTTGTTGCTTCTTTATTAAAACAAAAGTATATAAAATCTTTAAATATCGCATGTTTTGTTTGTGGTGTGTAATAAAGAGTACTTATTTGTATTTGTAAAACATTGTAATGTCTGTTTGTTCGCAGGCCCTGTAGAGTTCGAGCTGAACATCACCGGCCCCCCGAAACTAATATTTTGGAAAAAGATACCGTACATAAATATATACAATTATAGCTACTCGGGCGACGAAATGGCCGAATTCAATTGCACCTATGATACCATAGATCCGGACCCTGTAGATCACACAATTTTTTCTACTGGTAACGGTTCTGAAGCGGCTTGTTATAATAAGCAATGCACGGGGGTTTTATCACACAAATTTGAGCTTCACAGAGGGATTCATAATATAACTTGTGAAGCTAAACGAATCGACAGTAACTATACCGTAAGGTACATGTGGAGTGTGGTGATGCTTCAATATGTAGATACAAACACTTCGTTGTTCGATGTTGGAACTGGTAATTATAAAAACTGTTTCTTCCCCATATTTTTGACGTGGTTTACACAACAATTACCTCTTCTCTCACATTTTTCCTACGTCGTTGTCATAATAGCTCATTAAAATAAAAAATGATTGCGCAACCCTAATAAAAACCGACTTCAACGAGACAAAAATGTGTTTCCGAGGACAACTAGACAAGTCACCATAAAAACACCAAAATGATCATAGAACATGATCATGTAATATTTGAGGAGTTTCTTCATTTCATCAGCTCTTAGCCAAAAGTGTATGGGACTAACATAAATTGCCTCCTCACTAACAAAAAAAAATTGGGCAAGTGTGAGTCCAACTCGCGCATGAAGAGTTCCGTACCATAATCTATAACAAGTTTGCTGTACGGGAGAAATTTCAACTGTCTAGCTGTCACCGTTCTTGAGATACAGCCTGGTGACAGACGGACGGACGGATGGACGGACGGACAGCGAAGTCTCAGTAATAGGGTCCCGTTTTTACCCTTTGGGTACGGAACCCTAAAAAACATACTGTTTCTATCTTTGTATTTGTAATAAACTCCTGAAAAGTTTTTCAACCGACTACAAGTAGGAGGCTGTTTTAAATGTTTATTACTCTATCTCCGTCATCTAGAAATATATTTTTTTGAGAGTAGAAATTATATCGAACTTGGTAGCATAGACTTTGGTGAAGATGTGATGACAAGTTCTGTCAGGAATCAAAGGAATTCCTCAAATATCATAGGCACATTTATGCTGATTTTAATATTTATTATAGACGTTCAGTTGATTTGAGGTTAAAAAAATGGTTTACTTAAGACATCATAATTTCTCATCAGGCACCACCCTTAAACCACGTCAACCAGACCCTAAGCCCACGTCAGCACCTCCTGCAGAGCGTCCAGATCATTATACAAAAAGTAAGTTGCAAGTAGTGGGATAAGTGTAGGTCGCGGGTTCGATCACCACCTACAATGTAATCACCTGACATTTTATATATATATATATATATATATATAGGTATATATTTTTTTTGAGACCACCTCACACAAATCGATGTAGTCCCAAATTAAGCTCAAGAAGCCTTGTGTTATGGGTACTAGACGACGATATACATACTTATATAGATAAATATATACTTAAATACATACATAGAACAACCATGACCCAAGCACAAATATTCGAGTTCATCACACAAATATTTGCCCTGGCCGGGATTCGAACCCGGGACCGCCGGCTCAGTAGGCAGGTCTCTACAAACAGAGCCAACCGCGTCGTCAAATATTTATATTTAACCTCGGTATATCACTATCCATATCAATATCACTATCCATATTTTTGTTGTGCTGTTTTTGCAGCCAAAATTCTACTTTTCAGAATGTTGACCGGTTGGTTCATAATATATAATATGTATATTATAATGTATTATCTGTCTTTAGTATAGGCCTATATGCATTACAATATATTTTTCTCAAACATCCAAGGAAATGTCGTTCTTATGATCGTGGTAATAGAACGCGAAATAAGTCTTTGTATAGCAATTGTTGAAGATTCGTTCTAATTTCAAATTAGAGGTCAATAAAGGAATTTCATACAAAATTATTGGCCGTGGCCAACAAACAGATTGTCTTTTGTTTCAGTGGGGTTTATTTCTTTTATCGATAATCTATGGCATACTGCCAATAAAAAAAAAACGTAGTTTGTGCATGTATATTTACGTTTTATTTCTTATATTTAACTAGATTATTAAATTAGATTACAACAGATATTCCATAAAATAAACAAGGAATCACGTTTATTGTTAAAAAATATAACAATATCTAATTAATAAGGTGTTGTCATTTTTTAATAAATAGAATCATCTTAACATTTGGTGGCAAAAACATTGACCCGAACAGCTTAAAAAAATAAATTTGTTTTTATATGAATATATAAGTTGAACATTTGTATTATTTCCTTGGATTTATTTGAGAAAAGCACTATACAAGCCTCGGCGCGAACAGGGATTATCGGCCTCGTATCTCTAGATGGCCTCGTTATCACTCGGCCATCTATTACTACTCGGCCAATAATTCCCTATTTCGCGGCCTCTGCAGTAATGTACTATTATCTACGCACATATCATTAGTGCTCTAAAATGCGTTCAGAAACCGTAGGAAATGCCAGCCATTATTACAACCAATTTTACTATGAGAACTTTTTTGTCTGTGGTAGTAGGTAAAATCTGTACTGTAATGTTATTACAGTACCGATTTCTGTAAGGTTACGAGTTTAAATTAGGAACAGCTGTCAAAACACAAGTTGGTCTCTATTCTAGTATCCATAGATATTAATATTTTTATCGATACGAAACGTCAATTTAGTATGTTTTTTTTATAAAAACCATACGACATTTGATCTCGAGTGACATGAGAAAATGGATACATATGATTTAGAAAAAAAAAACATTCGTCTTGACGGAGGTTCGAATTGCCGCCATTATTGTTGTCATTTATTTGTTGGTTCTTTGCTGTTACGAAAGTAGAATTGTGAAGATTTGTTTGTAATTTACATTTTAGTTGAAAATATTGTTCCAATGTAAATGTCAATAACAACTATTACAATAAATAATCTGTTTATCTATTTGTTCAGATTTATTGCTTACTGCATTTTAAGTATAATGTAGTCTTTAGATATTTTACAGGTAGCACTAGTGGTGCCGGTCATTTCCTTATGGCTTCTGAACCCATCTTAGAGTACTTATGATATGTGTATAGATAAAGTAGTGTATACAACTGTACATAATTAGGCCTTAAAACACTCGTGTGATCCTATTATGAAACTCGCTAACGCTCGTTTCATAAAACCCCACTCGTGTTTTAAGGCCTCTCATTATGTATCAGTTGCATAAACTACTATAGCAGTTTAAACCGCTTTAATAAAAATTACCTACGGATTTAAATCCCCTTGTTGCTTCTTTATTAAAACTAAAGTATATAAAATCTTTAAATATCTCATGTTTTGTTTGTGGTGTGTAATAAAGAGTATTTGTATTTGTAAAACATTGTAATGTCTATTTGTTCACAGGCCCTGTAGAGTTCGAGCTAAATATCACCGGCCCCCCGAAACTAATATTTTGGCAAAAGATACCGTACATGAATATATACAATTATAGCTACTCCGGCGACGAAAAGGCCGAATTCAATTGCACCTATGATACATTAGATCCGGACCCCGTAGATCACACAGTTTTTTCTACTGGCAACGGTTTTGAAGCGGCTTGTTATTATAGGAACTGCACTGGGGTTTTATCGCACAAATTTGAGCTTCACAGAGGGATTCATAATATAACTTGTGAAGCTAAACGAATCGACAGTAATTATAGCGTGAGGTACATGTGGAGTGTGGTGATGCTTCAATATGTAGATACGAACACTTCGTTGTTCGATGTTGGAACTGGTAAGTAATTATAAAATCTGTTAATTATAAAAACTGTTTCTTTCGCCATATTGGTTTTTAACGTGGTTTACACAACATTTACCTCTTCTCTAACATTTTTCCTACGTCGTTGTTATAATAACTCATTAAAATAAAAAAAAATATTGCGCAACCCTAATAAAAACCGACTTCAACGAGACAAAAATGTGTTTCCGAGGACAACTAGACAAGTCCCAAGACCATAAAAAATATCGGTCAAATGCGAGTGGCACGCGCGCACGAAGGGTTCCGTACCATTATCTGTATGTTTGTTGTATGGGACCCGCCCCTTAAATATTTATTTTATTTTATTTTTAGTCTTTGTTGTTATAGCGGCAATAGAAATACATCATCTGTGAAAATTTCAATTGTCTAGCTATCACCGTTCTTGAGATACAGCCTGGTGACAGACGGACGGACCGACGGACAGCGAAGTCTCAGTAATAGGGTCCCGTTTTTACCCTTTAGGTACGGAACCCTAACAAATTAGTTTAGCTGTAATCGAATTAAGACTGCACCGACCGAAATGTGAAAAAAAGGCAGTTGCCGTTAAGTAGACAACGTCAACACTAGCTGTTTAATCCATTTCTAGACTATATATTTAGCACTTCGAAGAATGTGTTAACAACTTCTCCGTGGAAAAATTATAAGATTTTAATATTTTACACTAGAAAACTAAGTAAAGTTGGACGAAAATTGTAAAATCGTAAGCAGGCGTTAAGGGTTTTTTTATATTTTAACAGTGGAAATCTATTCTGATTTTCAGTTCAAAAAAAGAAGAATTTTTACATAACAATTTGTCCGCATCAAATATTTCAATTATTGTTTGTGCTTTTAATTCTCCATACATTTTTACTATGGCCCCCGCGCTCTATGGTTCAGTCGCTTACGCTCGGCGCAGTCTTAAAAGTTGAAGTCGTAATCGTGATATTTTTACGGTCTAAATTTCATAATCATAATCGATGTTTGCTAGTAGTGGTCGATTATTTTATCATTATCTTATGTTGCATGACTGTATTTTCTTGTCTCGTTTCTTTCTTTCTTCTTTTCATGTTATTTTCATTTTTCAGCTCACACAGACAGCGGGGCGCATGTGAGTGCAATCGTCTGGGTAACCTCGGCGGTAGCTGTGACATTCATTATTATTGCCGCATTGATTACTGTCATTTTAAAATACAGGGCAAAAGGTAAAGTACATAGTAATATAGCTAACTAACGAAACATTACAATAGTAAAATGCTACTACATAGGATTACTTACTTAATCTTGCCTAGAAGAGAGTGGGAGTGCGAGTGTTCGTGACCATCTGAATTTATATTTTCATACTAGAGATGTCCGTAACTTCGTTCGCGTATTTTTTTCTTTACCGCTGTCGGCTAAAAAGTATCATATAATCATCTTTGGATGTCCAGCTATCCCTGTACCAAAATTGGTTAAAATCTGTCCAGCCGTTTCGGCGTGATGAGAGGACAAAGGAAATTATGAAAACAGATGGCGCCAGGCTGGCATGGCGCCGTGCGCCCATGTAAAACAAATGACGATCCTGCATCACGCTATTAAGATTATTCCTGAAATAATACATCTCCATATAAAACTGCTTAACAATAAACTTTTAGAATTTTATAATAGTATGTGTTGGCATAATGGCCTATGGTCTATGCCCTAGATGTATCAGAGTTGATTAAGAAAAACACACCTAGAGTAAGGCATAGACAACATGAGGCGAGCTGTAAAACCAACCTAGAAATAGCGCACGAGCATTGTGCATTTGTCCGAATACATTTTGAAATTAATAATTCAAAAAAAATCCAAATTTAATAATCCATAAATAATTCAAAAATTACTTAATGGTAATTTTCATTTATAAAACATGGTGGCAGCGGTTTATTGAGCACAATGGATGAAGCACTAGCAGAGATCGTCCAGCAACAAACGGTGCTCTTGAGGTCTATGCAGGAACAAATCGCTAGACTCTCACGGACTCAGCCGGCTCCGTCGCAAAACATAAACGTACCTTGGCCATCCGCGATCAACACTAATAAAGATCCAGAAGATGCCTATAAAACATTCCAATCTTCATGGAAGGATTATTGCCGCGCGACGAAAATAGATAATTGGTCGGCTGAAGAAGAACCGAGAAAGGTGAGCATACTATTCAGTGCCATAGGCGAAGAGGCCTTAAAAAAATATGGAAATTTCGGTCTCACAGATTCCGATAAAGAGACAAAGTCATGCATAGAAATATTAAACCTAATGAAGGTCAAAATGGTTCCAAAGAAAAACATAATCTACAATAGATATATTTTTTTATGCAGAAACCAGTCACAAAATGAACCTTTTGACATCTTTTATGCAGATCTGAATCGATTGATCGAAGACTGTGACTATAACACTTTCAAAGATGAGATGTTACGAGACAAAATAGTGCTCGGTATAAGAGACATGCCATTGAAAAAAGAGCTCTTAAAAAAAGACAATCTTACCTTAAAAGAGTCCATTAACCTATGCCGTGCAGCAGAAGCAACTGACAGACATATAAAGGAATTTTCAACACCTTCAACTTCAGACATAAAAAAAATAGAAGAGAAGAATATCAAACAAGGAAAATGTCGCTTCTGTGGGAACAACCACATATTCAAAAAAGAAAAGTGTCCAGCCTGGGGTACTGTATGTACTAACTGTAAGGGAAGAAATCATTTAGAAAAAGTTTGTAAAAACAAAAAACAGATAAAAGAAGTCAAAGAAAATAAGGAGAAACGAGATGAGGACAGCGGCAGCGATTCAGAACCTGATTATTTTATAAACAAGATAGTTGCTGACAACAACAAGAACTTGGCGGAGTGCAGACTAGAGTACAGAGTCAAAAAAGAATGGAAAACAACTCAATGTCTCTTAGACACAGCTGCGGATGCATGTATAATAGGTCTGCAAAATGCTGAACAAATGTTGGGTAAAAGTTATGTACAAGAAAAAATGCGACCATCAAAGAAAACATTGTTTGGTTTTGGAGGAAATAATGTGATGATCCATGGAGAAATCGATATATGTCTAAAAACAAACATTTCTGGTCTTAAAACTAAGTACACTGTCACATTCCAAATTGTACATATCACACACATTCCACTATTGTCATGTAAAGCGTGCACACAGATGGGTCTTGTGAAGTTCTGTAAAGAGGTACGATGCAATTATTCACAGGAAACACAGGACATAATAAGCAAGTACAGCTCAGTTTTTGAAGGCAACGGTAGTTTCTCAGGTGAGCTTAATCTGGAAATTGATGAAGCGGTCCCACCAGTTGTCCAGAAGGCTCGTCGCGTTCCAGTAGCACTGTGGCCAATCCTGAAAGAAGAATTGCAAAAATTAGAAGAAGAGGGCATAATAATAAAAGAAGACAATCACACTGATTGGGTAAGCAATATTTTATTAATCAAAAAGAAAGACAGTTTCAGAATATGTTTAAATCCAATTCCTTTAAATAAGGCGATAAAAAGACTAAATCATCAGTTTACCACTGTGGAGGAAATTCTGCCAGAACTGGGCAGGGCTAAAATATTTTCTACTTTTGATGTAAAGAAAGGGTTTTGGCACTTAAATTTGTCTGAACAGAGCAGCAAACTCACCACATTTTGGACACCATTTGCAAAATATCGCTGGAAAGTCCTTCCTTTTGGTATTTCATCAGCGCCGGACTATTTTCAAATAAAAATGAATGAGATGATTCAGGGACTATCGGGCGTTGAGGCACTTGTTGACGATTTGTTAGTATACGGGGTGGGTGACACAATGTCAGAAGCCATTATGGATCATAACAAAAACCTTGAAGCTCTATTCGAAAAATTGGTAAAACATAATTGCAAACTAAATAAAACTAAGACTAAACTATTACAAACGTCAGTGAAATATTATGGCCATGTTTTCACTAATAAGGGTCTTCAAGCAGACCCATCTAAAATAGAATCTATTTCAAACATACCAGAGCCCAGAAACAAAAAAGAATTACAAAGATTTCTCGGTGTAGTCACATATCTTAGTAGGTATATTCCTAACTTAAGTGCAGAATCCACATCCTTGAGACAATTAACTCATGATAAATCTGAATGGATATGGAGTAAAAAAACACAAAAAGAATTTCAGACCCTCAAATGTATAATAAGCGATATAAAAACATTAAAATATTATGACAAAAATGAACCGCTTGTTGTCGAATGTGATTCCAGCGAAGGAGCCCTGGGAGTGGCGCTGTTCCAACAGAACCAGCCAGTTGCATATGCCTCACGGTGCCTCACCCCAACTGAGAAGAAATACGCACAAATTGAGAAGGAGCTTCTGGCTGTGGTCTTCGCCTGCACACGGTTTGACCAGCTTATTATTGGTAATACCAAAACAATTATTAAAACAGACCATAAACCACTTCTTAATATATTTAAGAAGCCTCTTCTACATGCTCCAAAAAGATTGCAATCTATGCTGTTGACATTACAAAGATACAGTCTAGAACTACAATTTGTATCTGGGAAAGAAAACATCATGGCAGATGCTTTATCTCGATTTTATCTTGATTGTAAAGACATTGATAAGTCTAAAAACTTTAAAATATTCGAAATAATTGAAAAAATAAACCCATTAAGAAATGTACCAGTCTCTAATAACTGCATCAGAGAAATTGCAAATGCAACACTAAAAGACAGTAATTTTATGATTCTCAAAGACTATATCCAGCATGGTTGGCCAAAATTCATAAGAGACATACCAGATGCTCTGAAACCTTACCATAGTTTTCAAAGTGACTTAACAGTTCATCAAGATATAATACTAAAAGGACAATCTATATTGATACCAGAAAGTTTAAGAAGAGAAATGCTCAATAAGTTACATAAAGCACACTCAGGAATTGAAAACACATTAAAATTGGGTAGAGATGCTGTATTTTGGCCATCAATGTCCAAGGACATTAAAGAGATGATTACCTGTTGTACCACATGCAATAAATATCAACCAAGCCAGCAAAAATTTACTATGCAAAGTCACAACATACCTGAATATCCATTTCAAATAATATCAATGGATGTATTCTTCTTCTCTCATAAAGGAAGACAAATAAAATATTTGATATTGGTTGATCACTATTCAGATTTTTTTGAAATTGAAGAACTAAAAGATTTATCATCTAAACCAGTAATTGAAGCGTGCAAAAAGAACTTTTCACGGCATGGTACTCCAGAGAAGGTAATCACAGATGGCGGAACTAACTTTGTCAATCAGGATTTCGCAGATTTTGCTAATGAATGGAATTTCACACATGTGACGTCGTCACCCAATCATCCACAAGGAAATGGTAAAGCGGAGGCTACAGTAAAAATTGCAAAAAAATTACTACAGAAGTCTACAGAGAATGAAGAAGATTTCTGGTCCAGTTTGCTCTGCCTCAGGAATACTCCTAATAAATTGAACTCAAGTCCTGCCCAAAGGTTATTCTCTCGTAGAACAAGAGGTTTCCTGCCTATTATCAAACAATTATTAAAACCAAGTATAGTAGAAAATGTTCCCGAAGATATCCAGAGAAAAAAGGAGATGGTGAAGCACTCACATGACAAGCGAGCTAGACGAGCATCTCCACTAGAAATAGGACAGGCGGTATCAGTTCAAATGAATCCAGCTTCAAATAAAAAGTGGACGCCTGGAATAATCTCTGACATACTTTCAGATAGGTCATATCATCATCATCATCATCATCATCTCAGCCATAGGACGTCCACTGCTGAACATAGGCCTCCCCTTTGGACTTCCATATATACCGGTTGGAAGCGACCTGCATCCAGCGCCTTCCGGCGACCTTTATAAGGTCATATCTAGTTGATGTTAATGATACAACATATAGGAGAGATCTAGTACATATCCGTCCTCTTGTGCAGAGCTCCAAGGATCCATCAGACACAGAAACACCACACATTATTGACATTCAACCACACCAAAATATAATGCCTTGCTCTAACATAGACCAAGAAAATGTAACTCTAGGTATCACACAAAATACTTACCCATCTCCTAAGAATGTAGAGTCTACCTTAGATGACTTAGATTTACTTGTAACTCGGGATCAATGTTCTTCTCCCAAACCCTCAACTTCGGTAGTAAACTCACCTATTCTTAGGTCATCTAATTCTAATACCAGGGATAACCGACCTAGGAGAGAAATAAAAAAAACCTTCCTATCTCAAAGACTATGTTAGTTAATCTTATAAACCAATTGTTGATGTTGTTTAATGTATGAATAATTATGTTAATATTTTTATGTTTACAGTTACAGTCTGGTAGCATGTTACCATGGCTTGGCTATAGCTAAACTTGTGTTGATTATACCTTAACTTTTGCCAAGTTGTAATTTCGTCAATGATGTCTAAATCTCTTAGTCTTTATGGTGTTTGCAACATTTTTGTTCTTTATAAAAAAGGCAACGTGTTGGCATAATGGCCTATGGTCTATGCCCTAGATGTATCAGAGTTGATTAAGAAAAACACACCTAGAGTAAGGCATGAGGCGAGCTGTAAAACCAACCTAGAAATAGCGCACGAGCATTGTGCATTTGTCCGAATACATTTTGAATAAATAATTCAAAAATTACTTAATGGTAATTTTCATTTATAAAACAGTATGGATTATTAAATATGTCTTAGTGTCCGTGAAATTGTCGATAAACTCCAGGAAAGTAGGCACCGTTAGTATTGGGTATATGCAAAGAAGCCGTGCCCACCCACTACGTCAAGCAACCACTACGACCGAAAAGTATACTGATCTCATAAAGGCCGAGGCTCAATTGATATAGCGTTCAGCAGTTGATACATTACAGAGAGAGAGAAGATAAAGAAAACAGACCCTACCAGATCTTATCAAATATAATATTTCAAGCCTTGTAGACAACTGACTGACTTGGTTATTTATTGCGCTGGTGACCGTAGGTAGAGCGGCTAGACTGTTGCTATGTAGTACAATTAAGTAAATGTACTGTTGCTCAACGCAAAGATATTGTCAGTCAGTCGTCAATTCAATTTTTATATAAAAAAAAATGGCTACTGCCCATTGGGTCAATTCTGCCAGTGTCAAAGTTGACGAACGTTGTACGGTGAGATGAGCTTTTTGTAAAGTGATAGCGATTTACAAAAAACCACACGGACTATCGGGCCTTGACCCAGGAAGGGCTATGAACGCTTCAAGTTGAATCCTTCATTAGCTATTCACTCATACGTTAGATCACTGCACAATACGCTATCAATACTACACATTGAACAACAAAAATGAATAAATAATGAACAACGAAACTTAAACGCATGCGGCCATCTTGAGACACGAACCGAACCCCCCAGTCAGTCGTCAGCTAGCGGCCAGCCCACCGGGAACGACATAGACATATATTGGACATATATATATATATACACACGGACGTGTGTCAAATTTCCATCCAATTTCCAACGGTATGACATTGACAAATGCCGACCATCGACAATTTGGTTTCATTGGGTTTAAAAGGCAAAAATGCCTTCAGCCAAGAATATTACGAACTGTCAAATTCCCAAATTAAATTAATATTTTGGAAAATCCATGGCAAATAAAAATAAAAGGGCTGCAGTTTTATTTCGTATATTTATTTAATTTCTTAGGTTAAGTTTTTTTACAATAAATTTATATAAAAAGTAAAATACGACAACGTAATTACAAAATATAGATACATTATAAAAAAAAAAAAAAACCTAACCTAGGGCTGCAGTTTTATTATTATTATTTATTTATTTATTAATTTTACAACAAAGATTACGTATAATCTAAAGCCCTGCGAAACTGTTATGACAGTTTGTTTACAGAAAGACTTTTCAATAACTAATTGGGTTGGTTGGAGTTGGATGTTGCCTGCGTGCCCAAGCGGCTGGAGCTAGGAATGATGACATCGTCGTAATAAGTGTATAAAGAATCCTGCCTATGATTAGAGTCTAACTAACTAAGAACAATTTATAACTAACTAACTAAGAACAATTTATAAAAATCAGTATCAATTTTTTTAAACATTACGGCTGTGTATATAGTAGGTGCTTTTTCAATTTTCTTTTAGATATCCGTTTATTTTGTTCGAGACGGATGTCCTCGGGTAAGCTGTTAAAAATGTATGGCAGGCGTTTTTTTAGTGTCCTGTCTCCGTAATAGTTTTTAACTCTGGGCACATCAAACTTACCCGCGGACACCGACCTCGTGCCATGTTCGTGGTTAGTTCTGTACAGGTTATGCTCACGACTGTCATAGTTGTTAATAGCCAGGAGGTATTTGTGCTTTAAGGTGACGGGAAGTATTTTACAAATTTTGTACAATTTTCGGTAATCATTTTTACAGTTGTTTTTAATCTTTTGTGGGACGAGAAATTTTAAAAATCGTAATTGCAGGGAGACTAATTTATCTAAGTAAGTTTTAAATGTGAGACCATAAGAGTCAAGAGCATACCCTAGTACAGAATCTACCAACGTAAAGTATAAACATTTTAATGTGGCAATAGGAACTCTTAACTTATCACAAATGTAATCTATAATATGTTGAGACCAGGAAAATCTAGTATCTATTTTTACTCCTAAATATGTTACACAGTCTACTTTACCTATTGGATTACATTGGCAATTGACTAGATTACTATGCAGGCACTGATAACAATGGGCAACTAGGTGAAAAGTCGGATCTGGTATTTTCAGATATGGCGAGTGTATTACGAGTAGGTTGGTTTTCTCCGCGTTTAACATAATACCGTTGTCATGGGACCATTGCACAATTGCACCTATATCAAGTTGTATAGAGCTAGTCATTTCAACGAGGTTGGTCCCGGCACTCACAGTGCACAAGTCGTCAGCGACCATGTAAGGTGTGCTATGACGTATGACTCGACCTATACTGTTAACGTGCATCAGATAGCACACTGGACCACATCCCGAGCCCTGCGGAACCCCACAATCGACTGCCGCCTCATCGCTGAGCACCTCGTCTACCTTTACACGATAAGTTCGAGACATCAGGTAGTCGCGGAACCAGCCGTTCAGAAGCTGCCTTATGCCACATTCGTCCATTCCATTTAAGAGAGTTTCCGTTTCAAGAGTATCAAATGCTTTTTTGTAATCATAAAATATGACAATAACAATTTGTTTATTTTCTAAATGCGTATTTATTTCATATGTAAATTTAGCTAATAGAATAGAGTATGTGTTCCTTTGCCTTTTTGAAATCCGTGTTGACACTTATTAAGTATAGAGTTGCTTTGAAGGTAATTTCCTATTTGATTTACAATGCATTTTTCCACTATTTTTTCTACACTTGACATAATTGCTATAGGCCTATAGTTGTAGATCTTAACAGAACGTATTGATACCTGTCCTCCAAAAATGTCATCTAGCCTATTTAAGTCCTAATACATAAATTTATGTAGTTTAACACTGTGTCTATATTTATGTGTATTTTACACATACTTAATAACTATTAATTTCACTTCCAGTGCGAGAACTCGAAAGGAACCGAATACCCGGACATATACGGAGCCGGCCGCCTTTGACGTTGCCTCCCGAAATTGTTTACGATTGTAAGTACATATTTATGCAAGTTTACTTGAAAGCAAGCTTAATTTACCCAATGACCATGTAATGGGAATGCAAGAACATTTTCAACAAGCTGTAATTCTTACAGGTTAGAAGAACCATTCTTAAAAATAAAATATATTTTTTTGTAGCTTAAAACTGCTGACTGCTTAAAAATTCTAAGTGTTTGTAAAGAATAATCTTTGAATTTAATGTTTTACAGATGTCTACAGCCACGGGGCGGGTCTCTGGAGACCTCCTTTAAAACCGCTGCAATAACAACACGATTGTATATTAGAGTGTAGTAAACATCCCTTGGTATGTCGAAGCACTGAGCAGTGCAAATAATTTTAAGCCTATGTAAACATATCATTGAGTTTCAATTTGATTGCCAAATTTTTGACATAACATACGAAGGGAATAGGTTCTCAGCAGGTGCCCTGACGGTTAAAAGGCATGCAACTTAACATTCAAAGACGGTGGTAATAACACGAAAGATAGTTCGCTAATCTTTGGCACACCTAGAGGGCACTCGTCATTGTCTCGTCTCAGTCACGTCAGTTCAAGTCCGGCCGCACAAACTAGTACATTTTATAGAGCGAATAGCGAATAAAAAAAATCATAAACTCTGTACAATATCTTTCTTTATCGATTAAATTAATGGAGAAAACCTGGGTATATAACTCAAAAATAAATTTATGATTAGATGTACCATATTCTTAATCATCAAAATAACGCTATGTAAGTATATGAAATATTTAGTTTTTTTTTTTATAAAATAAAGTAATATGACCGACACAATGCCCTTAGAACCGATGGCCGTGCAGAAAGGTTCTTGAGTGGCGACCGCGTTCCGAACGCAGCATGGGAAGGCTCCCAACAAAGTGGACCGACGACTTGGTTGGAATCGCGGGAAGCAATTGGATGAGGAGCGCACGACCGATCATTGTGGAGGCCTTTGTCCAGCAGTGGACGTGTATAGGCTGATATGATGATGATGATGATGACAATGATGATGAATATGACCGATGATATCCCAATGTTAAGGAACAGGGGTATTCAAAGGATAAAGACGCATATAACGCTAACGTAAACAGATGCAGCATAAACGCTCGTATCCTTTGTTTGCATTGACTTAGAAGTTTGAATTTATCACGCCTCCGAAGGGTGTCACGTCTCCTGACCTGAGTATTTGATATTAATTTCATCTTGAGGCCTCCACGCGTTCCTGAGAAAAGGGGGTTGACAGACAGACGGACATCAAAGTGATCCTATAATAGTTTCGTTTTTGCCGAATGAGTTGAAAATGCCTGTGTAACCCAATAATGTTTTTAATGAACTATACACTAACATGACGATGACGTTTGCAATATTTACTTCCTAGATCACGATCAATGACATTAAGCTTTATCTCTCTCTAAGGCAGCGTCATGATGATGTCAAAAAGGCGTTATATTTGAAAAATTAAATGTTTTAAACCGAGAAAATCAAATGTTTTCAGCCTACTTACTTGTGATATTGATTTTGTGATTTTTAAGTTTTTTGCGCATTACGCAAGACGGCATTTGGGCACAGTATAATAAAGAGTACTAACGTACAGTATGGACACTCCCTGCCTCCCCCCGAAAGTGCCGCCCACCCGCGCTCGGTTACCTCGCAGTTACCGGCTGGCAGGGACGGGACGCGACGACGACGCGGTGCGCAGAGCGGAGGCCTCGTATAATATTCAAATATTAAACAAATACTTTTGTAATGGGCGTGTGTTGTGCTGTGTACGTTTGTTTAAGCTCTATAAACAACAAAAATAAAAGAAATTTCTACAGATTCCCATTGGATGAAGATCACACTGAAAATAACACAATATGTATATGAACAAAAAATCATGTTTTCAACTTACGTAATATTTTGGTAGCCTGAATTTCCTTACAAAAATTTAGTTACTTCGTTTTACTGATTCAAAATAGGAAACTATTTGTTTGCTTAGATACCCACCTTACAGCGTAATATGATTCTTATTTCTTCCTAATTCGCGCAATGACTTTTTAGTCATTGAGGTTATCGAATTTGAACGCGGGCGGAATTAGAAATCGTAGTTTAACATTAGTTTAATGATAAGCACACAAAATTAACTCGACGCGGCTATTACAAGGTCATCTCATATTGCTGCACATTGTGTTCCCGACTCGTGCGTTCAAAATGGCGGCAACCCTAGCATGTCTTATCTCACTCACACAAGCTTGGTACTCGTTCACCTACACGAGCTTAGACTGTGTGCGAAGCAACGCGTTTCTTTCATACATTTGATCGCCATTGTCCGAGGTATGATTTGGGGGTAAAATAACACCGTTACTGCAATATGAGAGTGAGAACTTGACACATATACGCTTTGTCACTTTCCGGAGATCATCAAAAGGGTTGCCATGGCATAAGCAATATTCGGTGCCATTTGACTCCTATTAAGTGCTTTTGGAGCGCTAATAACTTATGTTACTTATAAAATATCATAGGTGGAACCCAACAAAAAGTGCCCTAATCTTCAGCATGTTTTAAGTAGTGAGTGATTTATTTTATTTTATTTTCTTATTGCAATTATATACATACCTACGTCATATATTTGCATTATAAAACGTCAATAGCGATTTGTAATTAACCAATTTCAAAACATTGTTTATCGGAATGCTTAGTACCACGAAGTGAAATAAATTAGTACCACGAACAATCCGCAATATGGCGTGGGTTAAAAAACAAGCTCCGTGCCTAGGGCTGCCGTCCGTCCGGGCTTCCCCGGATTTGTCCTAGTTTGGAGGCCGTCCGGGGGCGTTTTAATAACGTGTCCGGGGAAAACCCGGTAGTTTTTTATGTGAGGAAACACCTTATTGAATTAATTATTTGCCGGGTATAAATAATGCAAAGCGCAATCAAGGCTCTAGCAACATTAAGCGTAACACGTTAACAGCGCAAAGCGATTGTTTTTTTAATTATGTATATTATTTTCGGACACGTTCGGGGGAAAAATGGGATTTACGCCAAATGTCCGGGATTTTTTAAGTCTTTGTCCAGGTTTGGTGAATTTAGAGACGGCAGCCCTACGTGGCCAACCTAGAGAAAGAGCTAGAAGGATGCAGGAGCGAGCTGCGATTCGTCAACGTCGCGGGCCATTGTGGGGACGGAATAAACTGCCCGCCGCGGCTGCTCTGAATGACCTAGATCGAACATTTTAGAACATTTAGGTATTTTTATACTTCACTTCGAGCGGAAAACCGAGTTACTATAACCATGGTCCATATATAAATACATAATATCTAAAGTAACAAACACTTAAACAACAGATACGTACAAATGCGAACTTATCTCTATAAGGGATTTACTAAAAATCTGTAGGTTAGCCCTCACCGCAATGAGCTGTACTGTAGCTTCGTTCTTTTCGAAATAAATGGCAAGATACGCTCATTCGCAAGTGTACAATACTATCCACTACATTTACCTGTACGAAGTTTGAAAATTCAGATTGCTAAATAACACTTCGTACTAGTAGCGCCATCTATTACAACTTAGTGGAACTAGCGCAGCGTTAGGTTGCGTCAGCACTTCGCGCGCCATCGGCGACAGAGGGCGTTACTAGTCCTTTACCCCCAACAAATTCAACAATATCATAAGTTTGCTTTTCATAGTTTTTTTATTCCAATAAAGAACTATTGTCTGCCCGATTCGTATGTTAGCGTAGATATTTGGTATTTTCGACAGTCGGTTCTTGAAACAATTGGCTTTTAGCTATTCGCAGGGCGGAAATTCCTAACAATACATGTTTTGATGACTAAAAAAATTTCAGCTATAAAACTGAAAAGTTACATTCGAAAAAAAATAGCCAATTAATTGGGTTTTGGAGGACAAGAGATAAAAGGCGTTTTTTTGGTTAAGTATAACCGTGTAACGCGTTAATCGTGTACCCAGAAGATTTATTTTACACCTCTGTCACCTCAGGGCCTAAAATGCGACAATTGCCAATCATACACTAGCGAAAAAAAATAATATCAAATTCAACGTTTTAAGATTAATAGGATCCAACGACGAGATCCAAAATGAAACCGTCAACATTTTTAATAGATAACTAATGTATTTTTTCAGTGCATCAGTTATAATGATTATCTATTATATAATTATGGTAGGTGATTTCATGTAAAATGATGATAAGCGTCGATGACGTTGATTTATGTATATTGGATTGGATTGTATTTGGATGTAAAAAAGACGATTCTTTTTCTAAAAGTGAAATAGCAGGTGTCGTTATTTTCAACCGACGTCAAAAACGGAGCCAGTTCTCAGTTCTTCAGGTTTTTTTATTTATGTTCCTCGATTACTCGAAAACGGCTGAATCGATTTGGAAAATTCCTTCTTTGTTTGAAAGAGCATACTTAGTTTCTAGTTGGTCCCATAAGCGCCCCTGTTAGCCCGGCCCGGAAAGCCATTGGAGGTGTGAGTTCGAATCCCGGTCGAGTCATTACATTTTTAAGTTGTTCGTTTGAATATAAAAATAAAGTTCATCATTTCATTTCACGTACAACATAGAGAGGAATCTGGCGAGAAATGACAGCAAGAATTAAATACCAATTACACACCTCTCGGCTTGGTTGTGATGTGTGCATAGCTGGCCTCACACAATACAACACTAACTCGAATGACAATCACACTGAAAAAATATATAACTCAACTAGTTTAACTACTTGAGAAATAGCCACATTGTGCTTAGTAGTAACCAAAATTATGCTAATTTTCATCATCAGACATTTAAGAGCTTAGTTCTTGTCGGTGGAGCCACTTCCATGTTTCTCTATCTTCAACTTTCGTTTTGATGTCCTGATACGACACGCCGTCCACTTTCTTCTTGATTTGGTCTATATAATATCAGGTCTTCCTCTCTTCCTCCTTCCCTCAATCTTCCCTTCAATAATGGTTTTTATGTAATCGTCATGTCGTAGCAGGTGTCCAAACATCTTTCCCCTTCGGTTTTCAATAGTTTCTAACAACGACCTTTTCTCTTTTAATCTTATTTGCTAAATGCTAATTTTACATAACTTATTTTGGTTACTAGTAGCCCTCAGTTTGTCAGTCCTCCGATTAATGTAACTAGCAGCTAACATTTGGCACTTTTACAATATATTATGGTCACTGTTTGTCGGTGACTAGGTGTGTATAGAGAGATACATTAGTCGAGAGACGAAAGCAAGAATTAACTACTAAATTACACACCTCTCGAATGGCTTTGTGATGTGTGCATAGCGCGCCCCACACAATACTAACTAGTGTAAAGCCTGTTAGTACACTCAATTACATTGTACAATCAGCTGGAAATAAACGTCAGACAAGCAAACATGTTTATGAAACTAAAACTGATCGTACTTTAAAGCTAAGCTTGTCACTTATTGTTCACTAGCGACCCGCCCCGGCTTCGCACAGGTGCAATGTTGATGAATTATGCATGTATTATACTTAAACCTTTCTCTTGAATTACTCTATCTATTTAAAAAAAGTAGTTAGTCTTATTGAAGCATACATAAGAACAGACAGACAGCAGGGAGCGACTTTGTTTTATACTATATATAATAATATTTAAGTGAAGTTGAAATAATAAAAGTCGTCATATTGTATTAGTTAACAAAATTCCAGTGCGCTCTTCTCTTTACTCAAATCGTAATGTGTATATTGTGTATACGAACAACGTTAAGAGCTATCTGTCGAGAGACAGCAAGGATTAACTACCAATTATACACCTCTCGACTGGCTTGTGATGTGTGCATAGCCTCATACAACGCTCACTCGAATAACACCCATGCTTCTATTCCGAAACTAGCATGATACTTTAGCGCTGCTTCTACGAAATTGTTACCACTCACACCACTCACCATAAGGCAAAATAAAATATCGGACAACCTCACACAAATCGATCTAGTCCCAAATTAAGCTCAAGAAGGCTAGTGCTACGGGTACTAGACAACGATATACATAATTATATAGATAAATATTCAAGCACAAATATTCTTTAAGCCCATAATTCGCAAGCATCTTTATGATAATAACTCTGATTAATTCACGTCGTGATATTTTACGTTGGGTACATAATTATCATATACGAGTATATAAGTTTAATATTTTAAAGTATTTATGTAAGTTTATGGAAAGTTTTTATATTAAGTTTTATGCATATACTTACTAGTTAACTTTTTGTTTTTATACCAACTACATATTTTTGTTTATCCCAGTGGATGACGGGTAGAGATAGAGAATGACTTTGTACTTCTATTATGTATCACTACATAGTATAAAACAAAGTCACTTCCTGTTGTCTGTCTGTCCCTATACATAGGGACAGACAGACAACAGGAACTTGTATGCTTAGATCTTTAAAACTACGCAACGGATTTTGATGCGGTTTTTTTTAATAGATAGAGTGGTTCAAGAGGAAAATTTATTTTATATGTATAATATAGGCATAATTTATCAACATTGCACCCGTGCGAAGCCGGGGCGGGCCGCTAGTTGTGCAATAAAGTTTAAATAAATAAAAGTTGGATCACTATCCAAATACTTTTGCTATTACAATTTATAATAAGGTCCGTCACTATTTGTCGGTGACTAGGTGTGTATATCAGGATAGCTTATCTGATTACTTTGTTCATCTGTATTTATTTGTATATATCAGAAATATGTATTTATCTAAGTATATATATTTTTAAATTGTTTTAAGTTAGTTGCACCGCCCACAATTTATCTGCTTAGCCCAATGGTTGAATGGTAGAGAATGCCCTATGGCATTAAGTCCGCCTTTTGTACGATAAGTTCTTTCTTTCGTGCAATAAAGATTAAATAAATAAATAAATAAATAAGGATACATCAGTCGAGAGACAAAAGCAAGGATTAACTACCAATTACTCTCGACTGGCTTTGTCATGTGTGCAATTGTGCATAGCGCGCGCTATAACACGCTAACGAGTGTGGCACTTTACGTACAGTCAGCTTCATAACTGTGAAAAGTGACTCTTTGTCGCGCGACTAATACCATCTGTCACTTTCCTTTCAATACTCTGTGAGCGAGACACGCGATGCTGGGTCGCGGCAAGCTCTGCTAGCCCTGCTGGCTCGATACTTTATACAAATACTTTCACTTTTAGCAAATAAAACGTCTATTGTCCTATCCAATTAGTTATTTAAATCAACATATTTGACATTTGGGTGTTATTGTTGGGTCCTATTAATGTTTTTTTTTCTTTTTTTTTATCATAATAAAAAAGGGTTTGATCATAGTTGATCTCCTATTAATCTTAAACTTTAGACATTATACGTGAATGTAGTTTTAAATAAAAATATTTGCCATTGCCTATTAGTTTGTTTCCATTATTTTAATTGTTATTCATAGTTATTTCAATATATTTGTCCTTTCTCTACTCGTGTAGAGTGATCAGTGAGTGTGAGACGCGAACGTTCAAAGCAATCTGTCGACACGGAGAGACGGGATCACGGATTAGCTGCGAATTACACACCTCTCAAATAGCTTTGTGATGTATGTTTAAGTCAAACATTGAAGCTCCGGCGCTTCGTTTGGTTAGTCAAACCTGAGGTCTGACAAGAAGTCTAAGTCCAAACCAATTGCGTGTTACAGGCTTTGAGTAACGAATTTATATCTAATCCTCGGAGACGGTAACCTATCTCAAACACTAAAAACCATTGACCGAATTTCATTTGTCCGAAAACTATTCGAATTTTTATCGTTTGTCCGATGACAGGATTCGTACATTTTTCTTTTCACCATTTCACATTTAGTAGAAGTATCGTTTGTCCGAAAAACTTTTCCCGGCACATTCACTTGCCCTATAAATTGTTACGTATTTTTTTCGTAGCCCATTTTTCATTTACCCAATGATACTTTTGGCACTGCATACATTTAAACAAATTTTCAGTTTACCTTTTAACTTTTCCCGCCCCATTCACTTGCCCTCTGAATTGAGATGTCTTTCGTTTAATACCCATTTTTTCATTTACGTGATATTTTTGGCATTACATAAGAACTGCGACCACAACAGCGTGCCAGCCGAGCGAGTGAACCTAGCGTGCCGCGGCAGCAGCCGGCAAAGCTCCAAAACCGACCTGGCTGGGTTAGGTTAGGTTAGAACTGTGACCACCACAGCGCGCCAGCCGAGCGAGCGAAGCTAGCGTGCCGCGGCAGCAGCCGGCAAAGCGCCAAAACCGACCTGGCTGGGTTAGGTTAGGTTAGAACTGTGACCACAACAGCGCGCGAGCCGAGCGAGCGAAGCTAGCGTGCCGCGGCAGCAGCCGGCAAAGATCCAAAACCGACCTGGCTGGGTTAGGTTAGGTTAGAACTGCGACCACAACAGAAGCTAGCGTGCCGCGGCAGCAGCCAGCAAAGCTCCATAACCGACCTGTAGGCCTATGATGGTTGCGTTTATCACGTGATAAATAAGTGTCAAAGCATCCGTCACGTTTTGACCAATTGCGAGTGCAAGGGACAGATGCTTTGTCACTTATTTATCACGTGATAAACGCAACCATCATAGGCCCCCTGGCTGGGTTAGGTTAGGTTAGAACTGTGACCACAACAGCGCGCGAGCCAAGCGAGTGAAGCTAGCGTGCCGCGGCAGCAGCCGTCAAAGCTCCTAAACCGACCTGGCTGGGTTAGGTTAGGTTAGAACTGCGACCACAACAGCGCGCGAGCAGAGCGAGCGAAGCTAGCGTGCCGCGGCAGCAGCCGGTAAAGCTTCAAAACCGACCTGGCTGGGTTAGGTTAGGTTAGAACTGTGACCACAACAAAACCACCAGTCCACTTGAGAACAGTCGAGTAGTTAATAAACCGAATCGTTACATCGGACGAATGAAACCAAAGTCATACAAAAAAAGTCTAATAATTAATAAACCGAAACGTTACATCGGAAAACTGATATTACGGACAAATGAGATTTAGGGAAACGTGTCATTAGTCGCGTGAATAAAAAACCTAAACAATTAATGCCCAATCATAAAATATCGAATTGAATTTTCGGACAAATGAAAAAAAGTTAAAATGATATTTGTCGAATAGTTTTTGTCGAAACGAAATTCGGATTAACGTTTTTAGTGTTTCAGATAGGTAACCCTCGGAGACACCGATTTTTCTTAATGCTGTGTGATGCGAGTGATTCGACGAAGCCTCTCTGCGCGGGGCTTCTATTTCTGCTCTGAGAGACCAGGTTAAAAGTGG
Source organism: Apotomis betuletana (assembly GCA_932273695.1). Taxonomy (NCBI): domain Eukaryota; kingdom Metazoa; phylum Arthropoda; class Insecta; order Lepidoptera; family Tortricidae; genus Apotomis; species Apotomis betuletana. Next base: position 4,579,449 of record OW026302.1, on the reverse strand, counting down.
ACTCTTTTTTGCTGAGGTTTTTAATGCGGGAATCTTTGATACAGATTATTTTGCGTTTGATGTTTGTCCAAAGAAGTTACTTCCAGGTTTGCCTATTTATTTTGAGGTTTACCGAAACCTAATACCTATAAGTCAGTCATTCCGCGAAGAGGCTACATATAGACTCTGACTATAACATATGCATATGCGTATGCATAAATGGTGTGCGATCCGACACGGACCCTTTATTATTATCGTCTGCATAGCTATCTAACGTCCTAGCTAGACGTCTCAGAGCCACATTTACTTGTATGAATACCATTACACTGCAGAAGAATGTATTGCGTATACGAGACAACGGCCGGAATTAACTGAAATGTCCGTTTAAATTTAGATTGCTCGGATTATGTTTACGTATAAAACCGGTCCGCGACTAAAGGCTGACGGACAAACCGACTGTAAATTCACGGAACTATATTGTTGGCTTATTTGGAACTATTAAATATCATATATGTCCTATGGACACTCAACAAATCAGCAACGGTTATGACGAGCTGGTGAAAGTCGCGTTCAATTGTCTAAGCACCAGGGTTCGGCTTCGCCATAGCTTTTGTAGCCAATCGTAGCGGCACACGCGTGTCTGTCCGTCGAGTCTCCACGTCCCACGACCGATTGCGTAGAATTTTACACAAACGACTAATAAGAATAAAGTTCTCAGGCTGTTATTGCGAAATTAAAATACTGTAGCCGGTGACACGTGGAAAATGCCGCTAATCCACCTAAAAATTGACCTAAAGATGAGTGCTTCAGACGCCATGTTGTCAGCTTATATGCTTATGTTGTCTATCGCACCATAAAATATCCGACGTTCAAGCGATCACACATTTGTTACGACAAGTGACGGGTGCTGTATTATTTATTTACTTTACAAAGGGGAACTTATTTAGGGGAAAAGAAAAGAGGAGAATGATGCCACCCTAAGGCATACAAAAAATTTATCCACGGATTGAAAAATTCAATGACTCAAGCATGGTTTCGGCGGTCTAATAGGTAAGCACCCAGAAACACACCCCGGAAAGTCGTTAGAAACGCGGGTTTACCTAAACTAAACTAAAACAAAAGTAAACTTTAAGAAAAGAGTCATTTCATTGCGCTCTTTCGTAATGGGGTAAAAACTATGTAACCACCTGTGGCCATCCATATAGAGGATCAGGGAGAGCCCTGAAATCAAATAATTGGTCAAAAACTAATAATTTTTTTTTAGAACAATAACGTCTGCTAGCGTAAACTAAATTAAAAAGATTAAAAGGAAAAATTAAAAAGAAAAAATACTTTATTCTATATTTTGAGCGGGATTTGAAGCCACGTCCCTACGGCTTGCAGGAACTTCGGGATGAAGCAACTGGTTGAACAATTAAATGTTTTGGCTAGGGGCTTTTATAGCATAATTGGTAATCCCGTCTGGCCTGGAAAGCCGTGACTGGGCGTGAATTTAAATCCCGCTCAACAAAAAAAAACCTTTCTTTATAATAACTTTTAGTCAATATCTCTTCAGTGAGTTTAATGAATTTAAATATAAATGGTTGCCGTGGGGTGACCGGCCTTAGAATTGTCCCCCACCATATCGTCCCGTGGTTGCAGTAGAAGCCTGCTAAGGGAATAATAATAATAATATACCGGGAGATGGGCAGCAGCGTCTTCCAGAGACCTTTAAAAAAAAACTGCGCGCGCCAACCCGCCTGCCAAGCGTGGCGCGTATGGCAAAACCCCCCTTTATGATCAGTCATACTTACGGCACCGAAACGTGGTCCTTCACTATCGGCCTCATCTCAAAGCTCAAAGTCGCTCAACGAGCAATGGAGAGGGCTATGCTCGGGGTGTCTCTACGTGATCGAATCAGAAATGAGGAAATCCGTAGACGAACTAAAGTGACCGATATAGCTCACCGGATTAGCAAGTTGAAGTGGCAATGGGCAGGCCACATAGCACGCAGAGCAGATGGCCGATGGGGCCGAAAAGTGCTCGAGTGGAGACCTCGGACCAGCAAGCGCAGCGTAGGACGTCCACCTACAAGATGGACAGATGACCTTGTAAAGGTCGCCGGAAGGCGCTGGATGCAGGTCGCTTCCAACCGGTATATATGGAAGTCCAAAGGGGAGGCCTATGTTCAGCAGTGGACGTCCTATGGCTGAGATGATGATGATGATGATGAGTTTAATGTGATGTAGCTATCTACAGTAACAGTTAATATAGCTATGCTTAAAACCCCGTGTTGTGATTCTGCGGTAACAATAGCAAGACGAAGAATCTAGACGACATTAATAATGTCTCTTAAAATGTGTTTTAAATCCTTATTTATTTATGTTTTAATCCGTGTAAGAATACATCTGGTCTAGCAAATTACTTCGTCGGTTACTTTTCTGTGTTTTATCACTACACTAACAAGAATGTACGTACAAAAGAAAATAAAACGGACACTGACCCCAAAATACTCAACAGCTTTTTTAGGGTTTCAACGAGTAATTATTACTAACGCACCGCTATCAGGCCGTCCATTTCTCCATCTGTCTCTTTATCTTAGAGATCTGTATCTGTACCGAAAGTACCAAAACACATTAGGAGTGACAGTGAAAAAATAAATAATACAAACATTAAGGGAGTTCTGAATTGGCGAAAATGGACAGTATCGGAAATTCCAGAAGTTTCGATACTAACCAATTCCGGAATCAAATTGCAAGCCCTGCAAGTACGAACCTAGTCCACCTACTTGGCTGGTGTTATCGATATCACGCCCTCGCTTACGATAAAGTTGCACAATCGTGTTCATTTTAAATTCCAGCATAAAACAAACTAGTTGAACACATTATAACTACAATTTAAGAAAAGTGCCACAAACCCGAACGGACTAATGTTCTTTTTACGAGCTGTTTTTAACGTTTGTTCCCAGCTGTTAACATTTGGTAGAAAAAGACTTAAAAAAATAGGCGTATGGAACAATGCTGTTGCCTTTTTCTTTTGAGTAAGAAATGAATTTCTGTGAATTGAGATACGTGGCAACAGTTAGCGCCAGTTTGGCAGTTTGGCTCAAAGACAAATAAACATTAATCCAATGGGATTTAGTTTCAGGGTAACGGGGGATATAAAACTTCAAGAGTAATGTCAAAATCGACGTCCAGACGTTGTGACCCAGACGGATATTATTTCTTATAAGTTGTACTCTCGGCTTCATCGGCGTGGCAAAAGTATTTACTAATTAATTTTAATACGGTGAATAGAGACTAAAGTACTATGTGTGACCTTACAAACGGTCCGGTAGTTTTGAATTTTTGATATGTTGTCTAGGATGGTTAGTCAGTGTTTAAAATGCAAAATGCACAATTCCCCCCCCTCCGCGCCCGCCGCCATATTGAAAAAACCGGCACTTTCTTCATATTTTTGCTCATATCTTCCTTTAGGAGCATTTTAGCTAGAAGAAAGCTTCGACAATGTTATAGAGAGTTAAATTTACTACATTTTCCATTTTACATTTTTTTTTCTAGGACAAATAGTTACGGAGATATCCACATTTAAAAAAACGTAAAAAATCGCAATTTCCTACTGAAAAACAAACTTCTGGATTATATCTTCGTTTAGGAGCATTTTAGCTACAACAAAGCTTAGGCAATGTTGTAGAGAATTAAATTTACTATAATTTACATTTCAAATTTTGTTTCAAGGACGGTTAGTTACGGAGATATGCACATTTAAAAAACAGGAAAAGTAGAATTTTCCGAATATTTCTCAAAATCCTTGGTTTAGAATGCTGTCATTCAGTTACGGACTAGTCTAGGACAAATTAAAACATGTAGGAAATATGATTGCTTATAAAATTCATGTCCATTTTTACATACATTTTCGGAAAATGTGACTTTATTTTTTACATATCTCCGTAATTATCTGTCCTGGAAACAAAATTTGAAATGTAAATTATAGTAAATTTAATTCTCTACAAAATTTCCCAAGCACCGTTCTAGCTAAAATGCTCCTAAACGAAGATATAATCCAGAAGTTTGTTTTTGAGTTGGAAATTGCAATTTCTTAAGTTTTTTTAAATGTGCATATCTCCGTAACTATCTGTCCTAGAAACAAAATATAAAATGGAAAATGTAGTAAATTTAACTCTCTATAACATTGTCGAAGCTTTCTTCTTGCTAAAATGCTCCTAAAGGAAGATATGAGCAAAAATATGAAGAGAGTGCCGGTTTTTTCAATATGGCGGCGGGCGCGGAGGGGGGGGAATTGTGCATTTTGCATTTTAAACACTGACTAACCATCCTAGACAACATATCAAAAATTCAAAACTACCGGACCGTTTGTAAGGTCAAAATCCTTTATTCACTGAATTATTTTTAGTAAAGCAGAAACGGAACGTTTAGAATGAAGCGAAAAATTGTCAAAAAAAAATGGTTTAGGCAGGTTGTGGGCCCGCGTCACCAACTCCGGGCCAACACGGGCGTCCTACCTAATGGACCACTGAACCTGATGTGAGAGCTATTGAATTTTTCATCCAGCTGATTCTTGCATGCCTTAGGGTGGCATCGTAGCGCCACCTACCGTAAAGTTTCAAACTTCAAGACCGGCAGTAACGTCTGCTAGCGTAAGGCTGCCAGTCCACTGAAGCGGAGCGGAGAAAATGAACCAATCAGGCTGCGTCATTGAGAAACCCGAAAGAAGAGCATTTAAATCTGAGAAATGTGATTGGTCCATTGTACACATTTCCGCTCCGCTACGCTTTAGTGGACAGGCAGCCTTAAGCAAATGTATTTTGTTTTTTTTTTGTTTTTTTTTTAAGAATGCTTCCTTAGGATTTTGAACCCGCGTCTCTAATGGCTCTCCGGGCCAATTATGTTACCGCCTATTAGGTTACCGAAACTTTCAATGGCTCGGGTATAAACTTCGGTAGCCTTATATTAATCAATATAAACATTTATTATGTTCTGTTTGTACTCGTATCGTTGTTCAATAGGCTAGTTGACTCATGTCAAATTGTAATAAACTAATGTTTATTCCGTATAGTATTTAGCAAAGGAAACCTAAATATATATTTTTCAATTCATAAAAGTGAAAGATGGCTGAAAAAATTTAATTTGAAAATATGGTTTTTAATCTGTATTTTGAAATGCTTAAAACGCTGTCCGCCATTTTCGCTTATGATAGTGACGTCATTGGTCATGTAAACAAAACTGAAAGTCTACTTTGACGACTTCGAATAGTGCCGTCCCTCTCGATCTCCTGTCAAAGTATATTGGAGTGTGCGGAATGGCATTATACGACGGTCGAATTTCGAATATTTACAGGTAATACTACGACACGCCACAGATTAGCGAAAGGGAAAAATGGCGGACGGCGTTTTTGACTGTTTATGAAATTTCTAATTTTCAATTGATAAAATTTAGCTTTCTAGCTTTCAGAAAAATACAAGACATTTTTTTTAGAGCTAGTAAGATCATTATTAACCATTTCCAATATATTTCGAAACTGGGTCAACTAGCCTATTAACGATTGATACCCATAAAATTTAGATCCTTCTGGCCTCCAAATTAGGTACCCATAAACAATGAGAAATAACACTTTTGTGTGAAGCTCCCGATATGCAAGATACTTGTCGTTTTTATGCACACTCTGTGAAAATTCCAAGTGTCTATAACGGTAAAAAAATGCAATGTTTTTTTTTAATTAAACAAGTGAACAAACTTCGAGTTTCTGTTAACATCATTTGGGCACTGAACCCTAAAAATCACGTCAGACCATTCCATTGTTGCCTGAAAGAAGGAAACACCGCTTTCCTATATTTATATTTAAACACGAAAATAGTAAAATAAAATATTGAAATCCCAAGGGCCACGTGCAGATAAAAATGAATATTCTCAAAAATTCAAAATACGGGTAGTTTGGTGAAGTCGTAGAGTAATTTCAAAATACGGAACCATATATAAAAGATTTCAGCTTGTTGATCAACTGTACGAGTTTTAGAGATCAGAACTGAACAGTTGTGTCAACAGTGCTCTAAGAAAATACCATTTTAAACACTAATCGGCTGAAATTGACCGCTTTATATTGGTCTGTCGCTCGCAACAAATTACAAAATATATCTCGAATGAAAATACAAAATATATCTCAGATGAAAACGCTTCTGCCTTCGGCGGGAGCTCACTTAGGCACTACTCCAATTTGTCAATGGAAAAATAAATAGACGACTTGCGAGGATTTTCCTGTTTCCAGTGCTTTATTATGTTTTGAAAATGCTTTAGTGCTTTAAGTTTTATTTACTGTTTCAAATTGTGTTAACTTTAGTTAAGAAGTATTCTTTCGCTGTTTAGCTTCGGAACAGTTTTATGTCTATAGAGTTGACTTTCGAAATACTATTTTTAATTGCGTTATTGCAATGAAGGGAAATCACGTTATCAGAATATCAGAGACAAATTAAATTTGCTTGTCTGTTACAATATCCATGTTTAGTAGTGGACTACTACCTACTACTAATAGTGTTATTCTTATTATGTTTTGTCCCCTTAACTAAAGGTATAAGAATTGTATCTTTTCAGCAGTAGGCGGCATTGTCGCCAGTGCACATAAAGGTGACAATGTCACCCGTGTTCTTAATTTGCTTTATAAAAAAATATAGAAACCAGTGTCACTGCGGTCAACCGCTATCATGTTGCCGCCTGGTTGGAATTGGAAATTAACCTTTGAATTCAAAGTATTCATCATAACATTCATAACCAAACTGATTGCGTTTAATTTTACACCAACAATCAATAAAATACGGTTTTCAAACGGACATTAGAAAGATTTAGGAATAAACCTTCTGTATGGCTTTATTATATGATTTAGGCAGACACAAGCTCAAGCTTTCCCACACTGGTGACGTAGTTTCATGTAGTGCTGTTTTGGCTCGTAAATAGATATTTTATCGAATAACAAAACGCCGTGCGTCGAAACGGACCCGGCCGCACGTTTGGCCGAGGGCGGATAATTGAAATCTGTCAGACAGTCGTCTGCGATGACAAATGACATGTAGGAGTGCGCGCTTGCGCAGAAGGGAGTATAAAGTGATTGTCCACACGCCCGAGCCGGACCTGAAACGTGTGGGCGAACTCCTACTCGCATGCCTACAGCCCTACACATAGAAAGTCGTAATCATAGCGTATTTTGGCATAAAATCGTAAGCCATAATTCTGAAATTACAAAAGCTTGAAAATAAAACCTATTAGCATAGGTTAAGTTTGGTTGGGTTGGGTTTAAATGAAATAATTTGAACGGATTATATCGCGTATATTTACTAGCTGTGCCCGCGGTGTTACCCGCTCATCCCACGGGAACTCGAAATTTTTTCGGGATGAAAAGTATCCTATGTCCTTTCTCGGGACTCATACTATCTCCATACCAAAATTCATCTATATCGGTTTAGCGGCTTAAGAGGTAACAGACAGACACACTTTCGCATTTATAATATTAGTATCGATTTGAGCCTTGTCAACCTTTGACAACAGTAACTGTAAAGCTTAGAATAAATAAACAGTAAAGTTATTTCTTTTCAATAAAACAATGATTTGAATATGTGACGATCGCTGAAACCATAGAAAATATTAGGTTAGGTTTGTTTATAAAATGAGAGTGAGAATGTGTATAAAAACTAAAATTATGACAAATAATACATAAATTTAAACAAAACGATAGGTACCTACATTAGGTATTTTGTGGTTTAACTAACAAACTGACTTTAACTATAATAAATCAAAGCTCAATAAATTGACAAACTGCTTTGAACTAACTGTTACGTAATATGTCTAAGAAATACAAAGTGAAGCACAACATGAGTACCTAATAGCTATGGGGTGGTTTTAAAACACAAGGAAAATGACATGCTCCACAACGTGCTGCCCAACGACGTTGCACGTCATTCAAAATAACCAATAACGTATTAGTAGGCTAATTCTTTTGCAAAAGCGGCCAATAACAAAAGAGTGCGGCTTCTGTAGTGTCTTTATTTTGTGCTTAAGAGGCCTTATTCCTTTTAAAATGCTGATTGTTTTAGATATTTACTCTATGATCAAACATGTTTCTTAACATATCATTGATGTTACTACCTAGAACAGGACTATTGGGATTTATTGGTATACATTTGAAACCTACAGTTTGAATTTTTCATTGATAATTTTTGTTTCAAAAACTACTCGAAATTGACAAAATTCACACGGAAAATTAGTTTTTTTCAACTTATTTTCGACTGCACGCAATGAAAGCATGAAATAGCTATGTTACTACTTAGAATTCGGGGAAAAGTATTATTCATTTCAAAAAGTTGGTTTATTACAAACATAACAATAAATTAAATTAAACAATAAAACTAATAACTAAACCTAAATATTAACTAATCAAAAAGCCCGCCCCGAATCGTTCCCGGTGCAAAAGTGCCCAACACGCTCGCCGCGTTACCGCGCTGGACCGCGATGGACAGCCTCTGCACCAAAGTAAAGTTGGTTGAAATTATCAATCATCATCATCATTTCAGCCACAGACGTCCACTGCTGAACATAGGCCTCCCCCAGTGACTTCCAGATCGGCCGGTTGGAAGCGACCTGCATCGGTAAATTATCAATATTTTTGGCATAATATGAAAAAATAGTTATTTGTTATGCAAGGCTGCAAAGTTGTTATTTGGCGCGAGTGTTGAAATTGAAAGCTGAGCGAGCGAAGGAATCTAAGATTGAACTATGAGCGAAGCGAATGGTTCAAAGATAGATTCCTGAGCGTAGCGAGGCTTTCAAGACACGAGAAGCTAAATAATTTTGCAGCCATGCGGAACACACAACTTTTCACCTCACTACAGCGAGGAAAATGCAAGATTCAAGAAAAACAATTAAAACATAAAAATAAACTTATTTAATTTTGCCTTCTATTTAACACATCAAATTTAAAACATTAACACTCAAATCCAAACCAAATAAATACGAGAGAAGCACACATATTAAAAATATGGCCGTAGGTAATTTGTATTATCGTCGTGCATATTTTATCGTTGAGTTTTTCTTAAGCACTGTTATATTATATTTGTATTTGAAACTACTTGACACATTCGTTGTGAATGTGGGAGAATGGCATTCTGGGAAGGATTAGTTGGCCACTCGGAAGTATTTTCCATAACACTTGCTTTGGAAGTTATTGGACGATGGTATCCGAACAAGATTGTTTCGGCTTTATCTTCTTTAAAAACGCCAATAGTTTCGGTAAATTACTTATCGTCTCCAAATATTTATAACAAATCCTTTTTCGTTTTAATGCAGGCTTTTAGCATTGAATAAATACTCCAAATTGGGCTTAAGTTTCTTGTTTTCGATATTTCTATAAAGTAAGACAAGACGACAGTATGTATTCTCCACAGAACAAATTTACGTTGTTTACGTGAATTGTGAAAACTTCCAACTTCTTTTAATTATTTTTTTTTTTCTCGGGTGCGTTCAGAAATTACACTCTTATGTTCCAACTTTTATAACAAATAAATATTAAAATTTGTGTTGTATTTAATATATTTACTAGTCAAAATATGTAAATGAAACTGAAATACTTACTATTAATATATATAAACATATTCAACATAAAATAAAGTGTAGAAAAAATAAAAACTTAAAAATCTGTAACCACAAACCAGGTTTCTGGACGTGATATCGCGTGACGACGCGTTTGGCTCGGTTGGTAGACACCTGCCTACTGAGTCGGCGGTCCCGGGTTCGAATCACGGCCGGGGCAAATATTTGTGCAAAATATTTGTTCTTGGGTCATGGATGTTATCTATATATGTACTTATATATTATGTATGTCGTCGTCTAGTACCCATAGTACAAGCTTTGCTTAGTTTGGGACTAGGTCGATTTGTGTATGATTGTCCCTTAATATTTATTTATTTATTTATTTATATTGTAGTGTATTTCTTTTAAAAAGAAGTATTTAAACGTACATATGATTTTAGCTGGCCTGACCAGATCGCCCTTTATTAGCGTGCGTTGATTATTCGAAGATTTATCGACTGATGAAATCAGTCACGCGTTGAAGGAGTCTTAAATATAAAAAAGTTACATGCACCGAGAAAATCAATATCGTCGTGTTCGAAATTCAAATGACTTTTGCACGCTAGCGGATAAAATAGACTTTTGCACGCAGATTTCGCCCTATAAACGGAGGTTTTCCGAGCGAGTGAGGTGAATTTTTTTTTTAAAAGGAATAAGGCCTCTTAAGCCAACGTTTGCCTACGGACCAACATGAGTAGGCAGACGTGTCATTACGATGTGTGAAGTAATTTTACGGCAAACAACAGAGAACCTATAATGGTCGCTTTTATCACGCGATAAATTAATCATAAACTATCCGTCACTGTCATTCTCACATACTTGTTAAGAAGTGACAGATGCTTTGTATTTTTTTATCGCGGTATAAAGGCAACCATCATAGACCCGCAGGATGGTTAAATTTATTCGAAAATCCGTTCAGACGACTATATGAAGAATTGACATTTCAATGTCGCTATTTCAATGTAATATAACATGGTGCTCATTCGTTAAATTACATTTCATAACCTAGAATGTTACTCCTAAGCCCGAAATTAAAACTACAATTCGTGTCGTCCTGTTTATTCAAATATTGCTAGACAGGAGATGGAGAGAGAAGGCACGGTACGATCATCGAAATTCAAACTTCAGAGTAATGTCTCTACCCGCATGAAGTGCGTCGTCTCTCGCAAATTTTGTATTATGCCCGCGACTTAAATCCACCCTGTATAGTTTAGCGGACGTTCTGCGAACAAAACTATGACGATGACAAATGACCGCTCCGGAGAAGCGAGGATGTGTTTACATCTGTTAAACTGTCTCGGTGCTTGTCTAGACGAATCGCAACGGTTCGCAACGTTGCCACAGACTGACCGACAAAAAGGCATTTTATACTCGGGGTTTTCGGCGCATGAATGATTTTACGTCTTACCTTTTACCGTTAAACTACCCAACTATAGTCCAGTCCAGTATAGGTCCAATTTAATCCGAAAATTACTCATTAATATTATGACAATTATTACGAAAAAACTCTAAGGTGAACCACATAATTGAACAAACTTAAATAGAAACGTATAAAATCACTGATTGAATGTGGATTTTGATAGAAATAAACGAGTTTTGTTTTGGACCATAGTTAGATGATTGGACTATAGTTGGGTAGTTTTACGGTACCTATGGTATGTAACAGATAATTCGTCGGGTATTGCTACATTTGGGCGACTGCTCCAATAACAACTCGCTGATACACCAGTCTAGCCCAACTACGCTTCGCAACTCTTGTCGCGCGACGTAGCGTTGCCCGTCACTCTCTCACAGTACAGCGAAGAAAGAGATAGGTAATATTTCTCACGCGAGAAAGTCTCGGGTCACAGTTGTGCTACAGGGTGTAGTACATCAGTGACCACGGCGTATGCAACTATACCGAAAGGGAGCCCTTTGATTCGTAGAAATTTTTTTCGTTGAATGTATCATTTCGCCGAATGTATCATTTCGCCGAAAAATCGTTTCGTAGAATTTTTAACCTACTGTATTCATACATTTTTCATAATTCTTGCAAATATCATCCTATTGATGAGGTTAGGTTAGGTTAGGTTTGTTTTATAACAATCTCAAATAGTTGACGGTTGCAAAGAAAAATGGCTTTCTACGAAATGATTTTTCGGCGAAATGAAACATTCGACGAAAAAATGTGGCGATCAACCCATTATAATTACAAATCGCTAGGGTATGAAGTGTCAAAAAAGTATTGATTGTATTAGATTATCACTGTTTATGGCACGCTACCACGTTCGTATTTCGAACATCGAAGAACGATGAACATCACTTTTGAATTCCTACAAATTGGCCAAGTCATCATGATAAATTTAAGAACTTGGTCGATGTAGCTAATGTAGTATATAGCTGTCTCCATCTATCCCTATCCACAGCCAACTCCTTGATTTCCCTATACGACATGACGTTTACCTTCGTCTTTATTTGTTTTATGTTAATTTTTATTCCTCCTCCTCCTCGCGTCGATTTCCTCATTACTAAGGGTCGTGATTCCCCCGTAGCTGGGTCATTATGCCCCGGACCGTGTTTCGCCACCTAGATCCGTCCTTGGCTTCATGGAGTGCGTTGTGTAGCTTCGCATCCAACGATGAGCGGATTTGGTCAGACCACCTCATCGGTGACCGGCCCCTTGGACGCTTCCCATCGACCTTTCCAGTCACCATGAGTTGTTCCAAGTCAGGCCAGCAGCAAGCCAGGAAAGAAGGAAATATCCTTCTTTCCTGGCAATATGGCAGAAAAATTCCATTACTCTTCTCAAGCGCATAGTGGACAGACGAGTTTCAATATGGAGTTCGCGAAAAATGGATTCGTTTGTGCTGTCCATGGAATCTGTAACATTCTCCTCCAGCACCACATCTCATAAGCGTCAATACGATTTCGGTCCGCTTTCTTCAGTTTCCAAGTTTATTTTTATTAGCTTTCAGCTAAAAGTACCTACTTTAATAATAAAAGTCCACAATTTAAAATAGGAATTTGAACACATCCTCTCAAGAATATAATAAAACAAAATGCAAGTAGTGTTGCGCAAAGGCCGTTAATACTAAAAGTTAAAAGCAACAAAACTGTTCAAAACAACATTGGGGAATATTTATGACATTGTTACCTTGGAAACTCACTGAAATAACCGAAATCCGAGCATCGTGTTTCATTCAATTTCCCCTTAACTTTAGCCCTATTAAAACTTTTCTTCGTACAATATCGTTTTGAACAATGAGCGTCTGAACATTGTTATTAATTATTATACTAAGATTATTTAATATTATCGTAATAAGGATCAAATTTGTGTATTATAATTAAAACGAGTTAGCCAAATTTTGAGCATACTTTATTCATTATACAATTTATTCGGTGTAACGCTTTGACGAATTTGAAGCTTTCGGTAATATAAGATATTATTTACGTACGTTACTTAAGTCAACTGTAAAGCATGAATCCCAACCAAAATATATATATGCAAAATTCAACAAATAATATGTTTAGAGATTTTATCTGCACCCATATTGTAACATTAGTAACAAGTTCGTCACATTATCTACATTACTATGCAGCGGTGGAGCAAAATCAGTAATGTTATTTCATAACATTTCGTGGCGATGTCTTCAGGTGGGTTTCCTCATACGTCTGCAACCGCCGGCAAGCGGTTGTACTAGGAGGTTGCAGATCAGACTTTGTAGACGTTCCCTCAGGTGTCCCCCAGGGATCGCACTTAGGTCCTTTGCTCTATAATGCATATCTATATGATATATATAACGTTTTTAAATTTTCAAAGTTTCTTATGTATGCCGACGACAAAAAAATTTATGCAAGCATTCGCGGCATTAATGATTGCAATGATTTGCAAAGTGATTTGGACCGCCTGTCTGATTATTATTATACTAATCGCATTAATGTAAATGTAAAAAAATGTGCCCAGATCTCTTTCACGCGAAGTCCCTACCCTTTGTTGTATCAGTACCAAATCGGAGGTGAGGCTATTGAGCGCGTAAGTTCAATACGGGACCTAGGTGTAACTCTCGATGCGAAACTAACATATGACTTACACATAGATGACATAGTAAACCGTGCGAACAAGAACCTGGGCTTTGTGTATCGTGTTTGTGGAGAGTTTAAGGATGCCGCATGTATTAAAGTAGTTTATTATGCATATGTTAGAAGCATCCTTGAATACGCAAGCTGTGTCTGGTCGCCTCAGTATACGATTTACAAGGAGAAAGTTGAGAAAATTCAGTATCGCTTTCTGCGTCACCTTAATTTTCGATCCAAGAAATGGGATACCAGCTATTTTTCTATGTGTTGTCGCCATCACCTCCTGAGCCTTGAGAATCGGCGTCTCATGCTTGACACGTGTGTTTTATACGACATTCTCTCTGGCCGCATCGATAGCTCCGCGCTGCTAGCAGAGATTAATTTCTCTGTGCCAAAAATAAGAACCCGTCACGCCAATCGTGCCCTGTTTAGCCTTCCAACGGTCAACACCAATTATGCACAGAATTCCCCATTAATTCGGTTCCTTAGACAATATAATAAACTGTTTAGCAGTATTGACTTATTTGACTGTACCAAATCGACATTGAAGAAGCGTATTCATTCTTTAATGTTAAGCTCAGATGATAGTTAATTCAATATCCCTTTCCATTTCCACACACACGCACACACACACACACACACCCACGCACACACACATGCGCACTAACCTGATCGAGCATACCATGTTTGTTTAATTTTTCTTGTAACTAGTTCTACTTACTGTATTTTTGTGGACATCTTTTATTGGCTTTTGTTGTTGTACTATATTGTTAATTATTACAAATTGTATTGCTGTTGATGCCCCAAATAAATAAAATAAAAAAAAAAAAAAAAAATAACAGTCATAACGATATTTAGGATATTATGATCATGTTATGGCGACCTCATGCGCGCCGCCGCCTCATTAATTCCTCCGTGAGAGTTACTAATAGTACTGAGTACTGCATACATCTACATAAAAGTAAATACATGATATGAAGGTGAACATGTGTATAGATATTTTGCATTCACAGCAACTGTAAAATACATAATTAGGCCTTAAAACACGTACCCATATTGTAACATTAGTAACAAGTTCGTCACATTATCTACATTACTATGCAGCGGTGGAGCAAAATCAGTAATGTTATTTCATAACAGTCATAACGATATTTAGGATATTATGATCATGTTATGGCGACCTCATGCGCGCCGCCGCCTCATTCATTCCTCCGTGAGAGTTACTAATAGTACTGAGTACTGCATACATCTACATAAAAGTAAATACATGATATGAAGGTGAACATGTGTATAGATATTTTGCATTCACAGCAACTTTAAAATACATAATTAGGCCTTAAAACACGTGTGTGATTTTTTTATAAAGAAAAGTTAAAAAAGTGATTTTATCGATTTTAGCTATCATTTCAAATCAGAAATCTTATGGCACTGATGAATGATGGCTTGCTACATGCCAACGTACAATGAAAAATAATAATAATAGGTAATTAATAACTTTTTGCTGTGTAACTTGGCGGTCGACGTTTTAACCGACGTCATAAAACAGAGCTGGTTCTCAATTGGTCAGTAGGTATGTATTTTTTACAAAATTAAAGCAATATTCATATTCAGTACTATCGTTGTTTGTACGAAACCCAAGATGCGCGAGGCCGATACGCACTTGACCGGCTGTTTTTAGAAAAATTGGCTCGTAGTATAACAAAAGTTCACCATTCGTGCCCGTCCCGAGCGACATATTTTTGCTCTCAACCTCCAGAGCTTAATGTTAAGCTCGGATTAACTTGCAATTAGAAAGCTCATACACTGTGAAGCTCCCTGCTCTACTGACTTAACTGCAATAATTACACGTGTCACGGGATCTTAGCTTTGACTCGAGTGTACGCAATCTATTTTTGTTATGTATACAATCTTACGGTGACATTTATACACAGGATATTGTCAACATATGTAAATCGGTCATTACGGGTAGCGAATAAAAAAAAATAGTTCTTTACGCCAGGTTATTTTAGCTTCTCGAAGCGGAGCTAAAGTGGTCGTTTTAGTCCCTATAATTAAATAGAAAACTTGATAACGGCCAGTTACATATTCGAATTAGATAATAATTAAAAACAAAGCAACCTGATCAGATCGGCCAAAATTTCTAATCGCCAGGTAGCCTTTTGTATAAAGAAATTATATTTTATAGAGTCGATGAATGAGCTTTGCTTGCTTGCTTTTTTTTTTGCTCGAAGTCGATGTCGACGTGAAAAGCGGAATGTTTAAGCTATAAGGGACTATTTATGACATTCAGATATACATATTTGTACTCGCTCACTTCACTCGCTCGTCCAAATAATCACTTCGTGACACAATGGTTTATTTGACACAATGCTAAAACTAATAGAAAATGAGAAACGTATATGCACAGGAATTGGCATACTTCAGGAATAGGAGTCAAAGTGAGCGTGTTTGCTGAGCGTTAAAATGCTCCTTAGAACAGCTCGAGACTAACGACGCCACGCGCCACGAGTGACCCACTAAGTGTATGGAAAAACGGGCATTTTAATACATAGAACTTAAAAGACTGCGTTTCAGTATGCAATTACTTTTCATTCAAGTTTAGGTACGTTTAATGTGCGAAGAATTTGATAGCATCGTTAGTTCCTCTACCCTATTAATTATCACACAGTGGTCACAGAGTGGACCTCACATTAATGAACAATTTTGTAACCGTCCTTAAGCTGGCCCAGAAAATAACCGTTGTAGGTTTAATAAAAGTCCCGTGGTTTCCGAGAAAATCTTTTTTTTTTAATGATTGTGACCTTATTATTGAATAAATGAATGAATGAATGAATGATTTTTTTGTTTTGCATTAATTTAATGTGTATTAACAGGTATACTCTCAGGTTCTTCCTAGATTTCCAATGTGATTTGTAATTTTAATTCTAGAAAATACCAAGCTTTTTAGAACATCCCTGGGCGCGTACCATGGCAGATGTCCACGTATTCGGCATTATCGCAAACGGAATACTGGCACCGTCTAGTTATTCAGGGGTAAAGCAAACATCTTCCTTGGCTTTAATCCAGGGGACTCAGCCCCGGACATACGAGCACTGGATAGGTCCTCCGTTACAGATATACAGGGTGACTTTAAATTGGTAATACAAAACACTTGATTGGGGCGCAGGTAATGATAAATAATATACCTATATTATATAGTAAGCCAATTCTCAAAATGATCTATTAACTATCGTTAATTAAATAACAAAATTAATAATTCAAGTCTCCATGTGTGGTTACCTATGGTTATCCCAAATAGTTAGCTGTCTTATCTGTCACTCGAAGTAGTTACGTCAATCGAACTTTGCCAGAAGCTAATGAATATGATTCCTGAGTAAGCACTGTACTTAACGATATAAAGTAAAAAGATAATCAAAGTCTTAAGGAATAACGCATTTTCATTGACAAATGAGAATTGTACATTTATGAAACATATAATGTCTCATTATTTTTAATTTGGGTAAATGAGAATTGGTAATCAAAAGACGCTATGTCAGATGATAAGCAAAGAGGAAAGTGTTGATTTGTAGTATTTGACATCTCTTTGTTTTAAATCATAGTGTTTGGATAGACGCATTAAACAAAAAAATGGTTAATCAAAAACTTAAAAATAAGATAATTTTGATTATTTTAGAAGCATGAGACTTAGAACAGGGGTTTACATTAGGGATGATGTGTGCAAAAAAATAGTTTTGTATTACCGAGTTCACGTCACCCTGTATAGCTTTCCACGCCGTGACCGGCGAGGGTGACCGAAGCTTGGCGTAAGCCCTAGTGTGGCTGGCAAAGACGAACTTACTTTTAAAAACCCGATAGGCCGACAGATGACTAAAGTAACGGAAATCAAGTTTCTACACATTATAGTTTCATAGATACAGTCCCGTAACGTAATAGACTTAAGAGCCCTTATTCCTTTTAAAATGCTGATTGTTTAGACATTTTTCTCTATGATCAAACATGTTTCTTAACATATTATTGATGTTACTACCTAGAACAGGGCTATTGGGATTTATTGGTATATATTTGAAACCTACAGTTTGAATTTTTCATTGATAATTTTTGTTCGAAAAACTACTCGAAATTGACAAAATTCACGTGGAAAATTCGTTTTTTTAACTTATTTTCGACTGCACGCAATGAAAGCATGAAATAGCTACGTTACTACCTAGAACTCGGGAAAAAGTATTATTCACTTCAAAAAGTTGGTTGAAATTATCAATATAATCGTCTTAATATGAAAAAAATAAATTTTAAAAGGAATAAGGCCTCTTAAAGACGGAAAGACGACAGCGGAGGCGAATAGGGTCCCACAGAGCAAATCCAGAATTTAATAGGCGAAATGAAATCACACCGAAAAATAACCATTTTAAGATAGAAAACTGAAAACTACCGTGAGTCTCAGACATGATATTAAAATGCCTACAAAACGGGTTTACTCACGTCGTAGAAGCCGAATATCGCTCGACATATACCTGTTTCGAATAGGTACGCGATTCATCATCACGAGAGCCCATCAGTTGCGGCGGCGGCCAACCGAGCACAATTTCTATAGGTATTTCAACAGTCCGTTGTTTTCATTCTGCCTAAAGCGGACTAAAAGTCCCATCAAGTCATCAGTAAGCTTTAGATCCGTGTTATTGCCTTTCTTGCAATTAGTTTCTGCTCAAAGCACGTCTGCCGCAGACCGAGTCTATGATCCGGGCTAAGCCGACGGAAAACAGATCCGGCAAATTTGAATACAGTACGCGGAGTGAGGACTCATTTGCAGGCCTGCTAATTAAATAAAAGCCACTGGTCAGTCGTGGACGTAATAGCCTAATCACTACATAGCATAAAACAAAGTCGTTTCCTTCTTTCTGTCCTTATGTAAGCTTAGATCTTTAAAACTACGCAACGGATTTGGTGCGGTTTTTTTAGGAGATAGAGTGATTCAAGAGGAAGGTTTATGTGCTTTATACATGCATAGTATATTTAGTATCAGCATTGCACCCGTGCGAACGGGGCGGGTCGCTAGTGTAGGCTATAAAACAAATTTAGTTTGTATACTAAATTGCCTTTGACGACCAGCCTAAGCAGTAGTACCTCTTTTGTTGCCTGCACTTTCTTAGGTCAGAGCGCAGGGGCTACCTTTCTCTCAGTACCGAAGCATATATTATCACACTAATATTTTAAATGCGAAAGTTTGTGAGTGTGAGTATGTTAAAGTAGCTGACAATACAGGGGTATTAACACATATAGTTTACTTTTTATCCTGAAAAATGAAGTGTTCCCGTAGGATGCGCGGGTAACACCGCGCGGCGCAGCTGAAAAAAACTACCTAAGTAAATGTCGTAAAACAGGCAAGTCTGTGGGAATCAGGTTCTATTAATGCCACGCACTGGTACCTAATTTACCTTATGTAGGTAGGTTCTCCACATACACCCGAAGTTAAAATGAACGAGAATTTTCTTGGAATTAATACCACGTTAAATAGCACGCGGAGACCAGATAAATGCAATTTATTTCATTAGCGTAATTAAATTTGGCAAATTTGCCCTAAAATTAGCTGTCTGATCTACCTTTAATACGTAGGGTTTTACAAAGAAATCGGAGCTTGCGTGGCTGCTCGATAACTATGGAGAGGGCTTTTAATATCTTACACATTCGAAAAATGGTCACGAAAAGGTTTAATCTGAATTGTATTTAAATATCGTTATAACTTTCCAATTGTCCATCTATGTTGGGTCAAGATACTAAGCCAGAATATTTTTTTTGACTCGAAAGTTATAGTTAATGGTTACGGAACACGGCATGCGACGAGTCCAGGAGTGCGAGCCGCTTCGTCTCACTGCTGGTATAGGTACTATTACGGATAGGTACGATGACGGGACACGACATACAAAGGGTTAAAGACTGAATATCCACGTCGCACCACACATTATTTTTTTCGCAGAAATAAGATTTTACGGAAATTAGAATAAAAGTTCATTTTCTTTTATTCTAGAGTATTATAATACAAAAATAATAATTGATCACAAAAAACCGAATTTAACAAGAGAAATACAACGAGCAGAGCTAATCGAGTCACTATAAAAACACGGAAATCGTCGTAAAGGTGCCTATGCCTACATGTAATATTTGATTAGTTCCCTCGATTCCTCGTGGATGATGACTGATGAGACATTAGACCTTAACTACGTATATTGATTATATGGGACCAACTTAAAGATGCCTACTCTTGGCCTAGAACAAAAAAGAAACGAGGACGGGTCATAAATAGTTCTGATTCTGAGACGATGTAGACCTACAATACAAAATTTAAAAATAAAACCGAATTTGATACCTTCTCACTTTTAAGTTTGTTGAAAATTCAAAGGTGTAAACCCGAATGAAGTGGAATGAATGTACTGCTCAAAAGAATATAATGGCCATGTAATTACTAGATGTCTATTTAAAACTCCGAGATGATGGTCTTTTTATATTTTTTTAATGTCTATTTTAAATACAGCCTGACCTTAAATGAGGAGAAAAAATTATTTGCAATTTTAAATTATGTAGTTTAGAAGATTGTATAATGAAAATTACAGCAGTGTGTAAAAATGTATGCGGCCCTTATTTTCTTTTTGTCCGTATGTACTTCCGTTGAACACTGGGCGGTTCGAAAATATACTTAGGATGAGTGTTGTGATTTCACTAAACATATTTTCTTCTAAGCATCCCTTACTCCATCATAATTTATGCCAAGTAGTATATATTAAAATTATCAATGAGCCAACTTAAATAGTTTTGTCAAAGGTCCGTCTCCACACACACGAATACTAGAGCCCGTGGGGCCGCCATTCACAAGCTATCTCCAGAGAAATCACGAGTGGTTATTCTACTCCTCTTCTCAAATGCTCACCCACGTGTACCTATAGTAAGTACCTATACTTTGCCGTGTACCTAATCCCACTTTTGTGCCGAAAATGCTTTTAAAAAGTCTCTCAGTTGGATTTTGCTGTGAGTTTTCCTACGGCAAATGTGAGGAAAGTATGGTTTGTTGTGTTTTATGTCGATATGGTAAAAATGGGCCGATAGTTTTAACTGTAAGTAAAAATGTATTAACATAATTTAGAAGGCTTATTCAGTTAAATTGACATTGAGATTTTTGTTAATTTGAGAGAAATATTATATAATATCGATATAATATCTCAATATCATCGTTATGTCTCCCGAACATTATACAATCGTAAATCGCCTGCAATATATATATATATATCACTGGCTCAATATAACACTATTCTATGTTATATTTTCAAGTTCGCTAAAAGTAACGTGTCATATATAGGTATCTACGTATCGTAGATAACATTATTTCGTTTAAAATTCGTTGGAGGACATCTCAACACCTCCACCACCTCGAGATGATGCCTCGTAGAGGCCGAACACGTATCGAGTTTTGTACTTTTGGTGGTGGTTTGTTTTAAAAAGTACTTATCATGTAACTATTTTTGGTTGCCCCGTCATCCATGTATCAAAATTGGTTAAAATCCGTTTCGTGATGAGCGTACATAAATAGAAATACATAATATATTTACGAACTGACGAGCTGTGCGGCTGGCGCATCGCGTCCATACAAATCCTGCATCGGGGTCTATATCGGGTAGCATAAAATTGTTAGTCCTAAAATTTTGTCGCATAACAACTTTACTCCGAATAACGTAGGTACCTATGGCATAAGCTTTGTTTCTCCTAATATTTTTTCGCCTAAATCCTCCTGGCCACGGCTGGAAGAGGCTATAGGAAGCCTTGAGGGTACAAATGCCCTCTAAAAGACCTATAGGAGAAGGAACTCCGAGAACAAATC
Organism: Apotomis betuletana; assembly: GCA_932273695.1. NCBI lineage: Eukaryota > Metazoa > Arthropoda > Insecta > Lepidoptera > Tortricidae > Apotomis > Apotomis betuletana. Next base: position 4,557,942 of record OW026302.1, on the reverse strand, counting down.
GAGTGTGGCGGTACACTCTGAAGCAGCAGCCCTGCTGGCCGTCTAGGATACTATGGGCTAATAACCTGTATATCCGAATCCAAACTATTACTGAAACTCAAAGAAGGAATACACGGACCGATTTAAACAAACCGACCTTTGGCGCGAAATCAAGGACACTGATTGGCTGTTGGAATGTTCGCACAATGCGTGAAGAAAGTAGAGGGCACCAAGTGGTCAAGTACATGCGAGACTACCAGTTGGACATACTTGGCATTTCGGAAACAAGATGGAAGGATTTTGGAGAGCAACCGATTGAAGACTACACCCTATTATACTCAGGGCAGGTGGAGAAACATGAGTATGGTGTAGGAATCCTGCTCACAAAAAATGCCCGTACTAGTCTGCTCGATTGGAAACCTGTGTCGGACAGAATTATTACAGCTCGCTTCAAATCTAATGTCAGGAACATCACTATAGTGCAATGTTACGCACCAACCAACTCATCGGATTTGACCCAGAAAGAAGCTTTTTATAACCAGCTTAGCGCTTCGATGCGAAATATTCCAAAAGGCGATATAATTCAAGTCGGTCCTCCTGTATGGATGTGAGACGTGGCCCGTAAAAAACGTAATCACAAATAGACTCCAGGTATTTGTTAACAAATGCTTGCGAAGGATCCTGGGAATATACTGGCCACGGACCATCTCTAACATAAGGCTATGGGAGCTGAGCGGCCAAAATCCTATCGCTAAGGAGATACTTCTTCGGAAGTGGCGCTGGATAGGTCACGTACTGCGAAGACCTGACAACCATCTTTCTAAACAAGGTCTGACGTGGCAAGTATCCGGTAGAAGAAGACTCGGTCGTCCTCGCACCACTTGGAGACGCACAGTCAACAAAGAGGCCGCGTCAACTGGCCTCGACTGGAAAAAACTCGAGGAAGCAGCGCAGGATCGGCGGCAATGGAAAATCCTTCTGAGAGCCCTATGTCCCTGATGAGGGATAACAGGATACCATCGTCATCATCAAATTGTTGTTCCTAATGTCGTTTGTCCTAAATATCATTTGTCCTATTGTTTTTTGTGTCTAAGAATGAATTATACAATAATTATCGGATGATCAATGTGCATAACTATTATGTTCCTAATATTAAATGTACCTACTATAAATCTTTTGACTACATTTCATTATACCTAAATCTCGAGTATTCAAATTCCATAGGGTTTCTTTCTACTTAAATAGAAATAAAACATACTTCTGTTTTTTTTGAGTGGTGTATTTTTTTATTTCGTTGCATATGTTTGAGAAAAGCACTATAAGTACATGCCTAGCAGTGTAAAGCTACCCTATACCTATCACCCGGCAAGCCCTTATTTCCCGGCGTCTGCAGGAAGTTACTATACCTAGATACGTAAAGTATTGTTAAAACCTGCCCCTGCGTCACCGTCTTAATGCCAAATCGACGTTAAATTACTTATCCTAGTATCTCGTTTTACGATAATTGGCAACAACACTAAACCCGCCATAATTTTTTCCAGCCGCTGTGTCGTTTATAGCGGTTTTATGAAACGCTAAAGTAATAACAATACTTAGCAATAATAATAAAACGCAGTAACAGAACAGGCTGAATAATTACTTTTGTGCCGTTAAGAGATACATGTGTCCGGTACAAATTAACTTTAGCATGAATTCTTTATGGGTTGGATCCTAAATTGAGCTGGAGTTGGGGAAACCTTCGGGTTTTAAATATTTACATGTTATTCGATCGAGAACATCGCTTGTGAAAAGGTTGATGATGTTGTTTTGCCTACGAAGGTAAATCTATCTATCTACATATTATATAAAAATCAATAGCTGTTTATTTGTCTCGCTAAAACTCGAGAACGGCTGTTCAGATTTAGCTGATTTTGGTTTTGAAATGTTTGTCGTAGTCCAGGGCTTTAGGTGTCCTTTTAGCATTTAAAAATTGCCAAAATATTATGTCTCGCCTTCTTTGTATTATGAGGTCGTAAAAATCGATGGCGGCGGCCCACCTATCTATCGTCGCATAAACCCTACTCGCAATCAACTATCAATCCCCACTGGTTTAAATGCCACTTACTCTCGTAAGATTTACGGTTTTTTTACAAATTTTTAGGAGAAATTATACCCTAACTTTTAGGTATTTGCGTTTCACACGCCCATGTACCTGGGCGTTTTCTCGACTTATTGATAATTTTCTTGTTTATTGCATTTGGAGAATATGTTATTCCGACTAATAAGTGTCCTCTTAATTATGTTCATATTAGTTTTTATTTTCCATTACGTTATTTCCACACAGATGTACCTAAAAAGCCGCCCAAGTACGAGTCGGACTCGTGCACCGAGGGTTCGGTACAAATACTTATCCCATCTTACCTGGCCGGGATAACTTAAGTTTGCACCTCGTATGTATGACGCTGGATACAAATGAGGTGCAAAGTTAACGTAGGTAACCGACCACGTTGGTTGTATGGGAGCCCCACTTAAATTCATTTTATTCTGTTTTTAGTATTTGTTGTTATCGCGGCCACAGAAATACATCATCTGTGAAAATCTTAAGTGTACAGCTATCACGGTTCAAGAGATACAGCCTGGTGACAGACAGACAAACAGACTTATAGACGGACAGTGGAGTCTTAGTAATAATAGGGTCCCTTAGAATCATTGAAACGAAATGAAATAATTTATTCAGCACTTACAAGGACACTTTTAAAAGTCAGATTGTGAATCTATACCGGCATTTCCCAAGAGGAGACCGCTGTTAAAAAGAAAGCCGAAAGAAACTCAACAGTAAGTAATTTTTTCGTAAATAATAGAGTTAGAATCAAAAGTGCTAAGGATATTGAGTCGGGTTAACCAATTTTTTTCCAAATACATTATTTCATTTAAAAACTTTTACCTTTTATTTGAAACCGTAACCATAAATCTGTTTTATTACAAACAAGCGAGCGCCATCGAGAAACCATCCTAGATAGAAAGTTAATTAAAAGTTGTATTGCATTATGGCAACTTTTTCCATTGCTTACCTGCTCCCCACTGTCCCTTTCTGTTTGTTTCGACGATGTAGGTAAATGCATTTAAAGGCGACATACAATAAAAAATCTGACTAGGTATCCTTCTTTAGGGATCTGGTCGCTAAAAACGGAACCCTTATAGGATTACTTTATAGTCCGGCTGTGTATCTGTAAATTTTTTTAATTGTTTACCTGCTTCCGAGTGTCCCTTGCTGTTTGTTACGACGATACATCTCGTATCCTCCTCATTTAAATTATATTGTTCGAGAGGGATAGCACGGCCTAAACTTCGCATTGCGATATTCGTAGCCCTTCTGCACCCCGTACAACAACTTTAGCTATATCTATGAATTGTCTTTCCCTTTTTCAGTTTCATTTTCCAGTGTTATCTTGTCTAGTGTCTTAGACACCATAGAAAACCAACAGGTCACAATGGTACCGTAAAATGGGGTTACTTAAAAATGCAGGGGCTACTTTGAAAAAGGGTTTTTACGCCATGTCCTTATTTTTTTTGATCATCTGTTGCAATGGAATACCTGCCTTTAAAAATCACCTAACCTGTTACTTCATTTTTCATTCGTCATCTCAGTTTCAAATTTGGGCTTAGAAAATCTCTCCCCACGTATGACGAACGACTAAAACATTTTAATTTCATGAGTCTAGAATCTCGACGCAAAATAACTGATCTCGTAACCTGTCATAAGATCCTTAATAACAAAATTGACTCGTCTGACCTACTAAACCAATTTAAATTTCGTATAGCCAATAGGCCCAGTCGCACTATGCATCTCTTTTCTGTTCCAAGGGCTACTAACAATGTATTCTACAATAGCCCCATAGCCCGAATGACACGCTTTTATGATAGCTTATTAAAGGAAAATCCAGATCTAGACATATTAACTTGTAAAATTAGTGTCCTTAGTTGTACTGCCCGCAGGATATTAAACACGTAGTAATTTTGGTGTAATCTTAGTTATGTTTTTAGTTAATGCATGCTGGCTCATAGTTGCATGCACTTTACAAACACTCTAAAATGTTGTGCATAGTTGTAATTGAGTAACAGACACATATATGTCTCAATAATGTAAGCCCTAGTTAAGTTCTTAAGTTTGTTACTTGTAACTATGCCTTTTCTAAATAAATAAATAAATAAATAAATTTGCTTAATTGAACTATGAATATTTGCGTTTTTATAGCCATTTTAAATCTATCAAAGTAGCCCCAAATTTTCCTAAAGTAAGCCCATTTTACGGTAGATCGTTTACCATTTTCGCCTGTTAATTTTCTATGATGTTCGTTATATTCCGAAGCAAACAAAAAAAAACATGAACAATTTCGCATAATTTGAGCTAGGATAGGTAAGGAAGTATTGAAGATTAATTTGCAGCAATTTAAAGCTAATTACATTAGTACCTATGTATTTATTTTATGACTAAAAATATTGGGACAAGAATCATAAAACTACCGTTTTTACGTGATATATAAAATACTTGAAGTTTATTGCATCATAATTTATTGGAAATACCTGACCTATTTTATGAGCTATTATAGTATATTGAAAACCATTATACAAAAAAAAACATTAAGTCCACATTTAATTTAGGGTCACAATATATTGTTCCCTTCCCTTGCCCGAAAAGTACGTTTTTTTCGCTTTGCGAAGCGGGCTTAAAGTGTGTGTTTTAGTCCCTAGAGTTTAAATGAAAACTAATACAAATAAGAATTTCTATAAAACGGTATCGCGATCGCGAGAGGCACGAAAATAAATAATTGTATGTGTGTATGTATAGGTCGTTGCCCTTCCGTCACGCTTAAACGGCTGGACCGATCTCGACATTTTTTGGTACACGGGTAGCTGGGTATATCCAAATTGTTTTAAGATACTTTTTACCCGGCTGAGGAGAACCAAAAAAATCAACAAATCAGAGTTTTAATTTCATTTAATCAAAATGGCAATTGCGGAAAGTGTGCATTATTTATTGCATTCATATAATTTATAGGTTATAAGGCAGTCAGTAGTACCAAGCCTCCGCCATCTGTCCGCGTCTGTCGAAGGGCTGTATTTTTGCAACCATTTTTCGCATAATATTTGCTTTGGCTGCTGTGGTCTCCTCCACAAAGGATTTGGAATTAAACACAGATATATATTTGTGTATACAACGCAGGTGAGGTGCAACGTCCGTCCGGCGTGAAACCAGATAACGGAATGCTGGAGGGGCGCCTCACGCCGCCTACCCGCATACACGTTTATTTATATATATATACAAATCTATACATCCAAGATACCACAGCTGCCATACCAACGAAAGCCGAAAAAAAAGGAAAAAATTAAATTAAAGCTTGTTTTGATGGGTTTTAACGTGTTTTGCTCAAATTGTTTAATAATGATAGAGACACTTCACATATTCAAAGCGTTTTTATGCAATGGCTACTATAACAACAAATATTAAAAATAAATATTTTGTATTTGATGGCGCGGAACCCGCCTTGTTTAAGTCCGACACGCACTTGGCTGTTTTTATATATATGTATTATATGTAGGTAGATATGCACATAAATAATTCGTCTATAAAAGCGCGCGTATTAACACGAAAATAGATTTCGATAATACGATCCTTGTGCCTCCGCTTTTCTATTGTTAGGGCTCTCGGAATAATTCAGTGATATCGCTCGTGAAATTGGTAGCAACGTGCTTTATGACGTCATCGCCCCGGCCGAGTATGATATAGCACTTGACGGTACTTCGCGCGAATACCGGAGAGGGTGAGATGGGGAATGTATGTAACTCTATACATATTTGGTGTTCCTCAGTGGTGTACTCGTAAGTGTTTATTGTGATATAAATACAAAGATCAATGTACAAAAAAATGAGCTAATCTCGTGGTCTACGCTGCCCATAAATGCAGTACTAGGTCCTGTATTTAGATTTTCGCAAATTGCAAAAGCTGCCTGAGAATTTCTTCAGGGACAATGCGGTCAATCTCGAAATCTTTTGGGGCATTCCGCCTGAATTTTAAAAATTAAGTCTCTTAGTCTATTTATATCTATTATTATAGTATTATTATGTGTATAAATTATATTCGCAGAATGTATATATTTATGTGAATAGCAATAACAATACTTATACATAACACTAACAAAACATAATTATGATATGAATAATAAGGTTAGAGTTGCGGGGACTCGCTGGATGCGGGTCGCTGCTATCCGGCCCATGTGGAAGTCTATTGAGGAGGCCTGTGTCCAGCAGTGAACTTCCTATGGCTGAAATCATGAATAATAAGGAAGTACGTACAATGAGATGACTAATAGGGAACAATGGAGGAAGAAAACATCCTTCACCGACAAAAAAACGAGTAGTACAGTGTGCCGTAGCCATTATACCCATGAAAAAGATAATTGCCTGCTAGTTATCACTAGAAATAAGTACTGTTTTTCTAAGCAGTAAGTATATATTCATCGTATATAGTTGACGATTTTTTCTTCATACTTATATTATTTATTATGAGCCTATTATGTCCCACTGCTGGGCTAAGGCCTCCCCCTCTTTTTCCATCTGTCGCGGTTTTGAGCTGTATCTGGCCAGTCGTTCGAAAATGAGTCCAAGTCATCCCGCCATCGCCTACGAGGTCATACACATAAAGTTCCTATATTTGTTTTTCATACCTATGTAATACGTAATGACGGTACACTCTACTGCTCGTTTTTTTTAAAATCTTAATTTCTCAATTGATGTTCGTAAACTCGTAGTTTATACATATGCAGTTCAACTTGACAAGCGATAGGTAAATATATGAAAACAAAACACATTTCAATTAATGTTACGGCTGCAAGTCGCTCCGGGCGGCCCGGAGTGTTCAACAAATGGAATTATAAGCCCGTCTTACACTGGCGGTTACCGTAGTTAAACTTTGGCACTGTTCGGATACACGGCACAGGGCTAGGGGAATGCATGTTCGTCCGTTCGTTCGTCATTCGGTTAATCTAGATTGCTATTTTGGAAGAAAACCGGTTTTTTACTCACAAAAGATTTGCTTACACGGGGTCGTTTTGTTTATTTTTATGTTTTTTTTGCATGCAAAACGAAACAATTAAAGTTACGGATAGAATTTGCCCTAGGCGGAGTGTTCATCAAATGGAATTATAAGCTCGTTTTACACTGGCGGTTACTGTAGCTTAACTTTGGCGGTGTTCGGATATACGTTACTATGTCGTTCATTACTAAAATACATAAAAACTCGACAAAAAGTTCCCTCTTTTAACTATCGCAAAAACTGCCTGAAAACTTTATTGTATTGGGTCTTTATGTAAAATACAACGCCATTGCCATTCAGTGTAAAACAATAAAGATATCTCTATTGACCATGGCAAAGCCGCATGAAAACTGTATTGAATTGGTTGTAAATATAACATTGATCTAGATGATTGGAGTATTGGATACATTTTTGATGCAGGATTTATAGCCCGAATAATAAATCCAAAACGTTAAAAACAAACGTAATTATGAAGATATTTTTAATAATAATGATTTTAGTAACATTTTATTTTAGAAGAACATCTTAGGATTGAATATTGAGATGAACAATGTTTTGTAATTGATTATTGACAAACCACTACTAACATTTCTAACGCATATATATGACGTATGCACATATTTCCATACAAAAGCTGTTTGGTTGAACCGATTTTGATGTGGTTTTAAGAAAAGTATTTGTTACACTTAGAAGAATGTTCGGGTATTTTAAGCGACTTCATAAAAGGAGGTTCTCAGTTTGACCCGTATGTATGTACTCGTACGTTTGTTCGCGATCATAAAGTTGTTTATGTATTTGCGTCTGATAGTCATCATCTATATGCTGAGCTGACGATGGAAGGAGTTAGGGGATAATTCAAACGAGATGCATGCAAACAAGACCTCCCCGATATATTATGTATTTTATTTTGTCACTAAAAATAAAAAATAAAAATGTAACAATAAAAGAACCGACTTCAAAAAACAGAAAACCCAAAAATAACTCGTTCATGTACAGATTGCATTTGAATCAACTTTTGAAGTTGGTGCCAAACCTCACGTAAACTTCTTTATCGAACAAAAATACTCGTAAATAACAAATGGTTCTTTTTTGTTATTTTTATTTATTTATGGCTTATTTTTAAGTATAGATTTTGATTTATACTTAAGGTGTATTTTAAGGTCGTTTTATTGTTTAATGTTTTATTATATTCATCATTCATCAAGTTACTTAAGTAAAGTATAATAACAAATATTTTGAGCCATTGAAGAACGTTATTAATGAATAACTTAATATGTTCACCAATGTGAAGTTTATATAAGTAGCACGTGTGAAAAACTTTATAATTAGGTTACTAACTATATAATACACATCCAATAGTTATATAATTTACATAATCATAATTATAATGTGAGCTTGTTTCATAGGTGACATTGCCATACTAAGGCTCCGTTCCACCAAATTTTTATTCCAAGAATGACGTATACACCCGGATAGTAATGCCAAAACCCAATAATAATTTGATATTATATATACTTTCTGAGAGTATGCGTTATTTTTAGAATAAAAGTTTGTTTGAATCCAGCCTAAATAATTTAAATGAAATCCTAACGACACCAGTCGCTGGTCAAACCCTACAAATTGTCATTTTGTCATAGCAATTGAATGAATACGTATGCTGCACGTTAAGTACAGTAAGTACTATGTATGTAGTATTATAATTAATAGGTACCTACTTAATTAAATATTTAAATATTTAGAAATAGTATAGTATAATTAGTATATTCGTAATTCCGAACGCGTATCCGAACGCGTTTGCTATTTAGCCACACTGGCTTGTAGCCCTGTATTCCTCTTATCTAAAAGGTAATAAGCGACTTCAAAGTCCTTACAATCATACGCCAGTTTAGTAGCTTTTCTGTAGGTCTGTATTTTGCTAATCTAAAAGGGCATAAGCGACTTCGATGTTCTTATAGCATGTGCCTTTTTAACATTTGTATGCCTGTTCTGATTATGTTGCGTTTGTGCCTATTTGTGCTGCGCCCGTGCTCGGCAATTTGTCTCTTATACGTTAACTTTGTAGTTGAAACAACTGGGGCACCGGCATGAGCAAAGCTTTGTGAAAAACTTGTCGTTTTAATATGGATGTTTTGTGTGTGTTGGGTTCGATATGTGTGTTGTGTGTTGGAATTATCGTTACCGACGGATTAAACGGTCTGATGAGATTCCCACTTCATCCCTCAGGATTGGTCCAGGCTTTACATTAGTAAGTCTACATTAACCTACTAAGGGTAATACAAAAGTTTTTTAAGTAATAATATTATTAAAACTATCATGATACATCTTTGATAATTATAAAAAAACCGGCCGCGGACTCCCGCACTGAGGGTTCCGTACAAACACTTGATATCTTAACTGGCCGAGTTAAGTTTGCACCTAGTATGTATGGCGCCGCATACAAATGAGGTTTGAAGAGTGGAACTTAATACTAGAAAACCTTTTTTACCGAACTGAACTTGGATCTTCAGCGTCACTATAAGCGAGCGTCTTGTGATTCTTACGAAAATTGACAACAGAATAATAATAACAGATTTGTTGTCGAGTGCTTAACGGCGTCGATTGTAGAGTGTCAACTGGTTTAAGAATCATAAAATTAAAATACAAAATCCTAGGTCTGTATTGGTTCTGTTAAACGACGCTGACTCTTCTGTTCTCCTTTTATGAGTACGTTAATAAATAAGCACCAAGCGGCTGTCCTTGCATCTCTGGTTGAATATCCTTCCAGCTATAACTCTAGGCCATACAACGCAGATGGTTACGTTTTATGACACAGGCTGATATCGGTAATGTCAGTATCGGCATATGAACGATCAGAGTATAAACCCACACCATTCTAAAAGGCAGTAACAGCCGTTGAAGCTTAGAAGGTTTAGCACGTTTCTCCATTAGAGAGCTCAGGTAATGGAAAATATTTCAAAATGCAGCGGCCGACTGCAAACCGGACACGCGCCGGATCAAGTCCGTATCGAACATTCATTACGAACAAAGTTCCACGCTTCTGATGATAAAAAGCGCGTCTGCTATTGCAACTCTAATGTACTTAAGTCTTTTTAAAATCTGGCGAAGTTGATCGAGCTGTACCGTGCCCCGTAAATACAGAACTGAATGGAAATGGAACGTGATAGTTTTCTGCTTACGTTTTTGTTATTTAAAGCAACCTTTGGGATTCACAGCCTACAACGTGAGTTCTAATTTGAATATTCTGATGAGGATACATACAATAATTTATATTATAATGATATACTTAATCAGGTAACGAAGCCCTCATGTTTAGGTATTACTCGGCGAGAGAGGTTTCAGCAAAAAAATACTTCTTGATCGATCCAAGCTCACAAAATCTGCCACTGCGACTTGAGAGTGACTGGGATAGCAGGGTGGCAGCCTCATGACGATGACGTACTTCCTGACAGCGAAATTTCTTATCGTTTCTGTCTTTATACCATTACAAAGGTAATTCAGTTTGTCAAAGTAGTCTTCTCTCCCGGCAGAAGAAGAAGGTAAAATTGTTAATATACAATTAAAAAAGATGATGCACAAATTCGCAAGACGATCTCGCTAAGCATATCTAAAATGAGAAACTAAAACGTAATTTTTAATTAACATAATTTGAGGCGATTATGCCGAACATAAAGACTTAATCTTTACTAAAAAATCAACGCTTTGGCTTGTACTTTTCATAGCATAATTGGTAATGCACCCGACTGGCCCTGAAAGCGGTGGGGACGTGGGTTCAAATCCCGCTCAAAGCGTACAGTTTTTTAAGTTTTCGCTTCTATATAAACATTAAGTTTACGCTACAACTTTAACAAGAATTTACTTATCATGTTTTCCACAGCCTTTCATAAATTTAGAAATCACTTTTAAAATATCAATACTGACTGTCAGTGAAACGCAACACCTTTAGAAATTCCACCATTGAATAATATGTAGATTCGATCAATTAGTCGTGGAGTAAGTTCTTGTGGAACTTTGTTTAATTGCAATACCTAGCCGAGTTGCACGATCATTTATCGTTAAAATATTCAAGTTAATGGAACGTCTAGGAACCGGGATGCTTTAAACTTCACCTGGCTGATATCCCTTGAAATAAGATGGCTGTTTGAAGGGTTCTTATTGACTTTTTTAAGCTGTATCTCATGAACATAACAGTAGAAATTTTCACAGATGATGTATTTCTGTTGCCGCTACAGCAAAAAAACAGAATATTAACAGAATATATTTAAGGGGGCTCCCATACAAAAAACGGGATCGGTTGCGTTAACTTTGCACCTCATTTGTATCCGGCGCCATACATACCAGGTGCAACCTCAACCCGGCCAGTTAATATGGGATAAGTATTTGTACGGAACCCTCGTTGCGCGGGTGAGACTCGCACTTGGCTAGTTTTTTTACTAGGTGATTATTTACGCGTTTCAACCGTCTGATTCCTCTGATAAATTCAATTCATCTTGATCAGAAATTGAAGTAAGCCTCGACTTCTATAAGCGAAAATGGCTTCACAATTATTCTTACTTAGTTCGTCAATATTACGACCAGTCTGAATCGGGATCACCTCTAGTGGAATAAAAATTCTTGTCATAAATTTGATCGTCATAACTCATTTCGCATAATGGCTTTCCTCATACATGTTATTTGTCATAAATTATTATTTGCATAACATTTTATATGTCATAATTGTTGTTTGACAGGCTTTTCATAAGCATAATTTAGTATGGCACAAAATTTCAAGTAATATTATTGAATGTCATAATAATTGATAGTACGAAGAAGAGCAACGCATAAATTATGGTTTTCATAATTAATGGCAATAGAAATGATATAGTATAAGTTATATCACATGTACCAATCATAATAATTTATAACATTTGAAATAATGATACAAAAGTTACATGAGCACACAAACAAAAAGGAGGGCTCGGGGGGCAAAGCCCCCCGCATTAAGAAATCCTTCTCCACACTGACCTCTTTGTTGTAGGTTAGGTTAGGTTAGAATTGTGAACCTACAAATACGAACATCGGCCATAAAAGTAGGTTAGGTTAGGTTTGAAAGAACTACGACCCCCTCAGAAATGAACTGCTGCCAGAAAACCAGGCTGATGTAGAAATAAAAAATTAGGAGCTTAATATTTATGTTCTTCAGTATTATGCGCCAATGCACGATATGCATAAGAACATTATGACGATTAATGATTATGATTCAGGTTGATATGCTCCAAAATTATATGACATTCCTTACTTATGCGTAAAAACATTATGGTCATAAAATGTATGCGGATCAATTAATGACTATACACCTTATGCGCAAGGACTATTATGACAAAAGTGGTTATGCGCACCGAAATTATGGCTTTAAAATTTATGCAACCCAATATGGAACCGTCTGAATCAGATGGTTAAAATGCTCAAATAATCACTCAATGTCTGCTTTTTTTATTATTATTATGTAGAAAGTATTTCAGTATTCCACTTGTTCTGGTGTTCCTCATACCAGAACCCACACCTGACCGTAAGGTGTGGGTAGCCGCGTAGGATCATTCTGTCTCTTCAATAAACAGTGTAGTGCATTTATTACCGGTTCGCGGAAAATAGGGTTATATTCTTAGGGCAATCACCCCTAATTAGACTAGCTATCCATGTAGCGACAACTGACTATGAATAATCATGAGTAAGCAGTTTTGGGCAACTGAAATGGGTAGGTACATTGAAGTGTATATGGTGTAAATTAAGTATATTTGCTCACGACCTTACGTTATTTTATAGTACTAAATTAGTTACCTAATTAAACATTCGTATATTGTATTAGGCTAAGTTAAATAAACGCCTACCTACAAATTATAAGTCAACTCTCGTAACAAAAAATCTATGAACACTCCATCAAGGTATAAAGTTATCAAGACTCGATTTATGCCAGCAACTTGTAGATTTACTTATAGATTTGAGCAACTTGTAGATTAACCCGTATTCTGCACGTCATAAAACTACTTGAAACGTCTTTGCAAGGTACCTATATACCTACGTGGAAAAAGTAGTTTAGCAAAGAATTTTAAAATCGTGCATAAAGTTTTATGTAAGTAGGTACACAAGTCGTGTTGCAACGGTCCATATTATATTAAAAAATTCGTTCATGTTGACTTCATCGATAACAATCCCAAATTGTTTACTTCCCATTTCGTAAATATTCTCAACTCGCCGATATTTCCTACAAATATCATGGCCTGCGGGCCTAGCTTGGTTTCGTTTATCACGTGATAAATAAATGATAAAGCAGGCGTCACTCACACTCACATGCTTTATCGCGTCACAAATGTGATCATCATAGGCCCCGTGATACGTCATGGTATAATTTTAAATTACCTACCCAACTCGTCCCTGTTGGGAATTTAGCCGAATTGGGAATGCCGACAAGTTAGGGCTGAGGAGAAGTTGGGAATGTGGGAGTATTGATATAGAAACGAGTGTATGAGTGAAATGATAGTAAAAGAGAACGATTCGGTTTACCAAAAAAATAAACCTAAACGATTTGGGTATGCGGACGAAAAGGGAATATGGACGGACAGGCTGAAGAGAAAAAAACAATATTTAAAAAATATCATGCAGTTTTTTTTTAAACGGTTCCTTATAGTGTTGTGGTCGTGTGCAGTCGGCTTAACCGGCTTATAGGTTAATTTACACCCTAGCTTACATCGGTGCATGTTGCATGCAAGCTAATTTTGTTCGCGGAATTATTGGTGTACTTCATTGTAATGCTGCTGATCCCCATTGTATGTTTGCAGAGTATATGCACGAAGAGCTTGAATTCAACACACATAGTTTAAAAACTTGGAAAAGCTCATTGTAGTTGGCATTGTGGTAGGAAAAAGTGCCCGTGGGAAATCACCGATCCGATAGATAGATAGATGCTGTGAAAGAAGCCTGTCAGGAAACTCTACAGGCGTCAATCCGGAAGGCGGAAAACCGTGTGGAGTGGAGAGCTTTGGTGCAAGGGATAACGGCCTCAAATGGTCACGACTCTTAGTCACGAGGAAGCGAGGAAGAAGAAGAATTTAAAAACGATTACTATGACAATTGTGTAGTAAAGTCTAGGAGGTACAGTTACGTTTGCTCATTTAAATTTTCTAAAAGTATCTAAATACCAAAAAAAAAAATGAAAGTCTGTAAGCTTGTTCCGAAATCGCTGAGATATGTTTTTTTTACCAAACCTCTACCATTTTGATTTACTAAATTTAAAATAATTAAATTTTCATAATTTTCTATATAGGGTGGCCCATTTAGATCGGTCTGTATGGGAATGTCTGAAACTATAAGACATACGAAGATCTGTTCTTAGGAACCATGTCATCGATTTTAATAAAAAAGAAAAACTGCATTGACATTTAAACCTCACATTTGACTGCAGGATTCAGAAAATGAGCCCCGTATGGACCGTTGCCGTCTCCATAGGGGCTCATTTTCTGAATCTTTCTTTTCTTTAAACGAGCAAATAGACGCAGCCTTAGCACGTGCTGCTTATGCAACTGGTATGCCACTTTGCAGCTTCGAAAAACGTACTGGAGTGATGCATTAAAAATTGATTATAAGCCTTCGACCAAATACGCAATGAGTTAATGCATTAAGTATACGCAACGGGCCTATGGGGCCCTTCGGGTCCAGTATAACAATGCGTTCCGGGAGTTGATGGGACTGCCTAATTTCTGTAGCGCATCAGGGATGTTCGCGGGGGCGCGCGTGGATTGTTTCTATACGACCATGCGCGCTCGCGCTGCATCCCTGGTGCGCCGGGTGCGCTGCAGTCCCAACAGCATTCTTCGTATGATAGCGGACAGGGTTGACTGTCCCTACATGCTGCACTGCGAGGGATTACACTCCCCGGTCAGTGTTGTTTTGTTTTAATTGTAATTTGTTTTGTTTTAATTGTAATTACCTACTAACCCTAGTTTGTAAGGTCTAACTACTAATAAAATATGTGTCCTTAGTTACATGAAATAAATGTATTCATTCATTCATTCATTACTAAACGCAGAATATTAAAAAGTCATCAACGCTAGGTTTCATTTCATTCAGACTGATGGACAAATGTCCAAGGCCCTCTGCCTTGGTTGTTCATTTTATTATAACAATTCCTGAACCAATTTTCTGGAGCAGCATTTATCCCGCGGATACTTTTGGATATATGAGGACGCTGCACGCTGCTCCTCCCTTTTACAGACCATAGCTGAGGGGATAAATAAATGTAAAGCGAGTATAACTATAAATGTGACAACGCTGTCGAACCACTAACTTTCTGTAAATAATTGAGCAGCAATATACATAGGCTTGAATTGAGTTATCCCGTTAGAATTTTCCTGGACTATCAATTATTTATTCACGCATATTATGAATGGGAAAAATGTATTCGTTGATTTCGTTATTTTGTAATTTTGTACAACACAAACAACGCGAACATTTAAATTGTATAAATAATTATATTGATTTTATTACTTTGAAAAAGCAATTTTTCTGACGAACAGTATTTTAGTTCAATTTTTAACTCAGTTAAAAACGTATTCAGGTGGCAGATTAAATGCTAAATAAGGTTCTTTACCAGTGAAACACAGGGATAAATTCAGTGATAAGAAAAAAAACATACAGTGAAACATAGAACCTCCTTCTTTTTTGAAGTCGGTTAAAAATTATATTGTAATGAGCGCATTCAGGATACAAGTGAATCACGCTGATATTATAAAAGCGAAAGTTAGTGAGTGTATGCTTAGTACTTCTTCAAGCTCAATCGGCTGGAGCAATTTTTCTAAAATTTGGTATAGAAGCTAACATTATATCCTGTAAAATATAGTAATCCCGTGGGATAAGAGGGCAACAAGGCGGGGTTCAACTAGCATTATATGACTACAAAATAAATACTTATATACCCTTTCCATACTGCAGGTGGGTACACTAATCTCAATTTAAATTATTCGATCCAGTAATATGCAGACCGCAAAGGAATTACGGGTAGGGGTCACTTTGATGCACGGGATAACATTGATCACTAGTTTAAGGCTATAGCTTGTTTTTGAACACTTTTATTAGGTTTGTTTAGGCAATTTCGACTAAAATACACTACGAACTCGTTAAAAAAGACGTATTCATGCTTAAAAATCGATTGAGTCAATGTATCTACGGTAGATACACAAATGTCCCAAGTGCAATCCTTTTCCATTCCTGGCCAAGTGTCCAATTATTCATCATAACGTTTAGGTATCACAATCCTTTGTTCCTCGACAGAACCACTTTGCATGAAATCCGCCTCTTAGTCAATTCAATTCAAAATTATTAGCGAGCAAAAAATAAAGACGTTTAAGAAGATTCGCTTTCAGACTTCATTTAACTTTGTAATAACCAACAGTAATATGCGGAGTTTCTTTTATTTATAGCACTTTGTACTCACTGAGCACATCGTAATATCGGTTAGTAATTTTCGGAGGAGAATTTTCCGGAAGATTTTGGGGCCGATCTCGGAGAATGGCATTTGGAGGCGCAGAAATGCCAAAATAGAAGATCTTGTGGCTGAGTTCAACATCATCGGTGAAACCGAATCGGATAGACTGTTGCTTGCTTTGCCTATTGGAAAGGATGGGTGAGGATCGAGCTGTGAAGAGAGCGTATACCGGACAGCGGGAAACGTCCAGGTTGACGGCCGGCGGCCCCGATACCGGTGGGGTGACCAAGTCTTTTAAAAGTGTCCTTGTGGCATTTAAAACATAATGTATTTGGTTTTATTTCGTTTTTTATTAACACAACCGCAAATAAAAATTAATCAAATTCACACCATTGCATTCAATGCTATGCCACCATTAATACCTCGTCAATCATAAGTGCAGGTGCGTGCAGTACCACGACTCAGATTTGTCACAGACTGATTAATAACCAACTACATAGCAGTTAATCAAAATAAGTATTAAGCGGTCGTTTGGCGAATTGGCAATAATTGTTATTGAATTGGCGGCGACTATTACTGGGCTATATATCAAGCTTTGCGAGAACACTATTAGGGAATAACCACTGTGTTGTTAATACAGTCGGTGGCATTAATAGACGGTGATAACTGCAAATTAATTACTCTAGGCATAAATATGTATGGCCTATTGCCATCAGCGGACCTATGATGGTTGCGTTTATCACGTGATAAATAAATGACAAAGCATCTGACACTCACACTTGCATTTTGTCAAATTGACGGATGCTTTGTCATTTATTTATCGCGTGATATAAAAACAACCATCATAGGCCCGCAGAACGTCACGTTTTTGTATGAAAGTTTTTTTATTTCTATTAACTCGCTGGATAAATATTTTTTCATACAAAATTATCTAACACTTTTTTTTGTTGTTGTCGAGTTTAAAAAAATATTTGTACACTATTGAAATGCTCAATTAGTGGCTCAGTTATCTGTAGAAATTTTGTTAAAATGGCTGAAGATATAATTTGTTTCCATATTCTACCCCCATGTATCCGCATGACGAAAAAGTGAATTATCAAAAAAAAGTTCCTTATTATTTTCAAACGTGCTCACAAAATTTCACAAGTAGGTATCGGTTGAGGAATCGAATCTGTAAGGGTAAAACTGCCGGGCATACAAATTTTTTGGGCCAATCTGAAATGGCGACGATTCGCATTCCCTCGGTCGATTAATTTAAAAATAATACATCAAAAAAATTCCGCTGTAATAATCAAAATTGCCCAAAATGCTATTGAATGTTAGTGTCATCTATCGGGAAATCTTAAGATTGAAGAAATACCTATACATTGAAGTAGAATGTATACGCTAAAATATTTCTGAACAGCCCGCAACAAATGTTAGTTAGTTACATTTGAATTTGATGAAGGTAAACCAAATGTCACGGAGGTGTGGGATTCGGAGGGAGCTAAGTATTCGCACGGGGATCTTATTTATGGCGGTAATTTCGGTAAATTTTATAACACAATAAATTTCATGCTGATGTATTCTAGCGATTGGCGTAAATAGTTTACTGCCTGCTTTCCATGAAACGTTAAATTGGTGTAGTGCTTTGAGTAAAGGGTAAATACTTAGTTGGAAATTATGAATTATGACTTGGAAATAAATATTAGGTTTGTTTAAGGCGCGGCGCAATCGACAGGCCGATAGGTTCCAAACTTCGAAATGAACGATCATCTGCATTATCGTCATACCTTCCGAAAGATGTCCACTGCTGGACAAAGGTATCCCCCAAGGATTTCCACATCAAGCGTTAAGGCGTCGCCCAAATCCAGCGCACTCAGCAACCTTCAGGTGCAATTTTCTTGTCAGCTTACGTAAGTATTTATTTAATTAACTTGATGTGCATGACAATATGTGGACCTTTTACGAGTATTTTTCATGAAGGAGCCAATAGTTGTTTTATTTAATCGTAAATAAGGCGCCGGCGCGTGGTAGTAAATTTCCCGGTCCCGGCGGCCCACGACTACGAAGCCAAATTTATCTAATCAATGAACAAATTCTTTCTTTCTTTCACACTGACAAGATAGGGCAGCTATATGCGGGTTAGTTTTAGCATTGAAAATGTTTATGTTTTAACATTGAAAATGTTTGTTTTAACATTGAAAATGTTTATGTTTTAACATTGAAAATGTTTATGTTTTAACATTGAAAATGTTTATGTTTTAACATTGAAAATGTTTATGTTTTAACATTGAAAATGTTTAATGTTTTCCTGATTGAGTCTTGCCAGGATGTTTTTTTGGATTTGCCTGTAGTTTCACAGATATGAGAGGTACGTAAATGGGCCATATGCCGAAATGTGCGTCTGTCGAATAGCTTCAAAGTGCAATTTGAATTCCCAAAATCGGTAGGTAACTTTTTGAGATTTTCTAGCAATTGTCCAAATAAAAATAAAAATCAATTTTCGATCAGTCAGCACTGATCGAAAATTTCCCAAAAACTTTTTTTCAGCTCGCTATTTCACAAAACAGAAAAAAAACTCGGGACGGGCGGACAAACCATTTAGGCCCTTACGCGCGAGATAGGAAAACATATTGTAGTCAAATTGTATCATGTGCAACCTCGTCCGCGTATTTTTTTCTTTACCATAGTCGGGTAATAAGTATCCTGTAACCATCTTTGGATGTCCAGCTAAGTAGTCCAGTTAAAATCCGTCCAATTGTTTCAGAGTAGAAGACAAAGAAAATTTAAACAGCCAAATGCCAACAGATGGCACTGTACGGCTGGCGCCACGCTGCTGCATCGCGCCGTTACGATTTATCCTGAAATAATAACAACTCTCCATAGAAAACTGATATTAGTATAGATGTAATAGAAATAGATGATAGGTTTCATAGTTCTAGGCACTGTCCTTTTTTTATTTTTTCGTGAATGGGGATTTTTTTGTAGTGTTAAAAATATATGCGTCTGTAAAAATCTATCCACGCTTTGGTGTTTTAAATTGCTTACTTAATTAATATTTGTAATGGCGCACTGTTGGGCCATGCCAACCGTGTCTGAATGGTATGTTACTTAAAATTACTTTGCGGTGTACGCTAAAAACATTCCAGCTTTGCTGATAGAATTTTTGATAGGTATTTTTATTATAAGATTTTCCGAAAGTAGATCACTTTGTTACTAACGCCGAATTTCTTTGAATCTAACAAGCTCAGACGGAAAACTTAAAACAGGAGTTGAGAATTTCTCAAAAAGTTTATACAAAATTAAGACTTCAATTAAAGCTATTTTCCTATTTCGTTACCAATTATTTTAGTCATTTCATATCAATGTTTCGGCTATGTGTGATGATTAAGGTTCTATTATGCTGATACTTTTTTAATTTAATTATATATATATCTAATCTGAAATCAATGTAATGAAAATCACAAAGAAATTGGTTACAAAATAGGAAAACTATAATTGAACATTAATTGTGTACAAACCAAGTACAAACTTTTTGAGAAATGCTCAGTTACATTATATTGGACCAAAATGACTGACAGTCGATTTGAAATCGCTTTACGTTTAAAAACCTTTCAAAACCAAAATTAAGCAAGTCCAGTTAACTGCATTGAACAAATCGTATTTTTAACATTGGAAATCAATTTTAAAGGAATTTATTTTAGTTTACAAACCGGAGTCAATTGAATCCCGTGTGTTTGGGCTCGGCGGCGTGGCTGGCTGTAATTCTATTAGTAATGGCGCCGCGGCGGCGTCGCCAGCCATGGAGCGGACGGTACTCAAAATACTTTTGCAGTGTATGCAAAACTTAGAATAAATACGCCTAGAACGAGAGTCTTCATACAACGATTTGCGAAAGATGAAGTCGGTTTTGGTTTATATGTTCGTGTTTACGAACCAATCATAAAGACGTTTTGCTTGTTATATTGACGTGTGACAGTTGCGAACACGGACGAAACTAAGCCCGTGACGGGCCGTGGCTTACCAAAACTGGCTTCACTTTCAAGCACTGACTAGGTTTCTAGGCGTATTTATTCTAAGGCTTAAGTTAAAAACATTTCAACTTTGATAACGAAATTGTTGGTACGTTCCTATACTCCTACCAAACAAAATAAAGCAAAGTAATTGATTCTGCAGTGACTAAACTGCATAATAGGACATCGAAAATCAATTTCAAGTGAATTTATTTTAGTTTTCATGCCGGAGTCAATTGAATCCCGTGTGTTTGGGCTCGGCGGCGTGGCTGTTGTTCTATTAGTGATGGATGAAGCCGCACTGGCCACGCCGACCGTGGAGCGTACGGTACTTAAAATGCTTTGCAGTTTTTGTATGACACTCAGTTTCGTCGTTTTTTGAACAAATTACTTTTTAAAATTGAACATAATCAATGTTGATCCTATTTCTGTAGTAACAATAATTAATGAATGATAATAATTTTGGCATCTTATCTATATACAAATAAGAATTAATAATTTAGAAAAACAAAGAGACAGTAAATAAAAAACTTAACACACTACAAACGACTATGTACAAAAAAGCAAAAATTAAAATAAACTAAATCAAATTCAAAAAATTGCTCCCCTTTTGCATGGTACCGACAATGCTGGCATCATTTTCTCGCTGAAATGCTGATACGCTGCTCTTCGGTCCTCAGTGGTCTCTTTAAGCCTTTTGGAGAGCTCCGTGTGAAGGTTTTGGACCTAGGACCCATGGACCTAGTATCCTATTGTATCAAATTGGTGATCAAGCGCCTTGACAACTTTCCAGGTCACGCTTACGAAAACAGTGACACATTTAACCCCTAAATTAAAGAGCTGGTACATATATGCACTGCATAAATTGCATCATGAACATCGGAAATCAATTTTAGGGGAATTTATTTTAGTTTACAAACCGGAGTCAATTGAATCCCGTGTGTTTGGGGTCGGCGGTGTGGCTGTAATTCTATTTGTAACGGCGCCGCGGCCCCGTCCTTCCTGGAGCGTGCGGTACTTAAAATGGTTTGTGACAAAAAGGTACAATTTGCAATGTTTTAAAACCTCAGTACCTATACGTTTATAACATTCCAATTTGTATCTTTTTGTCACATTTCACATCATATCAAATATTTAATTTTCACCATAATACAACAATTTCGACATACGGTTACAATAATAGGTACAATAGCGACCCGCCCCGGCTTCGCACGGGTGCAATGCTGATAAATTATGCATGTATTACAATCATAAAACTTCCTCTTGAATCACTCTATTTATAAAAAAAAACCGCATCAAAATCCGTTGCGTAGTTTTAAAGATCTAAGCATACATAGGGACAGAGAGACAGACAGACAGACAGCAGGAAGCAACATTGTTTTATACTATGTAGTGATTATTGTAAAATATGGAGCTAGCCTGACAGTTTTCAGATTTCGTGTTATAATATAGAAGACACTTTTAGCGGCAATTGAGAAGTTATGCTAGTCTTTGGTGATGTGCTGGTACATTACTACTGGGAAGTACGAGCCTTTACACCTTTAGCCCGTACATTAATTTAGTAACGTGACGATCATGCCAATTGTGTAATTTTTTGAAGTATAATTTTAATAATGAGGTTTACGCTATTATAATTTAATATGCGTTAAGAAATGCGTTTGCTCAGATTGGTGTTCTCATAATTTTTAAAATGCAACAATAAAAAAATGTTTTTGAGAGTTAAAAAGCAACTCGAAAAGGTTCGTGTACCTATCCAGCATCTTTCTTTTCTCGAACTTGATTTAACACTTTTCCGTGAGAGATAGATTTGGATTAATTTTTGGAAAGAAGTTTTAGAATGGAAGTTTCTTTCGAAGCGTCTTTCAAATGTGCATTACCTACTTTCTATTGTCCTATCACACAACAAATAATATTTGCTCCATCCATTATAGTCTATAATCTCCATTCAAAAGCCAAATTGTGTTTTCTCTAGGCAGGTAAATTACAAAGGCACACGAACAATACACAAGTGACTTTCCTAACGACCCGTAAGGGAGCGAAATGGCATCAAGAAAGTACTGCAAAGCGTACAATAACATACGTGTAGAGCTGTAGAACAATACCAAGCACCTATCAGCAGATCAACAGAGAAACGACGAAAGAATACACAAGGTTTCAGGGTTGTTAGTACTTTCTTCTTTGGGGCAGCATCCCTCAACCGCTTCCGCAAGACAGATAGCCGCCCGTCCAAACTCAATGTTTTATTCATTACTCACTCCGGCCTTATGCGTTTTAAGAAATGAGTTTGACTCTCAACAGTTCTCATAAGAGCTATTATGCTAATCGGAATTGTTAATTTATTTACGCTTTATTGCTGAATCTTGCAAGCGGGGTGAAATGGCCGTCTAAATTCTTTTACAGCCAGGTCATGTTGCCGAACGATCGTTGGACGTTTATTGTTTCAACGCTGCAAACGACACATTTCACAGGAAATTCTTGCTCCAAGAGATGTGAAAACCCAAGAAAATTGCTTGAACGATTTAATTTTTATTGCGGAAGGTCTGTCGACGTCTTTTACGACGTTCAAAACAAAATACTTTAATCTATGATTCGGGAAATTGCCCACTTTTTGTGTCAAATGGAACAAAGCACAAAGACCCATGCCTTGTTGTTTATACAAACAATTCGCCTCAGTGGTGATCAATGCATGACTAGCATTTTGGGGACGTATTCACAGCATCTTTGTCTCAAACGCTATGAATAATGCAAGGGATCGTCACATGGATAGAATCAGATACCCTTATACATGTAAACCATTTCCGAAGATCTCTCGTGGCCTATGAGGTTTCGGGAACTACATGACGATCAAATGCGTCCGCACGCGTGCCAAGGGTCAGGTTAAAATGGTTGAAATAAAAATCTATTGGCATGTTTAGGACGCGTTTAGGGTTTGGCGTTAGAAGGAGCGACTGCATTTGTTTTATTGACGCCTTAATTATTAATTGATGCCATTGACTGTGAATCTATTGCTAACATGTTCAGCTAAGTTCCTTGCACAATGGTCTGCGAAGCAGCGATTCTAGGTTTGAATCTCGGCCCGACCATTTGTATGATAAGCACAAATGTTTATTCCTAGGGCTTGGATGTTTTTTACATAATTAAGCATTAGATTTATTTATTCAATAAGTATGTAAATACTAAATAGTTATCTAGTATCAATAGCAGGTAGAAGCTTTGTTTAATTTGGGACTACGTAGTCCCAGATGTTTGTATGTCTTATTAGTATTATTCGTATGTACATAATACTCTCATATTAGTCCCTGGCCTAAAATTGTTTTGATTATTTAAGTTTTATACTGTGTACAGTCGGAAGCTTTTGTTGTTTCTCTTTAAAACCTACCTCTATCACAAGCAAATGATTTGTAAAAGCTTTACCCATAACGATAGACGCAGTAGCAGTCACGCTAAGCGGCTTTGACATCTAAATGGTTATGGACTAGGTATATGTATATAGAATTTTTATGATATCCATTTTTTGCTGCCTAACTTTCAACACTACTATATCAAATTCACAACCGAGGCGCTAATTGGACGGAAATGATGAAGACGAATACGATATCTACGTTTTTTTATTCATCGTCATTCGATCTGCTTTGAGAGATAATAGTGACATTAACAAGTAACAGTACTCAGCGCAGATTTGGTTCCATCTTCCACCCTTATATTGTCGATATACCATTGATTCGTACGAAACGTTTTGCGTCAAAATTTCCTATCAGCAAGCAAAACGGTGGAACTCTGTTCGCGCACCTTTACCTGGAAAATATATGTTAATTGGTTCTCTTTAAGTCGAGAGTCGATGCATCTTGTGTTTTTTGGAGACTGTCACGAATAACGGATAGGAAAACCACATTAAAAGCTTACCATGGTTTTGTGGCGTCTAATCTACGTTACGGAATTTTAATTTGGGGGAATTCAGTTCATATAGACCGTACTTTTATAGCCCAAAAACAATGCATTAGGGCAATTGCAAATCTTTCTTCTCGCACATCCTGTAAAAGCTCATTTATCGAACTAGAATTGTTGACGGTGTATTCAATGTATATTCTCGAGGTCAGCATGTTTGTAAAACTCCATACCGAACTGTTTAAGAAAAAAAGTGATACTGTTAACTTTAACACCAGGTACCCAGACAGACTGGTTGCTCCGAAAATGCACACGGCAATGAAGGGTAGAAATTGATATGCGATGTGTATAAAAATGTATAACCACCTACCAAATCAGTTCAAGCAACTACCATCTAATAAATTTAAGTACCAACTGTTCTCGTGGCTTGTTGGAAAGTGTTTTTAGAATATGAAAGAGTATTTTGATGTATCACATACTTAGGTAGAATAAGTATAAAAAAAGTAGTGTAGTTGTAGTTCATAAAAATGTCAACAACAGCTCACAAATTTAACGTTTATGTACTGACTTGTGAGGTCAAATTAGTACTTATTGTGTATGTCCTTTGTAAAAATATTTGCATGACTTATTTAAGTCTAGATATATGAAACGATATAAATCTCAAGACCACAATGAAAACTATATCTATTGCAAATAAATAATATTTCATTTTCATTTCATTTCATTTCATTCCATCTTAGGCCTTATTGTCACTTAACATAACATAACGTATGGTCTAATGTCAAACTATCTGAATTAAAGTTATCATTTTACAAGATATTTGGTAAAATTACGCATATTGCTCGCACCTCCTATTACCTTATCGATATGTTACACCTTCTTAAATTGGTACGCATATCAAAGCAGTGATTATTGATATAACTGTATTTTAGGGCAATATATCGCTAAAGTAGAAATACGCAAAGTTAACACACATGCATTCACCGACATACAAGTTTGTTCCTAGGCCACGCCCCCAGGCAGTGTATGCGTTAAACGTCAGTGTTAAACATCGAATAAGGACTCAGAATGGCGTTTCTAAAATTGTAGCTATTATAATTAAGTGACCAGGTGTGTACGAATTGCCAAAATAGCCGTTTGCTAGGAAGTTGCAAAACGCAAAAATAACAGACAATCCAGCTATTGTGTTTCGCCTCGGCTGGTTCCACACAAAAGCCAAAACAGATCTTCCTGCCACATGGCTACAGGTGGCGAAGTAAAAAGTGCACGTTTCAGACACTTACTTCAAAAGAAAGAGAAAAAAGTCGAACGATGAATCTTGGTAAATTTTGGTGAAGTATTGAGCAACATGGGTTGAAGTTTTAAAATAGTTTTTTTATAACACAGTTATTTTCACGTTTAAACAAACGATCCTACCGGACTGCGCCAATTCAGCACATGTTTCTGTTGAACAAGCACATCGCTTCATGACCCGTTATCATTGGTCAAATTAACGTTCCGTTGCACTCCCCACTGTATCACTAGTGCTGAAAACACGCTATATTCATTACGCAATATTTCCCCTATAGAATAGCGATGGAG
Organism: Apotomis betuletana; assembly: GCA_932273695.1. Classification (NCBI taxonomy): domain Eukaryota; kingdom Metazoa; phylum Arthropoda; class Insecta; order Lepidoptera; family Tortricidae; genus Apotomis; species Apotomis betuletana. The sequence goes on along the minus strand of OW026302.1, from coordinate 4,531,976 downwards.
CGTGTGTGGAGGGAAAAACTGCGAACTTCGTTTCACAAACAAAGCTCGCTGTGAAAGGGGGCCTGTGAAAAAACATTTTCATTGTGTCTGCAGTCGCTCGATTTTTAATCTCCAGCCCGTCTCACTAAGTTTATTGTGAGCTTTGAGGAGCTGCGGACTGAATGACTGTGGCTTAATCGTTGTTGATAAATAAAAATGAGTGACAGTTGCTTTATGCTACTACCTATTAGTGAAGCAGGATCCCTCTGACAATGCAAGTTGCAGAATATGAAATAAGGAGGCAGGGATGATGAAGCGCAAAATGAGTGGACTGTGGATTTTATGCCGTCGTACAGGTCGTTACACAGACAACGAACGACTTATTAAAGATTTATAAGCACTGGTGTTTATTGATATTTGGGAGGCGCAGGATGTAGGTAGGTATACCTAGTGGTAGATATACCTCTAGAGACTGCAGCAGATAGTGCTATGCTTTCTCTCTCCCTGACTTAGCATGCTGATGATCTTGACAGTTAAAGTACTCAAAAGAATGCCGAATGCTGAATCGAATAAAATTCGAGTGACGAGAGCACACATGATGTTACCTGGATCGAATGGAAGTGGTACAGGGAAAATCACGGTAAACCACTGGTGGTGGACAATGAAAATCGCGATATACAAGCCGCGAAATGGTGCAAAATTACATGAGCCCAAGACCACCCTGTCCCGCTTGCATTACTCGACGAAAGCTGAGCAAATCGTCGAGTAAATATCTAAGAGTCTACACCAATTACATCTGGAGGGTCAAGCGGTTGGACCTCACAACGAGAACTTCAATTAATTAGTGGTGAGACATCCGACTGTACTACTGCTGAATTGTCGGCCTTCATGAAGGAGCAGCTCTTGCCGAAGGGTGTCGGATTCCGGCGTTTTTCGTTTTCCGATTAGTTGACAGTTTGACACCGAGAAGTCCACAAAGAACCTCACACGTCTCCTAGTAAATGTGTTTGTGTGTTTTTTCGAAAGTCGTGTACGATCCATACGAGCCTAACAGCTCAGAGATACGAGGTTTTGATGATCCAGAAGTTTCTTTAACCCTCTAAGTTTTCCAGCCCAAGCACTCTAAAAATTTCTTTGTACCACAAAATACTCGAACACTTGTGTATTCGCGACCCTGGCCTTGCGATGACATTTCAATTCCGACGATATCTCGATCCGAGCTCCTAAAAGAATTTCCACCGAGCTTGAGTACCATCTAATTACAAAAGAGAATGTTTTTCGTGTTATTTTACTTCTCAGATTGAGTGACGTCCCACGGCTTTGAATTTGGCTAAAAAAGTTTGCGGAAATGAACGATTGACTTAAATTAATATGATACTTTTGTACGTTGATAATTTCAACGATTTTCACGCTTTCTAAATTATTAAACTATTTTAATTATAAAATATGTTGACTAAAGATTAATGAGGTACGTATAATATTAGTTATATTATTACACTGAACTTCTAGCACGTTAATTTTTAAAAAACTTTATCTCTGCTTCAAATTTGAAAACGGTAGACAAAAGACGACCTGGCAGACTGAAAATACAAGCAAGTCTTCATAAAGTCAATACGTTCCCGTTCCTAAGAACAGCGAAAGTAATAAAATAACACTAATTACCGAAGTAAGTCATTTAACAACAAAATTGTTGCCAACGCTTCATTACCTAATTTCCGTTCGCACTCCTCTCTAACATAAATTCGTAAGTTAGTATGTAACTTGTGATGTCCAGGGTTTCTGTGCGGCAGTAGATTCAATAAAACACTTAAATGGGTTTTCTGTCGACCACCACTGCCCGTTCCCGTTGACGTCTCTCCTCGCAATGGCGGCAGCCGGGCAGTTGTGGGGACCCTTTATTATCATAAAGGTGTCTATACACCACACCATCCTCTTTTGATAAATTCGAAATAGTTATTTATTGACACCTTATTTATTTAATTATTACTAGGTATTAACATTTCATATCACCCTTGCATTACATGTACATTTAATATATTTCTGGAATCTAGATTGATTCATATTATTAGTAACTGGTATGCACAACATACCTATTAGTAATATCTCGGTCACTAGACTGTAGTAGTGTCTTTATTCTGTGACTGTAGTTGGAAATGTAATACTTCTAATTTAATCCTTAATCATGAATTTGAATGTACATTGAAATGTAACACGAGTTTAATCTTATCAACAACTGTATTGTAAATTTGTAATAAATGTGTCATAAAGAAATGTTTTTTCTTTGTTACTATTCGCGTATTCGGTATTTAATCTCCTTTTGAGACAAGGCTTTTAACCATAAGTTTATGCATACATGAAGTTAATTTAGTGAGTGATACTTATTATTTAGTAGTTTCAAGTTCAATAATTTTGTCTTCATTATTTACATCATTAAATAATTCTATGTTCTCGTTTCCGTTACCTCCTCTTTCCATTTGTGTTTTTTTTTTTTTTCAATTAGGTACTTGTTCTTTATTGGTAAATGGAATGAATTAAGTAATGGAATATTTAGTATTTGGTATTGTAACAATTATTTTTATTTTATTGCTTTCGCCAATCATAACATTGGACTTCATATATGTTCATTTACTCGTGAATTAATGTACTATGGAGCTATTATTTTCGAAAATTTATGGTAGATACCAGCGCTTCCAACTAAGGCCTTTGTGAGAAAGAAGCGCCGCAAGAAAACTCACAGTTTGCCTTTTTCAATGAAATATACATTTTCCAATTTTTTGGTATGAAGTTAAAAATCTTCTCACGAAATATAAGTATTTCAGAATACTAAACCGGCGTTGACTAGTCATCACTTGAAAAGAAAATCTGTTTTCTTTAGAATTTCTATATAGTGAAATTTACACAATTGATTGGTACACCGACCATAATTTCAAATACCGTAGTAACTTCGTAAGGAATCACAGTTTTTTTACTGCATTATTGAAATTTATATTGCAAGTTTCAGGTGAGTATAACTCAAGGAAAATAGATAGGTAAACACACTACCCACGTCTCTTATGAGGGCTCGTGGATCGTTATTAACTAGACTAGATGCAAAATATTATAAATGCTGCGTCTCTTGATTAAAACAAAGTCTTCAATTTGGAAAACCCTCGTCCAACCCAAATTTTATTCATTTTACCATTTAATTCAGGGACAGCATTGTTTTAATGCATGTATAATCACGAAGACTCATTTATCATAAGTACTGAAAGTCTAAAATTAGTTTGTTGAAAATAGGAACCACAATCGTTTACACTTCATTCTAAAGCAGGTCGCAGGTTTCACAGCCATAATATATATTTATATATATAATTATTAATATCATCGTCTAGTACCCATAGTACAAGCTTTGCTTAGTTTGGGACTAGGTCGATTTGTGTATGATTGTCCCTTAATATTTATTTATTAATTATACATTTTATTATTTATATGTTCATTGGCAAGTTTTTCACCTTTGTGGTCCCTCTGGCACCTTGTTATTTTGTGCCCATTGGCATTTTTTGTATGCACGTTAGCATTTTGTATATTATGTATACCGTGGTACATTTTGTACACCATGGTACATTTTGTACACCAAGGTACATTTGGTACACCATTGTACATTTTGAACATTATGGTACATTTTGTAGACTATAGTACGTTTTGTACACCATGGTACATTTTGTACACTAAGGTACATTTTGTACATCATAGTACATTTTGAACATTATGGTACATTTTGTAGACTATAGTACGTTTTGTACACCATGGTACATTTTGTACACCATGGTACATTTTGTACACCAAGGTACATTTTGTACATTATAGTACATTTTGTACCCTATGGTACATTTTGTAGCTATAATACATTTTTTTGTAAATTTGTGCACCTTCGGCATTTTTTTTGTTTGGACTTTGTGCTCCTTCGGCATTTTTTGTAGTTTGTGCCACTTCGGCATTTTTGTTTGGACTTTGTGCTCCTGCGGCATTTTTTGTAGTTTGTGCACCTTCGGCATTTTTTGTTTAGACTTTGTGCTCCTTCGGCACTTTTTATACACCATTGTACCTTTATTATTGTAAACCCGATGTAATGATTATTCAGTCTACCTAGTCGTAGCGCGAACAACCGAGTACACTGCTAGAAAGGATATAACGGAATAACATAAATTCCTCAATCAAAATACCTGTTAATTATACCCAATCAAATTACATAACATTGAGAGGAAGTTATTTTTTTTTTTGTTTATTGTAAGAATGTAGGTACTACAATATGATTACTTGATTACGATTTTTTATGTACATACGTACCCCAAGAAATAAGCAAATACGTAGGTAACTGCGCTGTTATAGTGATTGATAATTTCTAATTGAAGATGTACTTTAAACGTCACAAACGACAATTTACTTTAAGATGTCTTTACCATAATACCTGTGTTAGGATTTGCTTGTACTTGTAATCGTTTATTTATAATGCACGGATACTTTAAATGTCGTTACTACTAGTATATATTCTTTTGTTATATACCTTATTCTATAGTGAACTCAAATTCAAGTCAAATCGTTTCACTTCTAGAACACGTTTTATTTAAGTAATAGAGTATAATACTAGTTGTCGAGTTTAAGTGTTGTTAAATAAATACCGCGTTTATTATATATTCAATCAGTTTCGCGATTAGCCCTCTACGACGGATTTACTGTAATATTTTTCATTTGTATCCCTATTACGGCCATCTATACGACTTACATTTTAAAAGACTACTTTTTTTTTTTCATTGCCAACGCGTGACAGCTTCTTTTGTAGTTCATCTACTTTTTAAGGGACATTTCAAGTGAACATGAGAAATGGTATTTTGCTACGGTGTATGATGAAAATATGTTTTTTCGAACATATATACAGGCATGGTGTATTATTCTTTATAACGTTAATATTACTAAACTGACATTGGCCGAAGCCACGAGCTGCCATTCCTGTATTAATATATAATATATATTTTTAAGGCTGATCCGTAGATCATTTTATTTTCCCGCCTGTCATTTCCAATCAATGACAGCTTGTGTTGTAGTTGTTTCGTGCTGAAACAGCTCAACTGATTTTATTTTGATACCCTAAATAGGGTTGTTTTCCGCCAATCCTGTTGGTTTTGTTTTATTCTCATAGACTTGTTTTAACTATGGTCCAATCCTATAATTTTATTTAAAAGTGTTTCTAGTTCCTTTATTTATTGGCTAATAGACAAAGAGATACCCAAATATTTAGGTAGTTATTTAAGCAAATTGTATTACGAATATTTGAATTTCCGATGCTTTGCATCATCTGCATAACTAGCTCATTATCTTGTCGCGCGACTCAGTATCGCCTGTCTAGTTCGCACGATATTGGAATGAAAGTGACAGGTAGTTTATGTCGCGCAGTAAAGAGTTGTGTGTCACCATTATGATAGACACCCTGACGGGCTAGTTAAATATTGTTTTATTTAGATGCGAATTTCCAACTGTACCTGTGCTTTTTGTAATAAGTAGTTGTATTTTTTTAACTGCTTTTGTGTACATTAATGTGTTTACTTACTTGTTTCTATACAACGTCTTTCAACCGAATTATGTACTCAATACTCAGTCATTTATTGCAATATCACAAAAGTAGGTACAGATGCTAACTTAAAGTTACAGATCATTGTGAACCCTGTTGGGCACTGCAATGTTAGGGAGAGGAGGACTTACTAAGTGTTTATAATTTATCTTCTAAGTATTCATTTAGCGTGTAATAGGCTTTAGTTAGTAGTAGTTGCTTTAGTTTAATTATATACTTTTATCGTCTTCTTCTTCTTTAAAAGAATCAGGTGAATTATTATAAGTCTTAATTGACATTATTAATGGGCCTGAGGATAGCAGTTTCAGTTTAGCGGGCGGTGGAACGAGCTATTCTTATGACGGATAGATCGTGATGAGGGAATGTCACCGCGTTTTACATAGAGCTCTTTATGTTTCCGTACAAACTTACAGGTCTCAAAGATGTATATACTAGGAAGGGTTAGTAGTTCATATTAATTATGTACTTTGATAAGTAGGTTATATTACTTAGTCATCAAGTGACTCTTATATTGTTATTCTTGTTTTATTTAGGTACTTGCACATAGTCTACTCCCGATGTCACAACTAATTCACGCATATATTGGCGATTAGTAACGTTAAATTTATTACTGCCAAACATCAGTCGATACTTCGGCTTGGTTGATAAAAGGAAACATAGGTACTTGTATGGGGGACAAAATGAACAGTATCTGGATTAGGCCTTTCCACCTTTTGTTTGGTACCAGGGGTATTCATTACTCTTGGCTCTTTTACAAAGAACCTCGAGGACCATTCACTCCTTGAATCTTGATTGCTACATAACATATAGTGCAAATAATTGACACATTATTTTCAGACCCCAGACATGAGAAACTCGGTGAGCTTACGCTCTTTTGTGTTTGTTATGTTATATTTACTATATTTACTCGCACTTAGCTCGCACTTAGAAACATAATAATACTAAGGATTGCCCCGAGAATTATAAATGCGATTAGGCTCATTCAGTCTATGTAGAACTCATGCAGCTTTTACATATATGTTTGCATAGACAGGCAGTATGTAAGTAGGTTTGAATTGTATAAACTGATGTTATTTAGTTTCCAGTTTATGAGGAACTCGGGGCTTTACTTCCCCATAACTTATTTTAATCCACTAATATTTTTACAGGCACTCTTTGTTATTGTTGTTGTGTAGGTCATCCGTAAAACATGATATATTTTAACAATAACACACTAACCCATTTACATCGAAAGTATGTAGGTATATTTTAGTCCAGCTGATGCTAGCTATCCTGATCACGTTACGATGTAAATAGGTACAGGTAGGTGTGGGTTTTCAATATTAATCACTTACCTACCTACTAAGAATCGTATGGAATGGTAATATTGTTCAAGTTATTACCATAAATTGAACACAGATCCAAATAATATCATAACAACGTATTGCGCGACAGCTAGATAACTATGTACAAGAATGTTGAATACTTTCGTTACACAACAGTACTGCCTTCCTTTTGTTAGCTTCACGGTAGTCTTTATTTGAACATACTATTCTCAAGGCACTTAGATATTCCGTTTTAATGTGTAACTTTATTTAGAAATATTAATATGTAACGAAACATTTGTAGGTAGATAACGAATTTGTAACTGGCTGTCTAACAACCGTCAAACATTTTATTTAATACTTAGGTAACCAAATATTTTGATTGTACGTATATCTATGTCGAATTTAACAATTTGTTACCATAACACAACAACGGGAATGCAATTAGGTAAACATTAGCGGGCACTTTCTGTTCCCGACTAGTTACGCCGACCGTTATCAGTTTGTTTTCAATTCCTCTGCTTATTTTTTTTTGACATAAGTGCACAAAGTACTAGTCAGAATGTTATGCGACTTTTGATGTAGGTACTTTAATATTCGAAACCACTATACCCACTTTTTCCTTTTCTTTTCCTTTTACAGAAATTAATTAAAAGGATTCCACTGATTATTATTATCGGTTATTTGTACACTTCCTTGTTGCGTTTTTTAATCCTCGTCGCCAGTGTGATGTCCAGGGTTTCTGTGCGGCAGTAGATTCAATAAAACACTTAAATGGGTTTTCTGTCGACCACCACTGCCCGTTCCCGTTGACGTCTCTCCTCGCAATGGCGGCAGCCGGGCAGTTGTGGGGACCCTTTATTATCATAAAGGTGTCTATACACCACATAACTCTTGAACAATCTTGAGATCCAGTATGGAAGCCTATAAATTATTTAGACCTGCTGTTCTCAAAGTCTACGAAGCCTCCTAAAGGTTTTTATAGTTCCTCGGTTGGCGTTGTGTACGATCTCATTAAAAAAACAGTACTGTTGTATGGTTTTGTACCTCATTGTCGTCCGTCATAAAAGAGAAACGCACTTCATAGATAAGGTGTCATTTAGATAGATAATCTAAAGCATCTGCCAAAAGTTAAAATTGCTTTAATAGAGGTCCTCAGGAAGATAACCTCAAGTAGTCAGGTAAACACTAAAGAAGATTGCTATTAAAGCAATTTAAAGCAACCTGGCGGATTATATGATCGTACAACGACATAGACAATAAAAACAGAGTACCTTTAGTAACTTTATCATTTTACTTAACGTTTGAGAACCGCAAATTTAGTCGAAGTTAAGTTCGTTCACGCACCAACAAGTAATCTTATAGCCTACCGAGTTCGAAGTTTCACTATTTTGCTCAAGTAATGGCAGTTATCATACACTGATAAGTAAAAAGGGATGGGAATCGGGTCACCTTATCATCTCACCACTTACTTTTTAAGGGTGAAGCCAGACGAGTTCACGTCACACTAAGCATGGCGCGACCGAAATTACGCGACGTTTAACTAAAATGTACCCGTAACACCGCCCGCGTATTTTTATTTTTCTTTACTGGTCTGATAAAATATTTTTGCTTGATAGGGACCTTGTCATGAGGTCAATATCTGATGATGGAATCCGAAAGAAATTATAGGTACAGCAATCATGATATCTACACTACAGGTACAGTTCTGTTCCGTGGGTCTAGTGAAAAGGGGTAAGGTCATAGACCAGGACCAAAGTTCAGAACTTTTTTGTAAGACTGTATATGTGAATTGTGCCCTTTTTTCACTAGACCCACAGATTTAAATCACTACATAGTATAAAACAAAGTCGCTTCCTAGTGTCTGTCTGTCTGTCTGTCTGTCCCTATGTATGCTTAAACCTTTAAAATTACGCAACGGATTTTGATGCATGTTTTTTAATAGATAGGGTGATTCAAGAGGAAGGTTTATATGTATAATACATGCATAATTATCAATTAGCATTGCACCCGTGCGAAGCCGGGGCGGGTGGCTAGTAAAATAAAATAAATAAATATCAGACAACCTCACACAAATCGATCTAGTCCCAAATTAAGCTCATGAAGGCTTGTGTTATGGGTACTAGATGACGATATACAAACTTATATAGATAAATATATCCGTGCCTGGCGTGAAGAACTTGATAACTCGACTTATACGTTTTTTTTTTTATTGGCGTAATGGCTTTCTACGGCCAAGGTTTTGTAGGAAAAAAATTGACAACTCGATATCTATGATACTTTTGAAGATATGGCCTGTGACATCATATTGATATCTCGATATTTAGCGGATTTTATTTAACAAAACGAGATATCAGCGCGATGAGGCACAAAAAATATAGCATATCAACTTATCAACGTATTCTCAAAAAAAAAAAAAGCGTTCGTAACTTGACAAATCAAGATATTAGAATGAAGACAAGCACACTTTAACGATAACAAATGAATATATCGTTTTATCTCATTATACACAACTACCGTAAATTCATATGTCGATTTATCATTTTCAGGTTGATGGACACAGCAAATAATAAGTTGACATAATTAATTATTCATAATTTATCGAGATGTATATTTCGATTTGTCAAGTTATTCTCACATCTGAGGTGTACTCTGGTACAAAGGAAAACACTGATAACTGTACATTTGTGAACATAATATAAACCTTAGTACAACGTGTTAAGGTCCATGGGGTATAGTTAACAGTGTCTACGTATGTATCATTCACATTACCGGTACCTTGTCAACCATCGACCAGTTTTATTTATTGGATCAGAAAAACAAAGATGTTGCCAGTTAAAAATAAGATGAATTCATCTAGTTTTTCTATAGAATAAGTGCTTTTGCATTACTGAATTAAAGACGATTCATTTACTACAATTTATTCAATGTTTATATAACTTTTAATTTTATTTTCTTCGGGTTTCGTGACTAAAATAAAACAATTCAAACGGATTGTATCATATTTATTCATTGTTTGTGCCTTTCTGACGTATTTGGCACCGAAAATTTGTGTTTTTCTCAACAAAAATAGTTGCCGAAACGTCAGGAGACTCAAACAACGAACACACGCGATATAATCCATTTAAATCGCCTTATATAAACAAAACAGTTGTATAGGAACGATAGAATTGTTTAATTGATACCCTATATTCTATGGTGAATATGTTGATAAGTCTAATATCTCACAAAATACAATGATTCTACCAAAATAAATAAGATAATTGAAAAGTTTGCATAAAATTACCCTCAAATCAATTTAGACATTTCAATTATACAGAAAAACTGTTTTTTAGGGATTAAATTAAAAAACATTTTCACCAATTTGGGCACTAATGTATGGGGAATAACTTGATAAGTCGATGGTGAACTTGATAAGTCGATGGTGAATATGTTGATAAGTCTAATATCTCACAAAATACAATGTTTCTACCAAAATAAGTAAAATAATTGAAAAGTTTGCATAAAATTACCTATAAATCAATTTAGACGTTTCAGTTACTATGAAAAACTGATTTTTAGAAATTAAATTAAAAAACTTTTTCACCAATTTGGGCACTAATGTATGGGGAATAACTTGATAAGTCGATGGTGAACTTGATAAGTCGATGGTGAATATGTTGATAAGTCTAATATCTCACAAAATACAATGTTTCTACCAAAATAAGTAAAATAATTGAAAAGTTTGCATAAAATTACCTATAAATCAATTTAGACGTTTCAGTTACTATGAAAAACTGATTTTTAGAAATTAAATTAAAAAACTTTTTCACCAATTTGGGCACTAATGTATGGGGAATAACTTGATAAGTCGTTGGTACCTATGTTGATAAGTCTTATATCACAGAAAATAAGAGGATTTTACTAGAATACGTAAGGTAAATGAAAAGATCGCGGAAAATTATCCATAAATCAAGCTTTAAACACGAGTTAAAGATGAAAATGGATTTTGGAGAAAATGTCAAACTTTAAAATCGACGCCCTGAACAATTGCCATTTTGGACTTATCAAGTTCTTCACGCCATGCACGGATATACTTACCTAAATACATAGAACAACTATGACCCAAGCACAAATATTCGAGTTCATCACACAAATATTTGGACGTATTTATGCAAAAGGAAACCAACCCAAACCCACATTAAACGTTTGTAATTTATGCTATAGTTAATGGGCTGGTTCCCTTTTGCATAGGTACGAGTATATACGTCCATTTGCCCTGGCCGGGATTTAAACCCTGGACCGCCGGCTCAGTAGGCAGGTGCACTACAAACTGCGCCAACCACGTCGTCTCGCTCTCGGAAAGCATCATTTCGCTTCGTAGGCGTCGGTTATTTTTTGTTAAAAAGTGATTTTTATGATTTTTATAAGGGTAGGCACACTGCACGTCTAGCATAACTCTGACAAGCGACTCTTTGTCGCACGTCATACAATACTACCTGTCACTTTCTTTTCAATGCCGTGAGAGCAAGATAGGTGACACTGAGTCACGACAAGCGAAGTCGCCAAGCAAACAAGCGAGGTTTCTGTCAGTATATTTTATCGATAAGCGGGAGTCCAATTAACATTTCCTGGCAAAGCTGGAAATAGTTTTGTGATCAGCGGAGTATGCATCGGTATTAAATAACGCGATCTTGTTTAATAATATATCATGGTATGAAATAAGATCTGGGACTGAATACGACGTTTATCCCAAATCTCACCATTGTATACTTTAGCGATGTTCTCTTATTAGCTTTGAATGCCAACTTGGGCATAATTCGATTGACATGGACAGATACATATATTAGAGCGATGTATCGGCACCCATGCACCGATACGGCAGCGATGTATGTGCACCTATCTAACGGATGGACCAATGTGAGTGTAGTTTTTTCGAATCGAAAGACTTGTCCGTCGAGAGTTCTTAGCTATGTTTGGTGGAAATATGACCAGTAGTTTCCAAGATATTCAACTTAAATTGCAACAAGTGACGAGATCTCGGCAAATATTGAAGCTGAGAATTCCTAATGTTGCAGTTATGTTTAGTTTTATTAGTATTTCCTATTTGACTCGTGGAATGAGGGTCAAATGATAACAAGCTACTTGTCAGTGTCGGGGGTGTTTTAAATTTTGAAATTAGTTTATGTACTAAAAAGCCACACATGCTCTTTTTAACCGACTTCGAAAAAAGGAGGAGGGTTCTCAATTCAACTGTATTTTTTTTAATGTTTGTTACCTCAGAACTTTCGACTGGGTGAACCGATTTCGTTGATTCTTTTTTTATTTGAAAGCTGGTGCTTCCCGTGTGGTCCCATTTAAATTGGTCCAGTTCTGACAAAGACATCCATGAGAAAATCATATAAGTGATATTGTATGTTCCAATTCTCTCATTGAAGTCGGTTATTTTTTTGTGAAAAAGTGATTAGGTACCTATATTTGTATCACTAAAAAGCAAAAATAAAATTGTAACAAAATAGGAACCGACTTCAAAAAAAAACTGAAAGTGCTGAAAGCTAAAAATAACCCGATCATGTACAAATTACATTTGAATCACCTTTTGAAGTCGGTAGCAAACCTCACGTAAACTTGCACGGCATCTGTTTTCATAGTAATAATTGAGTGGTTTGGCACCGACTTCAAAAGGTGATTCAAATCTAATCTGTACATGATCGGGTTATTTTTAGCTTTTTGGTTTTTTTCTGAAGTCGTTTCTTTTATGGTTAAAAATTTATTAAATTCTATTAAATCTCGGATCATGGATATAATATTTGCCAAAAATGCTCTTAGAAAGCAAAGCGTTGCTTTAATATCCGACCCCTGTTAATATCGACACAGCTCAGGGATTGTGATATCCTCAGAATTGATATGTCAAAGTAAGAGCACAGCTCAAAGCGAGAAGTCGAGAATTTTCCACTACAAAGGTCTGTCTAGAGCACTTACACGTCGAAAACAAAATTAGAAGACTGTTAGCTTTCACGGAATTCAGATAAAGTGACGGTATTTCTTGTAAGGCGGGATTATCTACATGAACTATATAAAAAAAATGGGCAAGTGCGAGTCCGACTCGCGGATGAAGGGTTCCGTACCATAATCTATAACAAGTTTGTTGTATGGGAGCCCCCCTTAAATATTTATTTTATTTTATTTTTAGTTTTTTTTGTTATAGCGGCAATAGAAATACATCATCTGTGAAAATTTCAACTGTCTAGCTATCACCGTTCTTGAGATACAGCCTGGTGACAGACGGATGGACGGACGGACGGACGGACGGACAGCGAAGTCTCAGTAATAGGGTCCCGTTTTTACCCTTTGGGTACGGAACCCTAAAAATGAATTCCCTTCTTATTGTATTATACGAGGACAAGTAAAAAGGACAACTAAAAGATCATTGACTTTGTAAATATTTTTTGTATCCCGAAATATTTGTGCATGTTTGGTTGTATAACCTAACAAGTGTCCGGCCCAGGGATAGTGGTGCTACAGACAACTTTCATATGGCAATAATTTGCATACGTTATATAATTTAATTATTAAACTTCAGGTAGCGATTTGTCTAAGATTTGTCATCTACAAAGTTCAAAAAGGAACAGCGAACTGGGGAAGGCCTATGTCCAGCAGTGGACGACTCCGGGCTGATGATGATGATGATGATGAAAGTTCAAAATATTGTTTACCGGAATGCTGCTCAACCCTTCGTTCTTCTTGCGAAATAAATACTGAATCTTATTAAAAAAAACTTGTCTTTCATCACCGTGGATAGCTTTGTCATGTTTCCTTTTTATTTACATCAGTGACATTCACTGATCAGGCTTATGTCCAAGATCATATCATTACTAACAACTGCTTTAATATTTCCCTTTCTAATAATCCTGTTACCTACTTGTTGTATAAATATAAATTCATCAGAACGGGTGTTGCATTGATTATTAATTTAAATAAAATCATATTTGAATCAGATGTGCAATTTACATACAATTACGAATTTACATGACATGTTTGTCATCTGCAATTCGGTTTCCGCCGATCAAGTGCACTTTTCACGTGATTGAGGCAGATTGCCGTGGAGCACAACAAACATATATACACTTAAACAAATAAATATTCCCTACGCTCGCTCGGTCTATTAAAATATAAAAAAATAACAAAACGCGGCCAATAAAGTCAAGATTTTTTGTAAGTTGAGATAGTCTAGACATCAATGAGCTACTGACTAAGATATTGAGGACTTCACAATGGATGTAAATAATACCTTTAGAAGATTCGCATTCAAACATTTCCAGACCTAAAACATTACAGAAAATCGATACACACCCGTACTAATAAGCATTCGAGACATTTTTATTACTTGCAATATGGCGGCACCGGCGTCGTATTCCATGATCGGTATCCCATAACGCGTTCCATGAAAGAAGGTAATAACTACACCTAGTTTATGTATAGTTTACGATATTTTGGAACAGTAGCTCTACTGTACTGTAATGAGCTGTATTTATGCAGCCCAAGAGACCACATTTGCAGAATATCATGTAATCTGAAGGAATTGGGTTACCGATTGGCACACTTGGAGATCTGGTTTAAGGCGATTAAAACATTGGATTAGCTTTTCTACTGCCGTTAGCTTCCAGGAAATACAACACATAAAATATTATTAAATCTACTTCCTTGAAGCCTATTTCAATGCTGAAGATCGTATTTAGTTTAGAAAAACTTAACCGGGTTCACCGGGATCTCAACTATGTCCCACCATTTGGGTCTATGAAACACCGAAAAAGAGGTTGTTTTTAAGTAGGCACTTAGGTATGTTTATTTTAATCGTTTCGGAACTCCGTCGTTTATAAACCTTTACCTGCTGCACTTTTATTCGTCGTCCACGTGGCCGCAGACTAAGGCGATGGACGGATTTACTATTGGAGGCAGTCAAGGTACCATTCCATGAGGCTTTCAGGCTGGCGTAAGACTGAGTGCGCTGGCGACAACTTGTCGATAACGACACATTGTTAGACGGGGTCACGATCCTCAACACTTGAGGGTCCGACTAAGGAGGAGGAGATTGCACTTTTGTATGCCCAAATCAAGCAAAAAAGGCGTGATGGGACTTAATTTTGGAGTTATTCAGGACATTTCTAACCCTACTATTAGGTAGGCACTTCGTTATGGATAAAACTAGAAACTTGAATTGACAGAAATAACTAGTAGTTTAAGAAATACTGTAAGTAAAAGTCCCTTAAATGTCACTAACATACTCATTGATCTGAGACCATACAAATACTATGTTAGAATTAGTTTATGTCAGTTAATGCAAGTTTACAATATTAAAGCATACACAAAAAAAATAAGTGTTTGTAAACTGCGTACTTAGGTAGTGCGTTGCGTTGGGATAAGACGGAAGTATGGGAAAGACTAAAACTTTACCGAAAATGCTCTTAAAGGCGTTAAAATAAAGTCCACCTTTCGCATTTCCCCATACTTCCGTCTTACCCCAATGCACCCTACTGCAACTAAGAACTTTATCTTCAATTTAAGAGCAGCGCTCTTGTCGGTGTAGGAATCACCAGCCGTTTCTTGTCTTCTTCTTGGGCTTTCTCCTTCACTTCTTGGTAAGACATGACTTTAACCTTTTCTTTTATTTGCTTAAATTAATTTCGCAATTTTGTAACAGAAGAACTAGCAAGCATTATTATTAAATCCGTACACTGACACTATCTATGAGTGTTTTCAGGAATAAAATTGAAAACGATTTTATTTTACAAACTTTGCCTGCACGAAGCCTGGACGAGGCTTTACCGTCGAGTCTCGGGTGTTCGACTTCTGATTTCCGAATTGTGAATACTATTTTAAAACCCAATTGTTTTACTGAGGTCATGACTCGACCAAAAATCGTATGCACAGCTTAACATTAAACAAATGTCGCAAGCCTGATACTAGGACTAAAATTCTGGAACTAACAACATTATCTTACAGCCAAGGAGACTCGCAAACATCGACTCGTAACAAACCTTTGACAAAATGGTTGTCAATTTTTCAGAAGCATTTATAATTTTTTACTTTTCACCTCACCAAGAGGCTTAGTTGGAGTTAATTAGAACACAAGTAAAGCGCGTTAACGAGAGTGTTATACGACACCGTTACTTCGGCCACATAAAAGTTTAACATTCCTTTGTGGTGATGGCCTGTTGATGTTGAGATTTAATGATGTGCCGCTTTAGCAGTCTGGCCAGTCATGAATTTGTGGGATGGGCCGTAAACGGAGTGAAAAGTGTCCCTGCTGTGTACCGAGACTAAAAGCTAGCTAGCTACGTAGCCATCTATTTTTTAACTTCAAAGATTTATTTATTATCATCGACAGTATAGGCATCTGAAAGTTGGTCCCATAAAACGGGAAGACTTGATGATGAGATCCATGAGGAGTCGAGGGAACTCCTTAAATATTATACACATCTAAGGGGCTTAACACACTTGCGATTCGCAAGCGAGTTTTCTATACAAATAAGCGTCGCGGCGAACTCGCTGCGTGTTCGCCTTCATATAAAATTCGCTCGCAAATCGCAAGTGTGTTAAGGCCCTAAGACGATTTCAGTGTTTTTTATTGTAAATCGTTCAGTCGTTCTTGGAAATACAATCACTTCTCTGTTGAAGTCCGTTATTTTTTGTGAAAAAGATTTGTTCTATGAAACTGTGAGTGGCGTATGTAATAATCCTTATACGGACCTGATATCATTTCTTAAGGGGCCCGACCGTGGGCGAGGCCGAGGACACAACACGTCGGGACCCCTGTGACCAGGGGGCCCCGTATCATTGATACCAGGGTATAGCCCCTAGTAACATATTTATTGATCATGTCAGTAAAAAAAACAACCGTCGCCTTCCCGTTGTATATAATGTAGTATGTACATTTTGTAATATTTTTAGATATATCATAGAGAGGATGATTACAGAACGACTTTTGCGGATACGAGTCTAATCAGTAAATCTGAAATCCTTTCCTGTTCACAGGAAAGAAGCGAACCTAAATAATACTTACAATAAAAATTTAGATAGAAATAATGTCACTGTACATATATGTAACATTTTAATTTAGGACCAATTTTAATAATCATGACAATTACGACGCACCAGCAACTCTAGCATAACTTAGACACGCGACTTTTTGTCGCGCGACAAAAACTATCCGTCACTCTCCTTTTGATACCGTGCGAGTAAGACGGGTGATACTGAGTCGCGGCAAGATATGTTCTAAGTAGCCCTACAAGTAGCGTTTTGTTCAAAGTAAATCATCGGTGCAAAGTAGGAAGGAGGAATTTAAAAAAAACGGCGAAATAGCAGAATACCGTTTCGAACAGATGTCATTAGGTGAGTTTAGGGTCTTGAACTTTATTCCTTTAACTTCAACTCCATCAGTATGACCATGCGACGCCGTTTTTAAGCGTTAAAACAACTTCGTTCACATCACACAAATGTGCGTTCTAGTCAAACCGGTTAGAAACATTCGCTTTTACATGAAATCGGTAATTTGAAAGTGCCGTTATTTTAATATATTTATTTACATACTCTTTGTAGGACAGGTTGGAGATTACTATAAACGCTATTTGCACTAAGCTTAGATGCAAAGATTACGACTTTGGGAGCTATTGGATGCGGGCAGCGTAATACCACCGGTAGTTACAGGATTGATAATTTTTTCACTCACAAGTACTAAATTTCTGGGAATCGGGCTCTGGCATCGCAATAAACAATTGACAACAATTCATATTTATAATACTACAATTTCATTACTTTTCTGTATTTCGCTTAGAAAAAGGACTTAAATAATCACTGTTTTTATATTTTTCCTTTTATTGTTCATATTTACTAATTCTAAAAGGTTGAAACTCCAAAACTATGGAATATGGTTACTTTAGTCTAGTGTATAATTAAATAAAATAAAAGGTTAAAAAACTTAAACCCGACTACGGAGAAAAGAACTAAAAAATTAAAAACAAGGTAGAAAAATCGGGTATCATCGCCTTATTCCACAAGACAAGTCATTTGACATGTTAAATGTTCTTGCTTGTATATTTTTTTCTACTGAAATCTTCTGTTAGTTAACAACAATAACATTATAATTTAATTCAAATGCCGTAGTCGTGCGTTGTGGCATTAACTACCCGTACAATCTTCCTTCTACATATCTCCAAACAGTAAAAGAGCAAACATGCATATATCATATACGAATTAAACCGCTTATATAATATACATAAATAGGTAGCCGTAGCAGCAGAATTTATTTTATTTAGTTTTCTGGTTTTTAAGAACATGGTGTTTTGTGAAAAACCTACCTTCTAGCTATCGAGAATAGAACGAACGCACAGCATTATTACACGGCCACACATCGTTATCATATTGATATTAAAAGAAGAGAATTACAGGACTTACTTTAGGTACTCAATCAGATAGTGATGGCGATCTACCTAAAACTACGGAAATTTCGTTGTATAGTTGCAGTTTTTTTTAATAGTCGACAACGCACGACAACGGCATTTGAATTAAATTATAATGTTATTGTTGTTAACTAACAGAAGATTTCAGTAGAAAAAAATATACAAGCAAGAACATTTAACATGTCAAATGACTTGTCTTGTGGAATAAGGCGATGATACCCGATTTTTCTACCTTGTTTTTAATTTTTTAGTTCTTTTCTCCGTAGTCGGGTTTAAGTTTTTAAACCTTTTATTTTATTTCAATATTTTCAGTTTTTACATATGACGGAGTAAAGAATATTTAAAATTTAAATGCATATATAAGCTTAAAAAATGTCGCTGTATCGCTACATCCTACTTTGAAGTCTGTTAAAAATGTAGCCTATGTCATACAATATACTCGGTCATCAAAATCTGTCGAATAGTTTAAGCGATATCGTGGAACATACTTAAATACATAACTTAATACTCTTCCCTTTGACTTTACGAGTACCACAGTCGGGCAAAACTAAGAACAATTTATACGCAATCGTTGAATACCAACGTCGAATTTCGGCTATCGAGACCAACCAGTACCTCTATCGTATTGTGGACCAGTAGACGACTGAAACCTTATGATAAAACAAACGATAAAAAAAACAATGTCATACACCTCTAATATTTTTACGCTAAAAGAGATTATTAGTTTGTATAATTTTTTTCAATGCAACAATGTCTAAATATTAAATATACCTACGTAATCACATCTTAACGAAAATTATTTACATTTAACGACAAAATTTTCAGCAACTTAAAAGAAAAAAACTGTTTGGGTATCCATATATTATATCACTACCGTCTTTAAAGTCATCATCTCCTCCGTTACCACAAAAGTTTCATAAGATCTGCTACCTTTGTATCCGTTTAAGGATGTCGTAATATTTTTATTGCAAGGGGCTCCGCCCCCCTTATCCGCATCTCCTAGTTTAATTCAAAAGTTTCCCCAAGCCCCCTGGTTTTCATGTCTCCATCTCCTCCGTAAACTCAAGAGTTTCATAAGATTACCTTCCTGGTTGCCGTTTCTGAATGTTGTATTTTTTATGGCGCCCCCATGCCCCCCGTGTTTTATGTCACCATCGCCTCCGTAGACTCAAAAGTTTCATGAGATCTGCTTTCTTGTTGCCGTTTCAGGACGTTGCATTTTTTTATGGCGGGGGGCTCTGCCCCCCGAGTCCCCCTTGTTTTACATCACCATCGCTTCCGTAGACTCAAAAGTTTCATAAGATCTGTTTTCTTGTTGCCGTTTCAGAACGTTGTGTTTTTTTAGAACCCTCCGTACTTTTTGTCACCATCGCCTCCGTAGACTCAAAAGTTTCATGAGATCTGCTTTCTTGTTGCCGTTTCAGGACGATGCATTTTTTTTATGGCGGGGGGCTCTGCCCCCCGAGCCCCCCTTGTTTTACATCACCATCGCTTCCGTAGACTCAAAAATTTCATAAGATCTGTTTTCTTGTTGCCGTTTCAGAACGTTGTATTTTTTTTAGCTCGGGGGGCTCCGCCCCCCCGAACCTCCCGTGATTTATGTCACCATGGCCTCCGTAGACTCAAAAGTTTCATAAGATACGCTTTCTTGTTGCCGATTCAGAACGTTGTATCTTTTATATCGGGGGGCTCCGCCCCCCGAGCCCCCCGTGTTTTATGTCACCATCGCCTCCGTAGACTCAAAGGTTTCATGAGATCTGCTTTCTTGTTGCCGTTTCAGAGCGTTGCATTTTCTATGGCGGGGGGCTCTGCCCCCCGAGCCCCCCGTGTTTTATGTCACCATCGCCAGTTTCATAAGATCTGCTCTCTGGTTGCCGTTTCAGAACTTGATATTTTTTTAGGGCGGGGGGCTCTGCCCCTCAAGCCCCTCGTCTTTTATGTCACCATCGCCTCCGTAGACTCAAAAGTTTCATGAGATCTGCTTTTTTGTTGCCGTTTAAGATCGTTGTATTTTTTATGGCGGGGTGCTCCGTCCCCCGAGCCCCCTGTGTTTTGTGTCACCATCGCCTCCGTAGACTCAAAAGTGTCATAAGATCTGATTTCTTGTTGCCGTTTCAGAGCGTTGTATTTTTTTATGGTGGGGGGCTCCGCCCCCCGAGCCCCCCGTGTTTTATGTCACCATCGCCTCCGTAGACTCAAAAGTTTCATGAAATCTGGTTTCTTGTTGCCGTTTAAGAACTTTGTATTTTTTATGGCGGGGGCTCCACCCCCCGAGCCCCCCGTGTTTCATGTCACCATCGTCTCCGTAGACTCAAAAGTTTCATGAGATCTGCTTTCTTGTTGTCGTTTCAGAACGTTGCATTTTTTATGGCGGGGGGCTCGGCCCCCCGAGCCCCCCGAGCCCCCCGTGTTTTAAGTCACCATCGCCTCCGTAGACTCTAAAGTTTCATAAGATCTGCTTTCTTGTTGCCGTTTCAGAACGTTGTATTTTTTATGGCGGGGGGCAAACTGCCCCCCGAGCCCCCCGTGTTTTATGTCACCATCGCCTCCGTAGACTCAAAAGTTTCATAAAATTTGCTTCCTTATTGCCGTTTTAGAACGTTGTATATATTATCTGATTTCATTATTACTATTCGGTTGGTGCCTCTCATCAAATTGGTTCAGTACGTTACGCGTCATCAAATCATATAAGATATTGGAATACGAATATAAATAAAGAGTTACTTTGCTAAGGCTTTGCCTTATTCGGGTGAAAATACCTAATGACTAAAATCGGTTTAATTGTAAGCAATATACCTACTTAATTACACCATCATTTTTTGAAGTTGGTTAAAAATATAGCCTACGCAATGTAAACCGTTATAACAAATCGATGGACACGTTATTGATCAAAATTGGTTAAGTAGTGTAAGCGCTATGCTAGAGCATACTTTAATGCAAACATATAGTTCCAATCACCTTTCCTGGTCTTCTGCATCAGTTCCACTCAAATTATGCTTTCTGACAACAGATACCTGAATCACTTTAGAAAATAATAAAGTAATTGTACTTGTAACTATTATTATATTTGCAGAGTTCCGTCGATTTCTGATGGATTCCATCATCAGATCTTTACCATATTTCTAAGAGATAATAACTGAAGTGTTAACTTTTCAACAAAAAATGAATTTTTGAAATCTGTTGATTTTTTTATTTTTTTTCTGTAGATTTTTTACTCTCGCTCGTCCTCCTTTTTTGAAGTCTGTTAAAAATATAGCCTATGTCACCCGGACTGTAATTACGAATTGATAAACACCTCAATCACTAAAATCGGTTGGGTAGTTTTCGCGCTATGGTGGAACACACTTACATATAAATATACATAGACTGCTAAACTTATAACCCTTCCTTTTGGCTTTGCCGTAGTCGGGTAAAAAAAACGAATGACGTTGAGCTTGACATTATTGACAGCTTAGTTTATATTGCGGATAGGTCGAAGACTACATTTCTATGCAGGCATAGAGTCTGGCTAATGAAAGTTGAGACTAGAAAATAGCGGAAAATTAAAAAAATCGACGTGTTGCAACACCGTGTATAGTGCGAAAAAATAATAATGATACTTGACCAAAAAATATAAATTTCTCACTAGTATAGCCATATATATACCAGATTTGTCGCTGTAAGTTTCAAAATCAATCTGTGAAAATTTTATCTGTCTAGCTATCACGGTTCACGAGATACAGCCTGGTGACAGACGAACGGACGGACAGCGAAGTCTTAGTAATAGTGTCCCGTTTTTACCCTTTGGGTACGGAACCCTAAAAACACCTTTAGACAGATTATAATATAGTAGATTAATTACATTCTCATCCGTAATTAATCTATAATGTGTGTAAGAAAATATGTCTTTTTTTCCAGAAAGTGAACCTAAATTCATGGATCTTTGCACATGAATTTCGCTTTATGTAAAGCCATTGCGCTTTTTTATGAAGTTAAAGCCACTTAACGCGGACAAAGTACAGGTTATATGAAATAAAACTCAACTTCGTGTTTATTGTATATTTAAGAAAAATAATTAAAATCACTCTCCAAAATCTCAACTTCCATTGAATTCTCCGAAGTGCTCGAGCTGCTACCTCCCACACTAATAATAAATTTATCTATCATGTCTTCTTTGATGTTGTCCCTCTCTTTATATTGATTTTCAACGTTAATGACGTGATTGGTAATTTTTTTCCAATCATCTGCTGTTATACTTGCTAAAGAATCATGGATCAGTTTTTCTGTGTCTTGCGCAGATAACCCTATGTTCTTCTTGGCAATTTTCCTTTTTGCTTGACTCCATATTAACTCGATAGGATTCAAATCGCAGTGGTATGGAGGCAGGCGTAAAACTTCATGGCCATGTTGCTGAAGTATGTGATCGGCTTCATACACTGGCTCTGGCTTGTATTTATCAACAAGTACTAATTCTTCATAGTGAATATTATTGGCTGTAAGCCACTCTTTGATTTCGGGTTTATTTGTCTGAGTTGTTGGGGCTTTATTCTTTACAACACTGTGGTAACTGGCATTATCCATAACTACCACACTAGGTTTGTATAAATTTGGTATGAGTTTTTCTTCTAACCATTTATTGAAGTTGCTGGCGTTCATATCATGGTGGTAATCAGCCAGTTTGGATTTCGTGCTGTAAACTAGAAGAGCATTTGGGACAAAACCATTTTCATGCCCAGCGTGCACAACAATGTGTCTTTTCCCATATGAAATGCTTTCATCTGCACCACTTGTTCCCGGCCCTCGCCATGATTTTGTAGGTTTGTAGTTTTTGTGCACATAGGTTTCATCCAAATACACAATTTGTTTTCCTGCTGCACTTTTCTCTGCAATCTCCCGAAGAAATCTATGCCTCCATGCCGCAATGTCATAGCGTTCCATTAGAACATACCGTTCATTCTGTTTTTTTTTGGAACTCATACCCATTTGCTATTAAAATCCGCCTTAGTGTTTCTTTGCAGCCAAGGAAATTTATGCTAGTCCGCAACTCCACCAGGAGGCTGCACAGTGTTGGTACTTCCTTTTTGACGGTATAGAATTCAGTAATCTTATTTTTAATAGCGTCTATGTCAAAGCTATCTAAATTTGACACTGTAGGCTTATGGGGCCGCTTTTTGCCTGGAGTATTCCACACATTATTGTTGATTCCACCTTCATATTTTATTCTCTTGAGGGTAGAGACACTAACTTCTGCAAAACAAAATAAAAGTATATGGTTACACGGTCTCATTTGATAGATATTAGATAATCAATATATATTAGATGACTTGTTTGTACAAGCAGGTTATGCCCCTTGCTACAAAAAGCTGGAAGTCCCAGGTTTAAACCCCCATAAGGGCATTTATTTATGCGATGAGCACAAGCATTTGTTCCTAATGTTGAATGTTTTCTATGTAATTAAATATGCACTTGTTAGATTGCGATAAGGTTGAATTGTCCAAGATTGTTCCCAAACATTTATTTTTAATTCGTTCGTGGTTCATTCGTCGATTACCGGTAAGAGACGACCATTCTTCAAGGTACTCGTATTGATTTTGATTTCTTATACGCGACTCTTGTTCCAGGTCTTTCAAGCTTTGAACGGCATTCTGTATTTCCTCCACGCCTTCTACAAGCTCCACATAGCCGCTGAAAGAATAACAATACATAAGTATTTTGGAAAGAGTTACTACCTTAGATATGTTGTAAATAAAGTATCAAAAATTATCATGGCATACTAACCTAAGAAATCCGAAATCGTACGTAAATACGCTGCTTTCGTATCCGAAATCTCTTCACGCTCGTCTCGTTTTTCTTTGTATTTACCAATCATGGTAAAAAGTAACTTACGCGTATTACTTTTAATAGTTTTGTTCATAATTAACACCAAAAACTGTAAAGAAAACCGCAATATTTTTCCCAACTGACACGACAGTAAATTGACGTTTGACGCAATATTTATTTATATTCAGAAGTACAATCTCTTTCAAAATATAACAAAACAAAATAAACAAACAATTAAAAAAAGTCTATCTAAAACTAAAACTAAATCTAAACTAAGTCTAAAAATGGCCCCCGTGGCATTGTACCAAAGACGCTGGCAGCATTACCTCGCTGTATCGCTATACTAAGACGCTGAGCGAGGAAGCTGCCAGCCCTTTGGTCACCAGTGGTGTCGATGAGCCGTTTCGCAAGCTCTTTAAAAAGAATTCTAGCGCTTGGACCCCACGGGCCCAGGGTCTCGACACCAAATGCGGTGAAGTGGTATTGAGAGCCGAGACCCCGGTATTTGTGTATTTTGCGGCTTTCAGCCGTCTCCGCCGCCCCGCAGGCCCGGATCGAGGTCCGTGGGAGGTGTGACGGTGCTAGCGTATCGACGCATGTAGCGTCCCACACCAGCACGCGACCCATCTTCCACGGGACCAGGGTCATCCCGTCCGGCCTCTTGCCATCGTCTCTCGAGACACCATTTGGTTCCAGGATCGCGGGAACGTTGACGGTGGCAAGAGCTCGGCGTATAATGTCGTTGAGGGCGGCATGTCTGGACAGGCGGCCAGCGCTGTGATTACAAGATAACCCGTGGTGTCCCAGCTCATCGACGAATGTCCCACAGGGGCATTTGTGTGGTGTACACACCATAACGCCTAGCCTCAGACTTACGGCTAACCTTAAGGTGTCCGGCTCAATGAAAGTGCCGGTAGTAGGGGAGGGGTACGCGTGCAGCCATTGTCCGGCTTCCCACTGGGCAGCTGCCAACAGCCGCGCGCGTGTGGAACCGGAACTGGAGTCTATAGAATTGTTGAGGAGTAATTTTGAATAAGCGTCATCCCAGCTCCGTTGACTATTGAGGCTTGTGGGAAAATTTTGCCCCGGACAAGCCAATTGCCAAGCCTCTCTAGCATCTGACAGACCCACCGTTTCGCAGTTTGAAGGGAATGCCCTCAGAATTTTTCCTACGAGAACGGCAGAGCCATGAACGGATGAAAGAAAGGCTGGCAACGCGACACTAGAAATTTTGCGCGTCCCTAACCCACCGTATCTGATAGGTAGGGATGCTTGGTTCCAAGATTGCTCCTTAAGCTGAATATTTAGAATAGATTCAAGGCTAGACTTTATAATATGATCGACCGAAACTAAACTGTTTTTTTGTTTCCAGAATGGACAGCAACGGAGCAGATAAGTAAATTTGGGAACGAAAAGACAGAATTTAAGGATTGTTAAAGCATAATGCGAATTAATCTCGAGCAGGCGATCAGCGCTATATCGGAATTTAGAAATTGCAAGACCGATGACGTCCGGGATAGCCTCATCGAATATTGGAGACCCTAGGAGGTTTAGGGTCGTTTTGTCTAAAATTTTTATATTTGGACAGATGGTATTAAATTTTTGAACCACATCCGGAAGGTCGCGGCTCAAAAAGAGTTCGCATTTATTGAAATTTAATTCCAAACCTATAAGTTTAAACTTATCCTTGATTTCTAAAAGATCTGTCAATACTGAATTTGCGTCACCTCCTAGGGTTCCGTCGTCTAAGTACCATACGTTGAATTTTGACCGTAAATTTTGAATAATAGGGTTTATGGCAAGGCTGAAGATGGCGGGTCCGAGGGGGTCGCCCTGCTGGCAGCCCACTTCGGAAGAAAGTTCGTTGTTTCTATACATTAATTTTGAAGGGTCTCCATAGCAATGTAGAAGATAGTTGTAAATTTCCGGTATGTGGTTTCTTACTTCTGAAAGCAGGGCGTCCCTATTAACCGAATTAAAAGCGTTTTTCACATCAATTTTGAGCAACACCTCACACTGGTCGTTGATTAGGCAGGTTCGCAAGGCATGTACCGCTGCTTCGCATCCTCCTTTAATTCCAAAGCCTAATTGAATCGGTTGAAATTGTTTTTCAAGTTTATCTACGATGTGTCGTACAGATATTTTTGATGCTAGGCGTCGAAAAGTAGAGCCGACAGCGATAGGCCTGATTCCTCCGTCTTTTTTCGTTAAGGCAATCAGGTTCGCTCCGTAAACTATGGGGACAAATGCGGGATGTATATTACCAGAAAGCATGAAGTTAATTAGTTTTGTTAAGGCGACTAAGAGTCGTTTGCCTGCATCGCCAACACAGTGTGAGGTGAGGTCCTTTAGGTGTTGAGGAGAAATCCCATCAAGACCTGCTGCAATTGACATTTAAACTGTTGTTGCCATGTAAAAAGTTTTAAATAAATCTCAGTCTCAACTTTCATAAGCCAGACTCTAGATGTCGTAGATTTTGGTTAAGGATATGTATTTCATTACATACAGAAAAACCAATTTAAACATTTTTTTAGGGTGTACAAGACGCAAAGCTCTCTCGATCTCTTATATTAATTTCCACCTGTTAGAAATATAAAATGTTGTGAATTAGATTGACTATATGACAATTATGATATAACACCTGTGTAAAGTTATTCTCATTTCCATAAGTTTTCGTTAAGTTTGGTCCTCATTTGTATGCGACGCCAAGGTTACCAGATGCATACTTAACGTAAACTGATAGTATGGGAAAAGGAGCAGTGATATACGAGTAATATCCTCTTAAGAAATTTACTTACCAGAGGCGTGGCGTCAAACAAATCCCTAGTCAAGCCGGGGCATATTTTGGCTTACTGTATCTTCAAAAGCAAATAAAAACGGTGCTCAAACGCGCAAAATAGGCAACCCGGTGGGCATCAGATTGTATGGATACTACGGCAGTGATATACATATCTATAAGTCTTTCATGTAACAGCTAACCGTATTCGCTGCAATATTGCCATCACTGATGGCTTTCAGCCGACATCTGACATTAGCCGCGGGTGAAATTAAAAATGGTCCAACCGCAGCAGCGGTCAGCTACACTACTGGAACTAAAAGATATTATCTTTCTTACAATTTTGAAATACTTACTACTTTCTTTCAATTGGAGCTTACAGTGTTGCTAAAGTAGAAAGGTCTTAACATTCGTGGTATATTTAAAAGATTTACTACCGTTTTCGTTTGGACTTGTTAGTTTGGTTAATATCCCGTATTGGGTCCCCTTGAGGCTTTTGGGGGTCTATTGTCTATTACGAATTTTATTCATAACATGTACCTACTCGATAGTTCTTCCTGAAACATGTTGGAACACAGGGTGTATAATGTACTTAAACCTATAGGTACAAACTCGTTTATGTGTAATAGAATAAGGTTGAATGGAATGTTTTTATGTTTGCTTTTTATGTTTCTTCTGTCGGCCCATCGTCAGTCACATTAAATTACTTGAACACAGCATTTGCTTTTTATCTGGTGATCCTGAAATCTTCCATCATGGTAGCAGAGCGTATGGCAGCATTATGGTTTTGGGGTTTAATTATAAACTAATGGGATTTTTTAATTTTGGCACGTAATCATTAGCGAGCACGCAATGTCGTAATTTTTATCGTTTTCTTATTCCGTAGTTTTATCATATGTCAAAAATAGACAGCAAATAATTTAGTCAGAAAGTATCTTGCAAAGGATAATAATTGTGGTGTGTTACTTATTACATTGTTTATACAGCATAGCAAAAATAAATAATTATTCGGTTTTGAAGGTATACCTATAGAAACACCTTTACCTATACCTTAATTATTTATTACTTACTTTTTGCGGTTAGGTGTCTTTCATTAAAGTTTTTTTCTTCAGTATAAAATAAAATGGTCTATATCTTATTAGTTGCTTGAATCCGTAGATTTGTTACTCTTTAAGAAATAGACACCTTCCGTAATAAACTTATTATACTAAATTACTATTACAGTTTTGTAATTTGTAGTTTTTATTTTTATTTTAAAAATACTTATAATAATCTGATGCGGGGAAAAATTACAAAAAAGAATATTCAAAATAGGTCTGTAACTGAAGTAAAGGACGGTGACCATGCCAGTGTCGTGGCGTTCATAGAGCCCGATTCCCACCTGCTTGTGTCTCTCTTGAATAAACAGGAACTAAACCAGCTTCAGCTTTCATAAGAATATGTTAGACACCATCAGGCCACTCGATCATACCTACATAATATAGGTAAACGTACAACAACAACCAATTATAAAACTGCTTTGAAGTCGGTTAAAAGGTGAGGTAGGTACCTATTACAATAGTTAAGTCACTAAAACTTTATCTTTGAAACTCTACCAATGTCCCTGAGGAATATAAACCGTTTTAGTTTTGTCTATATTTATTTACTATACAATACTCAATTAAAGATAACGAAGTTTACCCTCATAATGTTCCAACTTCATAAATGCAAGTTCCATTGAAACCAAACAAGGGGTGTATTCAAAAATTAGAGCGAAACCAGTCGGGATGTACGGTTTGCTCGTTGGATCGCTTCGCGGGCGTACGCACGTGTTAATTGAATACCCCCCCTCGCCGCAAAAACTACCTAAACAAACAGGACCTCCAAATACCACGGGCCGTTTAGATCTCTGATCCACCCTCAGCACTCGAGATTTTTCAACGTTGCTTATACATTTTTTCCATACGGTTGTGGGCGCGGGTCGGGCGCGCGGGGGGCGCGGCGGCGGCGGGTCGCGCCGGCTCTCGCGTTAGTACAGCGCTCAGCACGAGTGTCGAACGCTCGGCTTCGCAGCCCGCAACTTGTTCATTCTTCATTTATTTTCTTTTCTCTTCGTTTCATTTGTCGCTTGCACCCCGGGACGTCATAAACATGATAGAAACGCGAGTGAAGTGAAGTGCTTACCGGTTTATTTTGACGTGTCACGTGCCGAATTGTTACCGGTTTTTAAGTTTCGAAGTGTTTATATGCGCACGCGGCCTTCGCAGGTAGAGCCGGCGATTCGCATGTGATAGTGTAAAGTTTACCGAATTTACAACAAGTATACTTGGTGTGTGTTCGTGGGAACCAGTGCTCGGAGTTCAGTGTTTAAACTTCGCACGGATTATTCCAACTGGATTCTTCTCGGAAAGTGCGGAGAAGTTACGAGTGTTACAACTTACAACATAACCTTTCGAACCGGGCGCGTGTTGTACAGACATGCGCACTTCGGGTCTCTAAAATTAATAATAGAGGCTCATAATTTTATAAACAAACCGTGTTGCCTGTTCGGTGGAGTGTCGTGCGGTCGCTAACTCGCGCGGCACGATTCGGCCGGTGTGCGACAAACGCAACAACAAAAGTTTGAAAATCGAGATTAACGTTCACCTGTGGGAATTCGGTGTTACCTGCGCGCGCAGTGAACTTCTTTACAAAGGTGAGTGGGGGTGTGAATATGAACAACGCAGGTGCGTGACAAAAAGTCTCGTAAAACGCATCGTTTTCATATGCGGCCGCCCGGCGCGCCGTGCCGATGCCGACCTCTGTTTATTTTTTGTTGGCCGACTCCAACCAGTTGCTTAGTCTTTGGATGGGTCTACAGGGTGACGTCACCGCGGATCCTGCGATCGTGCGTCTCGCTCTCGCACGTGGAATGAGACGTCTCGAGAAATTCGACTCTGTGTTGCCGAACGAAGCGATTCGACCCTGAGAGCATAAAGTTTACGATAACTTTTAGGGAGTTTATGAAGTGTTTTTTTTTGTATTTATTTTACAACGGAGTCAAGGTTACGAGTGGCCTGTGCTGTGCTGGATTATCATACGAACGCCATCCAACCTGGCAGCCTAAAACCGTCATTTGTTTGGTTTCTTCTTATCTGCTTAAACATTGTTTGAACAGTTTCAGGTAATGTCATTATCGCTAGGTTTTCTACTACAAAGGAATGTTATGATTATGATTGAACCGCAACAGCTGATTTTAGCCCCGTTTGTTTACCTAGTTGATTGTTACTTGCTACCTAATCAAATGATACAGATTGATGCGTCTAAATACCTACAAAGGTGTTTAGCAAAAATCAACTCTCATTTTCTTATGATTCAAAACATCAACCGTGTTTATATGACTCGTTTTACTGATATCTACATTAACTGTCAAAATAAATAGTGTCAAAACAATGAAAGTATGTATTTAAGCCATTAATTAACGAATCATTTTAAAATCTCCACGCTATAATTAAAGTATGTAGGTAAAGTTAATACTCATTAAATTAAATTAGTTAAAGGAGGACATACCGCAGGCACGGAGGATTGGAATAGGACATGTTCTCTTTTAGGATAACATCAGCTGACAACCCTGAGTATGACAGGTAAGGTATGGTATAAGAACGCAAGGTATGGCACTCCGGCTAGTGGCACTTGCTACGTCACTGAGTAGTTGCCGCTTTATAGTAACAAAATAAATGTAAGGAATTTTTTTTGCTGCCAGACGTAATAAAAAATACATTTATGGATTACACTTGTCTTTGTTCTTTGACTACATTTTATTTTTATAAATAATGACACAAAGGTAAATTAAGAAAGAAAAATTGAATGCGATCTCTACGTTTTCGGCGTATTGCTCTCCCAACTGAGCTATGATCGCTACGTCAATCCCACGAAATCTTTCATTCCATAATAATTCTTACGCTACTGAAGCGCCCTCTGCGTCATATGCGTTTGAAATGCTTATGCGCATTAGCCCTAGGATGTGCGCTTTACGCACGATGCACGATTTCTTAATTTACCATTGTGTTATTATTTATAAAAATAAAAAATGTGGTATTTCCACATAAAAAATAGAATCGATAAAAATACATTTTATTTTGTCATAATAATTTATTTTAAACACTCACGATTTTATGAGATGCATACAGGTAACTAGGGAATCGGGGAGTATCATGATACACCACTGGCAATACGGAAACGGATTGACAGAATCAACCAACGAATCATAGCGAATAACTTCGAAAGTGTCGCCTGCCTTGTTATATCATCTTGTTTTCTTATACAATAAGGTAAGGTATGGTCTGGCTAATGAAATATTATGCAGTTTTGGCGGGAAATTTTATAAAATCTGCGGCTGGTCACACTTTGTGTAGTAGGAATTATAGTTTTGATACTAGAACATATTTTTGTTAAATTAAACGAACTTACCTGAAGTGAAGTTCTATTTCAATTTTACGAAATTCACCATCATGGAACACTATGCAGCAATACGGAGTATTGCACCAATGCTTCACAGTCCAAAGTAGTTAAAAAAATTGGCAAGTGCGAGCCCGACTCGCGCATGAAGGGTTCCGTACCTATACATATATATATAATCTTTAACAAGTTTGTTGTATGGGAGCCCCCCTTAAATATTTATTTTATTTTATTTTTAGTATTTGTTGTTATAGCGGCAATAGAAATACATCATCTGTGAAAATTTCAACTGTCTAGCTATCACCGTTGTTGAGATACAGCCTGGTGACAGACGGACGGACGGACGGACGGACGGACGGACAGCGAAGTCTCAGTAATAGGGTCCCGTTTTTACCCTTTGGGTACGGAACCCTAAAAATGTCTCGAACAGCTCCTCTTCCTAGATGATGGATGCCCTGCACTCTATAATTACTAAGAGTTTAAAGCCATTACGAACAACCCTACAACTGGGGTGAAAAAATATATAATAAATATATATGTTATTTGGGACAGGGCGGGACCTTCCATGATGGTGAATTTCGTAAAATTGAAATAGAACTTCACTTCAGGTAAGTTCGTTTAATTTAACAATTTTACTCATTCACCATCATGGAACACTATGCAGATGTTTAAAGCCAGGGTTGTGAGTGTAGTCGAGGAAAATATTCGCATTATTTAAAGAATGTTTATTCTGAATAACAAAACAATTTCTTATAGGTAATTGCAGTAAACATTAGGTATTCCTAAAGTTTCCCCATTGGTAACTTCACCAATTAATTTTTTTAAACAACAAGGGGTATAACATAAAATAAACTTTATATAACAGAATTGCAAATCACCTTGCTTAAATTATTAATATCTTCTAAATTCTATTATAAAATACTGATAATACAATTATTGTTCACATTCATATGTGAGTAATGAAATATAATCTTACAACATAAAATAGTCTTTATGTAACAGAATTGCAAATAACATTACTTAGGTTGTTACTATCTTCTATTACAGGTCTATTATAAAATGTTCCAAAGGTGCTTGAGCTATGTGACCACCCTCCACATTTTCATATAGCATCTATTGTCATTCCTGCTCTCAGTGCTGCAGAAGTAGATGCATGTCTTGTACTATGAGATGAGAAGATTTTTGTATCTATACCTGCCTCCTGTAGAGTGCATTTTATCCACCGTCCAATAGTTTGAGTAGAGGCTTTTTTGTATGGTTTCTTATAAGTGATAATAAGATCTTTAATATTTTGCCTAATAGGCGCTGTACACTTGATGTAAGAGATAATTGTTCTGACTGGACAGATTTCTGGTTTTAGATTATAGTAAAGCAAGTCTAGTAATGGTTGTTCCATGCCTTGTCTGGATGTTTTGATTAGGTCCAAAATATTGATAGTGATTCCCCTATCTGTGTATTTTATATTTTCTAGTTTTATTAATGACAAGGTTTGAACCCTATGACCTGTAGTAAGAGCTAAAATAGTAACAATTTTTTTAATAATTTTCTCAACATTTAAAACGTCATTAGGGAACCAGGTATATAACAGGTTTAATACCTTACAGGGATCCCAAGTTGTGGTATATCTGGGCTTCAATGGCCTCACTTTATATACACCCTTAAAGAAACGTTTAAGCCTGTCATCAACACCTATTTTAGGTCCTATGAGTAATGACAAGGCAGATCTAACACTATTTAGTGTACCATATGAAGCCCCAGAGTTGAAACATTCAGTTAAAAAAGTTAGTATATATGGTACTGACCCTTCATATGGTTGGATATCATTTTTGGAACAAAATTCCCACCAAAGTTTTAGTCCTGTGTTATATTGTTTTATTGTACTGGGTGCTAAAGAGGATATCATAATGCTCATAGATGATTGAGGTACACCTCTTCTTTGTAAGGCTTCGCTGAGAGCAGCCCTGCAGCCAGGGTAAGATTCTTGTATAACCGATGGTGATCTCTGAAATAAGATGATAACAATGTTTTACTAGGTTGAAACATAATTGGCGGTGACTGTAATAGAGAAGAGAATAGTGGAAACCAGGGCTGTGTTGTCCAATATGGTACAACTAAAATACCAGTAGCTCTATCATTTTTGATTTTTTGTAATACCCTTAGTATTATACTAAAGGGTGGAAAGGCATAGAAATAATATTTCGTCCATTTAATTGTAAATGCGTCCACCGCTACAGCGTCAGGGTCCTTATGCCAACTGATACATTTTTTGCATTGATCTAGATGCGAAAAGGTCGATTTCTGGTTCTCCAAAGACAATAACAATTTCTTTATAAGCTTCATGTGATAATTCCCATTCTATTGTCTGTTTCCTTGACTCATGATCTGCCTCTATATTTTCATTTGTGTTAATATAGGATGCAAATAAAAATATGTTTTTTGACTCACACCACTGCCAGATTTCACGTGCAATACCGTTTAAGTGAGGATATTGAATTCCTCCCATTCTATTTATATATGCCACTGCAGTGGTGTTATCAATTCTTATAAGAATTTCACAATTATTAAATTTATTTGCTAAACATTTTAACCCAAAGAAGGCCGCTTTTAGCTCTAAAAATGTATGTGACATTTTTGTTCCTCCTCAGTCCATAAACCGGATGACCTATCGTTTTCACGCACTGCCCCCCAGCCAGACCTGGAAGCGTCAGTAAACAGTTCTGTGACAAAATTATATTGTCTTATATCGTTACTAGATTTACTAACATTACTAATCCACCAATCTAATTCAGACTGTAAATACTTTGGGATTTTCATATGTGCATCATAGTTTCCATTGTGATGTTCAAGGGCTAAAAATTTTTCCCTTTCAAGAAGCTTGGTATATACAAGCCCATACTTTACACCAGGACATGCGGAGTTCAGTAATCCTAGAAGTTGTGAAAACTCTCTAATCTTACGGTGGTTTTTCTTTTTAAATGACTTCAACAGAACAGTAATCATATCAATTTTTGACAAAGGGAGTGACATAGTCATACTTTTAGAGTCCAACATAAATCCTAGATATTTGCAATATGTAGTGGGTATAAGACAACTCTTTTCTGTGTTAATAACAAAACCTAAGGAGCATAACACATCACATATTTTATGAATATTGTTGTGACAGGTAGCATAATCATCGCTAAAACATATTATGTCATCCAGGTATATGGATAAAATAATATTTTGTTCTCTTAAATAGGAAACTACAGGTTTCATGATCTTAGTAAAGGCATATGGGCTTGTGCAGAGACCGAAAGGGAGTGCATTAAACTGATACAATTTATTTTCAAAATTAAATCTAAGAATTTTTTTACTACTGTCTGCAATTTTTATAGAAAAGTAGGCATCTTTCAAGTCTATTGTAGCCATATAACAATTTTTTGTTATCAGTTTGCACACCGTACGAATGTCCTCTATTTTGAAATGTTCTACAGCAACATATTTGTTAAGGCTCTTGAGATTTAATATGAACCTATTATCTCCATTAGGTTTAG
This sequence comes from Apotomis betuletana, assembly GCA_932273695.1. Classification (NCBI taxonomy): domain Eukaryota; kingdom Metazoa; phylum Arthropoda; class Insecta; order Lepidoptera; family Tortricidae; genus Apotomis; species Apotomis betuletana. The sequence continues at coordinate 4,497,126 of OW026302.1, read as the reverse complement.
GTATCATAAATATTGGTGATACAAATTGGTAATTCCGTGGTTCGCATTCAGAAATAGCTCCTATTGATTTAAGCTTATTAATCTCAGTTCTTAACTCGCTAATTTCCCTATCTGACCAATGACGGATAGAGTCCAATTCAGTCCTTATGGGTTCATTATTAATCAATGGAATATCATAACCTAAAACCCATGTTAAAATGGAATCATCATTGGTTAGCAACTGCCAGTTATCATAAAATCTAGCTAAGCTACCTGCATGTACCTCCGTTAACGACGGCGTGTTGATCTCGACTGTTGGTATTTCGAAGCTGGGCGTCGGTGATGGTGCTGCTGATGATACTGCTGTTGGTACTGCTGGTGGTTCCGTGGTGGCCCGCCTCTTGCTCTGTTTTCCTTCTGAGGCCACTTCGGGGAGTTCTGAGACGGGCCCTTCCAGTTTAAATTCGGTTTAAATGAGTTGTTGGCCTTCTGAGGTTGTTTTTTGGTTGAAACCGGGTTAGCTTGCAAAAGTGAACCGTTTCGTTCTAGGGCTTTTGCTGATTTCAGACGTTCACCCAAATTCTCTCCAAAGAGGTATGTATCTGCTGTAACATTAGCGACTGCTTTCTTCACAGAATTGTGTAAAGGGCTCAAGGAAAAGTGTCGTCTGACAAAGTTGTCATAGTGATTCATATTACACAGGATCTTTGCCGAATCATTGATACCTTCTATGAGTTTGACACTATTTAGGTTGCCCTTCATAATCTCTGTCAACATGGAACCCATACATGATAGAACCTTGCCCACCAAATTTTGGCGATATTCAAACTTTTTATCACGCTTGAGTGTATTCTCAGACAATGCTGCCACCAATTCAGGATTAAGCTTAGGCGCTATGGCCGTTGGAAAGTTTCCTGGTGTTCGATACTTATTGATTAATTTTGGCCAATCTTCTTTTTTAATCCCTTGTTTCAGAATATTGTTCCATCTATTGACTACCTCTTGTCTTATATTTTCTCCTTTTTCTTCAGTAATTTTTCCTTCATCACCAAGAGCTAAGATGAATGCTTCAGGCAACATATCCTCCACGACTGGAGCTTCTGAAATTGTACACCATTTCATAATTAGCAACTATCCAATGACCTAATGGCCTCAAAAGGCTATGGGGTTCCAAGTATAATTAAACATACTGGTCTAGTCTAGCCTCTAAATGAACTAGCTCTATTAAATACGTACGTATGTTTTTACTAAATAAAACATGGTGCTATAACACACAGGTCTTGTCTGCCCTCTCGTGACAGCTCTATAAATATTTAGACCTTTATCACCTAGGTGAAATAATTAAGGGTGATTAATATATTTGTTATGTTTGCCCTCACGTGACAACTCTAAAATAACAAAGGTATAACATCGAGCCAGATAAATTGTACAGGTAACAGACCTGGATCCTCATTAGTGCCTTCAGGATCTCTGGATTGGGACACTAATTCTGCACACTCGCGCTCTGGGGTAGCCGATCTTGATGGTAATTTACTAGAGCCTGTTTTGTCGATCATTATTATTTCAGGAGAATGTGATTCTGATTGTAATTCATCAGGCCCTCCCTCGTTGGTAATCTTCGCCAATTTCATCTTTTTCCTATTTAGTCTCGCCTCTAATTCTCTGATCTTTTCTTCCATTTCTTCCGGGTCTTCAACCGCTTTTCTTTTTTCTTTTCCCATTTTGTTCATTCACTTTCAATTCAAACGCACTAATAACACTTACGATCAAGAATTCTAACTTGTTTATACTTGCAGTTACCGGTCAAGTCATAGGTAATTGAAAGAAAAACGCGGCAACAACAGTAAAATAAAAAAATATAACTGTCATAGACAAGTAAAAATAAATATGTATAGGCGAATGTGAAACTGCGCTAGACCGGCTAAACTAAACAAACATCTGTCAAAACAAAACGGCGATGTTTGTAGCTACGACCCAAATACTAAAATTACTGTCAGTTTCTATAAGAAACACTCAGAAAAGTATGAGGTTTTGAAATACTATTTCATTATAATCAGAATGGGTAAAACGTACCTGATAACTCATAATTAAAATATGAGTAGTAACACCGATAAACAAACCGTTTTCTTCATCGACGATCCCCTCACATATTCAGTTTTAACAAGTATTTTCTTCACTCCACACATTATGGACAAGAAATTAATGTTTCACACCTTGGTTTTTCACTTAAAACACAATTAAAATATTTATAATGCGAAATATATTGGAACGACGTGAAGTCTTTTTGGCACAAAAAACCATAGTGATTATAGAGTGCATCATCTAGGAAGAGGAGCTGTTCGAGACATTTTTTTAACTACTTTGGACTGTGAAGCATTGGTGCAATACTCCGTATTGCTGCATAGTGTTCCATGATGGTGAATGAGTAAAATTGATATTCTATGCAATGCACATGTAAGGTACCTAAAGAAATAAGTAAAATATATGTTGACGTGGACTCATAGTCAGCTCACATAATTTATACCACTACGCACAGTACAATCAATGACAAACACATATGTTTACACTTTCTAACCATATACAAGGCAAAAATTAAATTTAGTGTAAATTAAACCTAGCTCGATAATACCGTATTAATCCGTCAACAAAAAAATTACATAAGTACTATGTCAAATTTCAAGTCGATCGGAATGTTAGAACTAGTACATAAAGTATCAAAATTATTTATAGAGGACCTACCTACTAAATTGTTTAAATCATAGACAATTGGTAATACCACAAGGAAATATCTGTCAACATTATTTGGCTAGCCAGACTCTAGGTAGGTATTTCAAGGTAAATTAAACACACGAACATCCACGAAATAATTTTGGAGTAAGTTGAAAGTTTCAACTTGAAACGGAGAGCCTTCACTCGCTCTGCCAACTAGGTACCTATATTTAGATGGTAAGAAGGGTGTAATAAGAGCCACTTCGCTCGTCGTCCTTGTTGAAAATCCAATGTTTTAAATTAAAACCTAGTAAAGATACAATCCCTCGCCTCTTCGACAGATGAAACATGAAGAGTACTTGTGAAGCTACAGCACAAGGGATTAAATGAATATTTTATGCCTAGCTGTAATCCCGTACAGGGCGGGTAATCTGTGCGATGCTTCACAATGAACTCTGTAGAATTTACTACAGAGGCCGGAAAAATAGTTATTGTTCGCCGAGTAGGTATAGACGACCGAGCGTAGCGAGGTCGGATAAGAATACGAGGCTGTCAATTCCTTTTTTTCCCGAGTTATGTATAGTGTGTTTCAAAATAAGCAATAAAATAAAATAAAAAAGCGCCATGCTGTTGTATCACTATTAATACTGAAATTGGTACGATATTTCTTTTTAGATCTCTCGTCTGACTGCACACGAACGGTGAGTCCGAAGCCGAAAAAACGAACACAATTTTTCATTGCTTGAATTAACTTTTTGAACGTCAAACGGTGAAGCAAATCACCGAGTCACTGACGCCCTGAGTTGTGTTGACGCTAGGGAATGCAATACCCGGCCATTTTTGCTACCCGGGTATTACCCGACCTTGATTTTCAAAACCCGGGTACCCGGGTAATACCCGGACTTGGACAAAAAGTATTAAATATTGAGTTTCATGGTTTTTACGGGTATTTAAGAATGAAAAGCACGTTTGATTACGATTTCAGACTGAATCTTATGGCGCTACTTAGGAAAGAGGTGTAAACTTTTTTCAAACATGTGTAACGAGATTTTCGAGTACCCGGATAAACTAACAGATGGTGCGGAAATTTATACGTTGTGACATGAATAAGCCACTGAGGAAGGATTTTGCAGGACATCAACAAATTTATAATTGACTTAGCGCTGCTACGTTGCTGCCTGGTGGCAAAACGGCTCACACAACTTTAAGGAGTCCAATAGATTTGGACAGCACGGAAACTCCTGTCTGCGGTGTATCAAAAAACTGTGAAAAAACCAGTTCTACAGGAATGCAGTTTAATCGTCTGGGACGAGTGTACTATGACTACTATGGCGCATAAAAAGGCCGTAGAAGCCGTAGTAAGGATACTCCAAGAGTTCAGAAGGGCGGCGCGCGCAATGGGTAGCGTTACAATTTCGTTTTGTGGTACTCGAGCCGACGAGTTAAAATACCTGCCCCGAAGAGGTCGGTGTTGTGGCCGAGCGTGCATCAGAAGCTGCGCCTGGCTGAGAATATGCTATTCCAAAAAGGAGGAGGCTCACATGTCCAAGTATTCGCCCGGGTAACTGCTTCAGGTTGGAAAAAGACTTCTGGAGAATCTGGAGGAAACCAACGGCCTGGTTCGATTACCAGACACGTAATGCAGGACCTTTCCGTCCGTTGAAGACCTCATTCGGAGCGTATACGGAGACCAGAGCCAGGTGACGGCACGTGAGACTTCTTGCGTTTGTGAGAGAGCCATACTAACGCCGAAAAATGTACAGACAGCGGCATTTAATGCGTGGATATTGGCGGAAATTGAAGGTGAACAAGCAGCATATAATTCCATTAATACTGTCTTGGATGAAGGCAACGTCATAACATCACCCGGGGGAGTTCCATAACTCATTGAGCGCTTCAGGACTCCCAGCACACATATTAACCCTGAAAGTTGGAGTTCCGATCATGCTTCTTCGGAATTTGTCAACTCCAAAGTTTGTAACGGAACCCAGTTATTAAAAGTAGTGCAGATGCAGCGAAACCTCATCGAGGCGCAGATTCTGACGGGATGCGACGCCGGGCGGATCTGGACTACAGTCCACTATCGTATCCATCTGTTAACTTTACTTAAACTTCTGCCTCCAGGGGATAGGGAGAGAAATTAGGGGTGAATTAGCCGCTTACTGACACAGACCAATTTCCACGTGGGCGGAGCCGCGGGCAAAGCTAGTAAGTTACAACGCAGTAAGTAAGGGTTACAGCCATAATAGAACATTTTGTTGTAAGTTATTTGTGGTTTCACTCATTTTTTTAGCATTTCTTAATTTCGGGTTAAACCCGGTTTATGAGTTGAAAACCCGGGTTTTTACCCGACTCCAAATGTAGTCGGGTACCCGGGTACCCGGGTTTTCGGGTACCCGGGTTGCATTCCCTTTGACGCCATGACAAAATATGTAATAAAGGAGCTCTCTAAAATCAACAGGAATTGAAATGCACTTCTATTTATTGGTTTAAATTTAGGCCACGTTAGCGTATGACACGATATTAACGATTGGGTGAAAAGTATAAATTAATATTGTATGCCTAGCTGTCGCATCGGGTGGATAATTTGGGGGACGCTTCGCATTGTCTACGAGTAGCTTTACTCGGTTGGAACTAGAGCCAAAAATGCATTAGCTATTTGAGGGCTTTCAGTGCGATAGCTTCAAATCTGTAGTTAAATGTAGCTTAAGGCCTAGCTAGTGGTACATTCTACGTTTTCAATGTGTAATGTCATGATATGTCCTATATATATATATCAATGCCTGCTCTTCGACGAATATATAACATTGATAAGTTTTATTTAAAGATTGCATCGGTTGAATGGCTATATGTCAATGTCAATCGAATGAATTTAGTCCCCTGATGCACTTAGTTCCATTTCCCCAACGGTCCCTTGTATACCCTATTTGTTAGGTCTGTAGCTGAAAGTAAACAAAAAAACACGTGTCTCGGGTCTCTCAGCCGATTAAACTTTTGAATCTGTGGTAGAAATGATAGAATACCATTGGCTGTCTCAAGTAAGTACCAAATAAAAAATCTGCAGCTGCGACAAAAAGTACTGAACTCGTACATACAAAAATTACCATGGATTCTATTATAGGAAATATTAAAAAAAATATGACTTTTTTGCACCTGATTGTACATTACGGAAACTTATCGTACATAATGCATATATCATATTACTATTGTATAACCTATCCATACCTAACTAAAAAGTTTTCGTCGATATAATATGATTCTCCTTGAAGTTTGATATTTGTTTCAACATCAGAGCATCAAAGCTCGTAACGAAAACAGGAATATGCGAATTGAAATAAAATTTGTAAACTATTCTCTGAGTGAGTTTATGAAATATCTCTTGTGAATTTTATAGGATCTTATGAATGTTATAAAAGGATAATATATTGCAGAAGGGTCTGGTCGCCAGAGAATAGGGCTTGTAACTACCATACGAGTATTAAAAGCGGAGAGTGAAAAGTGGAAAGCGGAAAGTGGGGAGTTAGCGCATGTGCGACAGGTATTGGAGAAAAATGGCTATAAGTGGAGACAGTGTCAGCGTGTAGCGAGCCCCAGTATAGCACAACGCCCGCAGACTGTAGAGAGAGCGCCTGCGTACTTACCTTATATCAAAGGTGTGACGGATACCATCGGACACATTTTACGCCGTAGATATAGCATTACAACCTGGTTCCGTCCTTTGACTAAGATGAGGCAGTTGCTACGGTCTCCTAAAGATAGGGATCCATTTGGAACCCCTGGGGTGTATGAAATACCGTGTGAGTGTGGCAAGGCGTACATAGGAGAGACGGGACGTAATGTGTCTACAAGATTGTCTGAGCATATACGCAGTGTCAGAAAAATGGACACGAGAGACTCCGCGGTTGCGGAGCATGTTGTCGAGGCCGGTGCGTCCCATTTCGTACGTTTCGATAAGGCACGGTTGTTGGTTCGTGAGAAACGCTGTGTACAACGGAAGATACGTGAAGCTATCGAAATTGGACGGCGCCCGAATTTCAACCGAGACGGTGGTTGGGCTCTACCTCCGGCATGGAAACCTGTGATTCCGGCGTTAAAAAACATCTCGCGTTCAGACAATGTCGTTGATACAATAAGTCAAGTGTGCGTGGTATCAGTGGGTAATAGTGAAAATGCAGTGACAGACAGTCCAGTGGTGACAGCGCAAGAGCCTTGCCCTCCCCGCGCCGCGCTATCTGCGCGTGCGCAGAGGGCGGCAAGAAGAGCGATTAAAAGTGCAGTGGGTCGCGAGTCGCGTAGCAGCACGGATAGCTACCCCTGATGAAGAGCTCCAAATGAGTTCGAAACATGTCGGGCCGTTCCTGACAATTTTTACGTGAGTTTATACCGTTTTTATAATTAGTAAAGATGTCTCACGATAGTTTTAATAACATTATACGAGTATTAGTTGTTTTTGTAAAACACTATATTGGTCACTGGGCGTGGCAATGCGACCGACCGACACGACGTGCGACTGGCTTCGATCACGCGCCGAATTGCCCGAACAACGCCAGGAAGAAGAGCATTACAGCATGGTGTGTCTCCAAACGATCGCTTGGACGTAAAATAAGCGTAGTGAATTGTCTTGCTCGCACGGTATTGAATGGAAAGTGAGAGGTAGTGATTGTCGCGCGACAAAACGTCGCGTCACAGATTAATATAATAGTTGTCGCGTGTCATAGTTATAATAGATGTACTGGTGTTACTCAAGATGAGATGAGGTCAAAGTTTTAAAACGAGGTCATTTGTATTGATCAAGTGTCTAAGTCTCATAGTTATTTAATCAGCAAATACATTCGTTTATTCAGCCATTACTTATGTCATTACTATTATACACTAAAAAACTCAAGGGCACTTTTAAATGTCAAGTACAAGATTATCTAATACCAACAGAATACCATCGGACGCGTGATGGTGAAACTTCGTGCGATAGATCAACGACAAAGCATCCATCACTTTCTTTCACAGGTGTATGATTTCCAGGGATAATAAGGCCCGCTGGGCCAAATTGTTCATAATATATATTATTATAACAAACCGGGACTTAATCGCCTTCAAAAATCACATAAAATAAGTAGTTTTCAAGCTACAGATATCGTAAATGTTGTGTCAGTTGAATGACAGTGAGCAAACTGATAAAGACCAAGTGCGGTTAGCTCGAAATACGCACGCGACAAGAAGACGTTGATGCCCGCCTCTTCAGTCCCTTCGAGACTATGAACGTAACATCACTTTCGGAACGTCGAGGTAATTAAATAAATACTTTTTAGGGTTCCGTACCCAAAGGGTAAAAACGGGACCCTATTACTGAGACTTCGCTGTCCGTCCGTCCGTCCGTCCGTCCGTCTGTCACCAGGCTGTATCTCAACAACGGTGATAGCTAGACAGAAATTTTCACAGATGATGTATTTCTATTGCCGCTATAACAACAAATACTAAAAATAAAATAAAATAAATATTTAAGGGGGGCCCCCATACAACAAACTTGTTATAGTTTATATATATGTATAGGTACGGAACCCTTCATGCGCGAGTCGGACTCGCACTTGCCCAATTTTTTATACCTACTCGCGTACTCTAATCTGTCAATTATAATTTCACAGACAAAATCACAATAACGCACTTTTTAATCCTGTACCAAAATTCTATACTCTATGGTACCCGCTACAGAACTTTAATATTCATAAGACATCTCTCTACTCAACTCTAATAATTTCTAAAACTCTAATAAAAAAGCACGCTACTGTTCACTGATTGGTTGAAATTACTTGTCAAAAAATGTAACCAATCACGAGGCACTCACCTTGACCATCGCGATCATGTTTTTTTTTAATAGGTCAGTTTAAGTTGAACGAAAAAGGTTAGGTACATCAAAAACAATAATTCATAGTGGGGAATGACGATTAAAGTAAAAAATGTTTTTCAGTCCCGATTAAGTCCCGTTTTATTATAAATAATGTGTGAAAATCGTGTAAGTTGGATTGGAATCAATATGATCGTATTTATGTTATTACGACGACATTATGACAATGACCAATATTTGTTATGAAAAATTATTAGGAGTAAGGGAGTAAGTAATATTTTCTCAAAAATTGCATGTAATGTTGCCTTACCATCGCTAGATGGACTACAGTAAGTGGAACATACCGAAGACTTTTTAAAAGTGTCCAGTAAACAGCGAGATTTTAAATTTGGAATCAATATTTGTCCAGTAAGTAAGTATGTAATTCCTATTACGTATCAAGATATTTGAATATCGAAACACGATTTACATCGTCACCGACCTATAAAAAAACTAAGGATGTGAAGGCGATGAGGTCGTATATAAATGGAAAAAGGATGCATTCCACAAATTGTTTTGTTTTAATTATAAGATCAGTGCCACAGCAAATTGTAGAAATTAAAAAGTGGCGTCCCTTTTTCATAGATTAAATAGAAAGAGACGACATTGCAGTATACACTTGCAATTTACACTAAGAGCAAATGTAAAATAAAAAGAGGTTAGCACTATTGGCAGTATAAACGTAACTCAAGATGCATATTTAAAAAAAAAAAGTAGCGACAAGGTTTAGTGCGGAAGTTTGTATGCAGCGTTTAGTTCATAATTGTGCTGTGTAAAATGACAATGATATTTCGGAATTCCTTCCTTTTTTGTGTCGTTTAGAAAAAACCTCGGAGTTACAATTGAAGGTAAGCTTTATGATATGAAAATTAGTTAGAAAATACAACAATGTATAACAATAATTAAATTTTATCTTTAAGACTTAGATTTGTAAGTCAGTGCAAATAATTAAACGCAGTATTTATAAAAAAAAGAAATTAAGTCGGGATTTTAATTAAAAGACAAAAATTTCAAATTTGTTTGTGTGATCTACTACAATAATTCAGCAAAAATGAGTTCAGACGAGTCAGATTCCGAATAGACGGCACTCCTCCATACTTAAAAGCGGGGGCAGAGTTAGCTAAAATAATTTACTTCCGACTAAATCCAAGGAGATATAAAAAAATACAAGAGATTCATTAAATGGAAGGAAGAAAATTAAGTTAATAATTGGTCCGACAATGTGTGATAAGGTCAGAATATTTCAACAATCTTTCTGAGACAATCGGATGGCTACAAAGGAAAGAAATCAGAAATATTCAGCAGCAAAATATAGAAAAGTTCTTAAATCAAGCTCTAGATGGTAACCATTTTGGCGATGAAGGTAAATAAATGCTGCCACTATTTGATAACGATATAACTATATCTTTTATCCAAGTATATACTCATAATTATTTTTGTTATAGGTTGTTATCATGGGAGTTAATGGTGCCTGCGACGACGAATATCACAATGTGTAATAATAAAAATGGGATTTAACAAAAATATTCATTGGAAAATGGCCGAATATGAATGTCACCTACAAAACATAATTTTAATCTAATTTTCTTGTTTAATTTTTGAGAAAAGCACTATACTTGCTTCGACCGTAAGAGCCATCCTGGCCTCGTATTATATCCGGACCTCGCCTACGGCTCGGTCCGTCTAATTCCTACTCGGCCAGTATGGCTTACTTACTGGTCTCTGCCGTAATGTACTATTACAGTTTGATGGGTCAAGGAAATGGATATCATTAACTTTGTTCCCGAAATAATCCTTCGCATAGGGTTTCCTTGAATTGATCGTCAAGACAACGGACATTATTAGGGAATCGTTCAAGGCCTCTAAAACAACTATCAACTGTTCCGAAAGTATCTTTTTACCGTGTCTTATATAGCATTTTTTATTATGTGTAGAATGGTACAACACAGTAGCTTAATTGTCAGTTACATTCAGAAGTATTTTTATAGTTATAATCGTCCGATATTTAAAGTTCATATTCGACTTAGTGAAACTATTTTAAATCAACTTAACCTAAATAAAAGTACATAAATAACTAAAACCGATGTCCCGCAGATCATGGCCCTGCGGCAGGGTACCCATGATGCCGGCTACATTCCCCAGCTGAATAGCCAAGCTAATATTGGGCCGAATGAGCCGGCTCTGTGGTCCGAAGAACATTCAGAAGAACATTTAAATACCAATAAATGAAAGGAATTTACATCAAGATGCGACTAACATAATATGGTACCAAAGTAAATATGCACATGCAATGTCATTGAACCTACCAGTAATATTGTACAATTCTGGGCATAATGCCTCAATTTGGTATCGCAGTTTCACGCAAATGTAACGCAAAAATGGCTATAAAAGAGCATCGTGGCATTAAATCAATTTAATAGGTAAAGCGAGTCTAATTCCCCCTTACACTTTCAGGAAATTGAAACGCAGTTGCGTTTTTTTGTAATTAAATTGTGAGGATGCCATTTGAGACAGAGACGGCAAGTTTACGCAACTTGCATCTTAATGGTATTCGACTCAATGGAAGTACATCTTCAAAATGACGCAACTTTAGCGCAAGATGCTTACTATTGCAAGCTTATTATGAGAGTCGTAAGGTAAAACTACTATGCAACAGTGAGGCAACCAAGCTAGGTCAAATGTCAGGGAACAGAATCAACTGATATATAAATAACCATGTTAAAGATAGAACCTGCATTGCTATGTAAAACGTCATTCCATGTGTGCTCTCAGTGACTTTAGTAAACGGAGCTAAAGCAATTCAGCAAAAAAATTCTATTTGTCTCACGTGAAACCGATAGCTCTCGGGCGTTTCTGCACATGGGCCGTAAAACTGACACTTGTTGAAAGAGGACTAGTTCGGGTGAACTATAAAACAGAATACTATCACTATGATAGTGGAATTGATGGCTGTTCGCCGTGGGAATAAAAGGGTCTGGTGTTTTCCGGGTAGGTTTAGATATTGACCTCGCTTTGCGACGATTATAATAAATTTCCAGTTCCACTTATATTATTAGGACGTCGTGTTGGAATTATAAAATAGGTAGCTAGTAATTATTTAACATAGTGTGGATACTTTGTTGTCAATGGAATACTGTCGTTGTCGCAATAATATACAGAGTAACTTTTGTTTTGGCTAGAGCACAAATGCACACATCACATTCCTGTGGATTGGGATGTAAACTATGAGACTGGCTGTTGGTTTTCCTTTTTGATTCTTATTTTCTTCCTACGGCGATTTCAAACCAATGTTATAGAGGCCCTAGATAGATGATTAAATCAAGGAACAGACACAGAAGGCAGTACTTCTGGAGATATGGACACAGCATCATCAGGAGGTACTGAATACATGTAGCTTACACCTTGAATAATGGTAAACAACCTAAAGCAGCCTCAAACCAAGATGTTTTGAATTTAAGTCCTCCGAACTTATCTATAACGTGTCCTGAGACGTTTAAAAAAAAACAATTTTAATCGTCTGTATATTGCTATTCATAAGTATTAATGTTAATACTCGCAAGAATAGATATATCATTCATTCATAATACTTAAGACGATTCCCACCAAATCGGAGGTCAAATCATGTCTGACACGTGTTCCAAAGACAACAAGGGGACCAACAAGTTCCATGGGTTATTTCAGTGTAATAAAAATAGTAGTTTCGATAGAGCTTAACAACCGGATCCGGGCCGTCCGACCGTCGGGACGGACAGATTTATTTCATGATGTCATCGATTAGTGCGGATGCCCCGATTTTTTTTTAATTTAAATGTGCGCGTGCGACTTTTCAAACGTAAACGACGTTGTAATGGTTACAGCTGTATTTGATTGCGATTGATGTTTTTATGTTGAGTTTCAATAGTTATTTCGTTTTGCTTCCGGTTGTGTGAAATATCGTGATTTTAGTGTACGACGCAATCCAATTGGAGAAAAGACCTTCAAAACAACTTATATTTATAGTTATGAACAGATACAGTCATACTAATACACGAATAACAAAATAATAATTTTAGAAATGATCAATATAAATAGAACGTAAACAATCTTTTGTGACTGTTCCCAATGAGTTCTAGAAGTTTTGACAAAGAAGGCTTGGATTAAGATAACAGGTCAAAATATACTCCTTCTCGCAGTGATTTTTTATGATTATACAGAGGTTAAATAAATACCATATGTTGTGCGATCCACTAGGTACATTACAGTTGAAGTTCGAACCGACGACCTCTACTTATCCGAAGTAGTGCTCTGATCCTGAGCTACCGCGACATTACGCACATCGCGAGAAATTAAGAATTACATTCCTTCCTGCAGATTGTCAACTAAGAAACTTAGAAAATATTAGCTAAGAGAGAGATCTTTGTTTACGAACACTTGATACGTATCCAGGGCTCACGTCACGTTATAGCCGCCTCGCTGATATTCCACTTCGCATAATTTGCGATAATATGTTCTTCACCTTGGCTAAACGTTGAACTTAAATATATTGATAATAATTCCAACCAACTTTTTAAAAATGATTATAATACTTTTCTCTGAGTTCTACTTAGTAAAGCTGTTTTATGCTTTCATTGCGTGCAGTCGAAAATAAGTTGAAAAAAAATACAGTTTTCTGCGTGATTTTTGTAAATTTAGAGTAGGTAGTTTTTGAAACAAAAATTATCAATGAAAAATTCAAACTGTAGGTTTCAAATATATACCAATAAATTGCAATAGCCCTGTTCTAACTAGTAACATTGATCATAGAAAATGTCTAAAACAATCAGAATTTTAAAACGGATAAGCCTTAAGATTTCCGGTCATCAGTTTCAAGCCATTTGCCACTTTACGTAATATGCATTAAATCCAAAGATTAATGGTATTTGTTTAGGAGTGTTTTAAAGCTCTTGGAATGCTTATCAGTTAGGACAACATAGGCTGTTTGCCTTGACCTCCTTAATGTGCTAAACGTTACGTTAAAAAAAAGTTAAGCTCGTGTATTGTGCGACTAAATTTGGGATTAAGTCTTTGTACTTGATATAGGTACATAGATACCAAATCCGAAGTAAGCATACATTGTGTTAGTTGAACATAAAGAGAAATAATAAGGTAGTAAAATATTGCTGGGAAGAAGCCCTGAAGCTGGGAAAAAGAAGACCTTTGAGATGTAGATACATAATTGAACGGTTGTCTTCGCAAAGTTCTAGAATTATTTTTTCACTTTTCTAGAAAAGATATGCTAGGAACCTCGAAAGGCTCATCGTGACAAGAATTAGATGGGAAAATGCTTCGTGGACGTGGACACTAGAGCTTCCAATCCTGGGATTTTTCAGATGGGTTATGGAACAGTTTCTAGTGAGGGTTGCGATTGAGTTATGGGCAATACCCATACCAAAATAAGTAGATCGGAAGGCGAATTGATAGACTTTGAATTTATTTCCGAGTGTATTAGGTATCTGCATGAACTAATGAACACTATCAAACGAAGTGCAAACTTAATTAGCAGGATACATATATATCTATATTTATGTATCATACGGTAGTGGTGGGTTAATGGGCAGCGTACACTTATAGTGAATGCGGGCTGATGGATGAAAGAGCCCCTATAATACCTATTCAGTACTGGAAATAAAATGAATGGCCCGAGTGCTTCCTCTCTACGAATGTATGAGTGAGTCAGTTCGCGGGTAACGGCTGGATAATTGAGTTCAATTGATTTGGAGTTACTTATTCAATGAATTTTTTGTATGGTATTTAATTATTATATTTCGATTCGGGATCGTCAATAAAATGTATAGCATTATTTTCCCTCTTGTGAAATGCCGTTAGATTCAGACTTGTAAAAGTGCCCTTGTGGCTTACTTACCTACTTACAAAATATATTATTTCCTTTTTTAATGGGATTTTTCAAATATTTCATTAGTGTCTATAACGGGTGAGGTTCAAGGGTTTTTCAGCTGCCCTTTCGTAACATGAAAATTCGTGTGTTATGATTTTGAAAAGGACTCAAATTCAAACCAAACTCCTGAGTATTGCCGTTTGGAGTAGATGTCTCCTGTAAAGTCACGCAAATAATTTAATTATCGAGTACGTTAACTGCTTCATTTATTCAATAATAAATGTCCTCTCTCGACGACGCGTTTGGCTCGGTTTGTAGACTCCTGCCTACTGAGTCGGCGGTCCCGGGTTCGAATCCCGGCCGGGGCAAATATTTGTGCAAAATATTTGTTCTTGGGTCATGGATGTTATCTATATATGTATTTATATATTATGTATATCGTCGTCTAGTACCCATAGTACAAGCTTTGCTTAGTTTGGGACTAGGTCGATTTGTGTATGATTGTCCCTTATAATATTTATTTATTTATTATTTCTCTTATTTATGCCGACATGGTTACGCAATCGACCCATATTCTATCTGACCGCTGAAGCATTTGGCAATTAAAAACAGATGGCGCTCTTACTAAAATAAGAAAGAATTATCTTTAATCAGCTGACAGGAGCTTAATAGTTTAGCCTAGTTTTTCCCAATTTTATTTATTCCACGGTTCATTTTACAGGTGTAATATTCAGAGCAAAATTGACACACAACCTTATTATCTTACAGTTAGGTTGTTTTTCATTTATGGTGGTTGTTCAGTAGCTCTGCTCAAGATAGAAAATCGCCGCTTATATTAGTGGTCCACGTTTGACCCCTAATAACGTTTAAGTTGACGTCTGTGACCTTTTCACCCAAAATGGTCCATTCCGTCGCTTACCGTAAGGACGAAAGTTTTCATCTTTCTTTATACCAATAACTGTCAACGAACATTTATGGTAAGTGACAAAGTGTGGTACCTTTTGCTTGAAAACGTCACATATCTTTTGTTTTTGTTTTCAAATACGCTGTGAAATTAGTTCCACCACTCAGTTGATTTTATAGAAGAGGTGTGAAGAGCCAAGACACTCGTTCAAGCTCATTCACGTTTAAAAAGCGAAATTTTTGAGCCACATCCCATTATTTTTTCGTATATCTTCAATCTGCGGCGACATTTCCAATAGCTCTATCTAGGCTCTAGGGGGTTGTCTAACCAGACCAGATCTCATTTTAGAACCTATAGTGTGAGAATAAATGCGATCTGAATGTATTATCGAGCGCATTACGCGAGACTCGCTCGAGACGCGTGTAGGGTTACCACCTCTAGCACAACTGTGAGACGCGACTCTGTCGCACGTCAATTATTATTTTCCCTTCAATACCGTGCGAGAAAGACGGGTGATTCTATGACACGTGACAAATGAATGATGTGCTAGTCCTGCGACAGATGCGTGCAATGATGCCCACTCGTCCGATCTCTGGTTATATTAACCCATCTGTATAATTGTGACACGGGCCTCTTGTCGTGTCGAAGGGCCAAGACATAATTACAAATACGACTTTGCATCGTGGAACGACACGACATCGTGACACAATGCCACACCGCGTGAGTTACGTCGTGCCACGGTACGATGTCGTCTCTCTCTTCCTTTCAGTAAATTACGAGTGAGTATCGCAATCGCAGTAACCACTTTTAAACTTCAAACTCGTAAAATATTCAAAACTAATTTGCTTAAAATAAATAATGTTGGATTAGATGTTTAGACTTTAATGTTTTTGAAAGCTTTAATCACTTCGAGGATAATACTTATTTGACGTTTGATACAAAAATAATTACGCTGTTCTAAAAATACATTTGTTATTCAATAGAATTTCAAAAACGGTCATGTTATAGAGAATAATGAATCAAGTTCTTTGCGTATAGTTATGTAATAAACCAAATGCACCGGGACAATGACATCGTGGCGTTTTGGACACAATTTTCAGTTAAAGTGATCTGTCGTTTTTACTGCTCATCATCGTAGTAACCGAAAGAACACTGCTGAACAAAATCCCCCGAGGATTTCCACCGGAGGAGGACCGGTCTTTTGCTGCCCTCATCCTACGGTTTCCCACGATCCTGACCAGATCATCTGTTCACCTTGTTCGGGTCCTCGCTGCTTCTTCCGGTACGCGGTCATCAATCAAGAACCTTTCTGTCTCAACAGCCATCAGTCCTATGTAACAATATGCGTCGCCCGCTGCTACTAAAAATCAGGCAACTTTTAGCTTTGTCGTTAACCTTGGTTCTTCTGCTGATCATTTCTTATATTTCTGATCGAAATTAAATGAAATGAAATTCCGAGACCTTTTAGTGTTCAAGAGTTTAGAATTGGTAGAAATAAATCCTAACGGCTGGTAACCCTACGCGTATCTCAGCGAGATGGAATAGAGTTGCACACTTTTCAAACTTCATCGGCCACAAAGACGCATACAGACACGTATCTTTGTATTGACTAACAGCCGGCTTAGCGGACATAAAGTATCGGTTTACCGTAGAAATTCTGCCGATTTTGTTTCCTGGCAATAAAATGTTTCCCTAACCGAATTGGTATTTACGAAATTGTGTTTTTGACGTGAATGGGGTATTCGGGGATTGTTATTTTATAAAGCTATTGCTCTGAGGAGCAGAAAACATTTTAAGGCAAACCTTGTATTTTATGGCGTTATTAACATAGTAATAAAATGCGATTATAATTTCGGTTCATCATTAAAAATATCGGGCTTAGCAGATCCGTGGATCTCAAACCGGTTAGCTTGTCACGTTCTTCTAAAAAATGCTTGTTGTCGTCTTAATCACAATAGGTAGATAATTTTTATTCATATAAATATATTATTATGCAACTTTTTTCGTATCGATCCTAGTGACTTGTCATTATAGGCACTGTCCTGTCCCGGGGCTGTTAAAAATGCCATTAAAATGCCCTTTGGGCTTAAATCTGTGTCGGTCGCTCTTCTGCAGAAATTTGAAACTCATTTCAGCCGAACTCGAACTGAGATCTCTAGGACTTTGTCGACGCAGCTGCTGTATCTTGAAGTTGTATCAAATTCATCCTAACATTCACTGGATACTTCTCTAAAAAATACACATGTCATACGTACATTAACTGATACCTGTCCAATATGTCGCTCCTGTACGTCTACTTTGTCGGTGTGCCGTACCTTTAATGTAGCTCGAATATCAAAAAATACATGACAAATGTCAACGTCAATCAAATAAGGCCACACGGCAGCATCTGCCTAATAAAAATAAAGTGTATGTAGAAAGGACTTAATTAATGTCAACAAAACATTTCTGTTACTGAGTTTAAAGCCCTTCTACATCGCTAACAAACCTTACATTATTATGCGTTTGTACCTTAGAATTCACCGAAATGTTATTAACACTAGGAATCAAGTACACGGCATCGCTTATAAGGGAAGGGAGGGGGAAGGAGGGGAAGCAGTAATAAATTACTCCTGTCAGTGACAAGCGAAGCCAGTTAAGTACTTATCGTTTCATAAATAAGGTACCTTAGTTAAGTAAGTCAAGCTGGTGATGAAAATTGATTGGGAGTTTGGTACGCGACGATGTGATTTCATTAGAATTATAATGCAGTTCGTTGAAGCGATGTATGTACGCAATTAAGTAAATAAAAGTAACAATTTACTATAAATTTGGCAATCAAAGGGATATACATAAAAAAAAAACTACTATTTTGATTTTATCTTAAGTCACATTAACATGATACTTTTTGTTGCTCGACAAATGCCTTCCAATAAAATCAGTACAGCTAGAAAAATAGGGGTTGACTATACCATGCAAAAAGGAGGAAACACCCCGGGGTTAGTCCAGAAAAGAGAAGTGGAACGAGAATTCAAATCGCCGGCCTATTTGCACCAAAAATTTCATATTTCTTATTCTCGTCTTGTAGATGGAAAAGCACCTTTAACCCGCCAATTTTATAGATCTTCATGTGACAGACATCAGGGCATATCACATGAAAAAGCGGTCAGTTGCCTTAGTTACACAACTTTAACTCTTCCAATATCATTATGACGCAGCGCTGCTTCAGAAGGTTCATTAATTCCAGCTATTCCCCTAGTTTTAAAACCGCTTAGCTTTCCAACTTAATTAAGAACCAACATTTGAGTATCAATTGAGGAGGGCTTATGGAAAGCTTGTCGGATGACAGTGTTCTAGGTTGTTTGTATAGGATCGGCGGATCGTTATAGAGGTTATTTACGTAATTAGTGAGCTCTTACACGTAATCCTTAGTTGGTTGCCGCAAGATTGTGACGGGACTATGTTGGCTTTTCGAGCGCTAATAGGATTTGCTAGTTTCGCTTCCTCGGAAAGAATTTCTGGTACGTTTTTACGATGTCAAGGGTAATGATGTATAAGTTATACTTGTTTAGCTAATAACGCCCCGTTAAATATAGCTCGCTTTAGACGGCTAAATTTAGCATGATTAATTAAACATACTACATTTTAATAATCTTATTAAAACTATCGTGAGAGACTTTTAATAATTAATAAACACGGTTTAAATTCATGTACAATTTGAACAGAAAGGGCCCGACATGTTTAGAACTCTTATAGGCCTCTTCCAGAGGGACAGCTATCCGTGCTGTTGCGCGAGTTGCGCGACAAATCGCCCACTTTCTATCGCTCCTGATATTTCTCATGATAATATTTCAGAGACAGTTATTAACAAAAATAACTAAAGAATCCGCAACCAAATATATGAGCTTGGCCATGCATAACCATCTTTGGCTACACCAATTCAGTATAAATTCAATATTACATGTCTAAAATAAGAGAGCATTTGTGAAATATTCTTTTGATCTATGTATATTTGATTTCATTTAACGTAAGATCATTTATTTTTACTTTCTAGAAATAGTAACGCTTTTAATAGATCCGTATCCAATATCCATACTTTATAAAATTTCAATAAGTTGCTGCCTAGGTCTAGTTTACTGCTTGAATTTCATTCCTATTTCTATTGAGGCTTCTGAGCGTTCAGTAGTATTTGTTTCGGTAACACAATGTAAACTTTGAGGGATAATTGTATCAGGAATTAGGATATCCATTCAATGTGCCTCTATCTATTGCTAGTAGCTTTGATTTACAAGCATAGGTGGATAGTTGTCTGTACAGAAAAGGACAATACAATACAACAATACTTTATTGCACACCAATAAAATTTACAAAAGGAAACAAGAAAAATACAATTTATAAATAACGGTAGACAACAGGCGATCTTATCGCTAAAGAGCGATCTCTTCCAGACAACCTTTGGGTAGTGAAATTGATGAAAAATTTAGCTTAACACAGAGACCTTAATACCATCATCATTCTCTTGCCCTTATTCCTTTTAATTTGTGTCGGCGCAGCATGTTTTTTTTTTTAATTCTTCCCTATCATCTCGTCATTTACTTCCTTCTTCTCCATATTCTTCTCACGCAACCCATCCAACTTTTCTTTGGTCTATTCTGTTTGTCGTTTGGACCTTAATACCATCACATAGTCGAAAAGTGACGAACCTACCTTCAATAAACCGCTCCTATCCTAGGTAACCTCTTGGTATATTCCTTCCTTGAGACAAATGGCATGGTTATACTTTTTGCTCATGTGCCGATTTCGCTACAAATCCCACCTGCTCATGGTTTGACCCGAGCATCAATAGGAGATACAGAGATTATCTCAAACCACTGTATCTTCAGTCAGTTATCGGAAATAATTTTGACTCTTTAAAAAAATCGATGCTTTCTGGCGTTAGGATTGAAAGGTTATATAAGAAACACGTGCAGCCTTCTCTTGTTTCGGAGAAAATAGATACCTGATAAATTGTCGAATTTGCATAACATAAGCATCAACACGGAAGAAGGCTCATCGAGTATTTGAAAAGTTTGAAAAATATGGCCACTTCGATTGGGGAACTTGACTTGAGAATCTTGGAAAGTGTTGTTAAGGTCTGCCGTTTGTCTCGGTAACACGATGGCTTCTCCTTCAATCTTGCCGTCATTATCTATGCTATTATAAAATTCTATATTTGTATTGAAAATCAGTTTTGTATGGAGAGATCATATAAAGCAGTTTAGTAAGCTAGAGCACGCCGTTTCAACTGAAATCCTGGAATGTAAGGAAACAACGATAATTATTTATTTATTTATTTACATATACTCATAATTAAGTATCGGGTTGCTTTTATTTACAAGAACATGTTCTTCTTACACGAGTATTTGAGATTAGTAATTGGTTTAACAATTGAAACAGAACTTGGCAGTAGAGTGGAGAAAATGAACCAATCAGGCTGCGTTTTTGTGAAGCCTAAAATTAGTGCATTTAAATCTGAGGAATGTGATTGGTGTATTTTACACATCTTCGGTACACTCCAGTGGATAGTACGCCTTAGTATACTGTATTGGAGTGTAAATAGACTCGGCTCGAGTGCTGGATGTCACGTTACGTTCATGCATATGTAATTATTTCTTTCAAATGATTAGCTCAACTGTGTTCCGTGAATTACCTTCGCTAGCGTGTCGCTTTGTTGTTAAGTCTCTTCTATGAACATTCAAAACACACACACGGTTCTGGTAATACAAAAGAATAATCTTGTTCATTTGAAATATAACAAAGGAATAATCAAGTACAAGTCGATATATATCACGAAATGTCTTCATCCTCCATCCATCAATCAATGCTACTTACGCTCATTATTTGATAGATGATTACGATATAAGGACAGACAACACCTATAAATCACACATTCGTCAATCATTATGGGAAAATTAACACATGGCGAGAAAATTGGTATTGAATTCTGATATTCAGCAACAACCTTATAATCATCCATTATAGTTCTATTATTTATATTTTGGAGTAGTAGGGCCTCGTGCAGGGTCCGTCCGGATTGTTACTACCGTCTTGCCTGCTAACCCACCGCCAAACAGCAATGTTCGCATTGTTGTGTTCCGGTGTGGGGGTAAGATAGCCGGTGAAATTACTAGCATAGAGGCATTCTATCTTCGTCCTCCGGGTAGGCAAGCACTTGTGACTCCTCTGGTGTTGCAGGTGTTTATGGGCGACGGTAATCGCTTTCCATCAGGCGATACGTTTGCTCGTTTGCCCCCTATGACATAAAAAAAAAAAAAAAGTTATTATTAGCCTTGGTCTCATGGAAACTTATTTCACTTGGAGATCAAATAATATTTAGGTACTTTTAATACCCAGTAACATTTATACCTAAAATAACTTTAAGTGGATATATCAACAGGAATATCGCAATATTCGCTATCATAAAATCAATCGAGACACGCCAATTTCGAGACAAATGCGTCCCCCACGTGTCTTCACGTGTATAAGAAGGGCTTTACATAACGAAAGAGCAGCCTCGCGCCTGTTTGATGATAGAGGTACAGAATATATCCCAAAAAATTCCCTCAGACATTGCACAATATTAAACCTACACACGCCACAGTTCAATCACCAATATCCCAAGCATCGATCACCACGCTTTTCGTACTTTACCCTGAGATTCTCATCGTTTTCTGACTTCTGGTGTTGTCACGAAGCAACACGAACTTACCAAGCAAGATCCTTAAATATTGTAGAATATTAAACTCTCATTAGTTACATACGTTAAGGTTAAAGTCTTCGCTTAATTTGGGGTTCTGAGTAAAGTCTCCACTAATAATGAGGGTGTAATGATAAAGTGGTAGGTGTAAAGTTATAATTGGCCGAACGCGCCTGTCCCGGGAAGGCGTAAATTAGTTACCAACTAGCTGATACTCGACTCGTCTAGTTCGGTGCTTAACAGCTTATTCGGATCACTGGATGGATCCTCCGCTCAACGCTTTATACCTTTAACGATTGGCTTAAAAGAATTTTCGAGCAGCGCTTATCTTAAAAAGGTTCAGAAGTTTTCATAAATACTTTAACAGTGTTGAAGTGTCAATTGCTAAGTTGCTTTATGACTTTGAAAAGGGTAATAGGGACTTGAATGATTAAAGCCATAATTTATACTTAAATTAGAATGCCTGTGTTTCAGCAGCTACTGATGTCTGCAACATTTTTTTTTTTTATGTTTTTGCTTAGTCAGGTGCCTAACCAATCAATTGCTTCGAATTTTGAGTTGGACTCTATTTATATAATAAAATAAGAGCGGTGACAGGTAGCCGTAGTTACCAAAAGCAATCTAGAGCCTAAAGAAAAAAATAGTTTTTTGTGACCTCTATCATTCTTCATGTTTATAGAAACTTACTTACTTATATGGCTAATGTAGCAAGAAAACACCGGAGAAAGACTTACCCTGAGCGATTGCATATCTACAACAAAAAACGGAAATGTACTAAAAGCCAAGGGGGTTGATTGGCGCTAACAGCGTTTCCGCCATTTGCCGTTTTTAGGGTTCCGTACCCAAAGGGTAAAAACGGGACCCTATTACTGAGACTTCGCTGTCCGTCCGTCCGTCCGTCCGTCCATCCGTCCGTCCGTCCGTCCGTCCGTCCGTCCGTCTGTCACCAGGCTGTATCTCAAGAACGGTGATAGCTAGACACTTGAAATTTTCACAGATGATGTATTTCTATTGCCGCTATAACAACAAATACTAAAAATTAAATAAAATAAATATTTAAGGGGGGCTCCCATACAACAAACTTGTTATACCTATATATACATATATATAGGTACGGAACCCTTCATGCGCGAGTCGGACTCGCACTTGCCCAATTTTTTATTTATTGGATAGATACGTATATCCGTTCATTGGTGGAACTATAACGGGCATAAATAATTCAGCCAATCTTTTCCACTCAGTTCAAATAGTTCGTCGTTGATTAAGTGTTTGATAAGAGATTGAATCAAATCAATGTATCGAATCCGATTATTTTCCAGCAGTGTGATCAAAGACGCTTGGTACGCGAAATGTAAACGGGCTGGCCTTCAACTGCCAAATATCTAAGATAAATCAAGAGACACTCAAAGATATCAGTCAAATGACCTCCAAACTTTATATAAGAATTTTCACCGAAAAATTCTCGGTGAGAATTGATGGCTCGTAAATAAATATAAATGAATTGGTTAAATCTAGTATAGAATCTCTTATTCACACTGAAGCTCTCATCGGATCATAAAAAGTATGAAACGTGTCATTGACCGTGGCAGCACGAAAAGGGCGTATGTACGTTGAAACTCAACTAAACATACACTTTTTTGAACATGAACATAATAATTGTCATTTAAAAGGGGGGACTCGGGCTTGTGAATCATGAAGCGTGGCGGTTAACGTCCGAAAATGACGGCTCCTTGTGACGTTGTGTTTGCTAAAGTTAAAAGGTGTAGAAAAATTTCGTTAGCTAGATGCGCATACGACATTTTAGTTTTATGATACTTCTGACCTTCATTGGTATGGTACCGGCTTGAATATTTACTTATGCGTAAGCGATAAGAATTTGCAATAAGGAGAATGAATCTATGAAGTAAAAATATACGTGATCTTTTTTTTCTAAACGTATCGTTAAGACTTTTTGCTCGTGTTTCACCTATTTTGTTTTTGTTTGTTACAGTAGCTCTACCATGAGTTTACAAATACCGTCCTCGCTTGCGACTGCGTTACGGATTTGTATGAAGAATCTGTACGGCGCCTCTAGCGGATACTTATAGAACTACCAGAAGCGGTCGGCACCATGAGTCGTATGAGCTCGCTAACGTGAACTCGATTCGAAAGTTCGTGTATTAAAACGTCACGTAACGAAGTCGTCTCTTTCTAACTATATTGCCAAGGCTGAATAAGAATAATATTGGCCAAAAGACATGGAGTTGGAGTACGATAAGGATTTATTATGCTATCTGCAATGCATGCAAGACATTTTTAGAGTAGAATATTATAACAGTGATAATAATATGAAGAATAACCACGCTATTCAGAAATGTGAGTGTAAATTGGCATTAAGTTATGTACAAAGTGTAGGTAAATCCACTGTGTGAAAAAATTAACTTTTCAGTCAAAGATGTGCCCCGAACCGAACACAAAGTGCGAGCCAAAGCGTACGTGACTGATTGTCAATGAAAGTGTCGGCGAAATTGTGTTTTGGCTGGAGGATACAGTTGCTTTTTGGATGTGGGTCCATCGTTGGTCCGAGGAGCCTTCATTCAGCCTTCTTCACTTCTATACAATGCTACTGGAAAAGGTCTACTGTCTAAAGTAGGGGCTACTCTGAAGAACATCACTGTGCAGCAGCTGTCCAAAAAATAAGTGCCTGACAGACCAAGTTCATCGGCATTATATGAATTAATTTCAGAAGCATAAAAAAGGAAATTAGACAACTTACAATTGCTAAAATTTCAACATACTGTATTATACATTACTCATTACACTCTTTTAACATTGATCAAGACAAAAATAGACAAAGACAAGCTTGTTGAAACAATGAAAAAACATTCACAGACTCCGGCAATAAGGAACAGAAGAAGCTAGTAGTAAGTAAGTAGTAGAAAGAACAGCTTGTGGTGTGAAATGAGAGATGGCCGTATCACAATCAAAGCTTCGAAGGTACATACACCAGATGGTGTGATAAATATCATATAATGAAAAATGTGCATACAAAACAAAAGTCTATTTATCCGCTAGCGTGTAAAATTAATTTGTATTTCAAAACAATGATTGTGAATCTCTTTCTTTGTATGCTTTTGTCTTGTTCATATCATTTGGATTTGAGTGTGTTATCTTAAATTTGTAATGGTAGGCCTTATACTTTTTTGAATGTATTATTCTCATATTTTGACAAATATATTGATAATTTCAACTAACTTTTTAAAGTGAATATTACTATTCCCTGAGTTATAGATTGTTTCAACATAGCTATTCAATGTTAGCTCATTAATATTAATTTAACATTACTGGATTAATTTTACTTATAAACATGACATAGAATTAATTTTTATTTTGATGTGTACCTACACAATTTTTTGGTATTAGAATTATATCGATGTATTGATCGTAACTACACTATTGTGTACTTACATATTATTTATTATCCAGACATTCATTTATTTAATGTCTATTGTATTGATTTACTATTATCATTTTGTTTAATGATCACATTCCGAAGAGTAATATAAACTGACATGTACTTGTATTTATAAGAAATGAGTAATGGTGTGATAAATAAACTTAACTAAACTAAACTAAACAAGCTTTAATGTCAGGAAGCCTCGAACAATGAATATACACAATGTAATCTGTTTAAATTGTTTTATTTAAATAATTTTATGTTTTATAATTTTTTATTTCTTTTGCAACATAATAACATCTTGTATGTAATCACAAATTAATAAAACAGCTTCTAATCAATTTTGTTATCTCTACAACCCAAAAAATGAAAATACTTATTTAACTTTCTACCAAAAGAATATTATACATTACATTCAGTCATAATTTAGGTACTTATTCTTACATATACTTCAATAGTTTATATAGATCACTATAAAATTATACTGAACAACAAAAGTTTCTTTTCAATTAACCTATTGACCGCCAAGCGATCTAGCAATTTACCGTGCCACTGACGCCAGAGTAAAAAAAAAAAAGATGTGCCCCAAAATCAACAGGGATTGAAAAATACTTGTAGCGGTTAGAATTACAAAGTTTTTGATCATTGAAATTTGGACGGCTGTGGCCGACGTGGCGTCAGGGGCACGATTTTTTGTTGACGGCCACAGCCGACTGTGGCGGTCAAAAGGTTAAACACACATTATTTTTGAGACTGTAATTGTTCAACATTTGTCGGAGTCCGTAATGCTTAATGATGAAATAGCTATGAACGGTGACAAATGAACAGTATTTCTCTCAGACGTTTTAACAATGCCTGACTTCATTAGCAATGGCTTTTTAATGCAGGTATTTGAGGACCTGTAATAGATTTCTTCATCTGCTTTTTGGTAATTCTGAAAAAATAAATATTCAAAATAAGTAACATTGGTTAGGGTACAAAATTATATAAATAATATTATGATTTTTTTTATAAACAGATATCATACCTCAAGTCTCAATTATTTGTAGTATTAGGTATAACATCATCTTTCAGTGTGCCGTCTCTAGCAATCTTTTTAACCATGAAATTTTGTTGACATCCTTATGTATGAAAAGTATCTTCTAAAGCCCATTTTGTACCTCATGTAGTTGTCTTTTTCCATCTGAAATTTAACATCATAGCTGACATACCAACAATCCAATATTATATTTAACAAAACAGCACAGAAACTATAAAGAATATTTTTTTGTAATCCTAGAGTGCATTCCTAGAGTACATTCAAGAGGTTAGGAATTCATCATCATCATCATCAGCCTATTCTTGTCCACTGCTGGACATAGGTCTCTCCAACTGCACGCCATTGTAAGCGATCCTCGGCTACTCTCATCCAGCTTTTGCCAGCTGTTATTTTGTTTTGTTCTATGTAAACTTATAGTAAGTAATAGCTGGTATTTACCTTCTATGATCTTCACACATAATTCATTTTAATGTGATAAAATGGCATTTGGATGTCTCCGAGCCAAGTATCTCCACATTTTTCGCCTTGTGCGTGTTAAACAAACAGTGTCGTTATAGATTACACATTACGGCACCAGTTAGGTATACAGCATACGCGATTATATCCAATAATTTTGAAGAAAGTCGATGAATTCCACTCTTGTACTTATATTAAGTAAGACAAAACAAAAATCAAGTGTTTATTTCTTATTTATTACATTTGACGTCTAGTATAGGGTTGCCAACTCCAAACAAAATTAACCCCAAATCTGAAGTTGAAACTAAAATCTGCTCCAGACCTTCCGATCCGATCCGATTTAGCGAAGCAATCGGATACTATGTAGTACAATTGTCCGATTTATCGGAAGAAATCGGATAATGTGTAGTACAAATTGTATTTTTTCCGATAAATCGGATCGGATCGAAGGTCTGGGGCGGACAGAAGGGCGATGCAATGACGCGTGTTAAGTTTTTAGTTTTTAAAATATATGCTGTCATCTGTCTTGTTGTGGTCTTTATATAAAACTCAAATAGAAAACATTATTCTTGTTTGTGTTTATTTTATTGCCATTCCAATGGTTTACTGAGTTCTTACAACTTCCAAATTTCACTGCTGGGTCCAACATTCGTTCCCCACTTCAATATACACCCATATAATATTTAAATATTTTTAGGGTTCCGTACCCAAAGGGTAAAAACGGGACCCTATTACTGAGACTTCGCTGTCCGTCCGTCCGTCCGTCCGTCCATCCGTCCGTCCGTCCGTCCGTCCGTCCGTCCGTCTGTCACCAGGCTGTATCTCAAGAACGGTGATAGCTAGACACTTGAAATTTTCACAGATGATGTATTTCTATTGCCACTATAACAACAAATACTAAAAATGAAATAAAATAAATATTTAAGGGGGGCTCCCATACAACAAACTTGTTATACCTATATACATATATATAGGTACGGAACCCTTCATGCGCGAGTCGGACTCGCACTTGCCCAATTTTTTTCTGTATGTGAAGAAATATAAGAAAATACATAAAATAACCCTAATCTATGACAACTATGTCTGCATAGATATTTAATCTTCAACCTATCCGTAAAAAAATAAGCTGTCAATAATTTTAAAGCCCAACGTCATTCGTTTTTTAGGGTTCCGTACCCAAAGGGTAAAAACGGGACCCTATTACTGAGACTTCGCAGTCCGTCCGTCCGTCCGTCCGTCCGTCCGTCTGTCACCAGGCTGTATCTCAACAACGGTGATAGCTAGACAATTGAAATTTTCACAGATGATGTATTTCTATTGCCGCTATAACAACAAATACTAAAAATAAAATAAAATAAATATTTAAGGGGGGCTCCCATACAACAAACTTGTTATAGATTATATATATGTATGTATAGGTACGGAACCCTTCATGCGCGAGTCGGGCTCGCACTTGCCCAATTTTTTTTTTAATTAGACACCAGACTAAAACCCGTTCCAAACCTTCCGATCTGATCCAATTTATCCGAAGCAATCGGATATTGTGTAGTGCAATTGTCCGATTTATCAGAAGAAATCGGATAATGTGTAGAGCAGTTGTTAGGACATTTCTTCCGAGAAATCGGATCGGATCGGAAGGTCTGGAGCAGGTTTTAAGTAACATATACATTGCGTCATAATTTTAGACTTAAAACTTTTTAGAATAAGTTTTTTTTTTAATTATTAATAATAACTTCTGGAAAAATATAAAAACAGTGATTAAGTCCTCTTTTTAAGCGGAATACAGAAAAGTAATAAAATTGTAGTATTAAAAATATGAAAAGCAATCGGACAATGTGTAGTGCAATTGACAGCACTTCACATTGTCCATTGTTTCGATTTACGCTATTGTGATTTGTAACATTAAGTCATATAATTTGTTTTATTATATATGAAGGGGATTTTTCAAAAAAAAAATGTTTAGTTTTAGGGGTTTTAACTTCGGGTTTAAGGGTAATTTTGTTTGGAGTTGGCAACCCTAGACGTCACATGCACTACGATTTCTAATTCAAGACCAAAAAAACTACCACAAGGTTGCCACTACAATAAAATATTTTTACAATAGTAAATTCCTTTTTCTTTTTTAAACACGCTAAGATAATTTATTTATTGGTAACTTTAACTCTATGTTTTAACAAAATAACTAGAGGAGAAGAATTACGAGAGGAGATAATAAAAACTTAAACATCGGAGATTTTTGGTACAAAATCTGGTATTGTACTTGTAACATTGTGCATTTGGTGCAAGCCAAGAAACAAACTCAGACGTCATTTAAATGTTGTCAATTTTGACAGTGACGTATCTGTCGTAGTTTTTTTGGTCTTGAATTAGATTTTAAATAAAAAATAAATACTTGTTTTGTCTTACTTAACATAAGTACAAGAGTGGAATTCATCGACTTTCTTCAAAATTATTGGATATAATCGCGTATGCTGTATACCTAACTGGTGCCGTAATGTGTAATCTATAACGACACTGTTTGTTTAACACGCACAAGGCGAAAAATGTGGAGATACTTGGCTCGGAGACATCCAAATGCCATTTTATCACATTAAAATGAATTATGTGTGAAGATCATAGAAGGTAAATACCAGCTATTACTTACTATAAGTTTACATAGAACAAAACAAAATAACAGCTGGCAAAAGCTGGATGAGAGTAGCCGAGGATCGCTTACAATGGCGTGCAGTTGGAGAGACCTATGTCCAGCAGTGGACAAGAATAGGCTGATGATGATGATGATGAATTCCTAACCTCTTGAATGTACTCTAGGAATGCACTCTAGGATTACAAAAAAATATTCTTTATAGTTTCTGTGCTGTTTTGTTAAATATAATATTGGATTGTTGGTATGTCAGCTATGATGTTAAATTTCAGATGGAAAAAGACAACTACATGAGGTACAAAATGGGCTTTAGAAGATACTTTTCATACATAAGGATGTCAACAAAATTTCATGGTTAAAAAGATTGCTAGAGACGGCACACTGAAAGATGATGTTATACCTAATACTACAAATAATTGAGACTTGAGGTATGATATCTGTTTATAAAAAAAATCATAATATTATTTATATAATTTTGTACCCTAACCAATGTTACTTATTTTGAATATTTATTTTTTCAGAATTACCAAAAAGCAGATGAAGAAATCTATTACAGGTCCTCAAATACCTGCATTAAAAAGCCATTGCTAATGAAGTCAGGCATTGTTAAAACGTCTGAGAGAAATACTGTTCATTTGTCACCGTTCATAGCTATTTCATCATTAAGCATTACGGACTCCGACAAATGTTGAACAATTACAGTCTCAAAAATAATGTGTGTTTAACCTTTTGACCGCCACAGTCGGCTGTGGCCGTCAACAAAAAATCGTGCCCCTGACGCCACGTCGGCCACAGCCGTCCAAATTTCAATGATCAAAAACTTTGTAATTCTAACCGCTACAAGTATTTTTCAATCCCTGTTGATTTTGGGGCACATCTTTTTTTTTTT
This sequence comes from Apotomis betuletana, assembly GCA_932273695.1. Lineage (NCBI taxonomy): Eukaryota > Metazoa > Arthropoda > Insecta > Lepidoptera > Tortricidae > Apotomis > Apotomis betuletana. The sequence continues at coordinate 4,466,623 of OW026302.1, read as the reverse complement.
TACTCTGGCGTCAGTGGCACGGTAAATTGCTAGATCGCTTGGCGGTCAATAGGTTAATTGAAAAGAAACTTTTGTTGTTCAGTATAATTTTATAGTGATCTATATAAACTATTGAAGTATATGTAAGAATAAGTACCTAAATTATGACTGAATGTAATGTATAATATTCTTTTGGTAGAAAGTTAAATAAGTATTTTCATTTTTTGGGTTGTAGAGATAACAAAATTGATTAGAAGCTGTTTTATTAATTTGTGATTACATACAAGATGTTATTATGTTGCAAAAGAAATAAAAAATTATAAAACATAAAATTATTTAAATAAAACAATTTAAACAGATTACATTGTGTATATTCATTGTTCGAGGCTTCCTGACATTAAAGCTTGTTTAGTTTAGTTTAGTTAAGTTTATTTATCACACCATTACTCATTTCTTATAAATACAAGTACATGTCAGTTTATATTACTCTTCGGAATGTGATCATTAAACAAAATGATAATAGTAAATCAATACAATAGACATTAAATAAATGAATGTCTGGATAATAAATAATATGTAAGTACACAATAGTGTAGTTACGATCAATACATCGATATAATTCTAATACCAAAAAATTGTGGAGGTACACATCAAAATAAAAATTAATTCTATGTCATGTTTATAAGTAAAATTAATCCAGTAATGTTAAATTAATATTAATGAGCTAACATTGAATAGCTATGTTGAAACAATCTATAACTCAGGGAATAGTAATATTCACTTTAAAAAGTTAGTTGAAATTATCAATATATTTGTCAAAATATGAGAATAATACATTCAAAAAAGTATAAGGCCTACCATTACAAATTTAAGATAACACACTCAAATCCAAATGATATGAACAAGACAAAAGCATACAAAGAAAGAGATTCACAATCATTGTTTTGAAATACAAATTAATTTTACACGCTAGCGGATAAATAGACTTTTGTTTTGTATGCACATTTTTCATTATATGATATTTATCACACCATCTGGTGTATGTACCTTCGAAGCTTTGATTGTGATACGGCCATCTCTCATTTCACACCACAAGCTGTTCTTTCTACTACTTACTTACTACTAGCTTCTTCTGTTCCTTATTGCCGGAGTCTGTGAATGTTTTTTCATTGTTTCAACAAGCTTGTCTTTGTCTATTTTTGTCTTGATCAATGTTAAAAGAGTGTAATGAGTAATGTATAATACAGTATGTTGAAATTATAGCAATTGTAAGTTGTCTAATTTCCTCTTTTATGCTTCTGAAATTAATTCATATATAATGCCGATGAACTTGGTCTGTCAGGCACTTCTTTTTTGGACAGCTGCTGCACAGTGATGTTCTTCAGAGTAGCCCCTACTTTAGACAGTAGACATTTTCCAGTAGCATTGTATAGAAGTGAAGAAGGCTGAATGAAGGCTCCTCGGACCAACGATGGACCCACATCCAAAAAGCAACTGTATCCTCCAGCCAAAACACAATTTCGCCGACACTTTCATCGACAATCATTCACGTACGCTGTGGCTCACACTTTGTGTTCGGTTCGGGGCACATCTTTGACTAAAAAGTTAATTTTTTCACAAAGCGGATTTAGACTTTGTACATAACTTAATGCCAATTTACACTCACGTTTCTGAATAGCCTGGTTATTCTTTATATTATTATAGCCTTCGCTGATGTCTTTCAGATATTATTTAGACCACTAACAATTGAAAAACATTATAAAACAAAAATTCAAATATGATTTCACCCTTCGATTTGGCAGTGAGAGTTTTAACTGTACTCGTGAGCGTATTTTTCGATAGTTTCGAGTTGAACCTGTCAGATTTGAATCTCATGGTGCCGACTTTGCCACGTTTCGTAAACGATACTCGCTACCGTATATCCGCCATGTTTTATTTTGTTTCTTACTCATTCTCTTAAGTTTAGTTAAAAAGAGACAGGTTCATTGGTTTTGAACTCACACTACCACACTTTGTGAGTGTAGTAGTAGCTCGATTCGAAGCACGTTTGTTCGCAAGCGATTATAGTGAGCGTGTCGACAGATTTTGAAAGCAACTCATGGTAGAGGTACAGGTACTACAAAAGTTAACTATATGGCTGACATTGGAAAGAAAAATAGGTAATTGGCAGCACTAGAAAGTTTTGATTACTTTATGAGTAGGTAATTTAGTGATAGACAGGCTTAAAAGAAACCTTGCTGCCGCTATTTACGAAATAAACACATTATAATACTGTTACTGTTTTTGTACACGACTAACAGTATTATAACGTGTTTATTTCGTCAAGACACAAGTATGTAGCTAGTAGGTATAACAGTTACACCACAAGATTTATTTTCTTAGAGACGGACAGAACTGTGAAAACAAACATTCGTGTCACTACATCGGGTTCTAATGTTCTATAATTAGAATTAATTTTCTTCTGGGAATCAAATATCATCCAGTGATAACCGCTGCCAGCCCGCAAGAATATTGTTAGAAAAATTTGGACGCTCTCCAAAAATCGATTATTTTACAGTTAAACATAATTAAAAGCCGGTCAAGTGCGAGACGGACTCGCGCACTGAGGGTTCCGCACAAACTAGGAAAGCACTGCATATTGCTCTAACATTTTGCTGTTGGAAATCTCTTATCTACATCTATACAACATTAATATATTTTGATGTAACTACAAATGTACGGCTCACGGACTTTTTTATATACTAGTGCTACATTTGTTTATTTGTCACATATATAATTATCATTGCGGGCTAAACCCAATGCGATATTGGTGCAAATAAAACATATAAATAATCTTATATCTAAATAAATACAGTCCATTTCCTGATTACCTAACTAGGACAGGCCATCATCCATAAAGCAATTTTATTGGATTCACTCAGAGCACAAAAAAAGGCTAAATCTATCGGGATGAGGTTCTACATCATAACATGATGTTGCTTCTTGCCAAATTAAATGATTCTAGGTCAACGGAAAAAACCTATAGGTTAAGAATCTCTTGCAAGCGTCAACAAATGCAGCATAAACGCTCGTATCATTTGATTACGTTGACATAGAAGTGTTAGTTTTTTACGACTCCAAGAGGATGCAGACCACGAGTTCCTGAGACAAAGGTATTGACAGACAGACAGACAGGCGGACAATAAAACGATCCCGTTTTTGCTGATTGAGGTACGGAACCCTAAAACTTTAGAAGAGTTCAGCTATAACTTTATTTTAAAATGAATTGACGACCGCCAGACCTTATACGTCTCTGAGGAATACAGATTAACAATTTAATCCACGTTTAATTAATTTTCATGATTAGAGTTTGTGAAATTCTGTCAGTTTTAATATCGCAATAATTCTATTATTACTTACTGTGCCGTGTCGTGTATTTTCGTAATAAGCTTTCATCTCCGAAGCGACTATTTTTGGGTAAGAATTTTCAAATACTTGAATGAGCGTCGCGTATTGGTATTTGTTTTACTTATATGCTATAGGCAAAATTGGATTCCGATACACTAATTAATATTCTAAGCTTACGTTATAAAAGAAACTCAGAAAATGATCAAGCTTTTAAACGCATTGTGTGCATTGTGCCACATTGTCTGTCATTGCACGGACGTACAGTCTTAATAAAAATCATGGCCTTATTTTCTTCGATGTAATTGGTTAAGACTACTATATAATGCACTACTTTTTAAGCGACTGTATACATCTACAATGGTTAGAGTCTAACTGTTAGACGTTGTCAGTCTTTACACAGACAGGATCAAAATCAAAATGTTTATTCTGTAAGTAGGCCACAAGGGCACTTTTACATGTCTGAATCTTAATCTACCGCCATTTTACAAGATGAGACCGCTGTTGAGAAGAAAGCCGAAAGAAACTGAAATGGATACTGTCTTAACTAATGACTTTGTAAGCTATAAGTATAACAAGCTGGAATACAAATATTTTCACATTGTCAACCCACATATCTCCGTAATTTTGAAAAGTTGCTCACAAAGTTTCTTGAGATTCGGTTGGGAATTGCGACCAAGAGAGGAGAACAGCGGGAAATCCGGAAAAACTTGGACATACGAAACCATTTTTGCCCAAACTTTGCTCACTCGGTTCAATGTACATCATAAGAGTCTTCTATATGCTTCGGGATAGTTCTAAATCATTGCTTCCCCTAGCCCCAGCCTGTCCATATCACATGCACCAGCACATCTGTGATATAAGACTCTTTCTCTCGCGAGATATTTATCTCTTTCCATACAGTATTGTGAGAGAGTGACGGGTGACGCTATGCCACGCGACAAGAGTCGCGAAGCATTGTGCTATACGGAATGACTACTACATAGACGAACGTGTAGTGTGCACGCACACACTCAAGACTGTCGAAGTATTTGGCTAGTAGTAGTGTTATAGTTGTAATGTGCGGTGTCACGGCTGACTAGGCACAGACACTTTATTAGCCTCCCTAGACAGCCACAAAGGGATAGGTTCCGGTGCAGATGAGATACTATTACTAGGACAATATGCAGATTAGATTAGAAGCCGTATTATATCAATATCAGACGGTAAAATGAGGCTAAGAAAATCAATGTTGGTTTAATACGTATTTACCAATGAAACCTGCTTTTATGAATACCCTGCTGTGCTTGTTTTTTTTTAAACCGCTCGTTTATTTGGGTTTCTTTAGAGATAATCTTGTAGAACATAGTTCTTGAAACCTTTTATGAGTCACGGACTTGTTTTTTTTCGAAACTGCACGTTTATTTAGTTTTCTTTAGAGATCATCTTGTATAACATAGTTCTGAGAAGTGTTGTCCGCTGCACACTGATCTTCAGAAAAATGAGGTTATCTGATAAAGTTGAGAAGACGGACGGAAGAAAATACATACACTGCTGCTTTTTTTTTTTTCTATATCATTGGGAAGCCGGAAGCCTAGTATGGCTGCATCCGATGGTCAGTAAGTAGCAGGGGGCGGGGCTAGCCGGCCGCACCTGCCTGGTGTGAGCCACACTGCTGCCAATAACTTCTATCAGTTATGGTGTGCCTCCGAAATTTTCCGAATTCCTAGATTTACCTTGAACACAATCAGTTTGCGGAACACTGGGTGTAGGGTATACCGTATCATGGTTAGGTTATGATTGTGTACTCCTGAAATGTATAGTTTTAGACGGAAACACCGTTAGCGCCTACTTAATACAAATAGAAATACAAAGAATTAAGATTACTATTAAACTTTCATACCACCGAATGTAAAACTACGATTGATTTCAATAATTATAGTGTTAACCTCAACCATGATATCTGAGTCATTTTCAAAATACATGGTACGTAGTTAAAGGGCTTTAATTAAAACAAAACTTAATTGATTCCATTATGTTACGATAGTTACCTATATATTTTGTAGGAGTAACTTTCGTCGCACAAAAAAGAAGCGTTCGTAATTTCTTTTTTATTAAGCCTTTAACTATGTACATGTATTTTGAAAATGACTCATCTATCTCTATCGTTGAATTTACAACGTTAAATAAAGGGCTCTTTATGCGTATTGAAGATGCCACACCTTTGCGCGACAGCGGCAACGGTGCGCGATACGTGTGTCTCGCTCACTCGTATGGCCGCCGCGTTCGGATCTCTCGCTCAACCGCTCGCCGCGCCGCTGGTCGCGCAAAGTTGTGCATCTCCGTTTAAGTGTGTGATAATCTGACACGCTTTTTTATATTTATGCAAACACTACTATCTTGTTTTCTCACCGTTATCAACCATCTAAAGGTTTTCGAATACCATCTTACCTTTTAAACCGGCGGAGGCGCTAGCGTCTACGCTAACTGACATATCATTCGTATGGCGTAGTTAGTTCTCAATTTGGCCACCAAAACTAAAAAAATTGTGGCGTTGTCTCTAACGCGTAACGGCTATACGGCGGAATTAGGTACATCTGTCAATGTGTCAAATCGATGATAACGATTGACGATGTTATCGATTGATCGATGATTCGTGTCATCTAGCGCTGTTATATAAGTATCAGCGTTTATTGCAGATGAACGAGAAGGTGCGAAATTCGTGACTCCTACGTGATCTGAGTTATCTTCATATTTATTATTTATTTAATCCTTATTGCACAAAAGAAGAACTTATCGTACAAAAGGCGGACTTAATGCCATGAGGTCATGCCATAATGGTTTAATGGACTGAATTTTGTGACGTAAAAAATGTGTTATTGATTTTCAATGTTCTTGAATATGTTGATGCTCTCTTTTTGAAATTATTAGAGTTAAGTAGAGAGATTTCTTATTAATATTAAGGTTCTGTAGCGGGTACCATGGAGTATAGAATTTTGGTACAGGATTAAAAAGTGCGTAATTGTGATTTTGTCTGTGAAATTATTGTTGACAGATTAAAATACGCGCGTATAAAAAATAGTTTTATTTAAATGTGTGACAGTTGCAGAAGGAAATAGTGTATTTTTGTTTAAAGTACTGAAATTTGACAAATTTCAAGCCAGACTTCCCTAATATATTTTAAGTAAACAAGTTGTCTGTAACCAGACGAATATATCATGCTTGTAACAAAGGACAGCCTCGCTCATTACCGCGAAGCTATGAGCTACCGAGGTCACGGCGGCAAGGTTAAGAGCATAGCAATTTTGAATCTTAACTCGAATCGAAAGTTCGGGTTTGTTTTATTTCCTTGAGAGTTACAAGCGAGTTCGGCCTTTTCCCTGTTTATCTAAAGTTTTATGCCAAGTTATGCGTACTTGTATGAGTTTAAGTTTGTATTCGATATGCTTCCAAATCTGAAATAAAGTGTATAATGTATAATTGACCCTACGTCATTCTCAACGAAAGTCGTTGTCTTAACACCTCTACCTACTATGCAGGTCTTTGTCGCGCGACAATCTTTACCTATCTCTTTCTATGACGTTATTTCGCATGACAAGCCGCGTCAGTTATAATTATTATACTTTTTTTTCTACACTTAAAACTGGGAGTGGCACGAACGTTTAACGAGCACGCTTCATTATATTAAGATAAAAATATGATAAGTAGTTTACAAGTTATGAGAGAACAGATAAGCACACAAATTTAATACATTATACCGGTCAAAATCATAACCTTCATTCATGCTTCGCCGTAGTCGGGCTACAAATAAATAATCGTTGAATCGGTAAAACAAACCCTCGACAAACCTAGAAAAACTGCACAGAACATCAAGAACAACGGCTGTCTGAATATCTAAGTCGCCTTTTATATGAAATAAACCGATTCCTAACCGGTTCATCTGATAGAACTATGATAGCACAAACAAACTTAAAGACACAACTGTTTTGAACTCATAACACTCTTTGTATTTTATTGTTCTTGTCGTAGCGGAGGTGAAAAGGGGCTTCATAAGCTTGCGCCACGCCTTCCTATCCTCAGCTACTACGGTAGCAGCAGTAGCCCAATCGTTTCGAATTTCTGATGGTTTCATAATAAATTTTGTTCTAGTGGGTACTTCTTTATTTCTTCTTCCACGCCACACCGTTCTTCTTTCACGTTCTTTACGACTAGTAGCTGATGATAGGAAGGCGTCGCAAAGATCGTTTTGAAGTTGTGATGTTTCATAATAAACGTTGCTTTAGTAGGTACTTCTTTATTTGTTACATTACTTCTTGATTAAACGTTCTGATGACCTTAACGTCACTGTCGTCGGCCATGGCAGAGACGCGACACGCAATGATCTCAGCGCGCACGCATCATCACATCATCGGCTATTTGCACCCGTGAGAATTCACGATGCATGTCGTAATACGATTATACAAGGATTAATTATATACGACGCTCACAGGATGTAAGCTGTTTCTTCAAAGATTGCATTAGACGTAACGGCTTTTTATATTTAATGCAATCTTTCGTCAAGATCATAAATTTAAAGTTCATCTCATGATTTGTTATTTCATAACGCAGTATCATAGCACTATCATATCACTATATAATTTAATAGTGGTAATGTATGTACACATACATATTTCGTATATTTACACGTAAACATTGGTGTATCTGTAGCTACAGTTTTGCGTTTAATTATCGATGTAACATTACAATGAAATTCCTTTGAGCTTTGGGATGGAAATGGTAACGGAATGGAACGTAAACATCTTGGGACAATTTTTCTCCAAATTAGAGCGAAAGAGCTCGCGATTCTGAGTAGAAAATACCTAAAATATCCAAAATCTAAAAAGAAGTGGGGTGTACAACAAAAATTAAATGGCCCCAAGAAAGTTAAGACTGTATCGTATTAGGAGATCAATACAATATAGCGGATAAGTGCAGATTGAATGAACGATATGATAAATGATTGAAATGAACAACGTACAAAAAATATAGAATTAGTAATCTAAATTGCTCGTAGCAAAGATAAAAATAAGCAAGTACATAGTTGTAAGCAAACTGCTCATATCGCGTTCTAAATAAGAACCATCTTGTGAGATCTCATTCAGAGTATCACATCATAACGTAATGATTCCAAAACTCGCCGTATTGATAAACTCCGTGTAAGGTATACGCAATCGATACCCCATTTCGGCGACGCAGGCAAACTTTTCTTAGGAATTTGTCCCGGAATGTTCGCGAAAATTCCGACAAGGGCCCTCCGGAACTAAGACATTAAATCCTAGTTACGTACTATTGAGCGTCGCTCAGTTTGTTAATGGATACAAATTGACGACTAAATTGCTACAACGAATCAACACTTGCGGCAAATAGACGCGCGATGTCCTACATAGAACCAATGAAGCTTGTTTCTCAATCAGCGTTGAACGGTTTGAAGGAATACTGTTCTGTGAATATGTCACAAGCCACAATTAAATGATAATTGTCTTGTTTAATATGTACACGCAATTGGGTCAGTAATAAAAAGCAACCTTCAAATACTAATGCCTTGCCCCATGAATGACCTAGAGCGACACCATTAACGTGTTCAGTTTATTTAATGAACAATAGTATTTATTCTTTGTTTATGTGCCTATTTTATATGTTATCAATATTATCATCCGCCCGGAAAACGTTTCCTTCTAAATATTGTTTTTTTTTTTCTTTATTCTTTAATACAAGAGTCAGTACAAATGGCGGACTATACGTCAAATGGCGTATAGTCCGCCATACAAATGGCGGCTAAATAGAGATAAACAAAAGAAGTTGATGCGGAGTAAGGATGTTATTGTACTGAGAGTGTTGGCGTTAATTTTGTTGTGAAGTTACAAATATGTAACGTGATCCGTGTACAATCTATGTAGTCTGCAAAATAAAACAAATTGGTACATAAAGCGAATGATAAATCATATTACAGAATACTTTAGCGACCCCATTTCTTATTGAAATCTTCACACACATTGTACGATCTTACTTGCATAAAGTGCCGAACCGGTTCAACTTTGGCTCGGGGCACAAAATGCTCAACTTATTTGAGGAAAATTGGGGAAGGAATATAGTTCGGAGCCTGGGAAGAAATTTGACATTATCTATATCTTAAGAACATCGCATCGCTTGTAATCTCTGATTAGCAGACATCGAACTTTTGATAGCATGGTAGGACTTTAGAGAGCAGAGCTATGGAGCTGATATTACAATAAAATACAATTTATACTAATACTCATTCATCTTTTTCATTTCAAAGTGCATTTATGGTTATTGTGGTTAACATTCCCAAGCAATGACTAAAATTCCCAATGACTATAATTCTATAAATAAAATTGAATTTCTCCAATATTACAAACTCTTAGATTTAACTATATTTATTGACAATTGTACGCATCTTCTAGTCGTCTAAATATTCGATAAATATAACCTAATTTACTCCGGAAAACATGAAAAAAACGGAATATTTCATGATGTCGAAAAAAAATGCCTTCATAAACAGGTCCTTAACTATACAATTATAATTGGGAATTAAATATAGTTTATGAGCATGAGTATGGATTGTATTTTAATGTTAATATCGGCTATAGTATAGTCTAGGTTCATGTATGAGCCAAGCCGAATTGGCTTTAAGTAGTAGTAAATACATCAACAGTTTTCATCATATAAACCGACAGACTGCTGGACCAATGTCAGCAGTCATTCTAAATTAGAATTTCTAATAATCCGATCATTCTCCTCTCGTGTGATATTGTCTTCACGTTGACATTGGCGAGACCTCTTGCTAAAATCAGCTAGAAGCCACAAGGAAAACAAAGTAATAGAGAAAAAAATCTTGAGTGATTTCACTCTTCCACCCAAGAAACCAAGTGAAAAATATTCATTCGCAGCGTCCAACCTTCACAAAGGAAATCCACTGATGTCACATAATTAAGTACAAACCGTTACTATTTTTGAATTTTTCGTTAAACTTTGGCCCCTTACCTCTTAAATTATTCCGACGTTGGCTGAAAACCTGTTGAATAATTTTAGCATTTCTGATATAGTATGTTTAAAACAGAACGGTGTTTCTAATCTATAGCAGACGTAAAAGGCTTAATATTAGGACTTTTAGGCAGATCAGTTAGACGTTTCAGGCAAGATCCTTAAGCTGGGTAATGGACCGGTAACGGATTCGGAATTCTACCACTAGGTAACTTTATGTTTTATTTTTATTGTGCTAAGACGTCCCTATCATTGTTCGACATTGTCAGACGTTCCTACCAATCTTATATACCTACATATAAGGTTGTGGCCTACGTACTGGTGTGATCTGGCTCATCTGTCACACAAAGTCCTGCGAAATTCAATGCTACCTGGACACGTACATTATCAGTACGACGTTGTGGAGTCTATGTCTCAATTTATTCTTACTATTTCTTACTTTAATACTTTATCTTCCTATCAGTAATTAGTTTTCGCTAGGTCAAGCTAGGACATTGCTAGATGCAATACTGATATCTGTGTGACTGTAGGTATACGAAGAACAGCTACTGGCAATTAATTATCTTTATCCATTGATAATTTGTACACTTCGATTTATTAAAATTTGAAGTGTACGACGCCAGTATAACGTTTTCGCTAGCTGGCTCTTTCTAAAAATTCCTTATAGGATCTTTCCGATTTTCTTTCTTCAAAAACAATGTTGATACTAATAGAAATAAATTACCCTTAAGGATTCCTCGTATTTCCTTCACCAACAACTTTAATTTTGGAGGAAGAAATTGTCAAGAGCTAGAACGATTCTGAAGATTTTGAATAGACGAAAAGCCAACTCGCTCTCTTAAGTAGCTCTGCGGTCGCTTCATACTTTACAAATTCGTAGACCGCGGACAATCTCAACGAACAAATATCTGATGCGCTATGGAAAACGACTAACCTAATTTGAATAGACGTATAGTTGTGCAAATTTTAATAGACTTAGGCTCTTTAGAACGATACTGGTAGCATACGACGGGCTGAGTTGGTTATGCCAGAAGGTTTTATGTCCAAGGGCGTTGAGGTGTATTTAGGATCTTCTAGAAGTGGTAGAGAGCATCGATTCAGTGATCATAAAGCGTGCAATGCCGCATCCGACCTACTCCTGTCAAGCGATGTTCCGCATTTGTCGTCCGATCTAGCTTATATCAACGGCTTTTATATTAGAATACATTGATAAGAGAACTAATGATTATATATCAGTATCATTAACAAAAGAATACTGACTGTCGAGTTTCTTTCAGCGTTTCTACTCAACAGTGGGCTAATCTTGTAAAAATACCCCAGTGGCTTATTCACAGAATAAAGTGCAAATTTAATTTCATGTGAACTCTGTATTTGGCAGGGCAAGCGAATTTAAAGTATTATGTCATTCAGGGGATAAGAAATGAGTATGTAAGAGGAAATCTGAAAGTAGCACCAATTAGGGGGAAGCTGCAAGTTAGCCGACTATCATGGTATGGGCACGTGATGCGAAGAGAGGAAAGCCACGTAACCACAAAAGCGTTAAGCATAAATGTGGACGGATATAAAAGAAGAGGAAGAGCACAGAAAAGATGGATGGATTATGTGAAAGATGATATGAATAAGAAGGAAGTAAACAACGAGATGACGAGATGATGAGAGTTTGGTGTCCCCGCAAGAAGTTCTGGCCATTTTCAAGAAAATTAAGACGAAGGCCATTGGTGACGATAACCTTAGTTTAGACATGCTCGTGCTCGTGGTAGATTTTATCGCTCCCATCCTCTCAAACATTCTGAATTTTTCCTTTTCCTCTGGTACCTTTCCCGCTATCTGGAAATACGCACAAGTTATCCCACTTCCCAAAACCTCTAATCCTATTAATTTTTCACAGTACCGTCCTATTTCGATTCTCCCTGTGTTGTCCAAAATAATTGAACATTTTGTCAATCGTCGCCTCCTTTCTCATCTCAACAGGCACAATATGTTCAATCCATTGCAGTCTGGTTTTCGGCCCGGGCATAGCACAGTCACTGCCCTGGTTAAAGTCACCGATGACATTCGTCTTAACATTGAGAATAAAAAGCTCACTCTTCTTGTCCTATTGGACTTCAGTAGTGCCTTCAATACCGTGGACTATGACATCCTCTTAGGGATACTGCGCACTCTGAACATCTCTTGCACTGCTTTAGCGTGGTTCAGAGAGTACCTTTTTGGAAGGCGCCAGCGGGTCAGAGTGGACGACAAGGTTTCCCAGTGGAGCGAACTTACCGCTGGTGTCCCACAGGGAGGTATTCTCTCGCCACTTCTGTTCTCCATTTTTATTGACGGCATAACTAGGTCGTTAAAGTCTAGCTACCATCTATATGCAGATGATTTACAAATTTATGCTGAGGCCAGCCTGGAGGATTTTCCTTTGCTAGTTAATAAAATCAATAGACACTTAGATTCCATCCAACTTTGGGCCTCTAAATTTGGGTTAAAGATTAATGCTAAGAAATCGCAAGCAATAGTCATAGGAAGTCCACATTTTATTACCAAATTCGCAGACCTGGTGGTGCCAGATATCATTTTTGATGGTACTATAATTCCCCTCTCCTCTACTGTAAAAAATCTGGGCATCACCATGGACCAAACACTCTCATGGTCAGCGCACATAGCTGAGGTCAGCAGGAAACTATTTGCATCACTTCATTCTTTGAGGCGTATGCAGAATTTTCTTCCCATGCATACAAAAATTTCTCTCGCTAGTTCTCTTTTACTTCCTCTACTTGATTATGGTGACATTGTATTCCTGGACCTTAAGGAAGACTTGCTTGACAAGCTTGAGCGCCTGCAGAACGTTTGCATTAGGTACATTTTTGGTCTTAAAAAATATGATCATATCTCGCAACACCGTACGCAACTCGGTTGGCTTCCGATACGCCGTCGTAGGGATGTGCATGTCTTGTCACTGCTCTACAATGTTTTGTTCAATCCTTCCTCACCTCTGTATCTCTCCGAAAGATTCTCCTATATGGCGGCTGGCAGTGGTCACCGCTTGCGTTCGAGCGCCAATCTCGCTCTCGCCTTCCCGTCCAATAAGTCACGCTCTTACAGTAAATCTTTTACAGTTCACTCTGTAAAATTGTGGAACTCATTACCGGTGCCCATCAGGCAATCGCAATCCGTGGCGTCATTTAAGGAAAAGTTAAAAAGGTTATGGCTTCTAGGCCCCTAATTTCGTCGAGTGCTGTATTTATTGTTAAAATTGAATACTTATTATTATTATTTTTATTATTATATATTTATTAGTTTGTTTTATATTATAATATTTATATTCATAATGTGTAAGTAATTCAGTAAGATTAGCTGAAAATTTGGCAAAATGAATGGACAACTTTTATCTATCAGGATATGTAGGTTATAGAGCCAAGTTTAATTTTATCTACTCTCCCCCCCTCTCAGGGGTGAGCGTCACCCCCCCGCGCCCACGAATGTGTCCCGGAGCACGGTATTTTCCACTTTAGAAGAAAACCGTGTACGAAACATACAAAGTGTATAGGAGCGAAATAATCCTGAATAAATTTACTATAAACCTTTCATACAAACAAAAGCGATAGCACTTATACAATCAGCGCAATCTGTTACCAAATACTAACGTTTTTAATTATTGATCTTTTTTTTCTGCTAAAGGGTTAGTTATCTCAAAAACTGCACACTTCTCGGCCAAAATATGTATGACAAAAGTAAAGAATGAATAATGTTCTTTCTAAAAATGTATAATTTATTTCTGTTTCTCTTTCATTTACCGTTGCAATGCTATTTTTAAAATTTAAGTCATTTGGCCATTATGCGAAATATAAATATTCGTACTAGTTAAACGGTGTTACTTGCAATACCATAGACTTCTTATATGTTTTTCTGTAACCTACAAATATTGAACTATATCCTGTATTTTTTTTTTTTTTTAGACTTACTATTTAAGGAAATAAGGGGTGTGTGGGGAAATCGTAAAGTTTTGCTCGTTTTCGTAAATAACTTCAAAACCGTTTAATTTTGAATTATTAAATATATATATTTGAGATATTCATAATGTACTCTTTCATTTGATATGTCACACGATATACTTTGCTATTTTTTTTCTAATTTACCCCTCATATCTGGCCCCCATGTTTCAAATTACTTGATTTACTTTACGTTACGTTACATTTCCATATTTGGGTCATCAATTTACATACGTGTACTAAATTTCAACTCAATCGGTCCAGTAGTTTCGGAGAAAATTCGCTATGATTATAGTAGGATCCCTCGTGTGTCTGTGTCAGTCCGTCCGTCGGTCATAGCCAATTTTCTCCGAAACTACTGGACCGATTGAGTTGAAATTTAGTACACGTATGTAAATTGATAACCCAAATATGGAAATGTAACGTAACGTAAAGTAAATTAAGTAATTTGAAACATGGGGGCCCGATTTAAGGGGTAAATTAGAAAAAAAAAATAGCAAAGTATATCGTGTGATATATCAAATGAAAGAGTTTATTATGAATATCTCAAATATATATATTTAATAATTCAAAATTAAACGGTTTTGAAGTTATTTACGAAAACGAGCAAAACTTGACGATTTCCCCACACACCCCTTATTTCCTTAAATAGTAAGTCTAAAAAAAAAAAATACAGGATATAGTTCAATATTTGTAGATTACAGAAAAACATATAAGAAGTCTATGGTATCGCAAGTAACACCGTTTAACTAGTACGAATATTTATATTTCGCATAATGGCCAAATGACTTAAATTTTAAAAATAGAATTGCAACGGTAAATTAAAGAGTAACAGAAATAAATTATACATTTTTAGAAAGAACATTGTCCATTCTTTACTTTTGTCATACATATTTTGGCCGAGAAGTGTGCAGTTTTTGAGATAACTAACCTTTTAGCAGAAAAAAAAAATCTATAATTAAAAACGTTAGTATTTGGTAACAGATTGCGCTGATTGTATAAGTGCTATCGCTTTTGTATGTATAAAAGGTTTATAGTAAATTTATTCAGGATTATTTCGTTCCTATACACTTTGTATGTATCGTACACGGTTTTCTTCTAAAGTGGAAAATACCGCGCTCCGGGACACATTCGAGGGCGCGGGGGGGTGACGCTCACCCCTGAGAGGGGGGGAGAGTAGATAAAATTAAACTTGGCTCTATAACCTACATATCCTGATAGATAAAAGTTGTCCTTTCATTTTGCCAAATTTTCAGCTAATCTTACTGAATTATTTACTGATTTCGTCAAATCATATATGATCCTTCACATAGCTATATCTAATCTCCCTTCTTTAAGTTTGCCCTTGTATTCACGTATTGTTTTTGAGTTTTTGTCAATATTGTTTTATGTGCAATAGTGTTTACATACAAACATAATCTCATGTAAAAAGAGCGTTATCAAACTCATTGCGCAGTAAATGACTACTGCGCAATAAATTCAACACCGCGCTTTTTATGTGAGATGTGGTATATTGGCGATTGCGTTATCCTAATGATTGGTGTTACATTGTTAAAAATCTACAACACATAAAACCGTTGAGTTAGTTTCAAGATTTATTATAATATCATTAAAAATGTAGCCATTCTCATCCCTTTCTTGACATAAATGTGCTGGCTCTTGATACAGGGTGTGCTGAGATTTTACACGCCACGCGTCGGGCAGGGCGGCGAGCCAACTCGAGCCAGCCGGCGGACCACTGATGGGAACATATTGCGTCTTGCACTTCAGTAGGAATAAATCAATGCGCAGTAACTTGAGCCAAGTCTGAAACTACAATCCATCGGAGGATATACTTCCTTTTGGCAGAACTATTTTTCCCAACTGTTTCATTTTGCAACTGTCTCTCTGACTTATTTGCCTATACTATTGAACCAAAAACTTTTCTGGATATTTTTTTATATTTGAGTAGAACTTTCTGGAGGTTACGAGTAAGTTACGTTTTTAGCGCTGGAACAGTTCGGGAAACAAAATTAGACCATTCGTCTTTGAAGCCATCAGAGACGTGCATCCCTAGTTGTTACATTATATGCGGCAAATGGGAAGAGTCCATGCAAAACAATCAGCTGGCCAGGGTCAGCTATACGTTAATTCGTGGAAACACAGCTACTAATAATAAAGTAATTTCATCTCGAACTTTAAGTGCTAATATTTGTTCTTGGGTCATGGATGTTATCTATATATGTATTTATATATTATGTATATCGTCGTCTAGTACCCATAGTACAAGCTTTGCTTAGTTTGGGACTAGGTCGATTTGTGTATGATTGTCCCTTAATATTTATTTATTTAAGTACAAATAAATCTTTACGTACAGAGTAAGTTTTACTAAGATTTAGGCTATCCAATGCGTCAGAAGTCCTGCGAAGCAGCTTCGATACAAGAGATGTGCTACAGCACTCTATTCAATCAAGTCTTATATATATTTCTCTTCACTTAAGGATGGTATTCTGACCGTAGTCGTGTTGTAGGGTTTTTCGCTTGACGATTCTCCTTGGGGCACCCTGTATAATGTTTCCCTCAAATTTGCCCAATTACCGCCATCGCTAATCCGCACTGTAAATTCGATTATCGATTTCCGTACTCACCTCGGGTTCTTCACTTTAATTAAATTAGTCGGAAGATTACATTTCTGCATACCGACGACGTTGGGCGCTTGGAGACTTGGCCTATTTTTTTGTGACCAAATGCTTTTGACTTTTCTTCGGAGTGAGATCTCACCGCTATTTATATGTTTAGGTACTTTAACAATGTTCTCAGAACGGCTACTGTCATTTTCTTTCACATTGTGATGAATTTATCTAGTCTTTTCTGATTGGAATAAAATTCAGAATCGGCGAGTCATTTTGCTAAAGTGGAAATGACAGACACGAACGGTAAGCTAAGCGCTAAGTTAAATTTTTATACAATATTGTGCCATGGCAACTTGTTAGATGTCTCACGCAGCTCGGATAGCAAAAATATAATATTGTGCAACCAACTTTTCTGTGAACTGAAGGATGTCGCCACAATTTTCAAACACAGAACACTGAAAGGCACAGACACTGATAATCATATGAAATTTCAGCATGACAGTCGTAGTTCCTAATTTTGCCGTTTCACAAATAAGTTGGTCCCACTATACTGTGTCTATACTGTATGTCTGCGATATGTCCAAAAACTCCTTCATTCAGGATACTATAATTCTTTGTCTTAGTAGGGCCCTTAACCTTTATTAGGTACGCATTTTGACATGACAATAGCGTTCTGTCTAGTGAGAGGTAGTAGTCTGCAACTTAGTGGCAGTGGCGATTTCCTCGTTCTTAAGATTGCTCGTAATTTGTGAATAGGCAAGGCCATTGAATCAGCAATAAAAACGTGTTATAAAAACTTTTATTGCCCGCAACGCAACGCACGTGTTTTGTTTCTCAAGGCAGGAAGGAAGGCTGAGTCTAGACTCATACCGCCACATACGCTATTATAATAATTATTTAAATAGCTCAAACATTTATTCCTTATTTCAATGAAGCAAGGCGAAAAATGTGTAGTTATCAACACGCCTTCGCTTCAAAAGGAATAATATGTGCATAGAAAAATATAATATGCTTGTTACCAGGCCCGAAAGTGGCTTGAAGCAATGAACGGGTCATTATTTCAAGGGTATCAATTGTGTTAAGTTCAGACGATAATTTACAATTAAATTTTAACAATATAACGTTTATGTTTACTTAGGATGTTCACTATTTGTTACTGTATGTAATATCCCACCAAAAACATTTCATGTAAAATTGGAGGCCAAGACTCACATGCTCATAACGCTTTCGCTGTAAAAAAGTTGTCAGATCCCTCGAAAAGCCAAGCCCCTAAGCCCTGAGTTTACTAATCCTACACCTTGGCTTCGAAAGTATCGTTTGGCCGTTTCATAAGTCTAAAGTCTTTGCTCGTCTTGGCGGGGGCACTACCGTGCCCCCAGATGATGGGATAATATTTTCACATCCATATTGTGATGGGTAGGTAGATTCAACATACTTCTGAAAATAAATTCTCAGAAGGCGACATTCTTCACGAAAAACATTGTTTTGCTGTTGGAATTTCATATATTTTTTTGGTGCTGCGAGTATTTACTTATAGTCCATTGAATGAGTCCCTCCAAGGGGGGTCTAGAGTGCGTGAGTTAGTAACGTAAGATGTTTCTTCGGAAACATGTCAAGAGTCCCTAGGTAATAAACATACTAAAACCCCGGGACACTAGGAGGAGCCCCGGAGTGGGGGAGGGGGGGAAAGGGTCCATTTTTTCATTTTTCGCTTAAATCTCAAAAACGGTACATGTTAGAGAAAAACTTTCAAGGAAAAGTTGAAAGGCCATAAAATTATCTACAAGTTGTACCTAAATATTTTTTTTCTATTCGCAGCCGTTTTCGAGCTACATCCCATGAATCGTGAAAAATTCGAAAACCCTAATATAATATTTTGACAATCAATTCCTCCTAAAGGCTTCCATGGAGGAATGTGTTTTTTTTACCAATGATAGACCTAATTAAGAGCAATCTATCAGTACCGGTCACAAGTTGCACTTTTGAGCTTTTTGGAAGAAAAAAAATAAAAAGTTCAAGTATCGTAACTACCCTAATAAAATTCAATTCCCCGTAAACGCCTCCGTGGTGCAATCTGGTATTTTTATCAATGATAAACCTAATTATGAGCAATCTATCTGTACCGGTCACAAGTTGCACTTTTGAGTTTCATTGGAAGAAAAAATAAAAAGATCAAGTTCAGTAACTCAAACTACCCTAATATAATATTTTGACAATCGATTCCTCCTAAAGGCTTCCATGGAGGAATGTGTTTACTTTACCAATTATAGACCTAATTAAGAGCAATCTATCAGTACCGGTCACAAGTTGCACATTTGAGTTTTTTGGAAGAAAGAAATATTTTTTGATCGGTTGATGTGATAAACATGGGTATGTAGTATGGGGAAATTGTTTGAGCCAAAATCATTTTTTACTGCGTGTAACTCAGAAACGGTAGGATATAGGAAAAAAATATTTAGGTACAACTTGTAGATAATTTTATGGCCTTTCAACTTTTCCTTGAAAGTTTTTCTCTAACATGTACCGTTTTTGAGATTTAAGCGAAAAATGAAAAAATGGACCCTTTCCCCCCTCCCCCCACTCCGGGGCTCCTCCTAGTGTCCCGGGGTTTTAGTACGTTTATTACCTAGGGACTCTTGACATGTTTCCGAAGAAACATCTTACGTTACTAACTCACGCACTCTAGAACTTTTTATTCAATGGACTATTAGTATTGACCTAAATCAACCTTTTTACTAAGTAAAATCGTTGATATTTTTCTTGAGGGAAGGTGCTTTCAGAAATGAGGAATTAGTCATTCTGTTAATATCAGTCAAATAAAGGGCCAAGTAGACAGAGGTAACGTATGAAGCTAGTGAAAAGTAGCGTTTTTTCAGTGAAAATTAAAATTTGCATGTTCATATATCGACGGTGAACCACCATGAACTCCTAACTAACATTTTTTTTTATTTTCTTAGATTTGTACGTAGATAGGCTTTAAATTCAATTTCGTGCCATCCTACATCAAAATCTAAAAAAAAAAAATGTTAGTTAGGATTTCATGGTGGTTCACCTCGATATGTAGTTTAAGTGACAATACAATGATTTGGTATCTTAGAACCGATCTGATAGTGGAGGCGGAAGGTGGCTGTAGGAACTTCAGAAAAGCACAACGTAAACCCAACGTGCCTGGAGTCATTTTGTTTGTATAATTGAGCAATAAATGTTTGTGTAAAAAAGTAAAGTCGGCAATAAAAGTATTAAAATACATAAACGGGCTTACTCACGTCGTAGAAGTCGAATAACACTCGACATGTTTCGAATCGGTACGCGGTAATATTTGAGACTCACGCTAGTTTTCTAGGCAATAAAAGAGTAAAAAAAAAATTACTTTTAATACTTTAGTTTTGATACTTTTATTTAATCTGTAATAAATTTCACAGAACTCCGCATCTAAATCGCGTGAACTCATTATTATTTAACAGCACACAGCAGCGATAACAGTGATTGGATTCAAGGGACCAGAAACCATAAAATTGAAATCAATTTTGCTGTAATGGTTATGGGTACGGGCATAAAACACGTATTGGTAGGCAATGGGAGACTTGACTTACCTATATATATATATGGATAAAAATACAAAACCGTGACACACTTAGAAAAATACAGAGAAATACAAATGGCTGAACCGATTGGCCGATTTCAAGGGCGAATGAATTTTTTGACAAATCTGTCCACAGTTTTCTCTTCTCTATGTTTACATTTATTATGTAAGTTAAAACGTTATACATATGTCCCAACTGTTAAATCGTATAAACAGATAATATGTTTATTAGGAGCCCGATTTCTTGGTGACTCCAGAGTCATTCTGCGTAACGCAAGAGACAGTCAAAAGTGTCGCTCAAAAAGGTGATTCGCCTTCTTATTAAGAATACACTTTGTAGCTTCTGTCTAAAATTTCATTTTTGTAACAAACTTTTGTAGCCGACTACTTTTCTTTGAACATCCATCAATTGCTAATTGAGACGATTTAGAATCCCAATCTCGGTAGGATTGCTGTATTTATTACTGAGTTTCTAGGGCCACCTTCTTGCTCCATCATCAGACCAGCATCATGGTACCATATTATTGTATTGTCATCTTGTTAAGTAGGTATCCACAATTTCAGCTCAATCGGTTGTAGATATCTGCTTCAAAATTGATTCCACCCGAACAAACATAGTTAAACTTACATACATCGCAACTATCGCAAGTTAAACTTGTAAAAAGGCACACAAAACGCATATAATAGCGGTTCATTATTTTAGCAGCTAAGTACTATTTAAATAGGCTTATATGGCCTTTTATAAGTAAATCATTATTAAGAAGAAAGGCACAGAAAAATGCGACCGTAACAGATAAAGTTACTCGACATCTTTGGAATCAATTTACGAATTCTTATGGCAGTGTAAGATTTCAATAAACCAAATATATTTATAGCCCGCGTAGCCATATGATCACAATTTCGGATTTGTAAAAATAAATCATCCCACTTCTGATTTTGGACTTCATACATATCGGTATAGAGGTTGCTATCGCTCGCGAGCGTTGGGAAAATCTTCCCTTATTTCTACGGGTTTCCCCTACTTTGGTATTCGTCCTTATGCAGATGTTATAAGGTTCTTTATCTTAAGTTATAGCGTAATATATTCAGTTCACAAAATGAATTGAGAGTGTTACTAACTTGGAGCGAGCCTGTGAACATATTCGCAGGGATCTGTTGCGTTCCTCTCTTGTTTGTGGGTCGCTCTTGCAATTGTGAGTTCTATGTGTTTGTTAGTAGAAACTCTTTTGTCTGTAAGTGCATTGGGAGAATTTTCTGAGGAGGTTCCGATCGTTTTATACGTTGCATATTTGTTGTTGGTTGCTGCTGTCGCGTTGGGTACATATTGGACCGCTTTGCCGTTTGTTTAGCTCTCATTAGGAGACTGTATTTGCCTCACCGCTTAGCATTATTTGTATAGAGCACTCTGTTTTACCCTCTTTTTTATCGCATTTAGTATCTTTTGCTAGCTTTATTTATACTTAAAGAAAATATAGCTATCAAAGACGTGATATACTTGTTGTAAACGCTTTATTGTTGCGCTAGTTCCTTCATTATTCTTCTCTCTCTTTCCCCCGATTCTGAGGGATGACTACATATAATTATTTTCCAAATATCAAATCACATTATGCAATCGTATTATATTACTATACTTCGTTAACGAAATATTCGTATTTTTTCAGTGACATTTTGCTGACATTAATAACCGTAGACTAAAAATTAGTCACAATTTTTTTCATATAGGCTATTTCTAGTTATTTCATTAGGTCTAAGGAATGCGGAATACACCTTTCAAAATCTTGCTTTAATTCTATCAGAAACCAACAACAAAACCAGGGAAAAACAGTCGCCGGCTTAAAAACTCCGGCTCGTCTGAACTGGATCGTCGTATTTTAAATTCCTTTTTAGAGACAGTCTCTGTCCCTTCTTATCCGCATGGAGAGTGGTGACGTCACAATGCCCGCGGCGCCTGTCCTGAAAACGTTAATTGCACAACTCTGGAACTGCCGACTATAGATATGTATGTGCCTAGTTACACATCATTACCTTGAGTTAAAAAGGGCGAATGTGCATTGAACGCAAGTTTGGTTTAGATTTTAGACAATTGTTTCGATAACCGCGCAGCCCTACTTCGCTCCTCTCATTTCCGAGTTAGTGAAAATGTATCCTAAGGTTGCCTGTACACTGGAGCGGAAAGTGTAAAATAGACCAATCAAATTCCTCGGAATTAAGTGCACTTCTCTTGGTCTTCACGAAGACGCAGCCTGATTAGTGAATTTTCTCCACTCCGCTTCAGTGGGCAGAATGCCTAGTTGCGGCTCCAAACTATTCCTGAAATTGGCTTAGGTGAAGTTGGCCGAAGTATGAGTTTCTGCAGCGAAGTGCCCTCCAAACTATCATATTCGGACAATTTCGGTCATCTTCGTGTGTAGTGTAAAGCTAGGATAAGACTTGAAATGTTGATATTTTCGTTTTAAGTTTTGTTGCTCAAGTGCGGTTTGCTACTCGTAGCTTGCCGCAAGAGTCCCATTTGCGACATTACCGCTAGATGAGGCGGCAAATTGCTCATTTATCTGCGACACTGTGAAATTAAACGTTGTTAAGAATGTGACGCCGGTTCATTAACAATAGATGGGGTTGGATGATCTTGTTTACATCTCATAATCTGGTCGTATATAAATAGTATTTTTCAGGTTGTTTAATATTAAATCTGAATGCTCTGAGGGTTATGGAAACGTCGGCTAACATAGTTTGAAAAGTCTTGGAAAAAGGGAACTTTCCAGAAACTCCTTACGAGCGAGTCACCACGCATGGCGTATAACAGGGGTGAAGGATTATATGGAATTGTTGGAGAAATTAAACACGCTGTTAACTTTAGGATGTATATTGACACCAAAATATTAATTATTGCAACCAGTACAACACGCTATGGCCGTAGTTGAGACAAGAAGAAAAAAATGTTGCCAGTTTACAATATGGCCATATAAGAAAGAAAAATAAAAATAAAACTTTCTGTTCATGAACATAGTTGGGGCGGCCAACATATACTATGACTATGATATTATGACAAAACAAAAAATTACTAAAAACCTAAATTTACAATTTCAAATTTAGTTGTCGTTAATGGGCAACGGACATAATTTTCTGTAAGAGCGGAGGAATATTTTATCAGAGCCAGCCATTTTTATCTCTGCCACTCTTACCCTATCATCAGGCCCAGGTATGACCTTCACAATCCTGGCCATAGGCCATTCTAAAGGAGCAGTGCTATCTGCCCTTACTATAACTAAATCACCCTCTTTCAGGTTTGGCTGAACATTTTGCCATTTGGGGCGGTTTTGAAGCTGTGTCAGGTAGTCTTTCGACCACAGTTTCCAAAAGTCCTGTCTTAATTTTTCAATCACCTTCCAGAATTTTAATCTGTTAATGTTTACATCTGTGTAATCAACTTCAGGAAAGCTGGTTAATGGAGCACCTATTAAAAAGTGTCCAGGCGTCAAAACTCTGTAATCGGAGGTTTCAGCGGTTATTGGTAACAGGGGTCTGGAGTTCAAGACCGCCTCAATCTGGGTGATGACTGTATACAGTTCTTCAAAGGTAAGTACTAAGTTACCTACTACCCTCTTTAAATGGTACTTAAGGCTTTTCACACTAGCCTCCCAAAGGCCACCAAACTCAGGAGAGTAGCTAGGAATAAATTTGAATTTTATATAGTTGTTGCAACAAAAACTGTCAACTGTCTGTTGGTGAGCCTTAGATGAAGCTAGGTTATACAATTCTCTTAATTTATTGGAAGTACCCTTGAATGTCTGTGCATTGTCACAAAATATTTGTTTAGGGGCACCTCGTCTAGCTATAAACCTTTTAAGGCATGCCAAGAATGCCCCTGTGGTTAAATCGCTTACTAATTCCGCATGCACTGCTTTGGTAGCAAAACAGACAAAAATAGCTATGTAAGATTTAGTAATTAATGGTTTACGGATTCTACTAATTTTAAGATTAAAAGGCCCACAAAAATCTACTCCTGTGACCTCAAATGCGCGTGCAGCTGTTACCCTTTGAGCTGGTAAGGAGCCCATCAATTGCTTTGCAGCTGCAGCCTTCAATTTAAAACACTTTACACATTTTATTAAAACATTCTTAACTTCTCTGATGCCATTCACTATAGAATATCTTTGGCTGAGCGAACTTAAAACTAACTTGGCACCAGAATGTAACAGCCTTAAGTGCTCCCTATGTATTAACAAGCGAGTAACATGGCAAGCTTTTGGCATCATAATGGGATGCATCTTATCATATGAAATATTAGTGGCATTTTGCAACCTACCACCAGTCCTGAGAATGAGATTCTGATCTAAGAATGGGAATAGACCACTCAAGCCAGTCTTAATAGGTATGTCTTTCAATAGACAGTCAATTTCCTTTGAAAAGAAATGCCGCTGAGTTTGTCTGATAATGACTATCATAGAGTCCTTTAAATCTTGTGGTTTCAGTGTTAAAATCTCAATGTTGAGGGAATTATAATCGTTAAAAGTACTCACAAGACTTTGTTTTCGCGCACACAACTCACTCTGTGTTGACACTGTAGACTCATTCACGAACGTTTCGCCTCGCGTTATAGCGCCTTTCAAGGCGCGCCGTCTCGCTTTGAGCTGCAGCAGCACCTTCGCAGGATCGGGAACCGGCGGATCAGGCGTCATCTTTTACGATTGTAAATAAATATTGTTCACAACAAACACGCACTGGATTTGCGGTTATCAGCTGTCACATCATCCTTACGTCAGATGTCATTTGACACTTGACGTATCCGAAGTTCGCCAACTTAGAGGACGCGGAACTGTCACTGAACGTCGCGGAGATTCGAATGGACGCGGGAAGCCGGTTAAAACCGCTTATGACAAAAATGGCCGCCGGATTCACTCCCGTAACACGAACTTTCCTTTTGCACAAAGTATGGATATAGCCGTACTTAATTTCACTTATTGCACTTTGTAGTTTATCCAATGATTGTTCGCTGTGCGAATGCTTCACGGGCCTATATAAGAGAAAATTATAGATTTTCTGGCTTGAAAGTCACACGACGCGCACCGCCACAAACACACGCGAACTGTTTATTTTCGTGATAAATAGCACTTTTTCACTTGTAAATCGAAGGACCACACAGCATGTTGGAGAAATTAAACACGCTGTTAACTTTAGGATGTATATTGACACCAAAATATTAATTATTGCAACCAGTACAACACGCTATGGCCGTAGTTGAGACAAGAAGAAAAAAATGTTGCCAGTTTACAATATGGCCATATAAGAAAGAAAAATAAAAATAAAACTTTCTGTTCATGAACAGAATACAATCATTCTATATTGTTTGTCTGGTCCGTTTTCTGCACTTTATCCAAGTCGCGTTTGCCATTTGAAAAAACCTTTATGCATTACCATCTATCGCATATTTTTATATTCTTCGGGCTATATCCAGCACATCGACTAGCCACAAAAAAACTCGAATTCAACTTATCAACCATCACCTCATGATTGGTCACACACTCCGAAAAGGCCCCGACCAAAGCAGGCTATGGATTGGAACCCGCAAGGGAAGCGAAAACATGGTAGTCCCAAACAAACCTGGTGGCGCGCCATACGTATTGAATTGACGAAGTAAAGCGAATCGGGGAAGTCATGCTCAATATTGATCGGGTTGGAGAGTCACTGTGGACGCCCTCTGCCCAGAAGATGGGGCCATCTAAGGGACACAGGATCATTATTTAATAAGTATGTTCAGCACATGCCTCTTCAACTGGTTTACAGTGAGAGCTAAACGAACTCTTCTAGGTTACTAATCTCTTAACGATTTCTTCATTCCTAATTTGATCACGTAAAAAAACTCCGAGCATAGCTTTCCCTAATGTTAAACACTTACAAGAACCATGGTAAGAGACCACGATTCTTGTGAAAGATATTTGTGAGTTTGTCACATTGTCGGGTATCAAAAGATGCCAACTCGGCCAACTTAATCCAAGTTGGATTTGACTATTGCCCTCTTTCCCGAGGGACCTACCTAACTTCACCATGTAGTAGATCCATCGATCGAGGAAGGAATTGGTAAACTAGAAATGCCAGTATAAAAGGTAGCAATTTGAATGAAAATATTCTCAAGATTGTTAGGTGTTACCTCTATTTTATCAGGCCAACGGATTCCTTACGGCTCGGGAATATACCTATTCTGCGGAGATAATTCATAGGCGTCTGGGGATTTGTCTACCCTTTGGAAATGTAGTAAGGAACTAGCGCAACAACAGATACTTTAGTCGTTTTATTTGGGTGTGCGTGCGGGCCAGACATAATGATATCCATGGAAAGCCATACCATAAACGTTGGCAATATTTCACAATTATATTAAGTTTACAATACTTTCTCACTAATGCGTACTAATGCGAATTATTGAAGTCTAAAGTTCGCAAAATGCCCTTTAAGTATATCTTTTTTTGTTTACCGTTCGATAACCGTGAAAAATAGCCCGGGATTTTTACATCGAATGGTAAAAAAAACAAATATTAATTTCTCTTGCGTGAATCACACATATTTTCGTACAATATTCACCTTTGGCACAATTAGGAGAGCACTCGCTCCGTAATGGCAAGAGATACTTATCGGTTCAAGTCCGGTAAGGTGGCAAATCTTTCATTGTGTTTGTTCTTTGTACCATATCTATAACATTAGTGAATAAATCCACTTATAAAATATATGACGATCATGGAAGTGAGACACCATGTTTTTCAAAAGCAAGTATGCGTATGAAACGCCTTAAGAATATCCGTAAAAACCGTCTAATGGATACAAAATAATTTCGTCACGGTGACGAGTTGTAAATGTGGAAAATTTAATTATCATTCTAACTGGTAGACCGTGGTGATTGTTATTCAAGAGACGTCCGCGACCGTCCACTGACGTAAGCGGGGTATTGACTCGCAGGATGTGTGGAGTGGATCGACGAATGATTCCAATTGGTGTTGCGTAATCTATCAATTCTCTTTGGAAAAATATAGTGGAGGATATTAGTCATGATGATGTAGAGTTGTAGTTTAGCAAACAACATATGCAATCTATCACTTTTATGTATAAAAAAAATAACAAAATATAGAAAAGCGTTAAGCATGACAGATATAGAAGAAAAGGAAGCCCAAAGAAAAGATGGATGGATTGTGTGAAAGATGATATGAATAAAAAGGAAGTAAACGACGAGATGATGAGTAATAGGGAAGAGTGGAGGAAGAAAACATGCTGCGCTGATCCCCAATAAGGGAATGATGATAAAATGCAACAAGAAATTACAAACCGATAATCATGAAACGTCAAGAGTGACACTGCGACCCCTTTAAAACCGCGCGCAGCGACAACTAAGCAAAACGTTCCGATACAAGGAGTTCGGAATACTCGTGCACAACATGATTTTGCATTCACTACTGACATAACCATTTAATACAGAAGATAATAGAGGAACATTGAGAGACCGCGTGAGGATAGCTGATAGATTGAGAAAAGTAGGGAAGACTAAGATTAGTGCAGATTTACTTATAGAGTCCATTGCTTTATCTTATCATTTATTTATCTCACGATAAACTTGTAGGCCCGCTGACATGGGAATAGCTTCTTAAGAATATCAATTTTGGGTATTGGTTTTGCCCAAAAGTTAAGAAAAACTAATCCTTATCATCAACAACTTTATCATCAACACTTCCTATCAGCAGAGATCGAGGTCTAATGCAAATATAAACAAAAAACGTGGCCAACAGTGAGGCTACATGAAGGATCTCATCAATAAATGATTACCATAAGTGGATTAACCTTTATTTTTTGCAAGAACACCCAGAACTGGGCCTCTGGATGGTATTGTTTTCACCAAGGCAGTGTTTCCGCATGGATTAAAAACGTAACAAGTGCGTATGAAACTCATAAACAGTTACTCCCTTTCAACCCAGTACGAAGGATGAGAGGGAGCCGTGAAATCTCTCTAGAAACATGCAGATGTCATCCATTTGTTATTCAAATTCCTTCAGACATCGCCTGGAACGCACCACGACATTTCGATGAATATGTAAAAACGATTATGGAAAACTTTTGAATTATACTAGAAGGTACTCTTTATGAATGTTTAAGAGCTATTACGTACGAATATTCTAAATCGTAAAGTTAACTTAAGCGATACTGTGCACACTTCTGAGGCCCTAGTAAAATTTCGACTTGACTCTACTTGACAAGCATGAGCTTGAAATGGAAGAATGAGCTGCAGGCCATTGCGAACTCCGTGAGTTCTGCCTGCTATGCACTCCGTAGTCTCAGAGATGAAATAAAATTGCCCCAGCTCAAGATGGTGTATTATGCACTGGTAGAGTCAAAGATCTGTTACAGTATAAAGTTCTGGGGATTTCCCCATCTAGTTCATTATCAGCCAAAAGACGTCCACTGCTGGACATAGGCCAGCCAGGGGAAATAGTTATATAAGACAACTCAAACAGCGATCGCAGCTCAAAAAAAAGTACAATAGTGAAAAAGAGTATAATTTCCATCAAAAACATAAATGTGAAAAACTGCCAAGTTCGCAAACGGTATCGCTAATAAAAGAATTGAGATCTCACTGGAAACCAAGTTTTTTAAAGCTCTTTAGATCACAGCTTCTATTAAAATTATTTGTTATGTTATTTGCGACTCAATAAACCGAGTGGAAAGTCTTGTCAAGTCAATACACATACAAAAAATAAGCACATATGGTGGACTTAATGCCTTAAGACATTCTCTACCAGTCCAACACTAACAAGAGTTATGACTTTTCCTGTATATGATGTGACTTATACCAGTAATACCCCTTTTCACTATTCACACAAATTGTACGATTCCGAAGTATAATATTTTCAAAACAATATTTTTTCCCAAGTTTAGCAGTATTCTTTTAATTGCGTTTTCCATTGTAACTTAGCACAACATTCGCAGAATTTAAGTATCTATTAAATATTTATGTTTTTTCCGAGATTCAAGATTCTTAAGACCAGATTAAATGTCTAGATCGATAGGTATTATTAATAAAATCGTCTAGACAGAAACGTTATAGACAAGATAGGTGAGACAAATGAGATTGTTAATCTTGTATAAAAAAAAGAATAACGAAATGGTGTACAACTCGCAACACCCACAAATCTGTGCGTATATTTTTAAATCCTTTAAAAGCAGAATGCAAAACATCCTAATTCACTTAACAAAAATACCTAGGCAAATAAAAACGATTTACTTTTAATTAAAGTACGGGTTTCCCCGTTGTCGCTCGACAGAATTTATTCCTCGACGGGCAGCATTGACGAAGGTTCACGCTTGTATAATAATCAAAGCACTAGATATTGGATAACAATTTATTTTTATATTGAACTAGAACAATTATCGATCTCATAAAAGAATCAGTGACAACTACGCTGACAGGCGCCAATCTCGCTGACAGTTGCCTGTGTTGCCAGGCCATCAAGTACGTTCCGTTACGTGTTTTTAACAGTCGGCCATCCTGGCATAACCTTCGTCCACGAAGGTCATCTCATCAAGACCTTCTTCAACTTGACCAACAGCATCAGCACGCTCGTCTCAGCAAACTTCACTCGCATCAGTTGTAGCGGACTCCCTCCCTGCTCGTCACCTTAGCTCTGCGAGAAGACCAAAACATATTTAGGGGAACCGTTACAATCGTCTTGGGGCGTACTTGGGCTGCGATATATTCACTTTATACTGATTCAAAGGGATTAGAAATTCCAATCCAATTTCAATTAGAGATGGAATTGTATTGACATGTATCTGACGTACATTATTCTACCCAAATTATATCATAATTTGACATCACCAAGTTGTCTTATACGATAGCTATGATATAAATTCATTTTCCTTTATACATTATTAGAATTACAACTCTGCGATTGTACAGATTAATAGGATTAATTAACATCAATCATGACATCAAAGCGAAGTTTATTTCCGCTACCGACCCTGTTACAATGAATGACAAACCGTATACACATTCACCCCGGTAGATTCCCTATCAGACATGGAACGAACTCACAGTTTATTCCAGCATAGTAGAGGCGGCTTCCACTCGCGTAATCAGCCTTGGGTGCCACGCTTTCAATCCACAAAGACGTGCAGAACAGCTCGTGAAGTCTGCCACAGCAGTCGTTCATAGCAGCCCTCGCATACAGCTCATGGAAACAAAGGTGTTTGTGAATAGTGACGTGGTAACCACTACGATTCATCTTAAGAGTAGGTACATTAATGATGTTATCATTGTCAGATAATAAAATCATCTATAACCACTTCAGTTATTTAGTATGTACTTAAAATTACTGTATATTCAACTCTACGAAACACAAACAATTAAATTTGTTAACATTATTATTATTATTACACAAAACAGCAACGTTATTTTCAATAGGTATTGAAATGTATTTCTAACTAGTTACCTAAATCTAATACCCAGTATATTTTTTGCATTAGCTATCTTAATACAAGAAGTTCGCAGTCTAATAATTAGATAGAATAAAAAAAAATAAGTCAGAACATGATCCAAATTACGTTTTACCCCTTGTATGCTTAAGTGCAGATCTGTGCAAGACATTTGAACCTGATGTTAAAATATCAGTTAGTCTCAATTTGATTAGCAAATTTTTGACATTGCATACGAGAGGTTAAGCAATCGTGTATCTCGCAACAACATCATGCTACGTTACTAACTACTTTCTGACTGAAAACGAAAAGATCAAATAGTTACAGTTACATTTCCTAGGTACAAAATCACACTTGTTAACTTTACGTTCGGCCATCCACAACTAATTGAATGACCCCATTCAATATTTTTGAAACAAGAACAGTCTATGGTAGATCACCGCTCCACTCACTTGCTTCGAAATTTGAGATGAACTCTATTTATATAATAAAATAAGAGTGTTGACCAGTAGCTGTAGTTATCAACAAATAGCTGGCAGTCCCTACTTCATGTGTATTAAAATATGCAACAAACTTCCCTTGAGCCTGAAGACCTTACCTTGAGCCTGAAATTGTATGCATTGCTATGCGAATTTAACTTTTATTCAATAAGATAGTTTCTGAATACGAGATATATACTTTTAGAATAACAACTTCTCCTATTTTGTTGATTTAGAGAAACATCAACTAAATTTAGACACCAATATTCGCATGCTGAATAAGTAGAGTGTGGAGAACAACGCTTATAATAAACATTGTGATACCTATGTAACCCGCCCATTTTACGCAAACTAATAAATATTTCATTTCATTTCATTTCAATATTTCTTTTCATTTCATTTATTTAATTTCATTTCAGCTTCTGATGTCTTACAAAATCATGACAGCAAATATATATTCAGTTATGACACATAATCTTATTAATGTACTGTTTACCCCAAATAAGTTCAAAATAGTAATTTACAGTAGGTAAGAATAAGTTTGGGTACCGCTTCCACGCACCAGGTGCTTCTGCTTCCTCCTCCAGCGTGGTGGTTGGAATTCCACGTACCGCTTGCACGCACTAGGTGCTTCGGCCTCCACCAGCGTGGTGGTTGAAGTTCCACGTACCGCTTGCACGCACTAGGTGCTTCGGCCTCCACCAGCGTGGTGGTTGAAGTTCCACGTACCGCTTGCACGCACTAGGTGCTTCGGCCTCCACCAGCGTGGTGGTTGAAGTTCCACGTACCGCTTGCACGCACTAGGTGCTTCGGCCTCCACCAGCGTGGTGTTCGGAATTCTGGGTACCGCTTGCACGCACTAGGTGCTTCGGCCTCCTCCAGGACGGTGTTCGGAATTCTGGGTACCGCTTGCACGCACTAGGTGCTTCGGCCTCCTCCAGGACGGTGTTCGGAATTCTGGGTACCGCTTGCACGCACTAGGTGCTTCGGCCTCTGGAACACTAGAAACAGACACGGAACACCAGAACAGTTTCGGTATGCATATTGCACTAAGCCTGTAATTTACAGGTAAATGAATCAAACCGAATCTGATCATTAAACCAATTGCTTTCATACTAGTCCACAGGTTCCAGATCGTCATATCAAAAAAAAACTAAAAGGTAGTATGGAAACGCATTCTCACAGCTGCTTTAGCCTTAATTTTAGATGTTTTTCCTAAATTTTACTAAACAGACTACCTATTTCTAAATATGGGTACTTCTGCCCTTAGTAATTCGGATTCAAACCGAACAACTTGCTCATTACCTAAGATATCATTTAATTTCCTTGATATTATTTCTATTACTCTATATTATCCACTGATATCCTTACAAGGTCATCGGTCCAGCCCGAGAGTGAACCGACAGAAGAAAAGTGTGTGGCCATGTTTACACTAGAACTCAGGCAACCTTCGCAAAACATACCTACATGAGAATAACCTGCATACATATTGCATAGGTATTTAAAAGGATCTTTACACATTCAAAAGGGTATTTAAATGCTAAAATGAGCACATTCACATTTTCCATAAGTCATAACTCACAAGTTGCACAACCATAAACATACTGGAGTAGGTATTGGTTAAACCATAATAAACACAACTTTCTTTGCCCAGTAAATTAAAAAACAACTTAACTTAGCTTGCACTCTAACCACATATTATAACTAGGTCTGCCATGAGTGGTCTTGTAACGTGCAAAAATAATCAAATGACTTTCCAAATGCATGACAACTCAGTTTTCTTTTTAATTTTTATAAAAAGTCATAAAAAGTAATATTTTATCATATTTACCTACCCATTTTTATTAACTTTTAATGTGCTGAGCAGGTAGTCATTCCATAAAAATTCCATATTCAAATGGCTATAAGTAACACACTGTTAACTGTGAAATCTGAAACTGTGAGATCAACACAATACAATAATTGTTTTTTTTTTATTAGGTGCTTACTTGTCAAACATCATTTTGATCATTATCAATCCATGTGGAACATAGGTTCTTAACATTACAATGGATAAAGGGATCAGAGAGAGCTCCATGCGAACCGGAGCCCATAATACCCCTACCACAATCTTACATATACAACACAATGAACCAACATATATCATACCAATAACAGAAATACTGGGAAGATCTAGAAACATGTAGACAGACCAAAGAAATACTTCCGAGTAGCAATCACACACTCGCACCATCCTAATGAGAATCCACAAAAACCAACTTCGCAAAATAGTAGGAATAATAGCGGGACATAATACTCTGAACAAACGCCTTTTCAATTTAGGTATAACAGACAGCTCTCTATGCGGAGCATGCGTGGAGGCGGAAAGAAACCACCAACATATTCTACTAGATTGCAGACAGGTAGAAGCATACAAGATGAAGTACCTAGGATCTCCAAGTACCGTACATGGGGTGCGTAACTATGCGTATCAATTTATTTGTACTAATTTTAGTCGGTACAATGCTCATTCGATACAATTCCCAACCAATACAACAACACTCAATACATTCACATATTTTATAATCATCATTCCATACAAAGATCATTCGATCGAATAACATTTAATATAATGCATACTTCCCACAAAAAACATATGATATAATATAACGTTAATTTTATCTGATGTACAGTTAGCATAATAATAGGTAAGGGCGGAAAGGTTGCTCCCCCTTTCACTAGATAACATAGATGATATCCTAACTCGTCTCTTACCTGAAGTCAGAATCATTACCTAATCTAACTTAAGGCAGGTCAGACTTGGGTTAGGTTAGGTACGACGACGAGCGAATCGCCAGAACCGAGATTTTTCGAATCATGGATATGGCTATAATAATAAGGAATCAATTATACCTAAGTTAGTCACTTGTATATAAAATGAGCACTATAAAATATGATGATTATAATATAATAAATAAGCCTTATACCAAAACATTATTATAGTAAATAAATATATATATATTTTGAAATTATATTAAATGTTCATTATGTACAATGAGTTACTACATCCATTGAAAATACACTAAACGTCGCTATACTCAATGAAATCTTATTATTTATATTTATACCGATCATTACACACCCACCATATACGAAGCCACAACCAGCAGCAAGGCTTGTAGACTTGTGGAAAATACCAAGCACAACTAATTAACTATGTTCTTAATGGAAACAACAATGTAACTTGGCAAAACTCAATAGGCTCAACTCGCTTAAACCTTTAAATAAATTTTAAATTATATCCACTCAAAGCAGACTATATACGTGCCCTGTAGCCAAATACTTTATGGTTCACTTCTAACTATTCAAGTCTTCACTTATTTGGAATAAATACTGAACAATTTCTAAGTATTCAACAAACCCACATGTACACATACATTACCACACAAGTTGCATTGCTTGATCACACTTTAGTAGCACATAATGTGTGAACAAATGTCTTATAATTTACTTGACTTTGTCCCGTATAAATTGAGTATTTTACATACAAACACATGTAATATCAACAAGCTACATTACTTATAACATCAACTGTGCATGTTGATTGCCTTCACACATACTTACAACAGGTATAATTAATTGTAAACTTTAAACTCACCTATTAGGTCATAACGTGATACTTACAATATTTACCTGACATAATATTCGTTCTTACCAGTTGTTATTTGTTATTTATCATAACCTTTGCTGAACACTAGTTGTAGAAAGCTGTTAATCATTCCATTGCCACTAGTATATCTCCAATAGCAAACCACATTCTTGTCATCTTTGTTTGGACACCTACGGTGGCAATTCTCATCATCTTATTTCCTGGATTTGTTCACACTGGATGTCTGTATTCAAACACCAATTTAAGAAATTAGGTAGGCATCTGAAATCATATTATATGATAAAAATATTATTCCTTTCCATAAAATATGCTTGTTCATCATAGTTCAACGGGAGGGTATTCTGATTGTTGATAGCACCAAACGTACTGCTGTTAATTTGCAACTTGTCATATTAATCACCAGACATCCTATTTCTCTGTAAAACACAATACACCACACAAACACAATAGTAGCAATATATTATAATACCGTTAGTCAAAAAGGTATTTTATATAAGTCTTGTTTAGGCTTTGAACCACTTTATCAATTATGAGATATGTTTCCAAATTCCTCTGTACTGTTCAGATATCCATGTGCATTACTCATAGTGTAATCAATCAATGTTGTCATTTTATATTATATCTTAAGATGTTCAGGTTTACTATAGGTACATAATCCCAGTTGTACTAAATAACTAACAATAATGGTTTTTATGTAATATATTAGTTACTTGAGTATGCAATATTAAAATAAACTAATACTCATACCTCATTTACTCCACCAGTTGCTTAGTTACAAATGCAACTATTTACCTCTGTTAACTACAGAATTTCACCGACGACCATCGTCTCCAGGTTTCAAATAAAATATAAAATTCAGTTCACCTGTGAAACTTAGAAGCAAAACCACACACCACACCAATATTATGTTACAAAATGCATACAAATAATGAAAACTTGCTGTAAAGCCCACATGAAACAGGTAAGTAATAGACCCAATCATAATAATAATCAATATATGTCATATCACAGAACACTTTAAGATGCAATCAGTAGTATCAGTACACCGCCAGATTGAATGGCTTTTATTTTAATGTCACACATGAAAACAGTGATAGTTGGGTACAATTCAGCACAAATGAATGTCTGCCTCTCTTCTCTTTCCATTATATAAATTATAATTAATTAATTTGAATAATTCAATTGCGTATTAATATTATTTCATAAATTATCATTTATTTCCATTAGTATTGTATTATTAATGCATGCTGATTTGATATTAGTAGATAAATTAAAATGTGCAGTGCCCTTACAGGGTTTGTGTTGGAACATCTTAGATATTTAAGACCTTTATGTGCATACAAATGCATTGAATAAATGAATATGTATTTTAGTAAGCCGCATGAATGCAACACACATATAGTTTATTCATAATAGAATCGAGTTCCTTTCATCAAGAATAGTAGCGATGCACCCATAATATCCAAAGTACTGCAAAATACCTTACCAATTCATTATGGTGTAGTACAATACCTACACTCCGGCCAATTTCTTTCGGATTTTGAAGGACTTACCGCGTCACCGCCATATCGTTTACTTACACCAAGTCTTAATGAAAACTATCAAATATGTACTTAATGTTAACACGATAATACTCGTTATTTAGTAAACTATCCAATAAGTAGTGCCTTTACCAAAATATGAAATAAAACAAGAACGCAAAGCGTCATTCTTTTTTTTTTACGAGTCAACTAAGATTTCATACGTGAATTGATTAACTAGACCGAAATATTTTGTAGGCATGAATATCCCACTTCTGAACTATAATAATCAAAGCACTAGATATTGGATAACAATTTATTTTTATATTGAACTAGAACAATTATCGATCTCATAAAAGAATCAGTGACAACTACGCTGACAGGCGCCAATCTCGCTGACAGTTGCCTGTGTTGCCAGGCCATCAAGTACGTTCCGTTACGTGTTTTTAACACTTGGATGGAAATAATGTACATACTGAACATTGTATTGGACTTTACAGGGGCCTAATTTGATTGATATTGGCATAGCAATGACCGCTATCACTATCGCTATCATCATGGATATGTAGCTTTGACATCTATACTATAGATACTATTATACAATTATAAAGTATTGAAAATCAGTTGTCTACGGAAAGGGATCGTCATTTTGCGCGCGCGGCTCCCGCCGTACATCGCCATCTTTTAGTAGAAAATTATTTGTCCTCTCGTCAGGCTAAAACGGCTAGATGGATTTTAACAAATTTAGGTACAAGAATAGCTTGGACATCCAAAGCGGGTTATAGGATACTTTTTACCCGAATACGGTAAAGAATAAAGTACGCGGTAAAAATAAGTTACGCGTATAAATCAAGGTTTGCTATTATTCGATCGGCAAAGCGAAAATGTAACAAGAATGCATAGTGTTAATATATCACACAGTCATTGAAAACATCGAACTACATCTAAGTTTTCTTACGAAAGGTTCGTGTTAGCTTTGTTTCAGTATAAAATTAATTTATAATCCCATTCGCGAATAGCCAACTATTCTAACGATACATTTGCACCAGTGACCGTTCGTGCAACTCTGTCAAATTCGTCGATCTGTATTCTTTTTTCAATCCCAAAAAGGCCGGCACCCACGTTAATGGAAAACAATCGTGTTTTATTGTGCTCGTAACGCTTGATAGGCATATAAAAGTGCTCACCTTAAGAAAAGGGTCTATGCGTTGACGATAATGTCGGACTTTGTGCTTAAAGATATACCCTTTTAGTGCCCCAAATATATACTAAGGAGGTCTTCAAATCAGTTTCTCTTTATAACTGGACGTGGACAAACTTAAACGGACCCTCTTAGTTGTATGACGTCGTTTTATAAATGTTGATATTCGCTGAATAGTTGTTCTTTGAGAGTTTTAATCGTGTTAGTATGTTAAATCGGCCATTTATAAAAATGCCTAGGTCCTAAACAGCTAAAACGGAAGATCAGTAGCTACGACTTATCGCGACTTTTTAGTTGCCTCAAATAGCTTATGGCGTTTTCGGAAGTAGTTACAGTGGTTGTAATACTATATTGAAACGGTTAAAAATAACATTAATTTTATATAAAAGTTAACCAACAAAATTAGTAAACTCATAAAAAATCTTTAACCCACGACGAAACACACATTCATAACACCCCTCGTTTAGCATGTCTGTCTGTGGTTTCGTAGCGCCCTAACGATTGATCCTAAATATTTGAATGCGGTTTTTTATCAAGCCTTATTTGCCGGGATGTTTCTTAAATTTGGGTGAAAATTTCGTCTCGTTATTTGTAGGTATATTCAAAAAAATAAATAAAAAATATTCACGGCAATGAAACTAAAACATGTACAAGTGCCCTTGTAGCCTACTTTGAGATTGAGAATAAAGCTCATTCCATTATTTCATTCACAGAAATACAGTTTTATCCTGAATAATCTACCTCCAACAATAACGGATCATACACTCAATACACTTGTAAGATATTGCCATATCTGATATCTCGAATCTAGGATTAAACTTCTTTGAAATTCCCACGCTATCTTGACGCAAAGTCCGAAAGCCATATCAGAAAATGTTGGTCCACTTCCACTTTCCAGTAGGTACCTACCGCAGTTGAAACTTCTGGGTTCAAGGACCGCTGAAACGGTCGGCAAAGTTGAGGGTCCGAACCGAATGTTATCATGTCGCTACTTCACTTGAAGTGCGGCGTGTTGACAGTGTCGTATTTTGACAAGCTTTTATGTAACTTCTTGTTATATGGTTGGTATCTTTGAGAGATCAGCGTGTGTATGTGCAAAGAGGGAGCTGTAATAAATGGATGATGTTGTATTTATTATATGTGTAAAAGATATACTTAAGGGTTCTTACATAAATAATCGAAAAGTACAGATGTTACACTAGGTACCTAACATAATTCGCCCGGTGACAACTAAAACTGACAAAAATTTCTGACACCCTTCAAAACCTCGTATCTAGTAAATACATTGACACTGAGATACGAGCTGTTTCAAGTAGGTATTTGTTTCTTATTGTTAGTGAGTTTTGCTTGTCAACAGACGATTTTACGCCACGACTTCGGCGGCAAGCGACAGCTATACGAGTGTCTCGCTCACTCGTATGGCCGCCGCGCTCGAACCTTTCGCTTCACCGCTCGCCGATGCCGCTGGTCACGCAAGCCGTGGCTGATTCGTTATGTTAGTGGCGCGCATATCCCAACTGACCTTACTCTTCCAGCCCGTCTAGCACAACTATGCTTCTGTCACTTTCTCACAGTACAGCACAGAACGAGATAGACAAATATCTCAAATATAAGTAATTATTTTAGCTTTATTAAATTTAATTTCGATTTTAGATTTTCGTTCTTTAGTTTTATTTTTTAGGTTTAAT
The DNA here is from genome assembly GCA_932273695.1 of Apotomis betuletana. NCBI lineage: Eukaryota > Metazoa > Arthropoda > Insecta > Lepidoptera > Tortricidae > Apotomis > Apotomis betuletana. The sequence continues at coordinate 4,427,079 of OW026302.1, read as the reverse complement.
TCTCTCAAATAGACAAATAAGTCCTACTTTTATGTCTGTGACAATGAAGTCGATGGTAATTGACTCGTAATAAAATACACGTCTTATTGGGTATTTCACTTTGATCTATGTGACATCTATATTTGGCCGCCTGCTGCGTGATTGTGATGACATCCGTAGTTACTGATAGAAAAGCCATTCGAACATTTTGTCCAAACACACGTTCTTTTATAGGGTTCCGTACCCTATTACTAAGCATCCGCTGTATGTCCATCGGTCACAATCACAAGTCACAACGCTGTATCTTTCCAGCCAATAGGTTACCAAATTAGAGACTTGATATTTACGCATAATGTCGCCGATATTACAACAAATACTGAAAATAAAAAAGTTAAAATTTAAAGAGAGTCCCCATACAACAAGTGTTTCACCTTATAACTTTCTACTTTTTATTTCCTAACGGTTAAATGTGCTATGGCTAATACCAAAAAATAAAAAAAATCTAACAAAAAAAATCCGTTCAAGTGCAAGTAACAAAAAAATACGCAGACGAAATTGCGGGCCCCTACTAGTAATACATTATTTTTCAAGTTCTCCACTACCCTAAGGTTGTCTGGAAGAGATCGCTCTTTAGCGATAAGACCGCCTGTTGTTTACCTCTAATTGTAATTTCTTGCATTGTATTTCTCCTGTATATTTTATGAGGTGTGCAATAAAGAGTACTTGTATTTGTATTTGTAATACATTATGTGTTTTAAATTTCTTTTTAAATTAAAATACTTTTAGTTTTATACTAAACATTGCAAAAATTACCCAAACACAGTGTCAAATGATTATTTTCTTTCACTTATTGCGAGCATTTATTTAGAAAAGCTAACCATTTTAAATCCGTAAACATGAAGCACTGCTGAAAAGCATTGGGGGTTTTTAAATAAATCTCCGCGCCGCGACAGGGGGGTCCTTCATCCCCTGTTTTCGTTAATTTCCATTTTTTCGTAACATTTTCTTGAGATATACGTATTCCTGACGTGAAACATATATTCAAATTACGATACGCTGTACGGAAACCTGGCTTATGACAGAAGAGAGATTGCAAAATCCGCAATAATAATGATTGTTTTGAAATGTATACCGTTTCAATTATTAGTTATCACATAATTACATGTAAATTTTTTTTGTTAATTCACGGTGTTGCGCAGATAGTGTTAGACAATAGAAATAAATCCCGTTCAAATGTGGCGATAGAAATCGATCAAAATTAATGATTTACTATTTTGACGAACATAATCGTTGTTATTTCTCTTAAATACATTCTAATTACATATTCTTAGGGCACTCGAGACGCTGCTTGCAATATTGATAAACCTTAAAACATAGACTTCGATCTAAAACTTAAAAGCTATCTAACACACAATAACAGTGAAAATTTAAATGTAGGCGATGTTTGGACGCTAGGTCGTCAGGGCGGTCATTACCGGGCGGAAATAGGCACTTTTACCCTCGTTAGCGCCCGGCTGGGCTATATCGTCGCACGTACACGTCACACTAGAGAATTTTTAGTTTTTCCTGATTTGCTACTATTTAAATTTTATTTGCCTAACATGTTGGAGTAACAATGAAATTTCGAATGATATGTGCCCTAACACTAGTGCAAGTTTACGTTTAACGCAAAAAAATGTCACGAACGCGTTTGTATATTTTTGTACTAGTAGATATTATAAAACAATGGTTTGACAGTTAACAAAGAACTAACTCTTTATTTTATATAAAAGCATACAGATTATATATAAATGTATTTGTACACAGATTGCACAACGCTGTCACTGGTATCTCAGTGGAGATTATTTACATAATGTAAACACAATCGAGACGCTTTGTTGCGTTGGAAACAGACACTTGAGGCTCTGTCCAAAATATCATCACTATCGGTCATGTGATTGGCCACAATCTCTGAAATATTATCATCAAAGTTAAAGTAAGTTAAAAAATTATATACAGCCTGTTACCGGCTATTTATTAAAACTGATAATAATATGATCCATTAGTAATTGTTTGCAAGTATTAGCTAATCATAATTATGTAAATTAACTGCAAAATTAAATTTCTTAAATCCGAACATTCAATGTAGTGGGTGTACAGCGTAATTGTCGTTACTCATATCACGCTGTCATTTAACACTCACTTGTCAATTTAATTTACTGTACATTACTGGCAATTAAAATTTTGTTAGAAAGTTAATAAAGCCTGAACTTAAGTTAATTAGTTAAATTAAGGTCGTGGCATGGATACGTTAAAGATCTATGTTACTTTACTCTACTTTAAGAAAAGCCTACTTGGCGGTAACACACTGTATAATATAATAATACATTTCCCTTTATAACGTTTAGAAAAAAATGTGAATAAAGTTTTATGTAAAACTTTTGGTGAAAAACAACAATCAAAAATACCTACCTACTGGTTTTAATTTTACTTACGAAATTCGCAGCGGCTCAACTTTACACATTCCTCACCGAGCAAAAAAGTTAAAAAATGTATTGGCTCCAATGCCAATCTTTCCGAAAGCCACAAATGTGCTCGACTATACTTGCCGCTCAATACCCTAGTGCACAAAACTCACGATTTAAACCCAAGGGCGATAAGGTTCACTATCGACGTCTTCTGTTACGATCTTCTAGAGTTTCACATCCTTTTCTTCTTAATTAATGTTCGGTAGAGCACAAAGCTACGATTGTGTATTTTTTTGTGTAGTCTGTACGCTTATTTTCCCACCAAAACACAAAAGTTGTAAGCGACGTAAGGAGTTCATAAAAGGTTGGCGTTTTTGTTCTGTTAGGTGGTACGAGTATTGCAGGAGTTTAATTTCTGTAGTATTAATTATAAGGGTGCTAGCGATTATGAAGCTTAATTGGTACCTTTGTTCAGGCTCGGGAACGCGGAAGGAGATTTAAAGTTTAAAAAATAGCGTTCAGAGTGGTGGTAATAGCCGCTCTGTTAATCAGGGATATGAAGGGGATATTGCAGGGATATTCGTCGTTTCGTTACACATCGTCATTATTTTTGTACCAGTAATATATAAGATATATTGAATAAACCTACTCATAAAGAAATAAAGCTACAAGCGATTTAACTATCTAAATATTTTATACATGTAGCTTCAGTACTAAAGACAAGAGTTCCAAAATTTTACCAACAGACCTAAATTAAAACAAAGACAAATATACTAGGTAAGGTACTTAATATTGTATCTGTTTTGTTTGGTATCTATGACCAGATCAGAGCTGTTAATACGTATGAGAGCGTTAAATCTAGCCAGAGCGAAGAACAGACCTAATACACACACAGCAAATCTTCATATCTTATACCTTTAAACGAGCAATTCTTGTATATTTATTTATAAGTATATAAATTTATTTCTGTGATCTCGGAAACGGCTCTAACGATTTCGCTGAAATTTGGTATATGGGGGTTTTCGGGTGTAAACAATCGATCTAGATTAGTCTTATGTTTGGGAAAACGCGTGTTTTTGAGTTTTCATGCGTTTTTCTTACCAAGCAGAATATGGTCGCCAATTTCGTCCTGCCGGCCACTGTCCGTCTGGTCCAGCAGGTTAAGACGCGGAGGGCAAGAAACGAGTGTTACGGGTTCAAATCCCGCTCGGTGACTTATTTTTGTTTTTTTTTTTATTTGTTAAATTTTATATTTTTTTTTTAATTTTTATTGTTTTTAGACAAGTTTAAAAAAATGTAGTTAATGTTTGAGATAACAATATATATTTCTCATAAATATGACCAACATTTACCTATACTGATTACGTGAATAAGATTTATGGTTTCGAGTTTTTATTTTATTGAGACTTTATGATAGATAAATTTACCGATACAAATTTTAAACACAGTTTCTCGGGTATTTTTTGTGACGCCGTCTCTCGAATAATGACATAAAAACTAACTATGTGTAGATTATCACCTAAACACCACCATATTACAATAAATAATAACCGAGCAAAGTTTGGTCGCCCAGGTACTTATATCTATTATTGTTGATATCTGTGGTCGCCAGTTCTGTTTGGACGCGTTGTGTATGGCTCTATTGTGTATAGCCGTAGCCGTAAGTACGTACGTACTTACGGCTACGGCTAGTGCGCTGTCGACTCGATTGAGGGTCGATAAGGCTAATTGGGGTGGATTTGATCTTTATCGACTTTGTTTACTGGTTTGTTAACGGAAATAGAGATTAATTGAAATGTCGTTTGTTACAGGTAATGGTTTTCTATGTCTGTGCCAGGATTAAAGTAAGTAAGTGGAATGTCCTCTTGACATGAAGAGTATCTTACTCACACTCATCGATACACCCCTTATGAGATAATCAGTATAAGTATAGAAGACTCTCTTTTCATATTACCGAAAGCCACGAGCGGCCTCAGATCCCTAATTCTATATACATCCCTCTGATATTTTGGAAAGATCTCCGAAGTGGCATAACACCTGGTATACGGCCATGAACCCAGTCACGCTACGTTTGCATCTCATTTATACGTGACGCTTTAGATATTGGGAGCACATATAACATAACCGGGTAGTAATCATCATACCTAGGATAACTTGGGGCACGTTCTAGGGATAGGATATCGATAAAAAAGATGTCGATATAATTAAATTAATATATGTGCTCAATGAACATTCTGGATTACTATAAAGAGGTTCGATGTCATATCTGATCTGATATCGAGCCTCTTAAATTAAGATAATAAAAGTATGAGGACGTCATTTCAATCCAAATGACAATTTACGTATATTATGAAAATTATTTTAAAATAAACATGTAAATACACGTTTTAATATGTTTATTTTTTCATTTGAAAATGTGGAGAAATAAAGTAATATTTATTTATGTCGATGACATTTAGACGTTGACAGTAACATCGATATATTTTTTGTCGATAAAATATTTTGCTACGTCACTTTCGTATAGGTGCCCCGAGTTATCTTAGGTATGGTAATCATATCACAAATCGTTTTAATGACAGTTAAAGGCGATACACACGAGATATACCCGAGACATCGCTTAGGCGAGAGCTCAGAGTAGGTACACTCGTGCCCTTTACCTGCCGTACATTAATGCCCTGTATACTGAGGCCCGGCATAATCTCGGAGAGCGCTGAGCCCGTTCGTTCCGTGGACTTAAAACATGGTAATTTTGCAGAGGTTTTCATAAACCTATTTCAGTCCGGTAGTAGATGGGAATGATGTAAAATAACTGCCAATCCTGATCTTGAATCAGTCTTGCATCTACCAGTAGGTAATTATAGATCACTCATATTACGAGTGGTCCACTAATTCAAAGACACCAAAGTCCCGGTCGGCGGAAGATGATCCCCGGGACATATCATTTGACATTTCAAAAAGTCAGCTTGTAATGGCAGCGATTTCTTAGTAAGCCTGGTAAAAATTGGTAACACATTTTCTATTATGAAAACTTCGAATTCAAGCAATATTATTAGGAGTACCTATGTCTCATTTTGTGGAATGTTCCAGGGATCGTTGCTGGCCGGGCTATAGCAAGCAATACCCAACTAATCTTATTAAAACTTTCGTGAGACGTATTCAATAAATGTCTTAAGCGGTTTACATTCACGTGAAATTGTCAGGAACGGCCCGACGTATTTCGATCTCTTATGGAGATTAATCTTTGCTTTACCTCAGCACTTAGCACTAAAGTACCCGCGAGGCTGTACGGGTAGCATTCCCTGATGAAGACTGCATACGAGTTCGAAACATGTCGGGCCGTTCCTGACAATTTTAACGTTTAATAAATACAGAACTAATGCTCAGTGTATCTACTCATATCTCCGAGATTTTTATATTCGTCAGAACAACGTTACGTAACTAAATATTTGATTTTAATCTTCGCCATTTTATAATAACCATAAATATTTATTTGTAGGGCTTGGCTAATGGCATATAATATGATATATGTTATATTCTAACGGGTGAAGATGTCATAAATGTTCGTTTATTGGTTATATCTCCAACTCCAACGAAGTAGGGAAAAATCCAGTAAAGTCGACATTCCAATGATGCCCTTTTTATACAAAAAGTCGTATCTTCAGTGTATATTAGCGTCAGTTAAGATGTTTCGACAATTAGAGACGAGACTTGTTCGGTTCGAGCCCAAAACCGGTCAAATGGTCGAAAGACGGTAGGACGGGAACGTTGTTTAAACGTGTATTTAGAATTCATTGAAATTTAAATGTAAATGTTTCTTATTACACAATGTGTTCATTCTTAAATACCAAATATCTTTGAAGCTTAGATTATTCATAAAGCACGTGGGAAGCTCGTGGTCAACATTTTAACAAAAAAATAATAGCATGTTATTTTTAATTTTGCAGTAAAATCTACGGTTACAATACACCACGTGTCTTTTATTCTCTTCTCAAAATTATCCGACCTCTATACTGCTGACCACATTAATATTTCGCCAACCGTACACAATACTGGCCGGCTGCAAAATGCGTTCGAATTTTGAATTTGTTTTCTTTTTAAATTGTCGAGCGCGGCATGGAAACAGCCAGTAATTCGTTTGGGCATGTGCGTTTCGTTTCGTCGCGACGATTGCGTTTTATTCGTGACCTTCACCTCGATCACAGGTGAACGCGCCGGAACGCATCCGTAATGTCTCGGGCGCGGCGTCTGACCAAATGAATACCTCTACATATTTCTGACATGGCGTGTTTGTATAGCTCATAAACACGTTTTGTCTGTCTGGAGGCTATATTGTTGTTTAATTTAGGTTATGTTAGTGCGTCTGGGTCACTCGAAAACTTGGTTGTAGGATTTTTACCATCAACTATATGTAAGTACTTATGTGTGTTTCGGTTTGGCCGCGGAGCACATACCTATTTTGATCATTGACCGATCGAGCGAAGCGTCATGTCCTCAGCTTGCGGCCAATATTTCTTTCGTATGTCTAGACTAGATGTTCGTCATTGTTTCATCATGAACCAATAATTTAATCAATTTCTTAACCAATTTTCATGAAATTTTGTGCGTAGGTTCGTTAAATGATAGTTTTTTTTTTAGTTTTTCGAAATTTTTCAAAATGGCGGAGTTACTACGGGATTGAAAACGTCAAGAAATATAAATTCTCTACCATTTAATAAACTCGCGAGGTCTCACGGAGCCATTAATAAGTTGTATTTATAAAAACTGAAAATATTAAAAACCAACAAACAGAAATTCGCATTTTCTTATATTATGAGCTAAGGATATATATAGGCTGTCTACAGGATAGACAGTTTAAGTTTTAAAAATATAAGGAAAGGCGTGAAAGCTCTGTCTTCTACCCAACAGTGTCACACAGAAATAACTTAAGAAAAAAGCTTAACACAAAGTGGTTTCAAGTGAAAAGTTCCAAGTGTAAAAGAGTGTTACGTTGAAACTCGGCCTCTGGACTTCTTTGAAACGGTTTGCGGCCGCGCCGGGCTTGGGCAAATTACGCACGCCGTCGATGTCGACCGCTTCGGAAATAGGACCCCGTCGACAATTAGGATACGTTAGCCGATTCGCCAATTTAACGTTCGATAAATTATCGGCTAATAATGACTGGACAGGCGTAGCAGAAAAAGGGCAGATGTGTAAGGGGGTCGAATGTGTTTTACTGTCTTTTCTTTCTTGGAGAATAATGTGGGCAATTAGGAACAGTGATTCACTTGTAGAGCGTCTATAGTGAAGTAGTGAAGTAATTAGGATAAGAACAGTGAGATAAAACAACAGGAATGTGACTTTTGTGTTTTTATATTAGACTTTTGTTTTATATTTTATACCTATGCAAACGTTTTTTTTTTTGGATAATTTCACTATTATAGTATAGTCTTATAGTTATAGTACATATTATACTATATCGATTTCGATGACGGCGACCCCAAGTGTTACGGACAGCTTTGCAACGCATTTAGTTTTAAGAGAGAAAATAAATAAAGATTATTCAATGCTTAGATATAAGATCGTTTGCCCGTATAAGCGGCTGAAATTAATTAAATTTCCCTGTATTATCATTTATTCATGTAGAGCTCCCGTCATGTCTTAGTAAAAAGACCACGTCAAAGCGAAGGTGACTCATCGGAAACTTTCCCTTCTTGGCCGAAAACAGATGAGTCATCTTTGTTTACGTTCGATGTAAAAATTGAGGAAAAATTATAGATTAATTTGAAACTTTGTAAGAATGTAGATTCCAGTAAATAGAGTAATTTGTAGAACATTGTCCCGGCCGTAACCGTCCGAGAGCACGAGAAATCAGAGACTGAGCGAGTCTCACGGCGCGCAGCGCGTTAAGAGCGACCGCGCGAGTGTATATCTCGGACGGTGCGAGCGAGACGGCCTCTTGCCGGGGACAAAGAATCTTTAGGTATTTTCACGCCTCACAGTCGGACGGGAGCTCCCACAGCGTAAACACGCAGATATATTGTAAATTCTAACGGCGTCAATCCGTAGAATAAGTTAGTTTTAAGCTCAGTCATGTATAACTTTGGTAATTTAATGTAGAAAGACAGGGCGGGCGTCCCCCTGGCCTCTAGGCAGAATTGTATAAAAGGACGGCCATTTTTCTATGTAACACAGTTCGACAGTCATCTTGTATCCTACGTAGAGTACCACTCCGTAGTCCGCGCGTTGATCAACGATCCGCCACAGTTTTGACTTCTCCACTTTACTTCCGAGTATTAACCATCTTTGTATACAGTAGCGTAGTACCATCGGTCCGCGAATTTAGTTTATCAGTGTTAGCGTAGTACCATCGGTCCGCGATCAGTGTTAAATTCATTTTAGACAGAGACTATATTAGTTAAGAGTAAATTTAAGTGTTTTCCGATCCTTGTTGTGTTTTGTTAATTTTGTGTAAATATATACCGTTGATTTTTAGTTTGCGTTTTCGTATTCGTCCGTTCGTTACCTATTTTCTATTTTACAGTCCATTCGCTCCTTACTCATCGCTGAGTTTCGGAGTGTCCATGTAGACGATTGCCGACGGACGCGGTTGTCCTCTACATTGTTTGGTCCTTCGAACCGGATCGGAATTAGTTAGTTTAGTTTAGGTTCGTTTTGTGTAGCGGGAAAAGTGCGGTTTTCCCAATCGTCAACAAAATGGTTAATACACGCGGGAATAAAAGTGAGGAGAGTGCACGCGTGCAGCGCGAGCGCACACAGGCTGCAGTCGACTTGCAGCGATTCGCGGTTGCAAATGTTGCAGTCGCACATTCACCGCCCGCTGCTCATGCCCGTCCGGGCCCTTCGGGACTGCAGTATCAGACAGACTCGCCCGAGTCTCCCGCCGAAGAAGCTCCAGTTTCGCCGCCAACCGATGCTGCGACTTGGCGCATCGAACTAGAAAAACGGATGTCGAAGAACGCCGAGCGCTTCGACCAATCACAGCGCACCGCGCCGGCCGCGTCGGCCGGCCAATCACAGCACTCCGCGCCGGCCGACCAATCAGAGGCCCGCGCGCAGCGGCGCGACCTCAACGTCACGTTCGGTGATAAAGCCCACGCGCCGCGCCGACCGTCATCACTTCACTCTCGAGCGTCGAACGCGACGGACGTGCTCCGCCGCGAGGCGGAGCTCGCCGCCATGGAGCGGCTCAAGCAACTTCGCTGCGAAGAAATCCGGATGGAACGCGAGCTCGTAGAAAAGAGGCTCGCCGTCGAAATGGAGCGCATCGACGAGCAATCTCGGGCCGGCGGTTCACAAGCCGACTCACAGCGACGCGTCAACGATTGGCTGTCCAACGTCCAACCTGCCGACGCGGACCAAGCGAGGCAGACACGGGATCCTACACCGCAACGCGAGACACGCAAGCGACACGAAGAGGAGCCCCGGACACCATACAGCCGTCGAGAACGCTCAACGAGTCGAGACCGTGTGATCGACCGCCTCACCGACACCATTGAAACCATGATGCGGCCACCTCCGAAACAAGTCTACGAGCTGCCGCCATTCTCCGGGGAGCCAAGCGAATGGCTCACTTTCTACAACTCTTACACCGAGAGCACCGCACGCTACAAGTACTCCGCATACGAAAATGTCGCACGCCTGCGACACTGCCTGCGAGGAGAAGCCCGTCAATGTGTGCAGCACATGATCGCCTCGTCCGCTCGACCCGACCTAATCATACGGGTCCTTAAGAAGAATTTCGGGCGCACCGATCTACTCATTGATCGCGCCATCGACGAGCTGCGAAGAATGCCGCCGCTCGGACCGAGCGCCAATGATCTCAACCAATTCGCCATACGCATCATGAACATCGTGTCAACGCTTGTGGACCTGGACCGCCGAAGCTACGGCGCCAACCCACTTCTCATCCGAGAAGTCACCGAGCGACTGAGCCCACACTTGCGCAGTCGCTGGTGTTCCTACGCTAAGGAACACCTGAGCTCCGCCGAAAACGAACTCATGTTGATGGCGGAGTTCCTCCTAGAAGAGAGCGATGCGGAAATGGAATTTTCCCACGCCAAGGCGCCGACACGAAGACCGACGCCCGCCGCCGAGCTACGGGGATCACAGCGCGTCCCAGACAACCGAGCAACAAGCGGCGGCGCCGGAAGAGGAGACGTACGACGCCCTCATGAAGATCGTGCGCACATATACGCCACAAAGCACGCCGACGGCTGCTTATACTGCGGCGGCACTCACTCCACTACAAACTGCCGCAAGCTACGCGAGATCACAATCGGAGCCCGATGGGATTGGGTCCGAAACAACAAGCTCTGCGTCACGTGCCTGGACCGCCGGCATCGCCGCGACCAGTGCCGCGCCCGCGGCTGTGATGTCCCCGGGTGCACTTACCCGCATCACCGTTTGCTACACGCCGATGCAAGCCCAACGCCGAGCAACGCGCCAGACAGGGCGCAGCCAGCACCGCCACGCACTTGGACGCCGAACGCGCCGTACACGTTGATCGCCACGGCGCCGTGTACCACCGAGCCGTTCGCCTACCGCCAGTACGTGCCGGCACCCCACGCGGCTGAGAAATTCGCCGCGGCACCAAACGCACCGCAGTATACGTTGAACGCCCCAGCGCCGTATACACCGATGCAACAAGCCGTCCCGTACGTGCCCTATCCGTACGCGCCGGCCCCCATCGCGACTGAGCAAGTCGTCGCGACGCCGAGTGCTCCGCCAGCCGCTCTGCCACAACCAATCACTGCGCAACACACTGCAGCGCCGCGACGGCGCCCCGCTACGCGCACAACAGACAATGCACCCGAGACGACGGCATGCATTTCCGAATTTACCTCCAACACGGCGGAGTTCGGACACACCACTACAGTGCTCCTCAAGATCATCCCGATCATCATTGGCGGACCACGCGGCGAAACACAAGCCTACGCTCTGATGGACCAGGGCTCAACAATCTCGCTCATGGAAGAGAGCCTTGCTGACGAGATCGGCGCCGACGGCGCCACCACGCGCCTACACATACAAGGCGTGGGATCCATGACCGCCAGTGAGAAGAGTCGGCGAGTACACGCTCACGTGCGCAGCCAGACAGGCGGCCCTGCGCATCCAATCGAGCTACGCACCGTCGATGACTTGGGCCTACGCGCACAACGGGCCGAGAAAAGCGATGTCACGCAGTTCCCGCATCTCACCGACATGGGCGCAGCCTGCTACAGCCAAGCCCGCCCACGCATCCTCATCGGTGCCGACCATTGGCACCTGATGCTGCCTTACGCTCTCCGCGTGGGCAGACGCAACGAACCCGCCGCCCAACTATCTCCCTTGGGTTGGGTGATCTTCGGGACGGCGCCGCAGCAGCACTCGAGCAGACAGCATGCAGTGCTGCACTGCCACGCCGTAGACGACCCGACGCCACTACGTGAGCCCCAGCCCGTGACGGCGTCACTCAAGTACCTACGGAACGCGCCGACCGAAGACAAGCGATGGCAGCCTACAGCAGAGGAAGACTGTCCCTGCAACCAATCCACTCCGGCGGCGTCACCCCGAACAACACAGTACGTGCCAACGTGGGGAGAAGACGACGCCCGCCGCCTACGCCGAGACGACGGCCACGCCATACACCGACACGGAATGGCAAAAGAAGCACTGCAGACAGCGTGCTCACACCGACGCGGTGTAACCTCGCACACAGCGAACCCACCAAGAAGCCTGCAAGAGACGCCAGCGGCGTCACCCCAACTACATGCTACATCAGTGGCGTCGCCCGCCGCGACGCCGCGCAAACAACGCCGACGGCGTTGCCCCCGTTCCGACGCCACAAGTCGACGGGGGGAGGAAGGCGTCGTAACGCGCACGACGACGCCACGCGCGCAGACACCACGTCAACGCGCAAAGAAGAGGGCGGACAGCGCGCGTCGCCTGGACATAGGCGCCCGGTGGTACAACGGCCCCAAATTCCTGTGGCAGCCTGAAGCGGAGTGGCCACAGGAGACGCCGACGCCGCCCTCAGAAGAAGCGACGGAAGCCCAGCCGCATCAAGTCGCGGCTACGAGCGTGTGGACGACACCGCTGCCCGACATCAGCCGGATCTCCCAATACAACCGGCTGAAAACACAACGACAGAGGGTGATGACGCACGCCGCGACGCCTGACGCGTCGCCAGGCGCCACTGCCGCCGCGGCGCCCGCCGCTACACCGGCCGCGACGCCCACCGCGTCGCCTGCCGCCACTCCCGCCGCGGCGCCCGCCGCTGCTCCGGCCGCGACGCCACCCGCGTCGCCAGCCGCCACTGCCCCCGCGGCACCCGCCGCTGCTCCGGCCGCGACGCCACCCGCGTCGCCAGCCGCCACTGCCGCCGCGGCACCCGCCGCTGCTCCGGCTGCGACGCCACCCGCGTCGCCTGCCACCTCACCCGATGCGACGCCTGCCGCTACTCCGGCCGCGACGCCACCCGCGTCGCCTGCCGCCACTCACGCCGCGGCGCCCGCCGCGGCGCCCGCCGCAGCTGTGTCGAGCTACAGCCGACACGAAGCGCAGCCACCATGCAGCGCACACACTCAACGCCGCCAGGCGTTGCCCCCGCTTCAGTGCTGTCGCACAACGGGGGGAGAAGAGCGTCGCGTCACACGAGACGACGCCACGCGCAATCATAGCGCGCCACCTGACGCCACCGTCGCGACGCGCTACCACAGCGCGCGCCCTGACAACATCACGCGCCACAACGGCGCGCCCAACCATGGCGCCAAGAAGAGGAGCCAACGACGCTGCTCGCCGAGGCCGAGGCGATGTCAACGCCCGGCCACTCACATACGTCTCCGTGGACCCGAGGAACGAGGCAACACATCCGGGTCCCGACGGCGAGGTGCAGAGCGCGAACGTGCACACCAAGGGCGGCGTATTTCGACGCCCGTGCGGAAGCTGTCCTCCCCATGCAACCCGAGTCTACGCGGCAGCTCGACGGGGGGAGACTGTTACGGACAGCTTTGCAACGCATTTAGTTTTAAGAGAGAAAATAAATAAAGATTATTCAATGCTTAGATATAAGATCGTTTGCCCGTATAAGCGGCTGAAATTAATTAAATTTCCCTGTATTATCATTTATTCATGTAGAGCTCCCGTCATGTCTTAGTAAAAAGACCACGTCAAAGCGAAGGTGACTCATCGGAAACTTTCCCTTCTTGGCCGAAAACAGATGAGTCATCTTTGTTTACGTTCGATGTAAAAATTGAGGAAAAATTATAGATTAATTTGAAACTTTGTAAGAATGTAGATTCCAGTAAATAGAGTAATTTGTAGAACATTGTCCCGGCCGTAACCGTCCGAGAGCACGAGAAATCAGAGACTGAGCGAGTCTCACGGCGCGCAGCGCGTTAAGAGCGACCGCGCGAGTGTATATCTCGGACGGTGCGAGCGAGACGGCCTCTTGCCGGGGACAAAGAATCTTTAGGTATTTTCACGCCTCACAGTCGGACGGGAGCTCCCACAGCGTAAACACGCAGATATATTGTAAATTCTAACGGCGTCAATCCGTAGAATAAGTTAGTTTTAAGCTCAGTCATGTATAACTTTGGTAATTTAATGTAGAAAGACAGGGCGGGCGTCCCCCTGGCCTCTAGGCAGAATTGTATAAAAGGACGGCCATTTTTCTATGTAACACAGTTCGACAGTCATCTTGTATCCTACGTAGAGTACCACTCCGTAGTCCGCGCGTTGATCAACGATCCGCCACAGTTTTGACTTCTCCACTTTACTTCCGAGTATTAACCATCTTTGTATACAGTAGCGTAGTACCATCGGTCCGCGAATTTAGTTTATCAGTGTTAGCGTAGTACCATCGGTCCGCGATCAGTGTTAAATTCATTTTAGACAGAGACTATATTAGTTAAGAGTAAATTTAAGTGTTTTCCGATCCTTGTTGTGTTTTGTTAATTTTGTGTAAATATATACCGTTGATTTTTAGTTTGCGTTTTCGTATTCGTCCGTTCGTTACCTATTTTCTATTTTACAGTCCATTCGCTCCTTACTCATCGCTGAGTTTCGGAGTGTCCATGTAGACGATTGCCGACGGACGCGGTTGTCCTCTACACCAAGCATACAAAACATTATGGACTTCGCCTATTTTATGCTCGAATGTGGCTGGGTAAAAAGATTAGTAACGGTATTTACGTTAGTTACGCTATTAATTCATCATCCTCCTAGCCTTTGTCCCATTTTTTGAGAATGAATTCTCAATCGGGGTCGTCTACCTAAATCCCAAGATGTGGCGTAGGCACTAGTTTTTACGCAAGCGACTGCCATCTGACCTTCCAACCCAGAGGGGAAACTAGGCCTTCCAGAGGGGAAACTAGGCCTTAGTTACGCTATTAATTATTATAGTGAAATGCATTTGTTGACCGAATTATACAAATAGGCGTTATTAGAAAAAAAAAAAAAAAAAACGTTACGCTATTAATTATTAATATTATTATAGTGAAATGCATTTGTTGACCGAATTATACAAATAGGCGTTATTAGAAAAAAAAACGGTACGTACCAACTTTTTACTAAATATTGATATTCCGGAGTTACTTTTTAATTTTTTTTCTTGATTGAAATTTTAGAATGTATTCATTTATTTTGAGAAAGATAAATCAAAATATTGGATTTATTTATCCATACATCTGAATAATTTTTCAGAATTCATGATCACTTTTCTCAGCGAATCGGGACACAGTGCCAGGTTTTATAATGGGACATGAAGCCTAAAGAAACTTAAACCACTCAACTAACTAAATCAATAAGAAAACGCAAAAGACCATCAAAGTTATGCGTGTTTCAGTTTGGCATAGTTTAACCGTCTCAGGTCCTTAATCAATGGAAACTTATGACCACTTAAACTATAATAATAGCATTAATGGGTCGCTTAAACGAACAGCTGTTGGGTTGAGGGCCCCGATTCGACGGGGAATTGCGATATCGCCTCTAATAATTTATGGGCTATGGCTGCATTTAAGTGACCTTTCATTCCAAGAAAAACGCTCTCTCGTATAGTAACGTTAAACTTATATGGGGTTTTGACATTGTTATCCGAGAGTGTAGCATTATTCTTGGAATAAAAACTCATAAAACATTCCGGAAAAATACAAAACAAGAAATTATAATTAGAGGTAAACTACAGGCGGTATTAGCGAGCGATCTCTTTCAGACAAACTTTGGGTAGTGGAGAACTTGAAAATTTACAAAAAGCAGAAAAGGGAATAATGTAGGTATACACGAAAAACAAATAAATACTTTTTTTTGGGACAATCATACACAAATCGACATAGTCCCAAACTAAGCAAAGCTTGTAACTACTATGGGTACTAGACGACGATATACATAATATATAAATGCATATATAGACAACATCCATGACCCAAGAACAATTATTCGAGTTCATCACCCAAATATTTGCCCCGGCCGGGATTCGAACCCGGCACCGCCGGCTCAGTAGGCAGGTGTCTGCAAACTGCGCCAAACGTGTCGTCAAACAATACATAAATCTTGGAAAAAATAAATACATATGTAAAAGCGTGGTTAAATTACGGACATAACACATGTGTTATATGGCCGATGTACCTTCTGGGCCGGGCCGGGGTGTCTACACAGCTCGCGGATAAACTAGTATTATTTGGGATACGTAGTCGCCGGCGGCCCAGTTGGGCAGAGCTCTAAGATTTGGGTGCGATTCAAACGAATCATACTAGAATGTATGGAAGATAACCCACTTGACGTTGCGTGGCTACCGTATTTCTGTATAGAATACGCAGCTTGGCTACACCGCCGTGTATCCCGATGGCAGGGCACTTTAGACATTTTTAACTAAACCACGGAACAGCTGTTGGGATCGGGTGCGAGACGAAACGGTCGACGACAGCCGCTCGACCGTGAACCACGAGCTTAAACTAGTTTTGGTTAGTATCGAGGTAAGCAAGGTCGTACTCGTTATAGCAAGTGATGTAATACTGATACAATTGTCAATCGCAAAGAAAAAATATACGTACGA
Organism: Apotomis betuletana; assembly: GCA_932273695.1. Classification (NCBI taxonomy): domain Eukaryota; kingdom Metazoa; phylum Arthropoda; class Insecta; order Lepidoptera; family Tortricidae; genus Apotomis; species Apotomis betuletana. The sequence continues at coordinate 4,410,624 of OW026302.1, read as the reverse complement.
CGATTTTGGAATGCTGTAAACTGACTTTATATTAGTCTTATTACATGTTTTGACACTACGCGTACCTCAGTGTTTACACCCTTCTTGCTCCACCTTACGCCTTTATTAGATCGAAATAGGGACGAATTCATAGTCATTCCCAAAGCGGCGTACGCGCATGTTCGCAGGTTTCCAGAGACAAAAAACAAGAAAAAAAGGATGTAGTTTGACTTCAGCGCTATTGATGTGTTGAGTCCAGATTAGGTGTAGAGCGATGCAACGGTCGATGACAATTCGTCCCTCATAGAAAAACTATAAATATTTTTACATTATACGCTAGGATATGCTGTAAAAGTGTTGCAAAACAGATATATTGTATATAATAGCTTTCTTTAGTGTTTTCACTTAAGCGCCACACATTTGTTGAGTCCAGATTAGGTGTGACTCGTGCGACGCCACAACCCTTCTCTTATCCATGAACAATGAGTAGAGTAAACGCATAGTGGTGCTTTCCTTGTCATTAGCAATCATCATGAATGATCATACCTAGTTATAGTGTAAAAATGCAGAATAATGCTTCCTTAAATGTTTCAATACAACGGTCGAAGACTTCTCTTCACTTATCCATAAAGGCTAGGTTAATTATGCTGCAAAATTCTGTAAAGCAGATGCAATAGCAGGATTCTTAAATGTTTTGACATAAGCGCCACGCATCTGCTGAGTCCAGATTAGGTGTGATGTGACGCCAGCGACGCCACGGTTGATGACAACTCTTCTCTCATCCGTAAACTATAAGTAGATACACTAATTCTGGTACGCGCGCGGCCATTTTTATAATAGGTAATGAAATAAAATGCATACTATAATATTGTCCTAAAATGTTTTGACATAAGCGCCACGCATCTGCTGAGTCCAGATTAGGTATGACGCGAGCGACGCCACGGTCGATGACAACTCTTCTCTCATCCATGAACGAACGATAGATTAACTAATTTAGGTGCTAGAAAAACAACGACTATAAATAAAACCAAAGCGAAGTATTTTAGTTCAGAATAGTTTTTTATTAAACCTACTTGCAATTACCCGTGGCCTCGCCCGTCGTAAGATGACGGAGAATTAAGTATCCTATGCTCGATCTAATCATTATTAGCGTTATATTTAATTCATTCGACGGCTGGTCTTTGAGGGAGAAATATTCAGTTATCGTCATAAACTTTCGTGCTCATTATTTTATATGTATAATATTAGTAAGACAGTGTCCTATTTCAGACAAAGGCTTCTCTCCTGTTCCAATTCGGAGTAGTTTGGTCAGGCAGTCCTTATAAGAGTGAGTACTGTACTACAACTGAAGGTCAACCCACTATGTACGTCTCGGCTTGTCACGTTGTTACCCATCTAACCCATCTTGGGGCACATAAAACTCATACATTGTCGTTTAATACATACAACAAGTTCCACACAGTTCAACATTGTGGTTTTCATCAGCTTTATCACATTTTGTCCTTTGTGAAATCGACAGATTTAAACCTTTGTGACGCATCACAAAGGTTAGTCTGAAATTTAAATATTATTAAAAGTTTGCTTTTAGTTAATGAGCTAATTCATTAAATAAAAGCAAACTTTTAATAAAATTTCTTTCAAGCTTTAAATCGTATTAAATTAGGTGTCTCTAGAGGCGCGTCAAATATTATTTTTATTTCGATTTACTTTCATATTTTACTGGGATCAGAATTATCCTGTTTTCTCACTCATATTTTGACGACGCGTTTGGCTCGGTTTGTAGACACCTTCCTACTGAGCCGGCGGTCCCGGGTTCGAATCCCGGCCAGGTCAAATATTTGTGTGATGAACTCGAATATTTGTGCTTGGGTCATGGTTGTTCTATGTATTTAAGTATATATTTATCTATATAAGTACGTATATCGTCGTCTAGTAACCCATAACACAAGCCTTCTTGAGCTTAATTTGGGACGAGATCGATTTGTGTGAGGTTGTCCGATATTTATTTATTTTATTATTTTGTTTTATTTTATATTATTTTGCTTATCCCACGAGAATCTTACTTTTTTTTACAGTAACTACTAAACTCTACGGCGGTTATGATACTGGCACCGCATCCCGCTGCGGAGTGCGAATGGCAACTAAAAATGCATTAAAAACACCGCAGTTCGCACTTCGACGCGGGATGCGATGGCAGTGTGATAACCGACTACGCAGATAATCCCAGTTAGATTCTGATAATATATGTACATTCTATAAGCTTAAATACATATTCAATTCTGCCGGTAAACAGATATCGCTTCACTAATGACTTAAAAAATGTCATCCGATTAGCTGGAACAATTTAAAAGATCTACGTAACTCGTGTTCCAAGAGTTCCATAGCTATGGAAATGTATGCTAATCACGCGGCTTGCGAGATTTATAATTGTTATCTTTGACAATGGGGCCGTCCTCGCTCGATAGCCGACCCATTAGGAGTGACGGAAAGTGATAATTACTCACTACCAGGTATGTGGTGGGAATAAAGAGAGTTGATATGAAATATTCATCATTCTTACGTGTTCTTTAATACCTATTAGCAATATCAGACCGTTTAAGAAAGGTTCAAATCCTGGCAGTGTCGCCATGTGATGATAGTAGATGTTCGTTGGCGGTTGATGAAGTTTAGTTACCTAAGTCAAATCACGAAAATAGGCAAGCTGAAGTGGCAATGGAAGGGGCACTTGTAGAACCGGTGGCCGTTGGGGCAGAAAGGTTCTGGAGTGGTGATCACGTACGGCAAGCGCAGTGAAGAGCGGTCGCCCGCAAGGTGGTCAGAAGACCAGCCCGTTTAGCACAACTCGCGACTGCTGTCGCGCGACATAGCGGTACCCGTCACTCTCTTACATTACTGCACAGAAAGAGACACCAGGGTAATTATCTCATATAGTTATGGTGCTGTACGTCTGGCACTCTTTGTCTCGCGACATATACTACCTGTCACTTTGCTTTCAATACTGTGCGAGCAAGACAAGGGAAGGGAAAAGTCGCGGCAAGATATGCTAGCCCTGCTGGTTAGAGTTGCGGGGACTCTCTGGATATCCGGCCCATGTGGAAGTCTATTGAGGAAGCCTGTGCAGCAGTGGACGTCCTATGGCTGAAATGATGATGCGATGGTGACTTTATGTTTATGGTTGTCGCTTATGTAATTTTTTGAAAACCATTTATACTAGTTACATGAGCTTATGATATGACATCCTAAAATGTGTGCAGTACACACTCTGAGTTCCATCAGTTATCCGCAGAACTGTGTTGGAAAGTTTGGGTAACTTCGTTAGGTACGGATGCGTAGCGATTCTCTACTACTACTATTCCGGATTCTCCTAAGTAGCAAACAGGTTATATAAGAGGCTATACATTAATGGCACACTGCAAAATGATCCGATATCTATTTAACGTAAGTAAGGAATATAAATATGCACTAGGCGTAAGAGACTCAGGAGGTATGGATACTTAGGTATTCTCTGCACATGCTCTGTGTTTCTGCGCAAAAAAAATATTTAACCCATAGCCACACATTTTAAGACCAAAATATAATTAAAAGACACGATATCGTATTGTGGTACGACGCGACATCGTGCCACGATGCGACGTCGTGTCGTGGAAATAGATATTAAATCCAAAACAAAAAAAAAAAAACAAGACATGTTACATAACAGACTATAGTCTGTTAAGCTCATCACGATATATTGCATTATGTAAATGTATTGCGTACTCAGTATTTGACAGAGTTGGCTGACTCTGCGTTGAGCGTTGACTCTGTCAAATAGTACGCAAAACATACCGTAATCTATCGTAAAGTCACCTATATATCTTACCCGTGTGTGACGGGCGTTGTATGTCGTCAGTCGTCACTGTATTCTACTAAGCCGTTTTAAGTGTTTTAAATGTAAATCACTAAGTGTTCTAAATGTAAACAACGCGGAAGATATTATTCTTAACGCATGTCTGTCTTCGACAGTTTTCGACGGGCATAACTCGTTGACAGATAATAAAAAACCGTTAACAATCTCTAAAAGAAACCAGGCTGAGCCACCCCTGTCTTGTGTCATTACCCTTAAAATAAAATTGAAATATAGGTTAAGCCAACCCCCTGTAGCTCCAGTTATTGGATTTCAAATTACTGGGTCTCTGACGTTCTATTTTAACAATTGTAAAGGGGGCGACTAAGAATAACTTCATGTTACAAACGCGACAGTTATAACTTTTTTCGGGGACAGTTTTGGGTAAACTTTATGTGTGTTGTATTTTTGTGATGTTTTTAAAGTAGTTACTAATATGACAACTTAATTAAATAAGTTCTGCATTGATTTTGTACTACATTTTTAAATACTACTTTCGCGACACTACTTAGAAATGTGATATCATAGACGTTCTAAATCCAGATCACAAAACTGCGTTTTACTATACATGTGAAAACACGTCCCACATTAATTTAACATCAAATAAAAAAAACTGTTGTTGGCTTGTTGATTGACCAATTACAATGCGTCATTAATTAGTCAGGTAAATCGCTACGTAACATCTCACCCAAAACTGCAATAGATTCATCGTAGTATAAGAGAAACTCGCTAGTTCATTTAATTGCTTACTTTCCAGCCTCTACAATAATGTATTATTTTAACCAATGATTCATCTAAAGACAGATACCACAATATAACATTAGTCAAAAGTGGTACGTGCATTATCCGGGCAATATTTCACTGTCACAGTTAAACGGTATGTTTGCAAAAAAAGTGACTTTCTTTTTTATAAAATATCATAGAGGCACTCGCTGTATTTAGTATCGTAAGCGTACCAAAATTACTGTTTAACCCTGATTTTTCACAGTTCCCTTAAACACAACAGAAAGCAAGTATACAATTGTGCAATTTATATCTAATTTAATTTAACCCCATGTAGGATAGGATGTGCGGTAAATGGACAAGGCTCTAGGGGGTGAATGTAAACAAGATTTAAATTTTAAAGCAGTTTAGGTGCTGCGTGGTAACGCTCTCATATTACCTACCACGGTCAGTTATTAAGCATTTTTTCGCCTAATGAACCGACGAGACGAGACTACGGGCATGTGCGTGTTGGAATGGCCACATTTGAATTGTAAATTTTAAGTAGACTCAGTTTTTTTTCTGACTCACGCCTTGAAATAAATTCTCTGTGTCAGCTTTATAATTTCAACCAACATTTGGGAGAGTGTGTAGCAGGACTGCTTGAACTGATTTCACCTCTATTTCGTTTCCTTAGGTTTGTATGTTGTTAATATACTGTCGACCCATATATAGCGGTTAGCCTCAACGTTCCTCATTAGGACGGTTAAAGACTGGAATTGTCTTCCTGCTAACTCTTCTCGCGAATAATATAACTTTAATCTCTTCAAGACATCGTAAGTTGGAATTATCTACTCGTAGGTAAGCATACTTGACTTCATCGTCACTTACTAACAGTAAAAGTTAAAGTAAAATTCTTGCACTCTTGCCTTGAAGTACGTTATTTTCGCAAAACTGCCGAACGGACGAACATTTCTCATTAATTGTATTGTACTGCCGTTCTTGGCTAGAACTTTTTTTGTATGAATTTTGTCAGTGCCGCATGCAATTTTCAAAATTAAAAGCATGGGTAGATTAAGTAGGTACCTGAATTTCCTTTTAAGGATACGAATAATTTGTAAGCCACTTAAATAATTAGCGTTTTGCACCCTGAAGGGCCAAACTTCAGGCCCTTCAGGGTGCAAAACGCTATAGCCGTATAGATAACTGCGCCATCACATTGACGTATCATTTTCGACTTCTGTTTACATACTTAATTTATTGTTCCGATATTCTTTTCTTCAGACGATTATCTGGAGCTTCTGAAATATTATGCCTATTATTATGGGCCAAAAAATCTACTATCAAAGAATTTTAGACGTTTTTAATGACCAACGTTTAAAATATGTCCGAGCTTACGACTACTATTCTAATTATGACATTAGATTTGAATAAATATTGACACAAAGGTAAATTATGAAAGAAAAATGTAATATGATCTACTACAATCTAAGCAGGACTCGAACCTGCGACCCTACGTTTCCGGCGTAGTGCTCTCCCAACTGAGCTATTAGATCGTTGCATCAATTTCACGAAATCTTTCATTCCAATACCATAAGCCAATGAACTAACTTTTTAAAATTTAATGTCAGTAAAATTAGACATCGCACAAGACAAGAAATAGCTCGATAATGTTTTGTAATAAAATACTTTCTTCTCAAGTTCTAAAGGATTCCTAAATTACGTTTTATATTGGAACGATCACAAGTAAAACAATTTTCCGTAAACAATTTTCATTAGGATCGGCTTTCACTGTAAAGGCTTACACAGTATCTCTAAGCTTCTCAGCATCAACTATATTTTTAGCTTTATGCCCCTAAATGGCAATTTAATTATCTTTGAAATGAATCGCCGTCCCATTCAGTCCATATACTCTAATTTATACTTAGGTATATCAATCATTCAAAAACATATCAGATTCACTATTTAAGAACAGTTCTGGAGCCTACTTCATAAAAACCACACAGTCATATGGGCCATATATATCAAAAATCTAAGACTAAAATTACCGAAGATTGAAAATAGAATCAGAGCATTATCTTTGATTTTAACCGGACTAGAATGGCGTGGAAAGGCGTGGCATTGCCTGGTGTGGCGTAGCGTGGCGTGGCGGACGTCCGGTGCTCCGGCGTGGCAAGAATGGCGGGAATGGCAGACGCGCGAGAGCCATTACGACGCGGAGATTAGAACTGATAGTGCGAGATAGCTTGGCTCATGTGTACGGTAATTATGTGTGTTGGATTTAGCATCGCATTTCGATACGTTTAGGATACCCACATTACCTACTCTCAGTAAAATACCGCTTGTGAATAAGTATTTAGAATTAGAACAAGAAACGTTTGTTTGGAAGTGAGACGTTCTATATTTTTAGTTACCTACTGACTAAAAAGTAAAGAAGTTTTTACAGAGGTAACTGCACAATTTTGAAAACAAGCACCTGCATGTTTGTTGCAAACAAAATTATCAAAGACCACCCTATATTATAACACTTTTAACTATATCAACGACCTAGAACGACTGATCATGTGTTCTATGCCATAGGTCTAAACCGTGAAATAGTCACATATAAATTCCTTATATTAAAGAGAAAGAAATAATTCAGCGTCAGTTACAACTGATATAAATAATTAAAAGCAAATATACATGTATATACAACCCATTGTTATTCTCCGGTTTTATTACAAAATAGTAAGACACTATACCGCTCACGCTTAGCACAAAAAGTCGTATATTCATCCAAAACACACATCAGTTCCGCCCTTGCAAGAAAGGCCGGTGCGTGTCCCACATTTTACGGCACCATCCTGCAAACGAATATATAATGCTGACAATCACGTGACAGCGAGCACAACTCTATCTCCCCTAGTTTCCTGCAACTTACACATAACTTCACAACTTTATATTTGCTATTCCGATAACGCCACAAACTTCTAAGGCGCAGTAAATAGGGTGAAAAATCAAACTGGGGCCGTGGGTTGAACAAAAAGGGAGTCAATCTGAGGGAACGTTATTTTGGTCTGTAGATGCATACACAGGCGTTTGAAATTTTAATCGTTACATTCACCCTGCCTTAATGGTGCTCCAGGGGCCGGGTGATGTGAGTACAAGAGACATACGCAGTAGGACTAATGGTGTCCTTTTGAGCTAATTGCTACTTTTTATGATGTCATGTTTGCACGTTTTTAGTAGTAGAGCTAGTCTAACGTATTGTTACCATCCATGAAGTAGTCAATCAATTTTAGTTTTAAATATTTCAATACAATAAATTGTAACTGCCAATATGCCTCCAACTTTGATTGCATATCATCATAAACGAGTACGAGGTAGGTATATTAACAAACACAAGAACATTATCTATCCCTTTCATAATTCGTATTTTATTCAAATGGTCCTATTACCTGTTGGCTGAATGTATTTATTGTTTATTATATTTATGTATTTATTTGTTTTTGTTATGTATATATTATTATCATTTTCCGATTTTTGCACCGCCTAATAACAAAATCTTATTTTTTCAAGTTCTCCACTACCCAAAGGTTGTCTGGAAGAGATCGCTCTTTAGCGATAAGACCGCCTGTTGTTTACCTCTAATTGTAATTTCTTGCATTGTATTTCTCCTGTATATTTTATGAGGTGTGCAATAAAGAGTACTTGTATTTGTATTTGTATTTGTATATTGTAACTTTGGCTGAATTTAACCATACTTTTATTCCAGGAATAATGTAATAATGCAACATATAGTTTGACATGACTATCGGGAAACTGCGAGGTGTCTTCTCGTCCAACATACCTCAGTGCTTGAAGACGAAAGTCTTCAACCAGTGCGTGTTACCGGTGATGACCTACGGAGCCGAGACGTGGTTTCTAACTATGAGCCTTTTAAGGAAGCTCAGAGTCACTCAGCGAGCTATGGAAAGAGCTATGCTCGGGATTTGTCTACGAGATCGAATCAGAAATGAGGAGATTCGTAGACGAACCAAGGTCATCGACATAGCAAACCGGGTAAGCAAGCTGAGGTGGCAATGGGCGGGGCACGTAGCTCGAAGGACCGATGGCCGTTGGGGCAGAAAGGTTTTCGAGTGGAGACCACGTACCGGCAAGCGCAGTGTGGGACGACCACCCGCAAGGTGGTCGGACGACCTGGTCAGAGTTGCGGGGTCTCGCTGGATGCGGGTCGCTGCTATCCGGCCCATGTGGAAATCTATTGAGTAGGCCTGTGTCCAGCAGTGGACGTCCTATGGCTGAAATGATGATCTGAGAGTAAGCGTCATTATTGGAATAAAAGTTATATCGATATTTTTCGCATATAACGCCAAATTCCGTCACATTCAAATGTACGGAATTACATTTTAGTACTTATTTGTATATTTTTGTAAAATTATATTTGGTTGGCATGGATTAATTTATTTCCTGCCTCGCTAAACTGTGGAATCAACTGTCGCTCGTATGTCGTGGCGTATCCGAACCGATACCACCCTCAAACCTTCAAGAAAAGAGCGTATTCCCGTTTAAAAGGCGGGCAACGCACTTGCAACTCCTCGGGTGTTGCAGGTTTCCATGGGCGACAATAATGGCTTACCATCAGGCATTTGCTCGATTGCTTCCTATGCTACTATATTGACTTTAGAAAACCCTATAAGACGGGACTATTCCCCCCACGCACAATAACTTTCGTGAACACTGAACATTAATTAAGGTATAAGCGGCTTACGGCATATAATATCGAGCTTCATACGAGTTTTACCAAACGCATAAGCATGAATCTTCTAAAATTTTGAAAACAACTTTTAAATGACATCATTCATCCTCACCCCAAAATTTAGAGACTTTAAAAATTGGTACTTAGAGGCTCTAAATTACTTACGAAGGTAACTATTGATTTCACTATAATTTGACGGGTCTATTCCGGCCATGCCACCGCCAGCCGCGCACAATACCCGAAGGAGCGCTGAGCCGGTTTTGTTTTATTTAATTGAAAATTTTCGTCATATCGCCGTCTATTGTTTCGCTAAATAAACGTCCGTTGAAATTGATAAGATACTTTATTACTTAGCGAGTTGATGTTTCGGTGGCGTTTCACTGCCGTGTTATTGACAGTGCTATTACTTTAACAATCTTCAGGGAAGTATCGTACACATAATTAACTATGCCTGTGGCAAGGTTTTCCCTTTGGGTTCCGTTATGTGTTGTCACTCAATATATTTTTTTATATGTTTTTGTTACTCACGACCATAGAAATGAATAAAAGTATACAAAGAGAGTCTAAGGGTGCGTCTCCATTGAAGCGAGGTGGAGCGGAGACTTACGGAATAGACCAATCACCTGAGTTGAAATCTGTATCTCAGCTCCGCTTCGCCTAAATCAAGTTTGTTCCTGCTTGGGACTTCTGACGCCACGCCACTAATAGTTTAATAGTTGTTCACACGTCAGTGACAATGCGCGGGCGACGCGCAGCTGTGCCGTAGCTAATTAGGAATATCTTCTAAACGGTTGTAAATATCGGGAACATTTGTTAGAATGCTCAAATGTAAAACTGTTGTTAAAAACTAAATGCTCAATATTTTTAGTTTTTTTTTATTAATTTTTTTTTCAATAATATTGACTGAATAATGTATTATGATGTAGCAGGACTACGTACTTACGTTGCTGTGGGTCACATTATATATTTTTTTCATAATCAACGATTGTGTCATTATTTAACTAAATGCTCAATAAATATAGGTCATTATTATGTATTTTGAGATTGGTAACAATTACTTATGCCATTTAACAATTTTAGTGGGGTTAGTCGTCTTTCTAATGGAATCCGTTCGAATAATCACATGATTAATTGGTATGCGTTTACATATATGTTTTTTATTTACTCTAATTTTACATATGTTTTTTTTTTTACTCTAATATTATAATATGGAACAAAGTTTATTACATATATTATTTAAACTATATTGCATAAAACAAAAAGTTAGTATAAATGGCGGAATTGATGCCTAATTTTATTTCTTTTTTGTTTAGTAGTAAACTATAGAACCAAACAGATATACTAGATTTGGTGCAGAGCAGAAAAATATTGTTGTATGTTTTTGGCTATAATAACAATCTCTCAATATTGCCATAATATTGCTGATATACCGCTCAAAGAGCTATATGTATATGTATACATATATAAGTAAAAGTATATACATAAATGTCAAGTAAAAAAAACGACACTATTTAAATCACGGATAAGAATAATATTTGTAGAGATATTTTTAAACTTATGATCAAAGAAATGGGCTAGAATCTCCAAGTGGCTATTATAAAGTTGATCAAAAAGTTGTTTCCATCGCGGTAACCATGGATAACTTATTAAAACTTCTCCAACGTCAAAGTGAGAGCGACCTACATCTTCTATCTAATAACGAGAAATATTTACCTAAATTTATTTAACTAACTAAATAAATATAGGACAGCCTCACACAAATCGATCTAGTCCCAAATTAAGCTCAAGGAGGCTTGTGTTATGGGTACTAGACGACGATATACGTACTTATTATAGATAAATATATACTTAAATAAATACATAGAACAACCATGACCCAAGCACAAATATTCGAGTTCATCACACAAATATTTGCCCCGGCCGGGATTCGAACCCGGGACCGCCGGCTCAGTAGGCAGGTGTCTACAAACCGAGCCAAACGCGTCGTCAAACCTCGTCCCATTTACCTCAGAATTTTGCAGTAACTGACATAACATCTACGATTGATTTTATGGTCAGATTTTTTTAAAATAACTTCTATTAGATTTTTTGAGGACGCGGTTGGCGCAGTTTTTAGCGCAGCTGCCTACTGAGCCGGCGGTCCTGGGTTCGAATCCCGGCATAGCCAAATATCTATGATGTACTCGAATATTTGTTCCTGGGTCATGAATGTTATCTATACAGGGTGGAACAGATCGAAGGACTTTTAAGGAAACGGGGAATTGTTCAGACTGAGTACTTCATTTTTCACCAATGAACTATGTAAACATTTCTATCCATTTTTGAGATACAGCTTGTTAAACATTAGTGTAAAAATGTGCAGATATCAACCCTAGCATCTTTTGAACATCGATAAGTTAAAGACAGGTGTCATTTAAAATGTAAATAAAACCTTTGAATTAGTAGTGCTGTCACTATTATTAAAATATTTTATTTTGATGACTTTTTTTTACTTTTAAATCCAGCTTTACAATTATAATAGGTCGATTGTAGATCACTTAGATGACACTATCCTGTCAGCCCAGTCTTTAGAAATGTTTCACCCTGTATATGTATTTATATATTATGTATATCGTCTTACATGCTTAGTTTGGGACTAAGTCGATTTGTGTAAAATTGACCCTTTTTATTTATTTATTTCCATGAGTCAAAAATAATATTATATGTTTTAAAGTGTACCAAACAAGCACGTAACCAACACTAAAACAGTTTTTGTTGTCATATCTCTTTATCTGAAGTTATTATCTGAAGTCTTATTTTTTAATAGAGCGCCTTACTTTAATCGGATTCTGTTGGTCACCATCGGCACCACATATAGCATGATGTTCCTTTCCTTTAAGTGGTCAGTCCCAAGTGGTCGACTAATTAACGAAGGATATTTGCTACGTGATCTAATTGTGGTTATAAATAATTCCATCAAGTCATTGTCAAAACTTCGAAGACGCGGTCGTATGTCCGTTTTAGATTTTTTTTTACTGAACAAATCAGAAGCTTAGATTGGATTGAAATATTACGTAGTTATAACACTGCGTTTGTCGAAATTCCCTAGAGAGCCTGTAGCTGTCAGATAACAAAATCCGAAGGTCGCTATGCAAACTTCATAGTCGACTAACTTAAATTCAATCCAAGTTCCTGTTGTAATTTAACTATTCTTGAAAAAAGTATCTGTAAATAACTGCGATGTTTATCACCTTGCGCAAGACGCGGGCTATCATAAGATTGACACGTGTACAGCCAGCTTTAAAAGTAGTTGCTAATTTTAGCATGCATACGCCAGTAGCAAAATTGACAGGTTTTTTGATCTGTGATGTCTGTGGTATTGATGCTTACAAAAGTGTGAGCCATTTTAAATGAGTATGACTTTTTGTGGCGTTTTAAAACCATATTTGAAACAGTTGTTTATAAATGATATTAAGTTAATACTATATATTTTTTGCTGCGGCTTTGGACCTACCCCGACTTTAAAATGAGTAAAGTATAAAATATCAACAACCGTGAACTTATTAGTCCAGCTTACAATATCCAGTCCTCCGGCTCTTAGTGGATTAGTATCCAGAATTGCCCGTTTTGCTATTCTGGATACTAATCTAATTGTGCCCAAACCCGGTGAGCGGGAGATGGCTGCAAATTTTCTATTAAAGTTTCAGGAAATTTTGCACCGCCAAAGTGCCACGCGCAGTATATTCAAACCTTAGGACCAAAACACAAATGATACCTGCATTTATGTTGGTAAATGGGAATATAAACAGGGCAGTGATTTGTAACTTCTCCACGCCTCTTGTACAATCAGCCAAGAAAGTGGTCTACCACTGTTGGACCTTCATCATCATCACAGCTAGGGCCTTGTCGGCGGAGCAACTTCCATATTTCTCTATCTTCAGCTCACTTCTCGATTTCCTGATACGATACGCTTACCTTCTCCTTGACTTGGTCTATATAAGATGTCCTAGGTCTTCCTCTCTTCCTTTTTCCCTTACTCTTTTGGACCTCAATACTTATGAAATAGAATCGAAGTGGTAGACCATTTTTTGGATAACTATAATATGTACATGATCATAACACACATATATTATGCACATGTATATCCACTTCACAACGTTTTCGCCTCGTGACTCCCACCATACAATAAGTTAGAGTACTAAAAACTGAATTTATTCTGTACTGCTACAGTATCCAGTTCTTAGTGGATTAGGTTAGAATTGCAAGTTTGGTGCCGAAACCCGGTAGGCGGGAGATCGCTGCAAACTTTCTATTAAAGATTCAGGGGATGTTGCACCGCCAAAGTGCCGCGCGCGGTGTACTCGGGAGCGCGGGAACGGGTAATCCTGATTCGGTGAATCAATTTTGGAGAACACATTTGCACTTGGATATGCTTTTGCAAAGATAACATTGACTGAACTTCCGTTGGGAGTGATTTCAGTTTTTTGGGTGAATATAAAAAGTTTTGAATGATGCTCAGCACCTTTGGACATAACAAGCTGGAATTCTATACATATATGGGATGGTAATAAAGGGCAAATACTCTTAGTAGTGGCATAAGTTTAACTTTTCATTTGTGTCATTGTAGGACACATCTGCACTTAACAGCGGTGCCTCCTTTGGACTGTCGTGAATATTGGTGTTTTCTTGATCTACATCGTTAGACCAGCCCCTGTAGCACAACTGTGAAATAGACCTCCTATCGCGCAACATATTGTGTATCTCCTTTCTTTCAATACCGTGTGAGATAGATGGGTGACGCTGATTCGCGCGAAAACTTGCAACTTCATGTGCAGGAAAGAATTTGATTGGTTTATCTATTGCTAGGCGAAGGATTTCCTCGGATTCCCGCGATTCTTGTAATACCGTATTCCAGAAGCACCCTCGGTATGTGTTCAGTGGTCACTACGGCCTTTTCGCCGAATTACTTAAGAACCTAAGATAGGCTACGTCAGCCACACGCGAGCACATGAACGCCATCAACAGAGTTGAAGCAGTCGCCGTGACCGAAAACGGTCTTGAGAATATTATACTCAAGAACCTTTGCTCCAGCAGCCGTCGGTCCTACGAGTGCTTTCCCATAGAGAGTAAATAAAAACAACAAAACGATGGGATCTTTTGCATATAGGTAGATATGCCATACACTAGTTTGGCTACCTAGTGCCCAGGGTATAATAAATGCCCCGCATGTTCCCCTACACTAGTACGCAGCTATTTGTAAAGTCAACAACAAACACGACAGTCGTGACTCGTCGCTGGTCACTTGTCTAACAGCCGTTGAGTTGCAAAGTTCAGTTTTTAAATATTCTCTTTGTTAAACGCCCCGATAGATGGCGCTACTCGGATTGTAAATTTGCTTAGTTTCCCGTTGTTTTCATACGTCAGTTTTAGTGTTTTTATTTTGTAGGTTATCTAAATGCTGTCGACGAGAGGGATAAGTGTCGTCAACAAGGTTGGTGAGTCTTAGTCGTTACTGTAAATTCTACAAATATATAGTACAGTTTTTTTATTGCCTTTCAAGAATTCTGCCTTAGACCATTAGAACAAACACAATTTAATTAAATTTTTCATGTGTCGTGGAACGCTGCGTTGACGTGTAAATTTGCGTCATCGTGACGCAGAAATAAACATCGTGCAAGATAAAAATTCATAGCATGAGAATGTAACGCGAAGCATTCCGACAACCTGCTGTTACTATGTCGTGCCTTATCAATATTACCAACTTAGCTTCGTCTAACAAGATTAAACATTATTAAATATTAAGGGACAATCTTACACAAATCGACCTAGTCACAAACTAAGCAATGCTTCTACTTTGGGTACTAGACGACAATATACATAAATCATAAATATATGTATAGATAACAGCCATGATCCAGGAACAAATATTCAAGTTCATCACCCAAGTATATGTCCTTGCCGGGATTCGAACCCAGGACCGTCGGCTTAGCAAGCAGCTGCACTATAAACTGCGCTAACCGCGTCGTCAACTCGTCATTCAAATACATATAAACTGTATTCGTTTTGCTTCCTTTTGTAAACTTTTACTGGTGTGCAGTAAAGTATTATTGTATAATCCGAAATTCTAAGATCAAATTATGTCAAACTGGCACAAGTGAAAAACGACCTTAAATTTGCCAGCATAATACGGTCGTTTGTACCTTGTGCCAAAGTGACTTCATTTGATCTTACAGATCGGACAGACTATACATAGTTGTAATCTCATCTGAGATGGATGTGCATATTTTAACGAACCTACGCAACCTAGTCCTAACAGTGATGAGCCGAGGATTCCCTGAAACTTTCCTCATTTTGTATGGGGATTGGGGAATGATCTCGAACACGTTCTTCATACAAATTGGGAAACGTTCTCGAGAACGACACATCTATCTCTCCCTAACTTCTAGGTCCATTTACCAGCCCATCGCCTTATCACCCGCCGACACGCGCCGCGCCGATGATTTGATCTCCAGATGCCCTCCTATTATACACCTAACTGACCGGCTATACAGCCTTATACTATAGCTATGTACACAACTCTATAGGTAAACAGCATGTTTTCTGTCATTTTAACAGCGTAGTATTTGGAATTACTGTATTTCTAACTGATATACAGAGTCTTATATCCGGGATAGCGTGATCAAAACTGTATGTAGAAAAAATTACCAGCTTCGATAGTGCCTTCTTTTGCTTGCATCTGCGCCTAAAACATGTCGTAATATTTTCAAATGAGATGTTTTTTTCAAAATGTAGAACCCGTGATGAAATGTTATGTAAGCATCGCCATATGTATATATGGTTGTAACTTTTCCATTTGCAGGCCCATCGCCTTATCAACCGGTGACACGCGTCGCGCCGAGGTCTTGATCTAGCAGATGCGCTCCTATTATACGCCTAACTGGCCGGCTATACACATTGGCGTATCTAAGATTATTTTCCAGGGGGGGCCTGGGTCGGGCCTGGCCATGGTCTATGAGATGAAGTCCTGAATTTCTATGGGTTACCCAAAATCGTGGGGTGGGCACTAGACCATATTGGGGTGGGCACGGCCCACCCGGCCACCCCCCTAAATACGCCAATGGCTATACAGCCACTTATACTGTACCGAGAGCTACACAGTTCTATAGGTCTAGCTGATCTTGATATACAGGGTGTCTTCGTCAATGTGAACGTGGTATTTGGAATAACATGAAAATTACTTACCAGCCCGCTGTCTTATCAACTAGTGCCACACATACGATCCGTAAAAGCGCTTTTATTATACGCGTATCTGACCGTCTATGGCAGTATAGACCTATCTATATTGTTGTCAACGAGACTACAGGGTCTAGCGTATGGTTATAATTATGCACAAGCTTTAAATTTATAACGGTATTTTAAACTATAGCATGACAGACATTTATAGCCAAGATTGTCTACGTCATTCAGTTATTCTTCTTCCAACGGCAACAATGATACATTTAAATGAAGTGTACAAAGTTGTAAATGGATTTTTATGCAGATAGACCAAAACAGATCGGATATGAACCGACTGGTATTCCAAAAAAAGTTGTAATTTTCCATGCAGACGCTAAAATGACTAACACAAAAATTATTATTCTTTAACTACTTGTAAGTACTTGAAAAAAGTTTTTATGACTTGGATTGCCTCATACTGCCCCTGTTTATAGCACATCCTGTATATGTCTAAGCGTAGAGGCATGGAGATATCTGGACCAAAATAAACATGACGCCACTCCGGTAATTGTTTGAACGGTTAATGTAATCCTGTTCTTAATTTATGCGTGAGATCTTATTGCGATGGTAGTTTAAAACTACGTTTGGAAATTAAGATGATTCACGTGATGTGCGTAACGTCGCAGTAGCTCAGGGGACAGAGCACTACTCCGGATAATAAGAGGTGGGTTGTGTGGTGGGACTGGTGGGTGGCCTTAAATTTTGACATTGATAAATGTCAACCACCGACTGTTTTGCTGCAGTTTGTAGACTCTTACAGCAAGGACTATCTAAAAAATGTATAATGTTCTAGTAATTGTACCTTGTTGAAACCCAGTCACGGCTAAAGCTAGCTTAATATGTTTGCAGTGCACCGGAGCACCTTCTTGTTTACGTTTATGATATTTGCACTAACGGAGCGAGAAATGCAAATCTTCCGCGTAAACTGCTGCAAAGGAAAATGGCACTAAGAACGTTCCCTACAACTACAGGGGGAATCTTAAGTAGTGGACTATATCATATTAATTTAAACTTACATGATTTTACCAGATTAATAACAAAATGGGACTTAAACGCGTTCAGAACGGTGTTTATTTAATTACCTCGAGGTTCCGAAAATTATGTTACGTTCATGGTCACGACGGGACTGATGAGGCGAGCATCAACATCTTGTCTGCGAGTTGCGAGCCCGCACTAACGCACTTGGTCTTCATTATCAGTTCCCTCACTAAGGTTGCCAGTCGACCGACACACAACACTTAAGATACCTGTAGCTTGAAAACTTTTTATACGATTTACATTAAATTTGATGATCACTGGATTCCACGAAGACGAAGTCTAAAACTACCTTGTTGGGTTGAAATTCTTACGGTTTCTTATTTGAACTGCTTCACAATATTATAAAAAGAGAGGCGACGCTGAGTCGCGCGACAAACGGAGTCGCGGCAAGATGTGCTAGGCATGCTGTACATATTCGCTAAATATTTAAGAATATATAGTTATTACTTTATAATGGAGTGCACTTAGATTTTTTGCCTGAAGCAACGTTGTAGAGTGGTTATGAGTTTTGTTAAAAGACTAAGTAGATAATATGTATAATACGAGTATATACAACAAATATATAATGTCGTCGTCTACTACCCATAGTCCAAGCATTGCTATCTTTGGGACTACTACAATACAATACAAAAATGATTTACTGCACTCTAATAAGAAAAAAGTTATAATTGAAATATTTATTTAACCATGATTGCCAAATTGATGATATCGCAAAGGTCTACTTGCCTCAATTATTGCTCTAACAAACTGCCACGCAAGTGGAGACTTAGAAAAAAATATTTTTACACGCGACTTGTAATTCACCCTGTATATCGCGTTTGCAATCTGGGGATTCAGAAACCGTGAAATACCGAACTAGCGGTTAAGTGACTCCAAAAGTAAAGGTTTCGAAAAGTTAGACGGTGTCCTTTTATCCGGACACTTTACGAAGTCATGCCATGGCGACACAACGAAACAATTTAAATACTACACTACGGGTCAGTGTCACTGGGGAATCGCGTGTTCGGCCGCTCGACCATTTTGTTTGTTTCCGTTTGTGTAATAAGTTCTTACATAGTAAACTTCCAAACCTAGTGGCGAAAGTTGGTTTCCTCTCTAGGGATTGAATTATGAAGTTGTTCACGATTGAAAACTGTAACTTTCCACAATGGAGTCTGGTAGTTACGTTTCTCATTGCCTGCAGTTAATAAGCTACATTTTTCTTGGTCCCACGGGAGATTATTGTTCTCCGATTGTAGGTAATCACTATTTACGTTTTATTAAATAAAATGCCGTATTCTTTCTTCGTTGAATTCTGTTTACAGTAAATGCAACGCTACCGGTTTTTTTCTTTTTCTTTGGTGTTTCTCAGTTGCAATCGCAAGTTTCTTGGAATGTTTGTATTTTGTTTTCATCTTAGGTTTGCCACCATACCCCGGGATGTTCGGTGCATTAATGATTGAACACTAGGCAGACAGTAGGCATCAAATCATTCGTGCATCGAAAATCCCGGGGTATGTTTATCGCTGACTTGGTGCTATGGCCTTTAAAGTAAAGTAATTTAAGTTTTACTTTTACAAACATTTAAACAGGAATGATATTTTTCGATTGAATTATTAAGTATAGATTTTTGTATTGTTTCCAGGTAATTAATGCAATGCGTGACTGGGCATCATAATAGCAGATTGTAAGTACTTATTAACCCTTCTCGTTCTCGCAATCAATCATTTTCAAGCGAACAGTCCTGGCCATCGCATTCGCGCATACAAAAAGGACATCCATAATTCATTGAACCTTTAATGTGAACCTCAATCTATTATCTCTAAACGATTCCCCGAAGAATGAATATTCATTTAAAGAGTAATGCCATCCTAAAATGGAATTAGGAGAAAAAAATTACGTTCGCTGATCGAGGAAACTCATTTAAAATTTTTGATTGTAAAGGAAAGCGCAAATAGCTCTGTGATCGGAAGACCAATAACCTCCGGCGCGCATTTTCTAATTTGTCGGAAAGTCTCGAAAATGTCATTAAATATTGAGTGGGATTTGCTCAAGCGCGTACAAATACCATCTGTCTCAGGTTAATGTTGTACTGTTCCGTGCGGACCTCTATACCCACGCATAGGTCTGCACACGTCCGCGGTCGGAAGATGAATGGCCGAGTATCGCGCAAAAAGGTCCGTTTGGTGTCATTAGTGGGGTAGATTGTAACGAGGGAAACTTTGCGCGGACGGAACATTCTTCATATCGCGGCCCATTGCTCTGTTTAGGGTTCCGTTCCGAAACGGCTCGACCCTTTCATTATCTCGTCCCATTCGCAACTATCTTTGATGTTAAAACCGCAGTAACCTAGTTGAATTGAATTTTATATCCCCTTATAATATGCTAGCATCGATAATGCCCCTTTGAAATGATACAATACGTCTGGGTCGGGTTTAAGGCTCGCAAAGAGGATTGTATGCTCAGCGTACCTATTTCGTTGCTTAAATATTCGTAAGCAGTTTCGTCGTCCCCTAATGTAACTTTCATTCAGATTTAGCATTCAACCAAGTCTTACTTCAAAGTGAATATACAAGGTTTAAGGAATATTTTCAAATAAGTTAGAAGTCTCAATTTCATCATAATATAAGCTTTGAGTTTTGAATTCGCCTTGTGTCAATGACATAACAAGAATTCCTCAAAATCCTCGCGAAACATAATCGGTAGCATATGACGGAGCCATATCGGGAAGTGGAGAGGGGAGGGTAGCAATTGTTCAATTGATCACGTATCATTGAGTCGACGCCGTTCGTACGTGACACCCACGACCGTGTTTCTTTAAAAAGGCCTATGTCTCAAACATTCTAACATACTTAGGCCCTTGTGAACGAGTATGTAAACACTCCTAGTACGACATTATTGCCAACACTCCCGTTCGCCTTACGCGTGTATTTTGCATGGATTTTGATCGGTTGCGTTTGTATCCTTAGCAAATATTGGATGATGAGTGCGTTAACGTGGAATGAAGTGATTGCTCTTTCCGCGAGATTCATATGTTATAGGAAGTAGTCATAATTGAAATGAAACAATTTTTCGTTCGATTTTGTTCCACGTTTCAAATCAGGTGAAGTAAGTATACTATGAAGATTTCTTAGGCGTCTTTGTACGTGTGAATTCCTAGGTGATTATCCTTATCATTTTGATTCAAATTATTATGAAGAGAACATAATTAAACACAGGTTTCCCAGAGTAGCAATTCTGTAAAGTATTTGGACAAGTGAGAGTCGAGTTCGGAACGCTTCGTGGCTGGGTACGTAAAAATAAACTACACAAACGAAGCAAGGTTTTCGATATCAACTCAAAAAAACTCCAATTATTAAATCAGCCGCGTTCTAACTGATCGATGCTGCAATGCACTTAACCTGGCTTTGGTAACAGAATAACTCTGCAACTTTTCAATAACTTCCCGGCGAAAAGGACTGACCACTTAAGGAAAATCACATAATTGAAGAACAGTAAACGGTGCGTAAAGTCCCCACTTCCAGCCCTCGGAAATAATTTTCGAGGAGGCAAAGACGTGCTTTCCCGCGAAGGTCGCTCGGCCCGGCCCATACGTCACGCGAGGTTAGGGAGAACTAGGAACATGACAAATGATTTTGCCACAATACTGCAGAGAATTCTCTTTATGTTATTCCATAAACATTTGAGTAATTTTAATATTAATGGTATTACTTATTCAACATACTGGCACAGAGTTTATTGCATTGGTAGAAGTTTGCGTTGTAATTGTATTAATACCTGTCTGTTGATGATAAAAAATGTGTACCTAACCCTAGTGTTAAATATTAATCGAACCATTCACTATTGTGCAATTAGTTATCCAGTAGTATGCCGGTAAAGTTTATTGCTAGTTTTTACTGGTTTAGCACAAAAGTAAGATGGCGTTAGTAGTTAACCTCTGTACCTTTTTAGGGTTCCGTGCCCAAAGGGTAAAAACGGGACCCTATTACTGAGACTTCGCTGTCCGTCCGTCCGTCCGTCCGTCTGTCACCAGGCTGTATCTCAAGAACGGTGATAGCTAGACAGTTGAAATTTTCACAGATGATGTATTTCTATTGCCGCTATAACAACAAAAACTAAAAATAAAATAAAAAAAATATTTAAGGGGGGCTCATACAACAAAGGGATTGGTTGCGTTAACTTTGCACCTCATTTGTATGGAGCGCTATACATACCAGGTGCAAACTTAACTTAACCACTTAAGGATGGAAAGTGTTTGTACGGAACCCTCGGTGCGCGAGTTCGACTCGCACTTGACCGGTTTTTAATATTTCGCTATGCTAGGTGCACTCGCCTCACTGGCGAACTTGGTCCGACCGACCTTATCTAATGTACGAACTTCACCATCATTATCATATCCCGTGGTTTCTGGTGCAATAGTGATTTGACACCAGGGACCTAATTCGAGAATGCCGTTTGAGTGATCGCTAAACGTCAAATCTCTATTATATAACAGTGATATCGCCATTGAACTGTCATTAAAATGCGATGAGCTTCATGTGACATATATCTCATCTCCACTTGGGAAATACGAAGGCGATAACGATTGTCAAAAATGTCATTCATGCATATGAATTTCTGTTTTGAACGAAAGGTAACGGACAAATTTCAGGCAAACGTGGTCAATTTAAAGTATGCACCTGTTATTTATGCCGTCACATACAAAGGAAACGCAAATTTAGCGCGTCTGAATTGACGAAGTTGCGATGTTCTAGGGATATCGCCACTTTGGCGAATTAATGGAGAGATCTCCATCATCTCTCTAAAAATGGTCGTATACCCCCCCAGGTCGACAGTAGGCTTCTAATCATCCGTGCCCGTGCACCTAAAGCCCCGGGGTTGTTATTATGTACCTATTCAAATAATAATTCAGCGTTCTTCAATGTTTGGAGCCTTTGATAACATTGAAAAAAAAAACTTGAATATATCACTTTTTTCGAACAAGTCAAATTAAATTAGATCGATTTTAAAATAAAACCGGTCAGGTGCGAGTCTGACTTGTGCACCGAGGATTCCGTAACTGGCCGGGTTAAGTTAAGTTTGCACCTGGTATGTATGGCGCCGGATACTAATGAGGTGCAAAGTTAACGTAACTGATCACGTTTGTTGTATGGGAGCCCCCTTAAAAATATATTATATTCTGTTTTTTTGTTTTTTTTTGTTATAGTGGCAACAGAAATACATCATCTGTGAAAATTTCATTTGTCTAGCTATCACGGTTTATGAGATACAGCCTGGTGACAGACAGACAGACGGAAAGCGAAGGCTTAGTAACAGGGTCCTGTTTTTATTTAAAGAGAAATACCTACTTTAAAATAAAACCAATGAAATATTGTCTAACGTTCAGATACCATTTCGTATCTATTTGACCTCTTTTCTACAAGTGAATGAATCGTGGCCCAAGCATAGTCAATTGAGCCAATGAGTACGACCTCCGTCGTAATGTGATGTATCGCTTGGGACCGTATACCCATATCGCCTGTCTGCTTATGCATCCATTCCACACCGTTCACACACATACCTACTGTAAACAGGATTCATTAACAATGCAGATGGCTGCGACGTTGTGTGGGATTGCGAGCTTAAGAGCAATCTGGGTTTTGATTGACGCCATTGGGCATTTGTGAATATGCCAGCTGTTGTTCTTACTTCATTACACTTAATCGTGAATGTCACGTTTAGAGTCGGACCACAAAAAGTCTTCAAAGAAAATGAACTGTCAAACACCTAAAAACTAAGTATAGCCACATACATTAACCAAAGAGTAACCAACAATCTTAGTAATTGTCTTACGTATCTTACGCAATAATACGCATGTACAAACTGTCAAACTTAGGTTGCATTTATCACATGATAAATAAAAGACAAAGCATCTGTCACACTCGCATACTTGTCAAAAAGTGACGGATGCTTTGTCACTTATTTAGGAATCGTGTAGTGAAACGGAACCATCATAGGATTCATAGGCCCGATGCTAAAAATATAAATTACATGTATCCAAACTTAACCTTTGTATTGTCCTCAGTAAAGTCCGTCAATTTATATTTTACGATGCATATTTTTAATCTGTAAATGTAATAATTATAGAGGTAAGCTTATTATGCCAAATGTTTAAATCAAAGCGAAAGATTGTTTGGTGTACAATTCTGTTCTGTTGCCACAAAGTTATGTCTTTATATTGCGCTGATTGTTCATAATGTCATCTTGTTCTATCAATGAAGAATAAAAATGTGTCTCCAAATCCAAAGAACTGGCAAAGCTATAAAGGTACGATTATATTCCTTGTTTAATTATTTTATTGCCATTCACCCCTACAATTACGACCGCGGAGTTTCGGATTTCTCCCCCACTGAAATATAGCCGGCTCAATAAATGGAGATTATTGACAAATTTCTAACTGTAAAAATTTCACCAAGTTGAGAGCGATCGCGTACTTTTTAATGTGTATTCATTTTATTTTTTCTTACTTTACTGACTCGGAGTTTACAGATTTGCATCTCAATAACTGAGTGTACGGGACGGGGTGCGTTCGATTTTGTGAGTGCGATATTGTTATTTTATTGTTTACAAAAAGCACAAAGAGGAAATAAAAGGCAATATTTTTTTAAATAAACGTAGACTACGCGCATGCCACGACTTGGGTGGCAAGCGGCAGTGGTAAACGGCGGCCATATGAGTGAGCGAGATACCGCGCTCGGACCTTTCGCTCCCACTTATAGCCGCCGCTGGTCGCTGTCGCTTGCCATCCAAGTGGTGGCCCTGCCGTCTGGTATTTGTAAACTAGAAGATATCTTTGAATATTTTTTAAACTCACGTTATTTTATCAAGTACCACAACAGACACCATAGTGATATTGCATACAATGGTAGAAAGAAACGGTTCACAACATATTATGACAAATATATTGATTATTTCCTCCAACTTTTTGAAGTGAATACTACTTTTCCCCGAGTTCGGTAGTAACATAGCTATTTCATGCTTACATTGCGTGTAGTCTAAAATAAGTAGAAAAACCTAATTTTCCGCGTGATTTTGGTCAATTTCGAGTAATTTTTGAAAAAAAAGTTATCAATGATAAATTCATATTGTAGGTTTCAAATATATGTACACCAATAAATCCCAATAGCCCTATTCTAGGTAGTAACATCAATAATATGTTAAGAAACATGTTTGATCGTAGAGAAAAATGTCTAAAACAATCAACATTTTAAAAGGAATAAGGCCTCTTAATATGAGTATGGTTTCTGATGGTAGTATACTCATTAAAAAAATAAACACGTCTGGAAAAGTAATAACGATAACATAAAAAATATCGTGCGGAAAGTTGATAGCCCAACAAACACATTAGCCATAACAGCAACTCATTTAGAGTCCTGAGTGACATAGTAGTTTTATAAGACCCATAATAATAGTTTTAGGTGATACTATGGAAATAAACGGTCTTATTAATACACTGGCGCTAGTAAGGTGATATAATAGACATATGATTGCATATTGCAGCTAAAGGCTGTAATAAGGTGGTATTAACTGCCTCGTTATATATTATGGTTACCACTTTAAGTAGATTTTAACGCTGAAGGTTCTTTTGGGGTGCCCATTATAACTTACTCGCGCTATAGCTCTATAATCGTGTTATGTTTACCTTTTGGTGCTTAATGCCGCCTTCAGTGTTACAACAGCTACAAAAATACTCTTAAGCCATTTAAGAGTGGCAACAGTAATCCTTATAGCTCTTAGTAATATAGTGATACAACTGACATAATTTTTCCTGTTAAATCACTAGTTTTTTAGTGCTTGAAGTGCTATAACAGCAGTATGGAACCGTAGCTCTTCAAGAGTGTTTGTGCGAACATTATAACAGCTTAAAGTTATTTTTAAGTGTTTCAGGTATAAGATACCTCTCTCTATAACCTTTAGTGGATTATCGTGAATACTTGTTGTTAAACGTTGAATACCACATCAAATTATCACTTTTGGAGTTAGCCATGTGTTTAGAACGTGAAACACCATTTTGTTTACAAACAAACACAAAAATGCTTGAAATATCTAGAATAAAGTAATTGTTAAGGTCATTTTGTTCTGATATTACAATATCTAGTATGTTTAGCATAACCATTCACTAAACTAAAGATCATAATTAACTTACTTACAAAAAATAAACTATAGGCTACAGTATTTTTAGCATACAAAATTTATCAAAACATGTATATTTACGAGGCGCTTGAAAATTGAGATGTAAAATACCATATATAATGACAGAAAAGTAATAACCGCAATAGGATTTCAGTTGAATTCTCTCATACGTGTCGTGAAACTTTGTGTACTCACCAGGTAATATTCCAACCAAGTCGCCATTAAACAATCTGAATTGCACACTAAGCGTCACGCAATACTGACCGATTATTGAAGTTGTAGTAATATTTTGACATTTAAAACTACAAATGATCTATAAAAGATTACATTGCGACGCAAAGCGATTGTTTTCACTACTGCAGCGTTCTTGTAACACTTTAAGTGATACAAGATAACATATTACAAGGTTATTAGAACTATAAGTAAAAATACTGCTACTTTAACCCTTTATTATCACTTCCGGCAAGAATAATCCCTATTGTACCACTATTATATCACTAGTTTATCACTATTGCACATAAAATGAACCACTGTAGAACTTCAAGCACTAACGTCGGTGCCTAATTCCGACTATAAGAGAGTTATAGCGTGCTATATCGCTAAATTTTAGGCCGCACTATCGCTATCAGTGTTTAATCGAAATAATAGTCAGCTTTTATAGAACTAGTTTTATCGCTAAATTGTTACTTGGGAGACTTCCAAAAGTTTGCTAAAGTATAGGTACCTACCTACAAGAAACTTGTGAAAGTGGTTCGATTGAATAGCCCACTCAACTAAGTCTATCCCCTTCACACCCTTTTGAATAATCGAATTATAAAAAGGAGTTACGGAATCAATCGGAACATTCGGAACCATAAGTGTTAACCGGGGACCGATCCTACAATTGAGTAACAGTATCCAAAAGGATTTATATCCTACTCTTATAACTGCAAATTGATTCTAATATGTGAATATTTAAGGTTGAAATTATACGTCTACTGTTGAAAGAAATACGCCATATTTAAAGCAAGGATTCTTTTAACAATTGAGGGATCAATTGTCCAAAACGTTTTATGTCAATGACGGTACGTTGCTAAAGTGGACCTCCGTTTGGACATTATAAAGACCATTTTGTATGTGAAATTATGGGGAAGTAAGCCATTTTGAAAAAACTACACACTAACAACTGGTGTTCGTCCGCTCCCAATGTGACGTTTGCTGAATTACAATTACCCGCAATCTTTTACTAGGTACAGTTCAAACTTAGTCACAGCCGTAACAGACGATCGAATGGTCCGGCGGACCGATAGGGACGCAGCTATCTGTTAGAAAGAGATAGTAATATATATCTCTCATTCTAACAGATAGCAGCGTCCCTATCGATCCGCCGGACCGTTCGATCGTCTGTTACGGCTTTTAGAAGAACATTCGGGTTCGGGTGAAAAATGAGAGGTCCTTACCTGGATCGCATATGAGCGAGCGAGACAGGTATAAAACTCGAATATTTTTCTAAGATCTCACGTACTGTACACTATCCTACCCCATGGTATAAGAAAACAAGGTAAACGGAATGACAGGTGGACTTTTGACGTCATTACGCTATGATTGGTTGGTTCTGTCAATCCGTTTCTGTGTTGCCAACTGCCATTGGTGTGTCATAATACTCCCCGATTGCCTTGTTACCTTGATCAATCTCATAAAATCGTGAGTGCGATAAATCAATTATTACGACAAAATAAAATATATTCAATGAACTATAAAGTATAAATGCATTTTTTTTGTACGACTGGCGGCAATTTTTTTTTCTTATTTTGTTCCCTTAAAGCGGCAACTACTCAGTGACGTAGAAAGTCTCACTAGCCGGAGTGTCATTCCATGTTTTCCAATACAATGTTTTTTTTTTTTTTTTTATCTCGGTCAACCTCACACAAATCGATCTAGTCCCAAATTAAGCTCAAGAAGGCTTGTGTTATGGGTACTAGACGACGATAAACATACTTATATAGATAAATATTTAGTATATATATTTATCTAACCCAAGCACAAATATTCGAAGTTCATCACACAAATATTTGCCCTGGCCGGGATTCGAACCCGGGACCGCCGGCTCAGTAGGCAGGTGTCTACAAACCGAGCCAAACGCGTCGAGATCTACATTGGATAGTTATAAACATATACTTTTTTACTTTGCCGTGGGGTGATCGGCCTTAGAATTGTCCCCCACCATATCGTCCCGTGGTTGCAGTAGAAGCCTGCTAAGGGAATAATAATATACCGGGAGATGGGCAGCAGCGTCTTCCAGAGAACTTTAAAAAAAAAAAAAAAAAACTGCGCGCGCCAACCCGCCTGCCAAGCGTGGCGCGTATGGCAAAACCCCCTTTATGATAAGTCACATTAATACCAGGCCCCCAGTCTCCGGCAGCTCCGCTATCCCTGGCGTGGGTAGCGGCCAAGGTAATGGCGGAGCAGGGGGTGCTAAGAATCCCCGGACGAAATCCGGCTACCCATCCCCACGACGACTGGCCCTGGTAACACACAACATACGCACAATGAGGACTGACGAAAAGATTTGCGAGTTGGAAGAGGAACTGAGCAGGTTACACTGGGACATTGTAGGATTATGCGAAGTCAGTAGAGAGGGGAGGACACCGTAACCCTGAAGTCTGGTAACCTGCTCTACTACCGGGAGGGCGCCCAACAGTCCCAAGGCGGTGTCGGGTTTCTCGTTCACAAGTCCCTCGTTAACAACATAACTACCATCGACAGTGTGTCGAGCAGGGTGGTATACCTAATACTCAGAATATCCAAAAGATATTCGTTGAAGGTCATTCAGGTATACGCACCGACCTCGTCACATTCTGATGAGGAAGTAGAGGCTATGTATGAGGACGTAAGTAGGGCCATACATACTTCCAAAACCTACTTCACTGTTGTTATGGGGGACTTCAATGCAAAGTTGGGCAAGAACAGCGGTGATGAGTTGAGAGTGGGGCAATTTGGATACGGGCAACGGAACCCTAGGGGACAGAGGCTGGCCGACTTTCTGGAGAAAGAGGAACTCTTCATGATGAACTCTTTCTTCCAGAAGCCGCCTCACAGGAAATGGACCTGGATAAGTCCCGATGGTTCCACGAGAAACGAGATTGACTTCATCATGACCGACAAGAAACGGATTTTCAGTGATGTGTCTGTGATCAATAGGGTAAAGACCGGCAGTGATCATCGAATCGTAAGAGGCACACTGAATATCAATGTTAAACTGGAAAGGTCCAGTCTGATGAAGTCTACGCTCCGACCTACTCGGGCCCATATTCAAAACCCCGAGAGCTTTCAACTCGAGCTCTCCAACCGCTTCGCTTGTCTGGAGAACTTTGCCTCAGTGGACGAGATCAACGACGGGCTAGTGGAAACTGTCCACACGGTAGGGTCTAAGTTTTTCAGACCCCGCCGTAAAGATAGACCTCAGAAATTGTCTGATCGAACCTTAAACCTCATGGCTGAACGACGCTCGCTACAGTTGCAGTCTCCCGATGACGCGAGGTCATATAGGCAGCTTAATAGACGTATATCGAAGTCCTTGCGACATGATCTGCGGCTCTTTAATACGAACCGTGTTAAAGAGACCATTGAGCAGAACAAAGGCTCCAAAGTGTTCGCAAAGGACAAGTCTATTGGACAAAGCCAGCTGACCAAGCTGAAACGGGAAGATGGCAGCATAGCGTCGACCAAAGCAGAGGTTCTAGGCGAGATCGAGAGGTTCTATGGTCAGTTATACACTTCAGTCGCTAAGCCCGTTGACAGCTTGGTAGGCGATCCAAGAGCCAAGCTGTCCCGACATTATACCGAAGACATCCCGGACATCAGTCTGTACGAGATTAGGATGGCCCTGAAGCAGCTTAAGAACAACAAGGCGCCGGGCGAAGACGGAATCACCTCAGAGCTTGCAGAGCGGGTGGAACACCGGTACTTAAGGTCCTCCAGAAGCTCTTTAATTCCGTCTTGTCCGAGGGCAAAACGCCTGAAGCATGGAATAGAGGCGAGGTGGTACTGTTCTTCAAGAAAGGTGATAACAGCCTATTGAAGAACTACAGGCCCATCACGCTTCTAAGCCATGTTTATAAGTTGTTTTCAAGGGTCATCACGAACCGTCTCGAACATAGACTTGATGACTTCCAGCCTCCCGAACAAGCCGGTTTCCGAAGAAGCTATAGTACCATAGACCACATACATACGCTGCGGCAAGTTATACAGAAGACTGAAGAGTATAACTTGCCATTATGCTTAGCGTTTGTGGACTATGAGAAAGCCTTCGATTCGGTGGAAACATGGGCGGTGCTCGAGTCACTTCAGCGATGCCATATTGACTATCGGTACATTGAAGTGTTGAAGTGTTTGTATAGTAACGCCACCATGTCGGTCCGAGTTCAGGAGCAGAGCACAAAGGCCATTCCATTGAGAAGAGGCGTGAGACAGGGGGACGTTGTGTCCCCGAAACTGTTTACGGCCGTTATGGAAAACGCCTTCAAGCTCCTGGAATGGCAAGGACTTGGCATCAACATCAATGGCGAATACATCACTCACCTTCGGTTTGCCGACGACATCGTAGTCATGGCAAAGTCGATGGAGGAACTCAGCATGATGCTCGATGACCTCAATCGAGTTTCTCAACGGGTGGGCTTAAAAATGAACATGGACAAGACGAAACTCATGTCAAATGCCAAGGTTGTGCCCATCCCAGTCTCTGTTGAAAACTCGGTACTCGAAGTTGTTGACTCATACATCTACCTAGGACAAGTGGTCCAATTAGGTAGGTCCAACTTCGAGAAAGAGGTCAACCGCCGAATCCAACTCGGCTGGGCAGCGTTCGGGAAACTACGCAATGTCTTTTCGTCCGACATACCTCAGTGCCTCAAGACGAAAGTCTTCAACCAATGTGTGTTACCAGTGATGACTTACGGCACCGAAACGTGGTCTTTTACTATCGGCCTCATCTCAAAGCTCAAAGTCGCTCAACGAGCAATGGAGAGGGCTATGCTCGGGGTGTCTCTACGTGATCGAATCAGAAATGAGGAAATCCGTAGACGAACTAAAGTGACCGATATATATAGCTCACCGGATTAGCAAGTTGAAGTGGCAATGGGCAGGCCACATAGCACGCAGAGCAGATGGCCGATGGGGCCGTAAAGTGCTCGAGTGGAGACCTCGGACCAGCAAGCGCAGCGTAGGACGTCCACCTACAAGATGGACAGATGACCTTATAAAGGTCGCCGAAAGGCGCTGGATGCAGTTCGCTTCCAACCGGTATATATGGAAGTCCAAAGGGGAGGCCTATGTTCAGCAGTGGACGTCCTATGGCTGAGATGATGATGATGAATAACACGGTGTTCTAGCAAATAAATGATTTGACTTTGAATTACTCAATTATGAATTTATGACCTGCCATAATAATAAGTCATAATCTATATATACACTAGTACAGTCGAGTTCATTTACATCTACACACTTACGAGAACAAAACTATCTGAACACGACCCTATCGTCAGAAGCATAGTCGTGTTCAAATATTTTTGTTCTCGTAAGTGTGTAGATGTAAATGAACTCGACTGTACTTATGTATATATAGATTATGACACCTGTGAAAAGTTATACATATTTAATTCCTCGACTTTCACTTGTTTTGCTGTTTTGCAGTACAAGGTCAAGTCAGTAGTGACGTCATCGATCGTCCATTAAACGTATCTACTTAATTGGCAAATTGATGAAATGGTTATCTTAAATTACCCTATATTATAGGTTTAAAAAAAATGGGATCTTTATCTTTTAGGTATATCCCAATTCTGAAATTCGGTTAGCATGACCTGACTGATAAATAAAAAAAGATGCCTAACCACAAATAAAAATACCCGCAAAAATGTTATATAGGTATTAGGGCAAATTTTTATTTTGTTGTCGATTTTTTTTTTCTCAGATTTCAATAAAATTTGGTGGGTTGGTAAAGGGCTTGTGCACAAATCACGTGATGTTTTTTCGGCTACTTTTTGACCCCCCCCCTCCCCCCTGGTGATATTTGGTGAGGTTCTTTGCTAACCCCCCCCCTCCCCCATACTACCTCACGTGTATTTTTTTTCTGCCAGAATTTCGTAAAATAAACTCGCAATTTTGAAGTATTTAACAAGTGAAGATTTATTTTTAACGAAGCCGAGAAAAAATATCGATTTTTCTTAGTCTCCGTTCATAGTAGAAAAATACACGTGAGGTCTCCTTATACCCCTCCCTCCCCCAACGTGATCTTTCGTGATTTTTTCGTGACCCCCTCCCCCCCCTATCGAACCTCACGTGATTTGTGCACAAGCCCAAAGTTGCTTCTTCTGACCATGGTAAGCCCAATTTCACAATATGTCCTACAAACTTTCTATTGAGTTACACAAAATGTACTACAGAAATTGGCCCATGGGCCCATTTTTATTATGTTGTCGAATTATTTATTTTTCATTTCGAGTTACTCATTTTGTACTAAATTTTAGTACAAAATATGAAATTTTGTTAAAAATCATCCATACATTTTTTGAAACTCAATGGAAAATTTTGTAGGACATATCGTGAAATTGGGCTGACCTTGTTCAGAATAAACAACTTTACCAACTCACCAAATTATATTGAAATCTGAGATATAAACAAAATCGACAACAAAATAAAAATTTGCCCATTAACTTTATCTGGGTATTATTAAAGTCGGATATTTTTATTTTTTACTATAAAGCTTATGGAACACCAAAAATCGTATATAACTTAATAAGAAATCGTTGACGAATTCGTAAATAGGGTGAGAGAGGGTAAAAAATAGTCTCCACACAATTGTTAAAGGGTCGGGTCTACTACAATAAAGGGCAAAGGCGGTAAAGATGAATGAACTCCATATATTCTTATACCCTTTTCCTATTGAGCAATGCTATACAATACAAGAGACGTTGAGTGTTATTGCTCAACTTTAAATTCTATTGCTACTCTATACTAACTTTTATTGGTCCGAGAGTCCAATTTAGTTTCTATTAGGTTTAAACGATCTTAATTGCTTCGAGTTTCTATCGGTTTGTTGGATTTGTTTTTAAATTTATTCTGAAAGGTCACCGTGGGGTCACCATCTATTTCGAGGTTGTAGTTAAAGTGAGGTTCTCGAAGCGTCAGTTCGACGTCTATTTTTAGTTATCAAAATTTTCAATCAATCGTTTACTTGACCAAACTGGAACAAGACCTAATACCCAGATATAAAGGGACAAAATTACATAGAAATTTTACATTAAGGCCGTTCCCTGAGCCAGAACCCCGAGCCCCTCCTCAGGCCACCCGTCCCTGTCACATCACAGTCACATTTCAAAAGAGTGACGGAGACAGAGCTTGCGGGTCGTAAGGCGATATCTTTTTTCGTAAGAATTTGTCGATGATTATTTATTTTAAAAATATTGGCTTCAATTATTGAAATTCGGAAGCTGTAAAATTACTATTTTAGTTATGATTGATTTTTCTCCTTTTTTTGTTTCATAGTGTCACGTAGAAAAAAAACAAGTAAAGTTGGAGTAAAAATTCGAATTGGAGGTTACTTTGGGAATTAATTGTATCGAGCGAAGTGTTATGAATCGTGTATCGAATGCTGTGTTATTAAAGATAATATAATCAAGAATGATATATATTTTTCCCTCGTTTACTAATATCAACGTTTCGTAGAAAAATAGGATAATTTTTGGGGTATTTTTGCAAATCTGGCTCAGGGAACGGCCTTAATCCTAAGAGTATATCTTGGTCCATATTGGTCAAATCAACCTTATTTGTAAGGTGATAAAGTCGGGTGTACGGTTTTCTATGATAATGATAAATAGTTTAAGTATAAAATATTGAGATAGGCTGTAAGCGAGAGATAACGCGGTGGCAGATAAACCGTGCGCGGTTTTCGCCCACCGTATATTATGTAATAGGTCATAAGTTCCTTGTTTTCAAATAAATAAAAAAAAAAAAAAAAACTTATCACGAGTTTTGTTGAAATTGAATACGAAGTTTTAAGACCACAGGCCTATAACAGGATGATCAATCTAAATAGGTCAGTAGGGAGAAAACGAAAACTATAAGAGATAGGGAAATCTGTTGTTATAAGAACCATGGCGTCGATTTTAAATTTAATAGAAACAACATGCATTTTTTCAATAATCTCATACATAACCGGGAATTAAACCCGGTGTAAATTTTGTAAGTAATCCTATGTATCGTATTCTAACATTCTTTACAGCGATTTTGACCAGGTTATGTATGAGACTTATAAAAATATAATGACATAGTTTTTATTAAATCTAAAATCGACGCCATGGTTCCTAAGAACCGATTTCCATATCTCTTATAGTTTGTGACTTCTATCTAGTACTGACCCATTTAGATTCATCACCCGGTATACAAATATACAGTACTAAGTATATAGAGTCTCACCAGTCCAGCCCAGCACTTCAATAACCCGATGCGTTCAATAATCCAGTAGACCTAACTCCGTCCAAAGTATTATTTTAGTTATTATGTTGTTTTTTTTTGTATTCAATTCAGTAATCCGAAAATTCCAATAATCCCGCACCCCGTAGTTTTTTATAGTGCCGTATTAGTGACACTCTACTGTATTTAGCAATATTAATAATTTTACTATATCTCCTTTAATTTTTTTATTATGTAAGTGGGATTTTCTGCTCGCTACGCGGAGAGAATATCTCACTTCACAAACAGCGATCTGGGACATTCACGAATAATTTACCTCCCTAGGTAGGTAATGTAATATAACTTGTTCATGTCACTCAACTCATTGCAGCTCTCGAAGCAAAAATTGAATATTTCCAATACAACAGTCTTGATAATGCCGAGATATCACGAAATTGATCGCTAATATTATAAAGCTCCGTCGAATTATCGCCTAGTTTTGTCTGTCATTATTGCATAACAAATACATTTACCTAATTTCACGGGATATCACTATCATCATCACTATCATCAACTACATAGTATAAAACAAAGTCGCTTTCTCTGTCCCTATATCCCTTTGTATGCTTAAATCTTTAAAACTACGCAACGGATTTTGATGCGGTTTTTTTTAATACATAGAGTGATTCAAGAGGAAGGTTTATATGTATAATACATGCATAATTTATCAGAATTGCACTCGTGCGAAGCCGGGGCGGGTCGCTTGTAAACAATAAACGATACACTGATGCCAGTGTCAACCGTAGAATTGATGAATTGAATTTCAACTGATTGTCCAAATACAAACAGTAACAACAACAGCTCAGTACACAAATAAACTATTCCAATAATACGCTCACAAGATGTGATCCATTGATTAAAACTAGGTCCATATTGCTGCGCCTGCGTCATAGCCAATATAAACCAATTGAGCCTCTCCCAACACAACCTCCCAGAACCGAAACGTCGCACACGCGTAACATCTACGAACACCTTTAATCCTTTTCGGCTTCGTGGCGAAGAATGTTAGTGCATTATCGCTCGGAAGAAAAAGGTACTAAGTGCTTAATGCTTGTGGGTGTCTGTAGTCGTTTTTGCTCTGGAGACTAAAGTAATAAACATAGTGTACGGGCGATGCTTCCGCTTGGTTCCAGCGTAATGCTCCGTCGGGATTGAACCACGATTTATTAAGTCCATTATTTATTTGTAACACGTGAACCAAATCGCAAAGTTCTGTTGAAAGCAGAATTTCACAGGATACAGGTTTTTACTCGTATCTAGTACAAAAGCAGAAAAACTATTGCTTATTTTATTTCAGTATAAAGTACTTACTACTTTTGCCATACATTACTACTTTTGCAAGTCAAATAAAATTTATGAACTCTTTTCAATATGACAGATATTTCCGTCATGCTGCTTAATAGAAAGTGCCTACGAATATATATATTTCCGTCGCCTCTGCTTTTAGTTCCACTTACTACACGGGTGAAGTTTAGAGTGGAATGTAAATTAAATAACCAAAAATAACTTTAGTTTGGAAGCAAATATTGCCTTATTAGTTCGTTCGTACATCCATTACAGAAAAGATATTAAAAATATTTAAATTTCATATCATAAGTAACTATAGTACAGCCAATAAGGGTAACTTTGACCCTTCCGTAAAACATTCGCCTACACTTTTGTACATACGTCAGTTTTACTTATTCCACTGCTACAGCGCATGACTGTAGTTCAACAGCTAAATAATAATGTAAATAAATAAAGAGAAGAAATATTAAAAAAAGAAATGTAGGTATTTAACCGAGCATCTAAAAAAAAACCCGCACATACAAACAGTTATTTAATTTAGATACCAATTTATTATTTATACGAGTAAATGCCCGTTTTAAAATAATAACCTGAAGTAAAAAAAATATGTAAAGTAGAATAATTTACAAAAGTAAAACACATGTAGAAATAAATGCCGACAGTAACAACCATTTAAAAGTTATAATACTCCTGACAGTCATTTATAATATCATTCGATCGTCATTTAGTCGATTGTCGATTGTCTTGCCACAAATTAAAATGTAACATTGGTGAACTTTATTTTACGTTACGAAACGTTTTATAAAAGCTGCATGCGAGTACTTTTTGGGCACAGAATTCCGAATGAGCTGTACATGTACATGTGTATTTTTAGGGTTCCGTACCCAAAGGGTAAAAACGGGACCCTCTTACTGAGACTTCGCTGTCCGTCCGTCCGTCTGTCACCAGGCTGTATCTCAAGAACGGTGATAGCTAGACAGTTGAAATTTTCACAGATGATATATTTCTATTGCCGCTATAACAACAAATACTAAAAATAAAATAAAATAAATATTTAAGGGGGGCTCCCATACAACAAACTTGTTATAGATTATGGTACGGAACCCTTCATGCGCGAGTCGGACTCGCACTTGCCCAATTTTTTTTATTGATTTGCTTTTCATTTCTTTTCAAACTTTGGCCGCTTTTACAGTTATGTACTATTGTCGGTTGAGTAAATAACTGAAATTCGTCGGATTTTAAAACGGAATCGTATATCGGCCGCATACTGAAAAAGATTTGATGGTTACCTTCAAACGTGCATTCTGATTTTGCTTCTGTTAAATGCGTATTTTAACACGCCTCGTCAGAATGTCCAGTTTTATCGTAATACTGATCAGACATAATATTAACCAGTTTAACATGGTCCCAAGAAGATCATGATAATCTCATTAGTTTTAATCAAAGCCACCGCATGCCGGTGCCTCGCATAAATTATTGATTAACACGTTCAATTGTTTAGGGAGGGTTATGTGACCGTAAACAGGCGATTAAAGTTATAATTCTGATGGCAGTGGCGTGTGACATATACGTTAATGTGATTAATGATACGGGTAACTTGGAATGTTAAATAACCTGTCTGACATTTCATATTCTTTAAAGGGCATCTCTACATAGTCGACATGACAAAAGTAGTCTCTCCTGTGGCCAAAAGTTTGCGTGTCAGTTAAGTTTTTGTGTCTATATTCTTTTTTGTCGAGTATTTCATTTCGCGGAAAAATTACGTAGAAACCATTTTAATTGGCAACCGTAAACTATTTGTCATTTTATAAAACAAACCAAACTTAACAAAGGAAATAGGATGGTATTTGGAAGAATTATGAAACTGACTAGAGAGGAATAAAAAAACCGGTCAAGTGCGAGTCGGACTCGCGCACCGAGGGTTCCGTACAAACAGTTTCCATCCTTAAGTGGTTAAGTTAAGTTTGTACCTGTATAGCGCTCCATACAAATAAGTTGCAAAGTTAACGCATCCCATCCCGTTTGTTGTAGCCCCCCTTAAATATTTATTTTATTTTATTTTTAGTATTTGTTGTTATAGTGGCAATAGAAGCATCCTAAGTTTGTATCACATAATTATAGAAGACAGGATGCTGCTTATAGCATACGAGTCATGTGGAATTTAGGCTGAAATAATAGTGAGTGGATTCTTCATAATAGGGCCTTTACCTATTCGGCCGGTAATCCCAATTTTCCCGACCTCTGTAGTAATGTAGGCACTATTTACTTACAAAATTTTGGTACACGTTTTTTCTTGTATTAAGTTCGAAAGTACAAACTATTCAGAGTAAAATAAGCTCAAAAAATCAGTGATTATCGAGTCGTCAAATCAGTTCATGTGACCTCAAATTATTTTTATTTCACCTCAAATTTAATTCGACATATCGTCGCTTATGAATCAATATTGTCTAGTCTAAGTAACAAATAAAAATTAGTTTATGTAATTCGTTTTTTTTCTTAACCTAACTGCATTAAAAGGTGAAAAACGTCAAAAATGTTAGTTAGACGGTATTGATTCTTAAGCGTCGATGTAATTGTTTCTCGTTTGCAGATACTTGATACTATATTACAGTTAATTATGATAATTAGATAATACACTGTTCCATTTACCTGGTAAACTGATAATGCTGGAGTGATTTAGGGGCATAGACAAACGGAACTCCATTGTGGCGGCGACGCGGCCCGTCTGACTGTCAGTTTGTAGGGGGCTCACATATCGCAAACTGCAATACATAGTGCAACTACAGCTGCGATGACAGTATTCATTTAATTTTGCATAACTATAAATAATTATATACCGTGACGGGAGAGTAAACTACAGAGGATTCTCTGTTTTATCATTACGAAAACCGCTTGACTGTGTTTTACTGTTTATTTGTGTAAAATGCAATGCAATACGGGAGAGGGAATCTCAACCCCATGAAACCTTTAACCCCACATTGCGTAGAAGAGACCAAGGGGGAAACGATGCGTAGGATGTAGATCAGAAGAATTGACGTAGTTTCAACTCACCTTTGATTCAAAACCCCTCGGTCTCCCCGACGATCGCGTCTAACACAATTATATGACTAAATTATAATGTATCTCGCTCCCGCTCAAGAAGTCAATGCGGCCCCAGATGTTGGCCCTTTTGACGATTTTAATATAATTCCCTACCTACTCATACTGATCGGATGCCTCCCTCCCCTGATAAAATAAATGACCATCGCTTGTCTTTCAATCTAATACATCTTACAAGACTTTTTTATTAATCTCACATTATCAAAGATTCCAGAAAATAAACCAGAGTTGTTTATTTCATGCCGGCCGATGCGGAGATTACGTGCCGTACCAATTTGTTTTCGTTTAGGGGATATTAGAATAAGCTGGATACTTCAAAGTGCCCGTAAAAGCGAGGGAGCAGTAACTGAGATCAGCATCAAAATGATTCTCGTCTCAAATTTCAACGACAACATTTTGTTTATTAAATACGATACCGGCTCGGGATCAGGGT
The DNA here is from genome assembly GCA_932273695.1 of Apotomis betuletana. Taxonomy (NCBI): domain Eukaryota; kingdom Metazoa; phylum Arthropoda; class Insecta; order Lepidoptera; family Tortricidae; genus Apotomis; species Apotomis betuletana. The sequence continues at coordinate 4,371,573 of OW026302.1, read as the reverse complement.
TATAATAATAATTCGGCTTACATCATGTACAAGAGACACCGAAGTAACAAATTGGCTGTACAAGAATCCTATACAGCCATAATAACTCTAATTTAAGCTGGATAAGTGCTTTTGCAGCTTGTGTGTTTTATGGTAGACTTGCGCTGTCGCGCGTTGTAAAGTGTAGATACCCATAAAAGTTTGTCACACTATGTAGTGACGCGTGGGCAACCTATCAGGCTGTGTGACATCTACTATGAGGATTCATATTTTACAACGTGCACGCAACGCTGACGTCGCGCACACGCGGTGTGCGTGGGCCTTAATACGCGCAGGTATTAGGCATAGGCACACAGCTCAAGTGGTATGCTTGAGGAATTAATTGTTAGGAGATCGATCAACGGACTGATCGGCCGACAGGCTGGAATTTAATTAAGGGGATCATAGATTTCATTACGTCTTGTAAACAGACTTCCAGCCGGTTTTAATTATACTAGTAAAAATCGATAGTTTCGGACGATACTCAGATATTTGTACTTTTTACATATATTATGTTGTTGCTCTCGCGTCAATTTACATCGTACCTATAATTTTTCCTCTAGTAAGTTGTCTTCTGGCAAGTGTCTTACATTAGAAATTAGAAATTAGTTGAGTTAGTTTAATAGAAAAGGATCAAAATAGCACCACAAGGGCTCTAACTTTTTATTGCGGAACCCAAATTTTTTTTGCAAAACTAAAGAAATACGTACTTGTGAAAAATATGTGTACTAAATTTGATTGACAAAGCGATGAAAGCGTCTTTCGTATGTCCGGATGTTTGGATGATCGGATATCTGGCTGTTCTCGCATACAGGCCACATTTTTTACATATTCTCATGACATTTTACGAGGTTCGATAAGTATATAATAGTTTTTTCTCTTTTTAGATTCTTTTGCAAAATGGCGATGGCGAAGATAGGGGGGTTGAAACTGTTTATACCAAAGTGATTCAAATAAATCACACTTATATTATAAAGGCGAAAGTTTGTGATTGTGTTCATGTGTATGTTTGTTACTTCCTCACGCTCAAACGGCTGGACCAATTTTGATACATTTTGGATTAACACAGGCTACTTTTTATTTCGAAAAAATGTAGTGTTCCATTGGGATGAGCGGGTAACACTGCGCGGCACAGCTAGTCATAGATAAAGCCTATTTAAAAATCAGTATTTCAGTCATTAGCAATGAGCCGACTCAGTCAAATTTTGGTATATTAAATATACATTAAATGCATTATAAACTTATTGTGCGTAACGTTATTTATACCAGGTGGGCCCTGTAACAGGAGCAATAAATAAAAACATAGATTTTACCCCTCAAACTAAACAACTTTTAAAAATAACTCAGTCAGGCCGGGCGTTATCTGATGAGGTATCAATAGTGTAATCAATCAATACTGATGACTGATGACAAACTGTTTCGATGGAATAATCACTGTTGGTAAACAGTGGACACCAGATCTTGTTCGGTTTTTGTAAATATTATAGTTTCGGTTTGAATCGAGCGATAAATTGGAGTCGTTGATGCCTAATATTATCTACGAAATTGTCATAGTAGCCATGTATTTGCCATATCACGAATATGCGCTTTTTCATTAGCACATTCGCTTAACAAAAATACATGATGCAAAGTGATAAATACTTCAATAAAAATTATAAATAAACTAGCTTTTGCCCGCGACTACGTACGCGTGGAACTTGATAAAAGCGATTATTAAAAGCGCCTAAGCAAATGTAAGAGCGATTGTGCTTTTGGTCTAATAATTACATTTCCTATAGGGTCACCGCACCTCAACAGAAATGTTCACTCACTTTTCAATCTTTTTAGGTATAATTTCCAGGATGAAAACTATCCTAAATCCTTCCTCGTATCTTAAACTATCTCTATGCCAAATTTCATCAAAATCGATTCAGCGGTTTAAGCGTGAAGAGGTAACAGACAGACAGACACACTTTCGCATTTATAATATTAGTAATATTAGTATCCGTAGACGAACTAAAGTGACCGATATAGCTCACCGGATTAGCAAGTTGAAGTGGCAATGGGCAGGCCACATAGCACGCAGGGCAGATGGCCGATGGGGCCGAAAAGTGCTCGAGTGGAGACCTCGGACCAGCAAGCGCAGCGTAGGACGTCCACCTACAAGATGGACAGATAACCTTATAAAGGTCGCCGGAAGGCGCTGGATGCAGGTCGCTTCCAACCGGTATATACGGAAGTCCAAAGGGGAGGCCTATGTTCAGCAGTGGACGTCCTATGGCTGAGATGATGATGAATATTAGTAATATAGTTATATTAGTATGGATTATTTCTAAGACTCAGTATTTCAGGTATTAGCAATGTGACGACTCAGTCAGGCCGGGTGTTATCTGCCGAGATATTAGCAGCGTCGCATCGCATCAATCAAGACTAATGACTGATGACAAACTGTTTCGATGAAATCATGACTGTTGGTAAACAGATGATACGGGGTATTGTTAGGGTTTGTTAATATTATGGTTAAAATCGAATAATAATTATTATTGTTTATTATTTTGACGACGCGGTTGGCGCAGTGGTTAAGCAACGAGCCGACGGTCCTGGGTTCCAATCCCGGCAAGGGCAAATATTTGTGTGATGAACTCGAATATTTTGTGCCTGGGTCATGGATGTTATTTGTATTTTAGTATGTATTTATCTAGATAAGTATGTTTATCTTCGTCTAGTGTCCATAACACAAAGCCTACTAGAGCTTACTGTGAAGCGGTGGTAGCCTAGTGGTTAGGGCATGCGACTTTCAATCCGGAGGTCGCGGGTTCGAACCCGGCCCGTACCAATGAGTTTTTCGGAACTTTATGTACGGAATGTCATTTGATATTTACCACTCGCTTTTCGGTGAAGGAAAACATCGTGAGGAAACCACCTAAGCCCAATAAGGCCTAGTTTCCCCTCTGGGTTGGAAGGTCAGATGGCAGTCGCTTGCGTAAAAACTAGTGCCTACGCCACATCTTGGGATTTAGGTAGCCGACCCCGATTGAGAATTCATTCTCAAAAAAAACGGGACAAAGGCTAGGAGGATGAAAAAATTAAATGCATTATAAACTTATTGTGCGTAACGTTATTTATACCAGGTGGGCCCTGTAACAGGAGCAATAAATAAAAACATAGATTTTACCCCTCAAACTAAACAACTTTTAAAAATAACTCAGTCAGGCCGGGCGTTATCTGATGAGGTATCAATAGTGTAATCAATCAATACTGATGACTGATGACAAACTGTTTCGATGGAATAATCACTGTTGGTAAACAGTGGACACCAGATCTTGTTCGGTTTTTGTAAATATTATAGTTTCGGTTTGAATCGAGCGATAAATTGGAGTCGTTGATGCCTAATATTATCTACGAAATTGTCATAGTAGCCATGTATTTGCCATATCACGAATATGCGCTTTTTCATTAGCACATTCGCTTAACAAAAATACATGATGCAAAGTGATAAATACTTCAATAAAAATTATAAATAAACTAGCTTTTGCCCGCGACTACGTACGCGTGGAACTTGATAAAAGCGATTATTAAAAGCGCCTAAGCAAATGTAAGAGCAATTGTGCTTTTGGTCTAATAATTACATTTCCTATAGGGTCACCACACCTCAACAGTTCACTCACTTTTCCATCTTTTTAGGTATAATTTCCAGGATGAAAACTATCCTAAGTCCTTCCTCGTATCTTAAACTATCTCTATGCCAAATTTCATCAAAATCGATTCAGCGGTTTAAGCGTGAAGAGGTAACAGACAGACAGACACACTTTCGCATTTATAATATTAGTAATATTAGTATCCGTAGACGAACTAAAGTGACCGATATAGCTCACTGGATTAGCAAGTTGAAGTGGCAATGGGCAGGCCACATAGCACGCAGGGCAGATGGCCGATGGGGCCGAAAAGTGCTCGAGTGGAGACCTCGGACCAGCAAGCGCAGCGTAGGACGTCCACCTACAAGATGGACAGATGACCTTATAAAGGTCGCCGGAAAGCGCTGGATGCAGGTCGCTTCCAACCGGTATATATGGAAGTCCAAACGGGAGGCCTATGTTCAGCAGTGGACGTCCTATGGCTGAGATGATGATGATGATGAATATTAGTAATATAGTTATATTAGTATGGATTATTTTTAAGACTCAGTATTTCAGGTATTAGCAATGTGACGACTCAGTCAGGCCGGGTGTTATCTGACGAGATATTAGCAGCGTCGCATCGCATCAATCAAGACTAATGACTGATGACAAACTGTTTCGATGAAATCATGACTGTTGGTAAACAGATGATACGGGGTATTGTTAGGGTTTGTTAATATTATGGTTAAAATCGAATAATAATTATTATTGTTTATTATTTTGACGACGCGGTTGGCGCAGTGGTTAAGCAACGAGCCGACGGTCCTGGGTTCCAATCCCGGCAAGGGCAAATATTTGTGTGATGAACTCGAATATTTTGTGCCTGGGTCATGGATGTTATTTGTATTTTAGTATGTATTTATCTATATAAGTATGTTTATCTTCGTCTAGTGTCCAATTGGGAGTCAATAAGAAGGCCCCAAAACGACCATCAGTAGATGGTCGCCGCTGTTGCGGAACATGCCGCGGCCACCGCCGCCGACGCGCACATGGCCATGCACATGGACAACCAGCAGCTCGGTCAGTTAAGCCCAAACCGCGAGCTCTCTTAGAGTTCCGGCAATTAGTTTGTAAGTATTAGGTTAAGTTTCTTTCGGCGGCCCATCCAAAAGGACGGGCCGTGACTGTCCCAGCAGTGCAAAGGGCCCCTTCGGGCCCGCAAGCAAAAAGATAAAAAAAAAAAAAGTCTAGTGTCCATAACACAAAGCCTACTAGAGCTTACTGTGAAGCGGTGGTAGCCTAGTGGTTAGGGCATGCGACTTTCAATCCGGAGGTCGCGGGTTCGAACCCGGCCCGTACCAATGAGTTTTTCGGAACTTATGTACGGAATGTCATTTGATATTTACCACTCGCTTTTCGGTGAAGGAAAACATCGTGAGGAAACCACCTAAGCCCAATAAGGCCTAGTTTTCCCCTCTGGGTTGGAAGGTCAGATGGCAGTCGCTTTCGTAAAAACTTAGTGCCTACGCCACATCTTGGGATTTAGGTAGCCGACCCCGATTGAGAATTCATTCTCAAAAAAATGGCACAAAGGCTAGGAGGATGATGAGTAACGTCTGCTAACGTAAACCAAATGTTTACAATGAAGCGAAAAATTTAATGGTTCAGACAGGATTCGAACCTGCGTTTCCAACGGCTTTCCGGGCCAACACGGGCGTCGTACCAACTGGACCACCGAACCAGATGTGAGAGCCATTGAATCTTTCAACCAGTTGCTTCAACATGCCTTAGGGTGGCATCGTAGCGCCATCTACCGTAAAGGTTTAGACTTTATAGTCGGCACCATCACCATCGTCCAATCTTGTCTGAACCATTAAAATTTTAAATTTTTCGCTTCATTGTAAACATTATTTATATTGTTGGTGACAACAAATTTTGTAACTGGACCAACCATAATCATTTGATCGTTGTATTCGCTTTGTCACTGACATATACTTTGGAGTTAGAATTAGAACAGCAGATGTTTTTACTTTAATAAATACCCTTGATAAAATGTCGTATCAGGAGACTAAATCACTATCAAGAAATAGGGAAGAGTGGCGATTACTCCACCGACAAGAGCGAAGCTCTTAAATTATGCATTCATTCATAATTTAAGAGCTTACCCTTAAACTCATTTTAAGTCAGTCATTCATTAGCGATGTGAAGACATCGACACAGCCAAGCTGGCGTTTGATAAAATATGAATAGCGCCGTATCAATCAGCACTGATGACTGATGACAAATGTTATAATGGAATCATGACACTTTCGACTCTGCTATCTAAAGGTTGCCTGGAAGAGATCGCTCTTTAGAGATAAGACCCTTTGTTGTCACCCTACTTTTTGTCTTATTATTTGTTTGTTGTATTCGTTCTCCTTTGGTTCACAAAAAAAAATATTAATATACCTAACTGTTTCAAAAACTATCTTAAGATCGCGATCTGCTTTGGAGCTTTTCTTTGGTGGGTACTAAATGGAAATATAATTTTCGTATAATTCACTTCTTGTTTCATCGTAAAGCTCTAGTAAAATAACAGAGATGCAACCTGATTTACGGCATAAGAACTGTTTGTTTCGACTCACAAATTGCATCAAGGCGTCTCCCTTTCCATTATCTTAATCTCAAGCATGTTTACGATTTGACGCATCGGTCGTTCAGTGTAAATATAACAAAAGCACATCTGCCAAGAACTGTTGCTCAACAAATGCAGCTGAAATCCAGCTAACCTGCTGGGAAGCAACAAGTCCTATTCAAAAATAAAGACGCTCAAGAATCTCTCAATGGAGCACAATTAAGATTCCCCGCGACTCCAGAGTGCCACCATGCATATAGTTAGAGTACTCGCCTCGCCGCGAAACGCAACTGTTTTACTATCGCCATAAATCTCACTTCACACCACACTGAGCACCGCCATCTCCGTATATTGAATAAAAATAAACGCAGGCGCCGACTACAAACGATTCTAAACCCAATCCTGTCACTCGCATGACCCGAATTCCAGGGGACAATAAAACCATCAAACCATTTAACGCTTCTCACGTCATGAACTCGCGTTTACTCGAAACGACACATGTGTAGGCAAGTGTTGTACTTTAAAAAGGACTCTTATAACACTTTGGGACGTTCCATTATGGAGTGTGGTTAATTGGATCGACCTTATGAGCATTTTTGGTGAATAAGTTCCTTCTCAACGTCACGTTTTCACAATTCATTGAAAACTAACGACATCGCTCGAGTGAATGCCGTCCAAAGTTCCTTTATTATTTATGGCGCCGTGTATTCGGAATTTTAATATAATGTTTCAGGTAAGCTTTGCGCAAATACACGAGATGAGAAATTTCCTTGTTTTGAGGAAAGTAATATTTTTCTACATTGTGAATATTGTCGTCTAAGATAAATTCGAATAACGTTAAGCTTCTTAAACATCGTGATTCTTTTCCCCAGCTTGTAACTGTAATCTCGAATAGGGATGTAATTAAATGTCACTCAGGGTAACTTGGGCCCATCCGTATAACATTGGCCCATACTTACATTATACATTGATCATACGTTGAACATAATACATTCATGACACAGATAACGCACTTTAACTGTTTTGTTTGCAATTTCAAATAGATTATCTATGCGCTATAGAAGTAAAACAATTACAACTGGCAGTGTGTGTGGGTCCATGTTATAAGTAAGGGTCAAAGTTACCTTGATTGACTGTACATCTTTTTTATAATTCTTATTCTTGTAAGCCATAACTTAGCAACTGCGAGTCTCTAGTGGCATCCAAAGTTTCTGTCTCGTACCGCGAACTGTCGTTGTATCTGACACCAACTATTCTTGCTTTTTTTCACTTAGGTATTTCGCCAAGTTTCATTCGCAGAAACCCTCTACTGCGGGAGTCGGGTGCAAACGCTGACAGTGATACATTTCTCGCCGGTTTTCGATTCTAAGTTTCGAGTTGGGAACAATAGGAGCAATGTACTTGTGAGTCGCATGAAAGACGCGGATTTTCATTTCAGCGTGGAGGCATGAACAATGGTGTGACGCAGGCAGTCTCGGGGCCGGAACAATCGGCGATTAAAAATTGTTTTTAAAATGCTTTCCGATAAGCCGCTTGTAATCGTGGCTGTGGAACGATAATTGGATTTCATTTGTTTGTCTTTAGCGTCAGCTGCCGAACCGTTTTCATGTAGTTTCTTTTTGATCGTCTCAAATGTAGTTTGAATACAAAATTATTTCGAAGGTTGACTATGACATGACACATATTTTAAGTCAAATATTAGAAGCTCATGTTAAGAAAATGCTTCAGAATTGACTTGCTTGCACTTGCACGATACGACGATCTAATAGAAGAAGATAATAGTGGTAAAAATTTAGGGATGGAGAGATACATATTTAGTGAAAGGTCGAATTGAAAAGACAAAGAGACATTAAGAAGAAAGGACTAGAGAGAACTGTACCAACACGAGACAAATTATCAAACAATAATCACTTAATGAATGTTAACGTATCAAGTTCCCCTAAGTTTGTTCACGCGAGAGGCGACACCGCGTTACAACATTAATTCCAAACTTACACAGCATACTAACCTAGAGCTTGTCGTGGGTAAACTTCAACTTTACCTACTTAAGTAACTCTTCAGCCATGCCTTAGGTACAAAACCGTTTATAAAAACCAGCCAAGCGCGAGTCAGACTCGCGCACCGAGGGTTCCGTATAAACACTTCCCATCTTAACTGGCCGGGTTAAGTTAAGTTTGCACCTGGTTTGTATAACGCCGGATACATGAGGTGCAAAGTTAATGCAACCGATCACGTTTCTTGTATGAGAGCCCTTTTAAATATACATTTTATTCTGTTTTTTAGTATTTGTTGTTATAGTGGCAACAGAAATACATCATCTGTGAAAATGTCAACTGTCGAACTATAACGGTTGATGAGATACAGCCTGGTGACAGACGGACAGATAGGCAGACAGACAGACGGACGGCGGAGTCTTAGTAAAGGGTCCCGTTTTTACCCTTTGGGCACGGAACCCTAAAAAGATCGCGCCTCGTCTATTAATAAATAAAACTATTATAATGTTATATGACTCATGATGTTCAGGATAAGTCTTTTTTATACGCGTTATAATTTCCGAAACATTTAGGCACGTGACTGTGACGTCACTTATGATCTGAAGACGTCATGCTGGCATGGCTTGCTGTAAGAAATGTACAATATCGTAATTTCAAAAGTACTCCCTTGCTTTAAATGAAATGAAAAAAAGTGTATCTCGAAACACATGGGCTATATGGTCAAAAAGGTAACGGACACAGTAAACTACCTAAATTAAATTAACTACAATATCATCATTGTAAAACGAACCCATAATTTTGATAACATAGGGAACAGCAGTCCTGGAAGTGCTCCTAGTGGCAGGGAAAATACAGGGAGGGCGACCAAGAATAAGAAGCCCTATGCGCTGGACAGACCAGATCCGCGATAACACTCTATCGAAAGTCTACGAGGCATAACAGCGCCGAAGACCGCAACAAGTGGAAAGCGATCGTCCACATAATTCGTGGGGGTCACCACCCTCAGCAATGAGGAACACGACACAAGGAGGAGGAGTAAATAAATATCAGACGACCTCGCACAAATCGATCTAGTCCCAAATTAAGCTCAAGAAGGCTTGTGTTATGGGTACTAGACGAGGATATAGGTATATACTTGTACAGATAAATATATACTTAAATACATAGGAACAACCATGACCCAAGCTCAAATAATCGAGTTCATCACACAAATATTTGCCCTGGCCGGGATTCAAACCCGGGACCGCCGCTCAGTGGGCAGGTGCTTGCAAACTGAGCTAACAGCGCCGTCAAGGAGTAGGGAACAGCACCCATCATAATGATTCGACGAAACAGTACCGCAGAACATCTGCGAGCAAAATATCTAGAATATTCTCGTGCTAAGAAATCTCGGATTGGAATGCAATTATTCAGAATAAATTAGAGGAGAATAGTATTGCGCCTTGTTAAAAGCTTCCAAGCCGACAGTAAGCGCATTGGCATGGAATCAAACTGTTCATACAAATAACATTGTTGACAGCTTATTAGTGGAAGTTTGCAAGCTCTTAACATTGTTCATGGTTTATGCAGGGCTAATAATACCTTAGATTATACCGGGTCGGTGTGCATTGCGGAATATTTAGTTGGTAAACTAATTAATATTTCGAAAAACCGGTCAAGCGCAAACCGGATATGCGCACGAAGCGTTCCGTAGGAACTATAAATTCTTTTTATTGAACATTTCGAGTGTCTATCTATTATCATTCAATCATTTGAATTAAAACTTAGAACACCCTAAAAAACACAGGGCAAATATTTTTCACAGGTCGAAATTTAAACTGGTCTCAGGCACAAACTCAACTTTGCCGTTAGAAAACGATTGTCCCCATATATCGACATAGGTCGCGGTTGGTTTACCAACTAAAAAAATATACACTTATTGTAATGTAACTCAAGTAACTACAAAACTGTTGACTTTTGATTTAACTTGTTCTAAGCAAGAATAGCTGTAAATGGCCGAATAGATCACATAGTTAAAGTACAAATATCGTGGCGCGATGTCCGATGGTGTCAAACATCAAATTGAAGCACAGAGGTTTTACAAATGTAATACGCAAGCCAAATTCAGTCGTCTTCAAGAATAGGTGTAAAAGGTGCCCGTGCGCAGACGATGTTATCGCGAGAAGCGGAACGAGCGATAAAGAAACACGAGCGAAATCGGTTGCTTACTGCTCTTAAGCCATATACCCAATGTAAGTGTCAGGTGGAAAAGTGCATTTTATGCACATGGGAGACGGGTGAGTTTGCTTTAAATTAAAATATATGCGTCTGATACGAGTTTGATTGCGGTGGTGCAGCAATTTACGTGCAGTAGGTATATTGTGCCTATGTTTAGACTGATTGATTTTTAGAGGTAGGTTAAGAAATATCACTGTGTACTTGAAAGAAATAGTACATTACATACCTAGAGCGGTAAATTCGTGAATGACCCATCGCAGGTGTTATATGCGACACACTAAGTTGAAGGACCGGCCACGGACAGCGGCAGCGACGACCGGTACGTGTGTCTCGCTCACTCTTATGGCCGCCGCACGCGGATCTCTCCCTCAACCGCTCGCCGCGCTGCTGGCCGCCGAAGGCTTGGCATGTCAGTAAGCACCATATTTTTCAGATTATAATATCTATATGTGAGCTTAGGTTCACCTACTAATAAAACAGGTAGCCTATAAGCCTTAATTTTCGTGAAAACTACCGTCTGTCTAGCTGTCTGTTTGTCCGTCTGTCACTAGGCTGTATCTCATGAGCGGTGATAGCTAGACAGTTGAAATTTTCACAGATGATGTATTTCTGTTGCCGCTATAACAACAAATACTAAAAACAGAATAAAATATATATTGAAGTGGGGCTCCCATACAACAAACGTGATCGGTTGCGTTAACTTTGCACCTCATTTGTATGCGGCGCACCTCACTTGGCCAGTTTTTCGTATTTTCGTGGCTTATGTATGTAACTAAACGCACCGAAAAACACACTTTATTCTGCCGTGAGTACTGTTGCGGCTGCTCGTACAATTTAAATTGATGGCCAATCCATTAAAAAGCTAGTGTGACGACCAAAAGCTTTGACTGCATATTTGTGGTCACTTTACTCTTTAAAATGTATTTTTACTGTGCATGAAATGTTTTCGGGATTTTATCTTAATGAGCAAGTACCGCATCGCTGTGGTTAAATTTACTCAAGCTCATATTAGGTGTCATTTATGATAGCCGTAACCACAATTAATTAAATTCATTAATGTCTCTGTGGGCTGAAAACCACGTTGAAATATGACTTTTTTACGTTTCCAACCCTATCTGCACTATTTTGAAAAATCTCGCGATACTGAATCGTCCGAAAAATTATATAATTATTGAAGCTGCTCACAAAATATCAAGAAAATCGGCTGGAAAATGCGACCTGTAAGCGAGAACAGCCAAGCAAACGGACATACTAAAGTTTTTTAGACGAATCTGAAACGGCGACACTTCGTACACGTCATGCACTCCTCACTCATTCATCCAGCTTTGCAAAACCCTTGTTGTATCAACTGGAAGAGAAATTCTTTTGCTATTCCACGAAGCAGCGTCTTGGTCAAGTGTGCTGTGTGCGTACGCACACTAGGAATTTGTGAACCATCCAAAGACATTGACTTTAGAAAACGAATCCGAACCCAATATATGTTGACTGGAAGTAATTAATATAATATGTATTTGCAATTGGTCAAATCATCCGGCGTAAATCGACACCTTTAACTCTGAATGTGTTGTATTTGTTGTCAAATCAAGGATGCCGGCTATACACTCTCAATGATATCATAATCGGATGACTGTTGATTGATGCACAAACCAAACACGTCCGCGCCCGCATGACGACTGGGATCCGCATTAGGCATGTTATTGATGGGACTGATGGCTGTTTTCCAACTCGGGACTAATTTAACATTACATTTGAAAAGTACACTGTGTCCAATAAGTTCGAATACAGTTACGATCCTTAATAAAATAAATGTACGCATAATTTATGTAATGAAAATTATATTATAGGAAAGGCACACTTATTTACAATATTTACAACAAATGTTTTGGAATTACTCCTCTTTTACTCTTTAGCGATAAGACCGCCTGTTGTTTACCTCTAATTGTAATTTCTTGCATTGTATTTCTCCTGTATATTTTATGAGGTGTGCAATAAAGAGTACTTGTAATTGTAATTGTACTCCACCTTTAACTTTTTTTACCAGCTTCAAACGTTTCTCAAAAGAGTCACGCGGCACGCACCGCTTCCATCGGCATATCGTCCCAAATTTGCACGATAACCTCTTTAAAACGGTTCAGGTTTGCGACCTTATAATTATTTAGTTTTGAGAGCATGTAAGACCATACGAAATAATCTGATACGTTTAAATCTGGAGAACTCGGTGGCCGTTAATTTTTAGGCAAAAAATCGGCCAAATTAGTTTTGCACCAAGCCTGAACAGTGTTTGCCGTATGTGATGGAGCTACGTCTTGTTGAAAAACATAATAGTCATCTCCAAACATAGTTTTTAAATTTGGGGCAACATGTTTTTCCAAAACCTCCAATTTATAATATTCCGCATTGATTTTAACGCCTTTATCAAAAAATACTAAAGGTAATTTGCCCCTCTTACAAAGAGCACCCCAAACCATCACTGATGGTGTGCTCTGCAACCTAGGAACATTCTTTTCATAGTCTGGAATGTCTTCTATCCTTGCTGCCCACAACCGGTCGTTCTGGGCATTATGAGGGTGCTCTAACACAAAGAGTTTCTCGTCAGAGAAAACAAATTCATCCCCTGCGTGCCAAGAAAGTATGGTGCTGGATCTTTCTACTGTTTTTTTCTTGGTCGCTTCTGAAATGCCATGTACTTTTCGTTTTTTGTAGACATTACATCCAAGATCTACTTTAAATATATTATGTACCGATCCCCTGGAAATTTTCAGATCAGCAGCTAATTTTCTAATAGAACGGTGTTTTTTTCCGCCGAATTCGCTCTCTTATATCGCTCACTTGATCACTTTTTCGGTTCTAGCTGAACGTGGGCGACCGGATCTTTTTGTCCTCTGTAGAAGAGGTCTCTTTATACCTTTTGATAGTAGTATGTACTAGATTCCGTTTAATTCCATGAGGTTGTAACGCCCTGAAGATAGCACCTGGCTTGTCGCCATTTCGAAATTTCCTAATAATATCTTCACGAAAGTGCTTCATCGTGGATTAAAACCAAACTAAAAATACGTGACGTTTGAAATTATTGTATTATGTTTATGTCAATATACTTTTAAATTAAATATATATATATATATACCCAACAAGCCGTATGTCTATACAGCAAGTGCTAAAAGTTTGTATTCGAACTTACTTATTGGACACGGTGTATATACATTTACTGGGTTTTATAGTAAACCAAGGAGTTGACTATGAATTGGTATAGATGGAGACAGCTACATTGGCTACACCGACCATGATATCTATGATATAATCTATGATGATGATAGTAAATTTGTTTAAAAACATGAAACAATTAAAATGAACAATTACATATACCTACTCATCAATCTAGGTTACATTATACCCTAAATGAAAAAAAAAAATTGGGCAAGTGCGAGTCCGACTCGCGCATGAAGGGTTCCGTACCTATATATATGTATATATAGGTATAACAAGTTTGTTGTATGGGAGCCCCCCTTAAATATTTATTTTATTTCATTTTTAGTATTTGTTGTTATAGCGGCAATAGAAATACATCATCTGTGAAAATTTCAAGTGTCTAGCTATCACCGTTCTTGAGATACAGCCTGGTGACAGACGGACGGACGGACGGACGGACGGACGGACGGATGGACGGACGGACGGACGGACGGACAGCGAAGTCTCAGTAATAGGGTCCCGTTTTTACCCTTTGGGTACGGAACCCTAAAAACTATAATTAGAACTACACCTAAAAGGGCCTCGTGGCATTGTGCCAAACACGCCGGCAGCATTTCCTTTGCGATGCTGAACCGCTGAGCGAGGAAGCTGCCAGCCCTGGTCGGTGGTCGCCAGTGGTTTCGACGAGCCTTCCATAGGTCCTTGAAGACATGAGCGCTTGGACCCCGAGGGCACAGGGTTTCGATACCAAATGCCGTGAAGCGGAGTTGGGAGCGCAGACCCCCATATAAAAAATAATAATATTCAAATTTTTTGATCATAGATTAGCGCTCTTCGGCTCTTAGCGAGTAGGGTTACACTCACATGGATCGGTTAGATGTGGTGCTACTCTTCACAACCAATAAAGTACAGTTCTCGGGAGATCATTGTAAAGATCAGAAGGGAAAACCGTAGACGATTCCACGGAGTCACAGAACGAAATATATATTCTTTCGTTTTAACTATTATATAGTCTTCTGCCTGTCTTCTTTAGGAATTAAAGAAATATATTTCTTCAGGTATAAGAGAACTTATGAAATTATAAAAAATAAAACCGTAACACTAAATTAAATGTAAACCTTAAGCTAAATCCCCTAAGTCGTAAACCGAGGGTAGGGTTCCCATAAGACTGGCTGCGTTCCCTCTCTGGATAGATATACCTATTCTTTGGCTGAGGAACGAACCAGCCTTATTGTCTCCAGTTATATTTCTTCTTTTACATTTATAGTAAATAATGTTTTGCCATCGTACTTATATTTCTATCTCAATTTTTTTACTAAAACTTATTAAGAAATCATGTCAATTACAATTGCAGCCGATGGAAAATATCTGTAGGTACATCATTCTAAATATCCTTTGTTTCGGGTTTTATCATGACGGAACCCTAAAATCACGATAATTGATCATCCGGTGTATCTGTAGCGTAGGTGATCGCGAACTGTAATTAGTGCCATTAAACCGCATCGCCGTGATTTGATTAATGGCCGGAGCGAGCCGCTGTTTTCGATAATCGATATGAGTGCTTGTGACACATGTTCGTTAGTCTTGTTTTGTGTTTTATTGGTGCAATGCAGCGTAGAACAGGGTAGAACTGCTGTCGTCTGGGGTCGACGATATTTACCAATACCCGAAAATGCCGTTGGCGACCAGGACACAGCTTGGGTGGACGATCAGAAAATGGGAAGAATGTTTTCGACTATGCACCAGTATCTCTTTGGCCCTATGATTGACTAGTAGAGAATGACATTTAGTGCCATTAAACCGCATCGCCGAAATTTGATAATTAATATGGGTGCTTGTGACACAATATGTTCGTGAGTCTTGTTTTGTGTTTTATTTGTGCAATGCAGGGTAGAACAGGGTAGAACCGATGGCGACAAAATATATCCTAACTGGCCATTGGCGACCAGGATACAGCTTGGGTGGATGACCACAGGATGGGACGAATGTTTTTTCGACTATGCAATGCACCGACATGAAGTATCTCTGTTTGGCCCTATGGTTGATTTGTAGAGAATGCCATTTAGCATTAAGTTCGCCTTTTGAACTAACTTTTTTTGTGCAATAATGTTTAAATAAATAAGATATAAATTAAATAAGTTTAAATGACGTGTAGGGATATGCACTTGGCAGGAAACCTTTAGCAGTAGCTAAAAGTTTTCAAGGAGAGATCGCTGCTTAGTGATAAGATTGCATGTTGACTAATTATCAAATCCTTTTTTATTATTTATTATATATTTAGTGCGTATTGAATATGTATATTATTTAATATGTGGAGCATTAACTGCATATATATGGTAGGGTATATTTTCAGAACACTATATTAACTCTCACGGACAGTACGTCAATAGACGTACGAACAAATTAGGACTCTCGTGATACCACGCCTGTGGACGGCGATTTTTATCTTCGCAAAGTTGCCACCTTTTATACAGCCGATTAATAGTTTTTATGTAAATGCCTTGTGCTGTTTTTGGCTTTTACTTTTTTGTATGAGTTCTAAAATGGTCCTGTAACCGTGCGTGAAAGTGTTAAAACACATATTATATGCTGTAAAACGTGATGAACGTACGGAATGAAACCTGAAGTGAGTTATGATGGTTTCGTGTAGCTATAAATAAATGATAAGGCATCAATCAGTCACATACTCACATTTGTCGTGAAGAATGATTTATCGTTTATCAATCGCGGGATAATTGGACCATCATAGATTCACACAAATACCAATCCTTAGACCTATTAGGCTATTATTTACAAAACAAATGCAAGTCAACAACACAATTAACAATGATTTATTGTTTTCAGGTACTGCCGATTGATTCCATTGTTTCAGTGAGTACCAACAAATGGTTTTCGTTTAGGATTCCGTGGGGCGACTGAAATACCCTTCCTTATGTATCGAAGTCAGTCTGTCTGCTCTTATTGCGTATTTACGACATTACAGTCTTATTAAAATCATTCGTGAAATGTCACTATTTATATTAAAACTGCTTACGGTTATTTGGAACTTGTACGGAGCCGTAAAAGCGCATTTTCAATATTATTATTGAGTTGTTAAATTCATAACTGAACCCCAGTATCACTTGTTGAAAATTGACCATGGGCCCATAACATAAATCCAGTTCAGTCGTCGCGCGTCGTGACGTCAAATGTTGCGATAATGTGTAACAATGCGGTTCGTGACGTGAAGTAAGTACGACACCGCTTTGTTACATATCATCGCAACATTTTACGACACGTTGACGTAAAATGACGCCGCGTCATACGTTACATGACGTGGGTCATGTAATATAGACATCCACGGCCCGACGACGTGACGTGGATGGAACAATACGGTAACGTGCTAATGTATAATCAGATTGACTTTTTTGTAACTGGAATGGGCCATTGTCAGATTTAGGTTCGAGTCTTTCCGGTGGACATTTACGAAATTAAGGATTCCAGGGTCTAATTGTCTGATAAAATGCCTGTGAAAATAAAGAACATTCCCTCTTCTATAATCCGATGTAGTTAATAGCAACATAACTTAGATTCCTTAAAAGCTCTTAACTTTTGACCACCGGAGGGACGAATTTTGTTTTTTGAGCTGACAATTACCCGAATGAGTCTCTGCGATTGACATTATAACGTTTTCCCTTATACTTATTTAGACACTTTATCTCAACCCTTTTAACTATGCCTTAACCTTACGGCTACCATTAAAAATTCTCTTTATAAAAATGTTTATGCGATTCAAACTATATACCGACATTTTATTCGTTATAGGACTACTAAAACTTCATTCTAAACATCTGGCGCGTTCAATTCATGTTGATGGCTATATTTTGTTTTACGGTTAATTTAAGTTTATCCGTAGAAAACTGGGCTATCATAGTTTTATTATTGCAGACTTATATTTAAATATAAACAGGGCCGCGATTTTATGGCGCTCGTTTCAACTGCATAAAATATAAATGTAGCTTATGGTTTATAATATCATAAAACCGTATAATATGTCTTGAAGAAGAAAGAAATCAAAGAAGGATAAAGAGAACCTTTTGAAATATACCTAAGAAGTAATAAGAGCTAGACGTTTCACAAAACTGGCAAACTTGGATATCCTGTTACTTCGTAAAGCCATTAATGATATATTTAGTGGGCCATCTATCATCGCTAATTTTTATAAAAGTTGAATTTTCCGTCTAGTTTTTAGACAACTAAAAGCTAAAACTACTAACTAGAAAGTGTTTTTTGTCAATGGCGATATTCTTCTGTCAACTGTGGCTAACGTAAAAACTAGGCGGGAATTTCAACCTTTATAGAAATAGGATGACAGGTATCCCAGGCGAAGTCACGGGGTTTTGCGGTGCCTAAACTGCCTATTCCCATCCTGTCATGTTGAATGTTGACTCTGTGATAATGATAGTAAGTAAGAAGCGACCTACCGTTAAAAACTACGATACTTATGCAAGTTATGCATTATCCATCACAAAACAGGTCGAGAAAAGTAGCAAAGTGACGCTATTGTCTCCAAGAAAATAACTTAAGAGAAAATGAGAAAAGAAACTAACAATTGTTAAATAATATCCGCGGTAGAGCGTTGCAAGGCATACCGGGCGCTGTCACCGAACGATGTAGTCCCCGTTTTTAGGGTTCCGTAAACAAATTGTTCATCGTACAGTGACGTTCTAAACGTGACCAGGGGACAGGCCGCAGATTTGTAGAATCTTTGTAATATCTTAAATTAAGCAGTACCCCGATTTATCAAGGCATTATAAAGAGAGTGTATTAATTTTTGCCATTCGGGTGCATGGAGTATTGTAAAATTAGAAACATTGCTCGCTTCAATAATTATACTGAAGCGATACGAAGCTAACAGTTTACAAAGTTAACAGCTATCAAAAAATCTAAATCATGTTAACACTAAATTTTTTCGGGATAAAAAGTTTCGGGATAAGTAGTAAGTAGTAGTAGTGTGTGTAAATCCAGGGTATCAGCTACTTTCATACCAAAATTCATCAAAATTGGTCCAGCCGTTTGAGCGTGAAGAAGTGACAAACATGGAGGTACACATAAACTCAAGAACTTGCGCCTTTGTTTGATAACACTCATAGATAAATATTTTTTGATATTTTAACTACGGAACCGTTTTGTCTTCGTGACCCTCCGCGCGCTTGGTCGGTTTTACCATTTTTATTCACTTTGTTTTTTATTTCACCGACGACACAAATTGGGATTTTTTCATAAGAATATTCCTCCTTTCTTTAACAAAGTTTCAAAGTGGCGTTATTGAATTTTCTCAAGTTTTGATAGGTTTTTGCGTCGATTGTTGCTGTTGGGCGGAGTTGGGTTAGTCCAGTAAATTAGGTAGCAAACAAAATTTTCTTCGGCGTTGTTAAACGATTTTGGTTGGAATTCAATTAACTAGTGAGCGTTTTAACTTTTGACCCCTATTGTGTGTATATCAATAGATTGTTTAGTTGAAAACAGTTTACGAGTCATTTGGTTTTGTCTTTTGTTAACGAAACTTGAATACAATACAATATTGAAGACACTAAGAAATCGCATTACAAATGGATTTACTTTAGTAGGTATTTAATTGCTATTTTTTTACTACATCGTGTCTTCAATATTATTCGAAAAATCAATAAGTCTGTCTTATCTATCAACTGATATATTTATCGTTATTTGATTTCGGTAACCCATAGTAATAAACCGTCGAGGTTTTTTATACTTTCGCTTTGTTTAAAACAATGTTTCTATTTTAAAATAATGTTGTTGTATAGAACCGAACATACTCAATTTTTAAACGAGCAATTATCTAGTTACCATGTTATTTGCCTTGGAAGTTGGCTCCTACTTTACAAGGTATAATTACGGAATTTTTGATATCGGGGTGGCATCGGTTGAGCCGAAAAATAATTACATTGTCATGCTTCATGTAATGTAGAAATTGTATGGTTCAACGAATAATTGAACCCGTATGAACTCTTCAGGAATATTGATCCAAACTTGCAAGATTTTCACACTGGGTATAACAACGAAACTTAATCGCGTATTTGTAACCGGAATTAATATCCAGGGACCTAATTCGAGATTGACATTTGAGTGATCGCCAAACGTCTCTATTAGATAACAGTTATATCGCCATTGAAATGTCATTTAAATGCGATGAGCTTAAAAGTGACATATCTCATCTCAATTTTGGAAATACGAAGGCGATAATGATTGTCAAAAATGTTATTCATGTATATAAATTTCTGTTTTGAACGAAACGTAACGGACTAATTTCACGTACTACGCGGTCAATTTAAAGTATGCGCCTGTTATTTATGCCGTCACATACAAGGAAACGAAAATTTTGCGCGTCCGAATTGACGAAGTTGCGATATCGCCACTTGTCAAGTAGGCACACGTCAAAAGTGACGAATGGCGATGAAAAGGAGAGATCTCCATTATATCTCTAAAATTGGTCGAATACCCCCCCAGGGCTAATTCTGCGTGACATTGCAATATCTCCAAAATATCATCTATTTATTGTTGATGCAGACTGTAGCTGTTGACTTTTTAAGACGATATGAGTTATATTTAACATATCTCTCACGTTCTACTAAATTTTGTACTGCACCAACTTCTAGTATCTCTGATAACTTTTGGTGGAGCTTGCCTTTTTGCATTAAGGTATATAAAATATCCAAATATGTGTTTTTTCTGCGGAGCGATATGGTCGCCATCTTAAATATATACGCTTCTCAAAGTGAAATTTATTCATGTCAATGAGAAAGAAAATATAAACGAATTCATTTGAGTAGAGCTTATCGCTACAGTAAACATGGCGGAGAAGATCTTGGTGTCGCATATCATAAGACCAACGGCTATTATTCAAAGGAGAAAGACATCCAATAGTCTGAGTTTGTTTTAACTGAAAACGGCTGTACAGTCAACATCAAAAGTAACTGTAAATTTTAGTATGCAATGATGTATGCCTGTAACATTGTCGGCAACTTTTGATGGTGACCGTACTAGTCTCCAAGCAATGTTTGCTCCAACCGTAATCAAGAAAAAGGATTTCTATCGTCGGCGGGCTTTCATCCATCCCGGGCGATATTTCCCAGTTTGTTGTTCGGCTTTCCCTTGTAAACAGGCGCCTTACAAAAAGTCTTAATACTTCGGGCTGTCTGGAAAGCGAAAGTTTC
Source organism: Apotomis betuletana (assembly GCA_932273695.1). Lineage (NCBI taxonomy): Eukaryota > Metazoa > Arthropoda > Insecta > Lepidoptera > Tortricidae > Apotomis > Apotomis betuletana. The sequence goes on along the minus strand of OW026302.1, from coordinate 4,350,734 downwards.
GTGAGTTGAAGAGCAATCTAAACTTCGAAAAATTCTTTGCGTAATTAAAAATTCCTCCAACTCGTCCCTAGTTCACATAAAAATATTAACTCGCTCTTTATAATATGGAATGAAGTTGGGGTTGGATAACGGCTTAAGGATAGACCACACCGCTGCTCATTACACGGTTACGGTGCGCTTACGTTACCGTTTATGTCACGAAAAACGTACATTTCCACACTCAAGGGAAACAAAATGATAGGGTAGGTACTTCCCGATGACTTAGAACAATGAAATATCTGACGTTATTACTTGCTATACTACAAATACTTATAAAAATCTGAAAACTATACACTTGTAATAAAATCATAAAAAATATAGGTAGTCCTTTTCAAACATCATATTTGTAGAACTCGGTTGCGTTAAGTTTGCACCTCGTTTGTATCCGGCGCCATACATTTCAGGTCAATTTAAGTAAGGTCAGGCAAACTTAACTCAACCAGGCAAATTAAGATGGGATAAGTGAAAGTTTGTACGGAACCCTCGGTGCGGGAGTCAGACTCGTACTTGGCCGGTTTTTTTTTCTATGTATTACTTATCAAAGTCTGTTTGATGACACGTTTGGTTGTAATAGTTGTAGAACAGCCTTTGCTTATCTATTGTTTAGATAAGCTCGATTATTACGAATTTATTTTGGTCTTACACACATGTTAAACTAAAACACATTACGCAGTTCATCCGTCAGTCCATCACTTCACAGCAAATACTCATTTTCCGTCCCCGTCCCGTCTCGGCCATCATTCCTCTGCCTGTAAATCCTAACGATGCTTGCAACATTTTGGCATGTGGCGCGACACCCCATGCATCACGCTAACAATGACACGCCGGGAAATAGAATGCACTAGACCTGAAAGCGAAATGCTGATTATTTATTACCTATACTTATTTCGAGGTGCACTAATCGCTTGAGCTATGCATTCTCTAATATAATCTAATACTATTTGTTTGTTATAAGTTAAGTTTTTCTTGCAATAAATGTTTTATGAAATTTTTATATGATCTAATATCATTATAAATAACGTGAGACATCTATACTATCATAAAATTCTAAATTTGTATTGAAAATCAGCTTTTATGGAGAGGGGTCATGATTTCAGGAAAAAATCTTAATAGCGTGATGCAGGATCGTCATTTGTTTGGTATGGCCCGCGCGGCGCCATGCCAGCCTGGCGCCATCTGTTGGTCAAAAATTCCATCGTCCTCTCATCACGCCGTGGCGGCTGGACGAGTTTAAACCAATTTTGGTACAGGGATAGCTGGAAGGGTGGTCCTTATATGGTCAAAAAAAAATTTTTTTTTAATTTTTTACGGGACACCCCGTAATAATGATCTATAACATTAAAAATGCCTATTGTAATTTTTTTTATTTTTTTAAGCAAGTTTTAGAGGTTGCTACCGCTAATAATAAAACCTTGGGTAATAGTAATAAAAAACATTTTTAAAATCGTTATTATCTATTTATTATTTCTCAAAAACAATGAAATCTACTATGTAAGACATATATTGTGACATGCTAACTTAATTATATAAGAACTTTTCGTTTCTAAATAGACAACAAAGTAGATTTTTTCGTGTTCAGGAACCTTTTTAACCAATAATAACAAATATTGTTTTTGTTCTTCATCATTGGTATGCAACTTGTTGTATTCTTCCATGAGTGCTACTCCTCGCTCCGTAAGGTCATTTACAACTCGCATGCTATGAACTATTGCCGTGTTGCTTTTATAACTATCGTCATTATCCCATGCTTCTACGCCAGTCATCAAGAAGTCAGGCGTCATTCCAGTTATCTGAAATAATCTATTTGTGTTGCTTGTGACAGAATCTTCAAGGTTTTTAGTCAAAATTAAATCACTTTCTAATGTGATTTGTTTAGGACAGTCCTCTAAGCCTTCACGTCGTAAAGCTCTCACCATTTTTTTTTTGTGTCCTGGCTGATTTTGTCGTCAAAAAATGCTAAACCCACAAGTTCCTCAGACAAATACCACAACTGGTCCATATTTTTTTTCAGAGCTACTGCAGATATTTAAGGATTTATCTCTTCATAAACCTTGGGATCTTTTAACAGGTGGAGATCGTTGCCAGGTGTAAATGGTGCAGATTGTACTTCATACCAATATTTGGCATATATTCGCACTGTAAATATGCAAATATCTCGTATCTTCTGATCTTTCCTTGAAATCTTAAGTTGATCTCGAAATAAGTTTTTTTTAACGGATATATCGCTTTTGCCATCCACCTAGCCCTATGCAAGCCTGCAGGAGCTCTGAAGGACGATACATTTTCAGTTGTACCTCCTAAGAATACAATAATCAGTTGTAACAGTTCTTTTTAATCATCTCTCGGATGGTACACCGCCAACTGTTCTTTTGCAAAACTAATGACTGCTCTTGAAATGGGTTCACAATATTTAACCATTAACATATCGGAGGAAACTGTTTTGAAGTAATTTTTATCAATATTTGCCGTTGTTTTACTGGAATTTCAGGTCCACTAGAAGGACCTAATGCCAAAAGCTCCACGGCTACTAACATTATGTCAAGTATGTGATGCCGGCAGGCCAGCCAAAGCAATTCTTTTTCTAATTTTTGTTCTGAAAGGATGCAAGCTCCGTTCCTCTGACCCGTGTTAGACGCAGTAAATTCCAACATGTAATAGTTTCAAATACGGCTGCTGCTTTCAACTCTCCTGTGTCTCGGCTTAACTTCGGAACACCAAGAAGTTGGTCAACACCTTGGCCTGATACCAAAATAGGTAATCGGTCTACTATCTCGAGACCACAGATGTCTTTACCGCGAAATTGCAAGAGTAACGAGTACGACGCGTGTGTGCTCTCTGAACGACCTGAACGTTCAGAGTGCCGAACCCGTAGCGGGTGTCCAGGGGGGAAGGGAGGGGAGAGGTGCACTTAACAAGTGTGCATACGTCGCTTGAAGTGCTTTTCAAGTTAATATTCTAATTATTATGGAATATTTATGTTTTAAGTGGTTTATGCTAACTTCGTAAAAATACAAAAAATAAAAACTTTGTCATTCAGTAGCGACCCCTAAAAGTCGATAAAAAAAAATAAAAAAAATTACAGCTTAGTTTTACATCTTGTAGAACATGATGAAATGGTGTCCGGTTGAAATTTCAAACTTTCGATTTTAAGGACCACCCTTGGACATCCAAAGACGGTTATGGGATACTTTTTACCCGTCTACGGTAAGGAAAAAAAATACGCGGACGAAGTTGCGGGCGCCTGCTAGTCCTTAATAAGTATAAAAACGGTTTAAACTGACGTATAAATTGTTAGGAACAGCGAGACATTGTTTTAACTGATATGGAGTTCATCATCAGATCAGGGACAGCTATACGGCCCACTGGTTTTGGATCGCCTCGCGGCCCTTGGCGTCCGCGCAGATATTGCGGCGGGAGGAGCAAAGGGCTCTTGCATTGTCACTACTGGACCTTTGGATCTTCACCAACTTTGCTAAACCCGCTTCAGGATCTAATGCCGGATTGAAACGGAACTAAGTCGTGCTCACTCTAACGTATAACTGCGTCCTGTATGTTTGCCGTTGTTTGCCAAACATGTGGAGCCGGCATAAAAAAAGAGCGTTTAGTTTGTGAAGATTGTATTTGTTGAACAAAGTTCTCAACATATTAAGCTTGAAACTGCTCTAGACAGGTCATCGAAACAAATCTAGACTAACCCCAGACAAACAGAGCAAATCAAGTCTACAGCTTCACTAATAGACTACTGCGAGAACCGAACTTCCCTCAGTTAAATCTTTTGGGCTAAGTTTAAACGGGGAGCATTATTTGTCCAACTTTCCACAATGTTGGCAAGCGTAAACAAGAGTTGTTTTCACGGAAAATGTTTGTCGAAGTAAAATATTGAGCTTGAGAAAATATTGATGTGAATAGATTTTATATGCCAGACAAAAGAAATAGAGAGATTCTGTATTTTTAGGGTTCCTTACCAAAAAGGTAAAAAAACGAGGTCTTATTACTAAGACTCCGCTGTCCTTCCGTCTGTCTGTCTATCTTTCTGTTCGTCTGTCACCAGGCTGTATCTCATGAACCATGATTCTAGACAGTTGAATTTTTCAAAAATGATGTCTTCTGTTGCCGCTATAATAACAAATACTAAGTACGGAACCCTTCGTGCGTGAGTCTGATTCGCACTTGGCCGGTTTTTTGATCGTACACGGTTTTTCAGGCCGATATAAATATAAAAATCATTCTAGGAATCACTTTTTCTTGAATGAAGTTTAAATCTTCTCAAAGTTATCGGGTTTAGATTTCACGGAAAAGATCAAATCGTCCAAATTCGATTTTTACACCGAAACCCTGACAATACAAACTCGGGGAAGAATGTCGAGAAAAAAGTTAGGCTTCCGAAAGTTAAATGGGAAAGTTAGCGGGCAAATTGACAGTCTCGACAAGGAGGATGTCGGCCCGCTCAATGGTGGTAATCAAATTGCTTTTGACTACGGATTGTTACGATCGTTCTTGGCGTTTGCCCTTTTGGACGTCTGACCATTATTCCAGATTTTAGGTCAGCACTAATTTACGAAAAGAATTACTGTTGAGTTCCTTTCGGCTTTTTCGAGAGCTGCACTTGTGAAATGCCGGTAGATTCAGATTCAGACTTGTCCTCTTGTGGCCTATTTACGGAATAAACTATTTGATTTAGATTTTTGAGGGACTGGCGGAACTTGCGATATCTTTTTTAATCTCATAGGGGGCAAACGAGCAAACGGATCGCCTGATGGAAAGCGATTACCGTCGCCCATAGCAATGCAGCACCAGAGGAGTCACAAGTGTGTTGCCGGCCTTTCAGGTGGGAGTACGCTCTTTTCTTGAAGCACTGTCGCTTGTCGCACGACTCTGCATCACCCGTCTTGCTCGTACTGTATTGAAAGAAAAGAGACATTAGTACAATGTTTGCGCTAGAGGATTCTAGAAATCTAGGAAAAAAAACCCACAATAGCAGCATTCAAAATAGCGAGCTATGTCGCCAAAGAAGACAACAGTGAACAGCAAACTATATACGAGTTTTAAGTGACGTTCAACGCAGCTGTAATAGGTAAAGCCGATACTTGCTACATTGCAAATATCATGAAGTTTATCGAAGTATCAAAAATACGGATTGTTTAATACTAATGCTCTATCTTCCTTACATCCACGCAACTATAGTTGGAAAAAGTATGATGTCGTTAGTAGTTTTTCGATATGGTACATGCGCATGTCCCGCTTGCGCGCTAATCCTGACTGACCTTAAAAAGGGTGCATCTTCAACTCTCAAATTAAGCGGAGCGGAATTGACCAATCTCAAAAGCGAAGCGGAGATGAGATACAGATTTCAACTCAGGTGATTGGTTGATTCCGCGCGTCTCCGCTCCGCCTCGCTTCAGTGGAGACGCACCCGAACTGTGAGGATTGATAATATTTTTACTAACCACTTATCCATTTGCATAGTACAGCAAAATTAGGGAATGAGTAATGTCTAGAGAAGCAGTTTCTTCGCCTCGGAATATTGGTCGTAAATCACACTAGCAGCTAATTTAGCAACAACTATAGCACTGTGATGACGTGAAATATATTGCTCAAGCTTCAGGCTGTGGTCTTGGTAGCGCTTAGCGGGTACACGGGACTTTAATTTGACAAGACATTTGTATATCTTCGAACAATATTTAAGCTGGACTGCATTGAATAGTATTAAGAAGTTTTAATTTAAAGGTAATACTGTAAGGTAAAGGCTATTTGTGACCCAATGGGATATTTGGTAAAATTCAGATTAAAGGCTTTTAGCCATTTCCTTTTCTTGTTTCTTTCTTCCCATCCCAATAGTTGGAACAAATGTCTTATACCTGAAAACTTGTATGATGTAAGTATGTTCTTAATATTCCAACGGTAAAAAAATCCTAAAAAAAACTCCGCTTATGCTGACACCACAGACCACACCCTGTCTTAGACCCCACAATAAATTCTACAATGGCAAATTTTGTTACGACATTGGCAAATTGCATACAAGACTATACAATATCCGCTAACCGCTCCGCTCATGCTGACACCAGACCCTGTCTTAGACACCACGGTAGATTCACGCGGTGACACTTGCAAAGTGCGTACATATACAATACTTACTTACAATACCCGCTAACCGCGCCGCTCATGCTGATCCTGTCTCAGACCGCACGGTAGATTCACGGTGCGCTTTCGTTTATTATGATTAAGACACTGGAAAAGTGCATATATATACAATACTTACAAAATCCGCTAACCGCTCCGCTCATGCTGACACCACACCCTCAGACCCCACGGTAGATTCACGGTGCGCTTTTCGTTTGTTACGACAATGGCAAATTGCATACAAGACACTGGAGTGCATCCATTGTGAGGCGGATCCAACTTTCCCGGGAACATGAATTGAATGCAGGGCGTTTAACTTAGTCAATTTCAACGTCGGCGCAAGGCTTGGTGTTGTTGCGTCTTTTCTCTTAGTTAAAAACAAAAATTACAAAAAAAATACACGTTTTCAAAATAAACTGTAAAGCCAAAAATAACCCGTTCATGTACCTACAGGTTACATTTGAACCACCTTTTGAAGTCTCTGCCATTAAGGTTGAATAGAGCAAACGGTGATTCGAAAAAAATTGAAATAGTTGGTACCTTTATCCTGGTCCTATTGTTAAATTGAGGGTTAACAATTCAGTTTTTAAGCTACTTCAGCAAGGATCAAAAGACAACACTTTCTACAGTCTTTCCTTCTGTTTAATATTTATTTATGCACAAGCAATCTAGAACCTAATACCTACATATGATACCCAAGTAGAAGTGTGCTACTTGTATAATAGTTTATACAGCCCTTACAAAGCTGAAATAAGTCGTATAAGGGATGTATAAGGTCTTATGCAGCCTGTGTGCTAGCTACATGGGTATGCTGTATGTTTGTACAGTTACTAAGCTACATAGTAACTAAGTTTTCCATGCATTCAGCAAGATAACCCGCGCAACTCGCCTTTTCAAAGCAAATCCCGAACGCTCCAAAGCCGCTCCAATCGCGAACTTAAAACTGATGAAAGAACATAAAGCGAACAGATAAAAAGTACTGAAACCCGCCAGGAAATCTTCGCACAACAGCAACTGGATTATTGCGATCTGGGATCTCGTGTTTACAGAAGGCAATCCTCTTAGCGGATTCAGTATAACCAATACTGTGAGAGAATTAATGAGCAGACTATAATGTTTCTAAGCTTGGGATGCAGTGGAGGTGATATGGACCGACGTTTGGACACAATTTTGAGTCGGCGAATATTGAGAAATTGGGGAAGCTCCGACACCCCGGATAAGAAGAGGCACGATATATAATAAATATTGTCTACAGCAGGTTATTTGTTTTAATTATCACAAGTCGCGCGAAAACTGTATTTGATTGGTTGTTTGTATAAAATAGCTACCCAATTGGTAAAAAACCTTTTTTGTTCCGATAGTCTTTGCTCTAAGGACCTATACAAACTGTAAATTTTATCTTTACCATGGTTTTTTTTTTATTGACAATCTGACAGTTCGCAATTAAACTGGCTGAAAGGAACTTTGCCTTTAAATGTCCAATTAAAAAAAAACTCGATGCTTGTAAATGCTGTTGCCTAACAGACGCCTAGTAGACACATTTTAGGTATAACAATCAGTGCAAAAATCGAAACTGTCTGACAGAACAATTCCTGCCATTTAGTTCCTAAAATTCCGTAGATTTCATATTCCCTCCTCCAAAACTAACCATGTCAGGGTACAACCCGGCTGCGGGAAGTTTGGACCTCTTTTGTATCCGACGCCATAGCTACCAGGTGCAAACTTAACATAAACTGATAGTATGGGAAAAGGAGTAGTGATATATCCTCTTAATAAAGCTCAAACAGCACAATTGGACATAATATCTCCGATATATCTAATGCTGTTATAAACCCGAGATATTGTTAAATTTAACATATTAATATCCCGGTGTCGTATTAACGCCTTGCGTTCGTAATAGCACTCTGAAATAGCTCATCAAATCCCGTTGCTAAGTATTCCACCGTATGGTGTAGAACGATAGTTTACATTCTGTTTCCGACCCGTGTCACTGGACCCATAACTGACAAGCATGCATTGCATTTGGCAATCGATCAAAGAGCTAAAATCGGTCTTTGTTGATTTGTACGTCAGTCAGAACCTAGTCCATTGTTCGTGGCGGTGCTTCGTTTTGGCTTTTTACGAGCAATCATGTGTCGAAATCGGAGGTTTTGTTTCGAGTCACAACGTGAAAAAGACGATATATATGTTAAGGAGATATGGTAAAATTTGATATATGGCCAATTTAGACCGCCTTAGGCCCTTACCTAATCTCAAGCTCTCAAAAGTTTCCGAATAATAGAATTTGTAACCATGGCTGTCATCATTGAGAAACATTTCAATTCCTCAAAAAAACTGACGAAGCCGGCGAAGTTGTAGTCAGATTCTAATAGATGTATACCGATATAAAATTCTAGATTTGTAAATTTATGAAACTAGTTTGTAATGTCTCATTTTCCAAATGTGGGTACACACCACAATTTTTATTTAAACCATTGATACAAAGATCAAAGCTTAAAGAAAAATTGCAAAATGAGTTACCTACCTAGTGGAAGAGACCGGGAATCGAACCCGGTACATCTGGATTGTCGGTCTAGCGCGTTAACCAGTTCGCTGCCCTAACTCCAAAGCAACATATCGAATTTTTCCTTATGCTTTGTGTGTTAATCTACGTGAATACGTTAATATACACTAAGAAAATTTCTAGGACATTGGTGATAAAGTATAGAATTCTCGATCAAAGCGTACAAAAACATCTCCGCTAGAATCGTTATGCACTCCTTATGACTAGAGGAATTTAAACGGGTTGAGAATCGAGATCCTACCATCCAGAACCAAAAGGGAACAACTAATACCTAATTCCATATGTTCTTAACGCGCTTCTCAATTAGATTAGAATCCAGTTATTGGATGCATATTGAAATTGTACTGTTACAGAGCGAGTAACGACGATGGCGATGCCAAGTCATAAACATCACAGTAAATTCGAGCATTATACAAATTACGATGGTTGGGCAACGTGCCGTATTAACTTTCCTCCATTTTGTGATAGGTACATCGAAAAGGCCTATCGCTATAGACTTAGGGGCCATTTTTGTTGGTATTTTAGCTGGAGTTGTATGAGCTGATCTAGTTGCACTAATGCTGTCTTAATAGTCAGTACAGTCGGTCATATTTATTCTGGCTATAAGGAATATACATAACTGGGTAAACAGGAGATTAACGATAGTAGCGCTTCTATTTTTGGGATGGAAACTGATTTCGTTTCGCTTCCTAATTGTGATATATCCAAAATGAAGTGTTTTTGGGAGACTTTTCTGATTATTCACAGCGTTCACTTAATAGAGTGGATGGCCGTTGGGACAGCAAAGTCCTAGAGTGGCGACCATGGGTCGGCCTCCGTCTAGATGGACGGATGGCCTCGTGAGGGTAGCGGGGAATCAATGGATGTGGTCTGCACGGGATCGCACTTTGTGGCTAGTCATGGGGGAGGCCTATGTTCAGCAGTGGACGTCTGTGGCTGATAGATAGATTAGACATAAATGAAGCTGTTGATTTTTTAGGACCGGAGACTAGTGTGTTTCGTTTTAAATTATTATAAAATCAAATGCCAAAACAACGTTCATCCGTTGATTATTTTGGTTTCCTCAAAATGTCCTATTAAGATAGTAACAAACAAGCATACGGCCTGCCTGTAAGGAACTACCAAAGGAATAACCGTTTGCAAACCCAGAAGCATGTTGCCGACCTTTTACGATCCGATCTTGACACGGGGATAATAACTTTATTACCGGCCAATGTGTAAACAGAATTTCGCGTATTCCCTTGGCCGGGAAGTGGGATTTTCTGCCCACGTTGCTACATTAACAGTTTTTTTTTTCATCAATACTGTAAGACCTTTTTATCGCACGCCTCGCCAAGAAAGATTTTACAAATACAGATAACCCGTAAAATTACAATAGGTAGAAGTAAACAACAGGAGGTGTTGTTATTTATATGTATCGGTAAAAAAAAAACAATCTCTTTCCGAAAATTAATGGGATAATATTTAGCACAAATTAAACACGATCTCATAGTATTTAATATAATTAGACGCGGTCTAAAAGCGAGGTTTGATGACAAAACGGCGTTTTCGGAAGCGTGACCGACCGGGTGATTTATTATTAAAAACCCGTTCGCATTTCGTCGGATATGTAATTATAGAGTAACAAAACCATTCCACATTTTTTAAATCGGTAGACGAAATTAATCCGAACAGCTGCGTTTGCGACGTCACGCGCTCAAAAGAAGAAAGGCTTATGCTCCGTTTAAGTCCGGATTTTTTAAAGATGTTTTCGTTCTGAGTGGTGGTATAGTTGTGAGGATTAAAACCGAAGCTGTTGGTGGCTTTGGACACTGATAAATGCTAGTCAAATGTCTGTTTTGTATACAACGCCGGGAAAAATATACCGTCGTGGGACTGAACGGGCGCCCTGATCAACTTGTATTATGCTGCGAATTGATAATACACGTGCAATGGAAACAGTATACTTTCCATTGAAATTTCGTATAAACTGTACCCATTTTTGACTTGTTTGTCTAGGGTATATGGAATCCGCGCAAATAGATTCGTCACAAATAAAAATCCTCAGAATGGTATACCAACACGTGATAGAATTTTTGCAAGACCTTTTCGTATTAAATTACGATACTTAAGCTTAAAAAATCCTTTGAATTACGTGCGTGCGGGCACAAAATCCCCTATATCCTCCCTATAAGGGTAGACGTCCCTAAATCGTACAGGTCGCGACAATTCCAATCAGATGATTCGTAAGAATAGAGGAGGAATCAAGGAAGCAATCTCCTTGCTCAGTGGCGCGCGAGGAGCGTATTCTGAAAGCTAATTGGGCGAAAATTACTTTGTAAGTGAAAACGAAAGCCTGGCGAAGTTATTAAGGGTAATGTTAGTGGTTACCTTTGGCATTGATTGCGGGGTTATTATGTTAGGCGTTAAGATGTTATTAGGCTTTTTCATGAGGTGTAATGAATTTGGAGATATTGGTCGCAAGAGAATGTTAATGAGGAAATATGTACGCTAAATTAACGATATATTTTCTAGAGTGCAAAAAAGTGTTTCTGTGAAATGTAATAGATTCAATGTTTAAATAGAATCGAGAAAAAAAACACTTCTATATAAACGTTTACTTTACGCTAGCAAAAGTTACCCCTTTAAAAAAAATCACTTGGGGTGTAGCACATTGTGACTATCGATGTATCACCATAATTTGAGACGATGGTGCCAAAAATAAAGACAGTTGATGGCGCTACGATTCCCGTCTAAGGCATGTGGAAACGAAGCAAATGGTTGAAAAAATCGATGCTATGCCTAGTGGCTTTGATAGCATAATTGGTAATGCACCCGTCTGGTCCGGAAAGCCGTGGGGACGTGGGTTCAAATCCCGCTCAAAGCATAACGTTTCTCAACTATTCGCTTCTATATAACCATTTAGTTTCGTCAGCAAACGTTACTGCTGAATATAATGGATCTAATGATGGTTAGTTAGTTAGTTACCTATGGGACACTTTTTACCCAACAATGTAGAAGCAAAGAAGGGGGTTATGACCTTTTCTTTCATGCGGACGTAGATGTGAGCAGCTTCCAGTGCCTTCATTAACTCTGTGGCTTCTTTACATCGCCGCATTGGACCCCTTAACTAACTCATAAACATTAAATTTATAGGCCCATTATTATTTATGGTCAGATATCTAGTTATGTAAATGAGCTCGACTGTTCAAGGGACTTTCATACTGTTTTTTTAAGTGATAATGACACCCCTCAGGTCATTAGTCAAATAACTCGAGTTTTCCCTGATACGTAAAAGTTTTTTTTCCGCCGCAAGGTATTTTATAATCTTTTGGTATTCTGATTCTGAAAAGGAAGATTTCGAATTTGTGAGTCAGTTCAAAGACATTACATAAGAAACACAGTTCACTTAGGTACATGAGAAGTTTAAGAGTTAGGTTAAAATTAATTATAAAATAGTTGTGTTTGTTTTTGTAGAGTTGCGTGTTCCTTTGCATGTTCATAGTATAGGACGTTTCAATAAAAATATCAGGGGATAACTAATTTGAGATCGATGTGTAGGTATAAGGGTTTATCATCATTTGCTAAACAACTTTTTACAAATAATCACTTAACAAACAACGATTTACAAACTATTCATTTCACAAACCTATCATTCCTTAAAATGCTCATTTTACAAATAATTACTCGACAATTATACATTTAATAACTTAGACGCTTTATAAAAATATTGAATGACAAAGTTTCATTTAAAAAATGTTCACTTCACGAATAAATCGTTTTACAAAACAGTTATTTTGCAAAACATTATTTGATAAACTATCGTTTCATAAAAAATATTAACAATAACTCTATGTCACGAAACTCAGGACGGTATGAAGTTTAATACTCGAAACACTTGGGCCAAATATTAAAGAGGCAAATACTTATTTCGGCCAGATTGTACCAAAGAGGGGCCGTTTCTGGGACTTAAATTTTTTTTTACACTTTTTTTTGCTGTTTTTGGACTTAAATTAGATTGAATCTTGTAGATTACACTAAAATAAGCATGCTTTGTTTTTTTTAATTTTCTCTCAGAGCGATATTTACCGAAAAATTGGGGTTAAAAAAATTTTTTTTTTCAATATTTGCCATTTTTAGGCTAAATTAGATTGAGTGATGTTCCATTTTTTAAGCAAGCATTTTGACGCTCCGCTCGCTTCGCTCGCTCCGCTATACATGGTCATAAAACAAACCTAACCTAACCTACAGTTTTCGGTTTTCGAGCCATGTTACCTAAAAAACCTCAAACCTGAACACTAAGACGTCTGTATGCTCATCAGAACAATTATACTTTGTTAAAAATTAAGTATGTTAATATTTGTACTTATAGAAAACTACACATATGAATGGCGTTCACACCATGATGATTTATTAAACGAAACATTTACCAAACAATGCATTTTATTAACGTTGTTTTATCATTCGTTATTTTGTTATTTGACTAGAATAATAAATGAATAATTTGCGAAATAATGTTTTGTCATATGATGTTTTGTCCAATAAATAATTTGTATTATGATCTATTTGTAAAACTATATTTTATGCAACGTCTAATTTGTGAATCGTTCATTTGTCTAACGTTGTTTGTAAAATGAATATTTATGAAACGTTGTTTAGCAAGTGATTGGCTACCAGGTATAAGCCATACCACGACTTTATATCCTCAAAACACAATAATACTTTATTGCGCTCTAAAAAACAGTTTGCAAAAGAAAAACACGAATACAAACATTTGATTAACGGTAGACAACAGGCGGGCTTATCATTAAAAAGCGATCTCTTCCAAACAACTTTTGAGTAGTGAAATTGATCAAACAAATATAGATATAGGTAATGCGGAAGTCGACAGAAAAAAAAGTATTTATTAAATACTAACAGATGGTAATATGATTATGGTTTCGATATTTTTGCTATTCGAGGAGTATAATAATGAGTGTCATTGACAGGTTGTGCGAAAAACATTTTTATCCTAAGAATTCAATTTAGTATATTCATTATAACAATAAACCTTAACGCCTACAAGTAGAAGTGAATCCGTTGTAACAAAGATGTCACTGTTTTACGAATAGAAACATAAAAGTAAAATATAGCGATACTTGGAAAACATATTCGCTTCCAGAGGACGGTAATGGCGTAGGTGTAATCCCAACTGGTGTATAAACTGAAAGTTTGTTCTCTAGTGCTGAATGATTATGTTACGTTCCCGAAACTAGAAAATGTTTTATAGGGTACCTCAGACTACTATGTAGTGACAAAAAGTCCGTGTATTTTGTATGAAATATATTGTCACATTTTTATAATGTATATCCTACATTTCCTTAGCTGTAGACATCTGAAGGATGGAGACCTGGTGACCTGTCATACAGGCTCTGCCTAGTTCGGGCACCAGTCTCCACCGCATTAGAAATAAATAGTCTTAAGGAATTTATACTGTAACAAATGTAAACTTTGTGGTGGAGTCAATAAATACATATTATTATTATTATTATTATTATTATCATCGCAAAAGGGTTAAGAACAAAGTACAAATCTGCTCACTTCACTAATTTAGGGTACGAATGGAAAGTTGTTTGGAACTGATTATATTTCACTTTTCTCCGAAACTGCAAGTTTTATACAGACAGTTATTTCTGCTTGACATTTTTATATGTCGTAATTAATAGGCAATTTCCTCATACCGCATTCCAACTTGAATGTACAAGAAACATATTGTGGTATGTATGCGGTATAGCACTTTAAATAGCGTCATTTAATTGCACAATGAGTTTAATTGTGCTTCTTTATACAAGTAAAAATGAAGATGCGAATTCTGTTTTCAGGTAAAGGTATCTTTTTTATGACATGATATTATTATGAACTGTATCAAGGCTCGTTTGTACTCAGTTGTCTTGTAGTTGGACTTTGTGTGAGAGTAAAAACCGACGAAGAGCGGTGTCGCACTACGTCCAATCCGAATCCGATCCGTCGTAGCCGTAGAACTATTTCTATGGTAAGTTCGCACTAGAACCGATCTCTGTCATCCGATTTCTTTCCGTAATTCTAGAATCTAGTGCGTAACTTACCATAGAAATAGTTCTAAGGCTACAACGGACCATATTTTCACGGGTTCGGATCGGATTCGGATTGGACGTAGTGCGAAACCGCTCTAAAGGGAATATCTCCACGCTATAGGGGTGATTGCGTGGGGTTTGTCGTGGGCGCACTAGGCGCATGGACTGCGTTGTGAATAGACTAAACTGGGTCAGTCTTACTTTAGGCGGGAGGAGTGAATAGTGGGTATAATAATAAAAAAAGAGTTAGGAACCGCACTCTTCCAAAGAACCAAAGTCGTTATAGCTCTGGAAGTTGCCAGACTTAAGTAGCAGTACATGGAGCATACTGCTCGTAATACCCAAGGCCTTTGAGACAAAGAGGCTATTGGTTGGTGACTACGTAGCGGAAGACGCAAGATCGACGATTTGGTCGCGGAAAAGCCATTGAATGCGGGCGGCGCATGAGGATGACGTACACTACCATTTGTTTGTATAAATGTCTTCGTCCGTTCATTACAGTGAATCGGATGGACGCCTTTTAACCATTTTTAAGGATCAAAGACGGCTATATCACTAATATTATAAAGGCGAAATTTTGTGAGTGTGTTTATGTGTATAATGTTGCAGTCAAAAGTGTGAACTGGTCAAAAGGACTTTTAACCGACAAAAAAAGGCAAAACTGCTTTTGACTAAGCGTGTTGGTCAAAAGTAGTTTTGCCTGTTTTTGTCGGTTAAAAGTCCTTTTGACCAGTTCACACTTTTGGTTAGGGATATAAAAAAAACTAACCTAACCTTACCCGGCCGAGTCGGATCTGCACTAAAAGGTTTTTTTTTTATCATTCAAATTCACTTTTGACTGATAGTAACGGTCAAAAGTACTATTAACCAATGATTTTCGGGCAAAACTACTTTTGACCAACACGCTCAGTGTTGGTCAAAAGCAGTTTTGCCTGTTTTTGTTGGTTAAAAGTCCTTTTGACCAGTTCACACTTTTGACTGCGACATATATACACAAATACATAAACAAGCGAGCGAGACGAAGTAACAAACATTAGTTACTTCTTCACGCCTAAACAGCTTAACTAATTTTTACAAAATTCGGTATAGAGGTAACTGACACCCTGGATTATCACATAGGCTACTTTTTATCCCGAAAAAAAGAAGTATTTAGTACTTTTAGTAGGGATGAGCGGGTAACACCGGGGCACAGTTAACAGAATATTACTTTTTACCCGTCTACAGTAAAGAAAAAAACGCGGACGAATTTGCTTGGTTCCCAATTTACCAATGAACCCTAAGCGCTGATATTGGAATTATCGTTGGCTTTACTGACAAACTATTTGCCTTTGGATTCGGTATCCCTATCAGTTAAATAGATTACTCATTAGAATAATTACCATAACGACACTGAGCACTGTGGTTGGAACAAACGACATAATTCGCCAACAGCCTGATAAATCACGTGTTTGAATCGCGAATGTGTTTGAACATTGTGAGGGATGAAACATTGTATTGAATTATAAAGATTTTGATGCAGTAACGCCGATAATTAGCTGTAAAATTTTGCTGTAATAAACATAGAATAGTAAATATTTTTATGGAATCTTTTTATCGATTCTATTTTTTATGTGGAAGTGGTATTTCCACATAAAAAATAATGCGCATAAGCATTTCAAACACATATGAAGCAGAGGGCGCTCCAGTAGCGTATAAATTATGGAATTAAAGATTTGGTGTGATTGACGTACCTAATAGCTGAGTTGGAAGAGCAATACGCCGTAAACGAGGTCGCAGGTTCAAATCCTACTTAGATTGTAGTGGATCGGATTCAATTTTCCTTTCTTAATTTACCTTTGTGTCATTATTTATAGAATAGTAAATTTATTCATGATTGCATTACAAATGAGGGAATTGCCGATTTTTTGTTTGTGTCCAATGCAAACTTGACTTTTAGTACATCATTTAGGCCTGTACCCCTACCATGAGATAACGTGACCGTACTCGCTAGCGACAACGTAAACGATTTGTATGGAAAATAATACAGCAACCCTAGCGGATCGTAAGTTTGCGGCTCTGTATCGAATTGTAGCTTATTTATGCAAAAGAGAACCAGCCCACAATATAAAACAGTTTACATTGAACTTCATAACTATAGCATAAAGTACAAACGTTTAATGTCGGTTCGTCCCCTTTTGCATAAATACGTATACTTTCAACATTCTTCGGAAATCCTTGGCCTGAAGCTATCAGAAAATTACCCTGTGGACCTATAATGGTTGCGTTTGTTACGCGAAAAACAAATGACAAAACATCTGTCTTTTTTGACAAGTCTGTGGGTGTGAGAGCGACGGATGCTTGAGCATTAATTTATTTTGCTATAAAAGTCGGTCCTGTACGTCTAGCATAACTTTGACACGCGACTCATGTCGCGCGAGATAGCGCTACCTGTCACTCCCTCGCATTACTGCACAGAAAGAGACGGGTAATTATCTCGCGCGAGAAAGAGTCGCGTGTCAAAGTTATGCTAGACGTGCTGGTCGCCAGGGGAGCATTTTGTTGAGAAAAACATCTTGATAAAAAACGGGCTATAATGTTCCTTATAGAGTTGTAGATGTCTTTGACATCACTTATAAGCGAAAAAATACTTTATTCCCGTGCCTGGGAATATCCTTATTCTGTTCTATTCTATTCCGTTGTATCCAGATCCTAGAACTAAACACCCCACGCTAACCTAGTTTAAAAACTCATCTTCCAGCGAGAGAAGTGAATAATATCAAAAATAACTCCCACGTGTCATTATACTACACATACACGATTAATTACAACGATTTATCGCACGGATACCCTAATTGTTTACGACATCTTATGGCTTCAGATATACTAAAACTCTACTTGTAAAATGGTTGAAAAATTAATAATTCCCAGTGACATGAAGACATATCTTCTCGTTCTGAATTATTATGGACGTATGTGTTACGTTTCATCTATTTACGTGACTTGTGAATTAAGAAAAAAGAGCACGTCATAGTGAAAGTATCCAGTACTGTCACATCATAAAACCGCTGGACATTACCATCTGGAAAAGGTTTCCAGCGGGCCTATGATGGTTGTTTTTATCACGCGATAAATAAGTGACAGAGCATCCGTCATGTTTTGACAAAATGCGAGTGTGAGTGACAGATGCTTTGCCACTTATTTATCACGTGATCAAGGCAACCATCATAGCTGCTGCTGTCATAATTGTTGTCAACGATGACATGCCAGTGTGCTGTTTGAAAATATATTCGTCACAAGTTTGGCCGGTTGCTTTTTTTATGAAGTACAATATCAAATAAGCCATTACTATAATTTTAGACATTTATTAGAGCGCTTCATATAGGTACAAAATGTGGCAGCGCGCTACATGCAAGAAGACACTTATTTACCAATAGATACCAATAAACAGGCGTTTGTGCAAAGTTAGTATACTGATTACACACGGTACTTGTGCGTGGTTACACAAATAAATTGAGTGTCAAAACACATTCCCAATCGGAACGGTGAGCAGGGAGTTGGATTTAATAAATCAAGGAGAAATACGGCACGATATAAATGGATGGCGTAAAATTGTGATCGGTACAGGAGAAGACCTCATCATTTCAGCCATAGGACGTCCACTGCTGGACACAGGCCTCCTCAATTGACTTCCACATGGGCCGGATAGAAGCGACCCGCATCCAGCGAGTCCCCGCAACCCTGACCAGGTCGTCCGACCACCTTGCGGGTGGCCGTCCTACGCTGCGCTTGCCGGTACGTGGTCTCCACTCGAGAACCTTTCTGCCCCAACGGCCATCGGTTCTTCGAGCTATGTGCCCTGCCCATTGCCACTTCAGTTTGCTAACCCCGTTTGCTATGTCGGTGACATTAGTTCGTCTACGAATACGTAGACGACCTAATAATGCAGAATTAAATACCGCGGATAATTTGGTATTTGACCCAGACAACGTACATTTCTATAGTTAGGTATATGAGGTTTTTACTAAATCAGTTGATTCATTATTAACCTCAAACTCCAATGGCTTTCCCTGCAAGCAGGGAGGATCAATTTTTTTATTATACTTATAATATCGTTTTATAGAATTCGCTTTTAGTTTGCTTTTTATTCTCCTTTTATTTAAAATTTTGCATCCGTCATTGAATTTGAGAACTGATCGCCCATTTTTCCACTTGTCTGTATTCCTTCCCACCACATATTGATTCCAACGTTTTTCTGTAAAAACTGTTAATTAATATTCATCCCGCCCGTATTTTCAATCAAAAAGTTATAATTTAACCATAAATTACACTGTCCTAAACTTAACAGTTTCTAAAAATATTTACAATTTAAATTCGACAGGCGCATACAGGTTTCTTAAGCATTTTCCACGCTCACAATGCAATATCTTTCAATGCGTATATCTTTAGCGAAGCGTTTTCATTGTTATTAATTAAATTCAAACCGATTCAAAAAGACCTCTGAAGGATTTCCAACCCCTAATCGGGGTAAATTAAAATTCAAAACTTTCCCTAAAATTATCACGTCCGACACTCCGGGCATCGAACAATTCCTTACGCAAATAAATATTTTTCTGATCTTTTTTATTTGTGGAATGAATAAAAAAAGTGAAAAGGGCTTTCATACTTTTTTATAAGACAACCATCTCGGTTGCGGAAAAACGTCGTAAGTGCATGGATTTCTGGATGGTTTTATGTCGTTTTTTAGTAGTAACGTCAGCTCGGAGGTAAACGTGGAGGTGTCTTCCTGAGTTTAATGAGATCGCCAATCAGCTCGGCGCGGGCGCCATTTTCTTTCCATCTCCTATTTCGACGTACTGTCAGCCCGTGAAATGTTTAGTACACTTGGAACCCTGTCAGTTTTTAAAATTAACTTTGCTTGTGATGGAAATTTTGTATTGATATTCAGTTTTGCGATTATGGTTGCTTTTTAGTAACAACGGCTACGTGTCAACGCTCTTATAGTAGTTACCTATATAAATAGAATTCAAATTAAAATTTGAAAATTGATTGGTGAGTACGCTACAGCACACATTTTGGGTGCTTTCCTCTCCTCTTCTTTATATTAGTAATAGAGTCATATTGGTATCTTTTTTACAGAACTACGTTTATGTATTCGTACGTAAACCAATAATTTACTGTGTATAATTTTAATTTCTACTGATAATATAATATATTATTCATCAGATTTCTAATTTGCACCCACTTCTAGTATCTCTGTTTGGCCCTATGGTTGACTGGTAGAGAATGCCATTTGGCATTAAGTCCGCCATTTGTACTGACTTGTTTTGTGCAATAAAGTTTAAATAAATTAAATAAATAAATAAAATTATTATTTTACTTTTGTATAATTACATTATTTTAATGATCTTGATAACTTGTCACGATGCAAAAGTGATACTTGTGATCCTATTCTATTAAATAAACGAATAGCAGACAACCTCACACAAATTGAACTAGTCCCAAATTGAGCTGAAGATTTTTCCTGAAATTACCCCTCTCCATAGAAAATCTATTTCTATCTGTTCATTACAAATCTAGAAATGTATAGTAGGTATAGATGTGATTAAACGGCCTGCATAATTTGCGCATGCAATTGTTCCCGATAACAGCTAGAGGCTACAGAGCTATATACACATAAAGAGTAAAGACATAACCGATTATCAAATCCTGATCTAAATACGCCCTTTAGTTCTAAGCAAATATTATTTGTATGTTATACTGTATACAAACACATAAAGTCGTAACAGACTATGAAACCCTTATGCAGTTACCCCTTGTCGTAAGCAAATGATGCAAATTGGCAGAGATTGCAGCAGATAGGGCTTATTTTCTTAGCGCTAAACGGTAATTGTCTTAAGGCCTTATCACACGAGCGAGTTTTCTATACAAGTTCGCGTCGCGGCGAACTCGCTGTCCGATCGCTTCCATACAAAATTCGCTCGCAAATCTCAACTGTAATGTATGTATGTATGTAAACCCTTTATTGTACATAAATATATATATATATACATAGCAAGGACATTAAACTAATGATATGTACAAAGGCGAACTTATCCCTGTAAGGGATTTCTTCCAGTTAACCTGTAATAAGGCCCTTACGTCTTGCCTTGGCCAGGAAGTTCGATTTTCACCCCGAAAATCCCACTTTCGGCCTGGGTTGACATAAATATTTTTATCTATCCAAATATCATAAACCCTCCATGATGCGTTCAAGAACCGCACATTATGATCACCATAAAAATAAACTGTTTGGTTAGAACAAATTTTTGATCTGTAAAAATGTTATTATTGCTAATTAATAACATCGATTTCGATAATATTAGGTATTTCATAAAAATTTCTAACACATCTGAAAAACAAAGAAATTTGATTTGACCTCTATTCTAATATCAGTCGAGATGACGTTTAGTTCGAAATGAATAGTCAATTTGCAATCAAATTTGACAAATGTCGCACGTAAGTAAAATATCGAACGATATGACAGTTGGGGCCGACTAGTTTGTCTGTATTTAAAAAAAAAAACTATGACAGCTGCCAATAAACTTCAATACCGCCATTACCGGGTAAAGTTTGTCATAATGTGTGGCTCCTGAATGCATCATGCAGGCTTATGATATTTGGGTAGATAAAGTATTAGTGTATGTAACTGTACATAATTAAGCATTAAAACACTCGTGTGATGTTCTTATGAAACTCGCCTTCGGCTCGTTTCATAAACCCACACTCGTGTCTGATACCCTTCATTATGTACAGTCACATAAACTACTATTACGTTCCGCTACATACTCTTACTTAATAATATCATTGGATATAGAGCCTAATCCTTGTAATGATATGGTCCAAACACGCCAAATGACATACTGTCAGTATGTAATATACGATGCTGCGAAATTAACCGCCAAAAATAGCGACAACGATTAATCATGAAAACAATGGCGTAATGCACATTTATTTCTTAAAGTAATAAGTCATAAATCTTAATAGTACCAGTCTAAATCTTATCGCGTACTCGTTAAGTTTAAATTAGTCTATTAACATCTTTGGCTTATGCTCTTGTATTGTAGACATATTTCATTACGTGCGATGTTTTACACTAATAGAGAGAAGAGTATTTAAGACTACGATAATTTACTTGGAAAAGTTGGCGGTGTGAAGAAAACAGTTGAAATATAATTGACGTACACAGTCATTTGTTATTGCTCGGACTATTTACATCGTGTAGTTGAATTTTAATACACATCTAACCTACTTTGTAAGCCAGAAAAAAAAAAACATAAAACACAACCTTTTATCTGACGCAGTGGGCTTACGGCTCAAAGTGTTAATAACCAATCTTATAGTAAAGTAATGCATAATACAAGAGTAATAAAGTAGACTAACCTAATAATAACAGTTCCATAGTTCACTAAAAAAAATTGTCTAAAAATCCCGATAACCATGCAGAGTTAAAACCATTTCCCCAAAAAATGAAATATCTTATCGGCCGTATTGCAATATTACATTAACATCGCCGCAAAATGAGTTGTAAACGGCGGGATGAGACAGTGACATATGCAAATAGCGCGAAAGAGAGGGACGGCTGGTAGATGATGTAGTGCCGGCATGGACGCGAAATTAAATTGGCCCAAATTGACTTATATTAAATTAAGGCACTCGGTTTTGTGCCCGTCTCCGGTGATTGTAGGGTTGTCGCTCGCGCGTATTATTTAGGGTTCATCATAATGATCGCATGTCGATGTGTTTCGATTAGACTGACTTTTTACTCAGATAACAGCTAGGAACAGTGTCATAATAATCCCTTAGTAATATGTTGTTTCGGTTTAGTCTTTACCTGCAGGTTGTCTCACATATCATGTCTAGAAAAGATTTCTGGTAAGCGGAACCGTGATTGGTTGAAAATGATTTACATTAAATTAAGGCATTCTATTCTCATAGCTCAAAGAACCGATGGCCATTGGGGCACAAAGGTTTTCGAGTGGAGACCACCGGCAAGCGTAGTGTAGGACAGCCACCCGCAAGGTGGTCGGACGACCTGGTTAGAGTTACGGGGATTCGCTGGATACGAGTTACTTAACTACCCGGCCCATAAGGAAGTCTATTGAGGAGGCCTGAGTCCAGCAGTGTACGTTCTATGGCTGAGATGATGATGCTGGTCACTCTGTTTTCTGCCCATTTGCAGGGTTGTCATTCGCGCGTAGTATTTAGGTCCGTATCGGCTCGCATAATAATGTCATGTGACATTTTGGTTGAGTCTTTTCTCAAAGGTAGAGGATAAATCGACTCCTAAAGATTGTTATTTAGAGTTTAATGTAGTTGGTCCCTTATCTTGCATAAAAGCTCCATGATTTTGCCGGTAGCTTCTCCGGTGATTTAAGGCTGTCAGTCGCCTGTATAATTTGAGGTCCTTTTCGGTTCGCATAACCCCTATGTGAAAATGTTTCCGTCCAAACTCCACCCACAATTTGCTGCAAAAAACTGTAGAAAATCTCTTCTACTAACTTTTATAGAAGACTATATACAAGATCACTTATAATTTAGAATAAAAGCTTTGCTATGTTGCAGATTGTCATTTATTAAATCAATACAATCGGATTTGTGTCAGTCGCATCATGGGTGATTTTAGGGTTGTCACTAAGTCTTGAACGTAATATTTAGGGTCCATATCGACTCGAGTAATAAATAATCTTATGTCAATGGGATTTATAAATCAGATTTGTATGGCTCGGTATCGGCTATTTTTCGGCTGTAAGTTTATTTATTATTATTAACCAACTTACATTTACAGCAAATTGCCACACATGAAAGTTAGGTATAGGTCACAATACAAAATAATAAAGTAATTTTTTTTTTAATAAATTAGAAATAACAAGAATAAACATTTATAATATAAAGTTCTGGGGCTCAGTATTAGAGATCCATGCCGCCTCGCATAGTCCGTAAACATAGAAACCAAAATATGTAGTATACTGTCAACTCTAATAACCGCTTTTCTAAAATATACCTCATTCCCATATATCTTTCTCCCTTATTTATTGCACCATTACTTGGCAATTTTATTTAATAAACTCCGATGCGTGGGCTTAGTCGGTACGGGAAATAAACAGTTTCCGAGCAAATACCTCCGGTCGTGTTTGTCTTGCCGTGGGATCCCAGTAACCTTTCATTTGAGAGCACAGTTAGTACCGGTACCGGGTTTACTTAAAGAAGCTCCTCGCACACCTAATAAAACAGACTTATTTAAAAATAGGAATTGTTTTGTGACAACCCTATATCTGTCATGCTAGGGTTGAAATATGAGTGCAGAAAAATTTCAGTTACGTCCTTGTATTTCTGTAGGTTTGTGCTCATATTGTACTTTGCATGAAGTTAAAAGTGAAGCACGGAAATATGGAACAATACGTGCTTCTCAACCTGGCGTCTAATATATCCGATGGTAAGCCGCAACATTGGCTTACTTTCAAGGACTACGGGTATTCTTAAATTTCTTTTCATATAAAGGGTTCTTTTGAATAGGAATCTATCAAACTCAAACATTTACTTTTCGAAAACAAAAGCTAAAATCTTTATAATATTTTATTCAGTTGCCGCGACTGTCGCACATTTAAATAAAACGGAGTATCGCGTATATCGCGCATATAAATAATTTGAGCCTCCCTGACGATTCGGTAACTTTCTAGTTACCATTGTCAAAGGTTGACTAAGAAAAACACAATTTTTCTCTGTCCAAGTTACATTTTTAAACGTTTTATTTAAATTAGTCTTCATGTTAACGACGATAGTCCAAATTCATTATTAGTTATAAATAAGTGGGATACAAATTCCAAGAAAAAAGTTGAATGAAATACGATTCGTGTGTAAGGTTTCCTGTATTTTTTTTAATGAAGTATTGATTGATGTTTCAGAGTTCAGACATATAAAAATAGCCATTCCGATGAACGCTCAAGTTAATTGTGTGTGGGAGGTGAGTGGGCTTAAACATTCAAAGTAGTACACTTAATATCGGCGCTTCAGTAAAATCAACTCGTATTTTCACGCTGCCAATAGAAAAAGTCAATAAGTATTTAACTTAACATTTAGTTTCAATATTTTGTTCGAATATTTAGGTACGATGTTTTCTACCTAATGGATAGGTTTTTGAATCTTTGTTTCCAATTTTGCACATTTTTTTCTAGTCAGTAATACAAACATATTAATAAAATGTTTTTTATTGCTGCACAAATTCCACGTTCAAAATAGGTCACCATCTGGTGCATGTTTATTACATTTTTAATTGCTACGCAATATCCATAGCGTATTCAAAACAACAGGTGTTAGATGTCCAGTTTAAATCGTTTTTAGTGCGTTAATGCGTTAAAATATAACGTTTTTGGCAGCCCTACGCTGTTGGCCTTTGTTATTCAGATCGCTTCTCTTGTCAATTAATTATAGTGAATACTGCGTATGTGACGTCAACTATGACGTGAAGAAGCGACACTCCCCTCCCCCTTGTTTCTGTCATAACCTAATGTTATTACTGCTGTAGAAATTTATTGTTTTACTCATAATTATGTGCTGGGAACAGCCAGACATGTTTCTAACACGTTGTACAGCAACAAAACTGTCATATCTATGTATAGTAGGAATTTTTTTTTGGCCGAATTCTCGCAAATTAAATGTTTTTTTTAGGGTCGACAATAAAGCGTCCTTTTAAAAAATTGGGCAAGTGCGAGTCCGACTCGCGCATGAAGGGTTCCGTATCATAAAACAAGTTTGTTGTATGGGAGCCCCTCTTAAATATTTATTTTATTTTATTTTTAGTATTTGTTGTTATAGCGGCAAAAGAAATACATCATCTGTGAACATTTCCACTGTCTAGCTATCACCGTTCTTGAGATACAGCCTGTGACAGACGGATGGACAGCGAAGTCTCAGTAATAGGGTCCCGTTTTTACCCTTTGGGAACGGAACCCTAAAAATCCCCTTTTTATAATTTCACATTCAGTACTACTTGGCAGTTTTAAATATAAGTACTTAGTAATAATAACAAGTACACCAATAAAATAAATATGGACATCCAAACATCTGGAATTTGGTCATACGAATTGGGTTTGGCCAAGCTGAAACGGAGACGCTTCGCTCGTTCGGTAAAAAAAAAATCGACAAAATAAGACTTTTAAAGGACAAACCTACGCAAATCGACCTAGTCCCAAACTAAGCAATGATTGTACTATGGGCATTGGGCACTAGACGACGATATATACATAATAACACCTGTGCTAACTCGGGGCACCGATACTAAAGTAATGTAGCAAAATATTTTATCGACAAATAAATATATCGATGTTACTGTCAACATCTAAATGTTAATGAACATAAATATATATTTTTTCTCTTCATTTCAGAATGAAAACGATAAACAAATGAAAGCGTGTATTTATTTGTTTTTTTTTTTATAATTTTTATAGTATACAATCAATATTATTTTCACCTCACTCGCTCGGAAAACCTCCGTTTATAGGGCGAAATCTGCGTGCAAAAGTCATTTTATTTGAATTTCGAACACGACGATTTTGATTCTCTGTGGTGCATGTGACTTTTTTATATTTAAGACTTCTTCAACGCGTGACTGATTTCATCAGTCGATAAAATTTTAATCTTCGAATAACCAATCAACGCACGCTAATAAAGGGCGATCTGGTCAGGCCGGCTAAAATCATATGTACGTTTGAATACTTCTTTAAAAAAAATACACCTACAATATCACGTCCAGAAACCTGGTTTGTGGTTACAGGTTTTTAAGTTTTTATTTTTTCTACACTTTATTTTATGTTGATAGTTTATATATATTAATAGTAAGTATTTCAGTTTCATTTACATATTTTGACTAGTAAATATATTAAATACAACACAAATTTTCATATTTATGTGTTATAAAAGTTGGAACATAAGAGTGTAATTTCGGAGCGCACCCGAGAAAAAAATAAATAATTAAAAAGTTGGAAGTTTTCACAATTCACGTAAACAACGTAAATTTGTTCTGTGGAGAATACATACTGTTGTCTTACTTTACAGAAATATCGAAAACAAGAAAGTTAAGCCCAATTTGGAGTATTTATTCAATGCTAAAAGCCTGCATTAAAACGAAAAAGGATTCGTTATAAATATTTGGAAACGATAAGTTATTTACCGAAACTATTGGCGTTTTTAAAGAAGATAACGCCGAAATAATCTTGTTCGGATCCCATCGACCATCGTCCAATAACTTCCAAAGCAAGTGTTATGGAAAATACTTCCGAGTGGCCAACTACTTAATCCTTCCCAGAATGCCATTCTCCCACATTCACAACGAATGTATCAAGTAGTTTCAAATACAAATATAATATAACAGTGCTTAAGAAAAACTCAACGATAAAATATACACGACGATAATACAAAATACGGCCATATTACTTTAACTTTTTAATATGTGTGCTTCTCTCGCATTTATTTGGTTTGGATTTGAGTGTTTTAAAATTTGATGTGTTAAATAAAAGGCAAAATTAAATACTTATGATTATTTTTATGTTTTAATTGTTTTTCTTGAATCTTGCATTTTCCTCGCTGTAGTGAGGTGAAAAGTTGTGTGTTCCGCATGGCTGCAAAATTATTTAGCTTCTCGTGTCTTGAAAGCCTCGCTACGCTCAGGAATCTAATCTTAGATTCCTTCGCTCGCTCAGCTTTCAATTTCAACACTCGCGCCAAATAACAACTTTGCAGCCTTGCATAACAATAGTTATTTGTAGAACAACTTTGCAGCCTTGCATAACAATAGTTATTTGTTATGCAAGGCTGCAAAGTTGTTATTTGGCGCGAGTGTTGAAATTGAAAGCTGAGCAAGCGAAGGAATCTAAGATTGTACCATGAGCGAAGCGAATGGTTCAAAGATAGATTCCTGAGCGTAGCGAGGCTTTCAAGACACGAGAAGCTAAATAATTTTGCAGCCATGCGGAACACACAATTTTTCACCTCACTACAGCGAGGAAAATGCAAGATTCAAGAAAAACAATTAAAACATTAAAATAATCATATTTAATTTTGCCTTCTATTTAACACATCAAATTTAAAACATAACACACTCAAATCCAAACCAAATAAATACGAGAGAAGCACACATATTAAAAATTAAAAGTAATATGGCCGTAATTTGTATTATCGTCGTGTATATTTTATCGTTGAGTTTTTCTTAAGCACTGTTATATTATATTTGTATTTGAAACTAGTTGACACATTCGTTGTGAATGTGGGAGAATGGCATTCTGGGAAGGATTAGTTGGCCACTCGGAAGTATTTTCCTTAACACTTGCTTTGGAAGTTATTTGACGATATGGGATCAGAATAAGATTATTTCGGCTGTATCTTCTTTAAAAACGCCAATAGTTTCGGTAAATTACTTATCGTCTCCAAATATTTATAACAAATCCTTTTTCGTTTTAATGCAGGCTATAAGCATTGAATAAATACTCCAAATTGGGCTTAACTTTCTTGTTTTTGATATTTCTACAAAGTAAGACAACAGTAGGTATGTATTATCCACAGAACAAAAATTTACGTTGTTTACGTAAATTGTGAAAACTTCCAACTTTTTAATTATTATTTTTTTCTCGGGTGCGTTTAGAAATTACACTCTTATGTTCCAACTTTTATAACAAATAAATATTAAAATTTGTGTTGTATTTAATATATTTACTAGTCAAAATATGTAAATGAAACTGAAATACTTACTTTTAATATATAAACATATTCAACATAAAATAAAGTGTAGAAAAAATAAAAACTTAAAAATCTGTAACCACAAACCAGGTTTCTGAACGTGATATTGTGGGTTATTTTTTTAAGAAGTATTCAGACGTACATATGATTTTAGCCGGCCTGACCAGATCGCCCTTTATTAGCGTGCGTTGATTGGTTATTCGAAGATTTATCGACTGATGAAATCAGTCACGCGTTGAAGGAGTCTTAAATATAAAAAAGTTACATGCACCACAGAGAATCAAAATCGTCGTGTTCGAAATTCAAATGACTTTTGCACGCTAGCGGATAAAATAGACTTTTGCACGCAGATTTCGCCCTATAAACGGAGGTTTTCCGAGCGAGTGAGGTGAAAATAACTATTTCATATTCGTCGGTATTAAACCTTGCCGTCTAGATGAAAATATTCACTTCACTAGACATGATATCGCACCGTTTTATAGTTATCGAGAACTTTCAATGAGACATGTATTAATATACATCGATATATTTTTTATCGATATCAAATCCCTAGAGCGTGCCCCGAGTTAGCACAGGTATGTACATAAAAATATAGGTATAGAGCCAGTAATAAATATTCGAGACCATCACACAAATATTTGCCCTTGCCGGGATTCCAACCCAGGACCGCCGGCTCAGCAGGCACCTACGAACTGCGCCAACCACGTCGTCAAACAGACTTGCAGCTACGGTTAAATATTTAATGCGAAGTTAAAGTTTGATACAAACTAGGTTAAGCATAAACTGTATTTGGGTTATTACCTCGCTACATGCAAAGTAAAGAACAGTGGTGGAATTATGGTAATAGTAGAACCAGTGCAAAATTATTTACTACGATGGAAATTCGACATTTCTAATGACATCCCTTAAATATCGGATTATTTTAGTAGTTATAATTGGGCATCGGACTTCTGACCACTAGGACTTTAGGGAGTTATGGAATGGAGCCGATTAACATTATAAATAAATACAATTCATACTCATACTCATAAGGGTACTTAATTCGCAATTTTAATTTAATAGTCAAGAACAAAATCAGAAGAACATACAAAGACCTGATTTGGGTAGGCGTTGTATTTTCGTCATCATAAAATACGTAAATATTTGCGTCTTTTTTCATGTTTTTTTGAGTATATTGGGTTCTATATTAATTGAATATCTACTAACGACTAGAAAATGCGTGATATTGTGAATTACTATAGTTAAATCCAGGAGTTTGTAATGTTAATTTTTTATAATTATACATTTTAGTCATTTAATGCTTGGGAATGTTAACCACAGTAATCGTAAACGTAGTTTGGAATGAATTGAGTATGAATTGTTACTTAGTCGTAAAAGTTTATACTTATTCGTAATTCAGCATTTTCAGGATATCAAGGAAAGTTTATCCAGTAAAACCGTTAGATTCGTTATCTAAAAATTGTAAAAAATAACTGTTTCGGAGAAAGTGTGTTGAATATTTTATTAAATGTTTCTTTTATTTTGTTCCAGGTAATAATATTTTCGTAACGAACTAGAAGAGATAGCGTTGGTCACTGGCCGACAGCTGAAGTGAGCGACTTCGTGTTCGTATTCAGAAACAAGATCTCCGTGTAGCATATTAAGGTTCTTGGAATGTTATCAATACTAATACAAGTTATCTTTATTGCACCTCTCTCAAAAACAAAAAGGAACTACATATACATGATATACAATACAATAAGATGTTAAACAACAAACAATCAATGGGACAATAGCATGTGCAGACTTCTGACCGAAGGGTGTTGTCGTGTTTCAGCAGTGCCGCGGAAATCTGCCGTATTCTACACCAGCGGGTCTATGATGGTTGCTTTTATCAGGCGATAAATAAGTGATAAAGCATCCGTCGCGAGTGTGAGTGACAGATGTTTTGTCACTTATTTATCACGTGATAAACGCAACGGAGCCACGCCATTGTGTCGCCTTAGGGCCTTATCACACTTGCGATTTGCGAGCGTATTTTCTATACAAATAAGCGACGCGGTGAACACGCCGCGAGATCGCCTTCATACAAAATACGCTCGCAAATCGCAAGTGTGATAAGGCTCTTAATGTAACTAGTTTTGAGTCTTTGTTTATTTGCATTTTTGTAGTTCACAGAGCCTTAGATTTTACTGTAATATCGTGTAACTTATTTAAATAATAAATACATAATAATAATAAATAGGTAGGTACAAAGACAAAAGAAAATTTTAAAAATTACACTAGGTACTTACCAGGATTAAACCGTACGTAGTACTATACGTAGGCGAGTGCAGTGCTTTTAACGCGCTTTCTAAAGGCGGCAGTCCAAAAACTTAGGTTCGATTCCTGGTGAGAACCACGATAAAGCACAATTGTTTTTTTTTTTCTTTCTCTTTGATCTTTTATATCAATTCGCAATAAAAACAACTGATTAAAACTAACTTCATTTTGAATTCTGTGATTCCAGATCAGTTTCAGACTATTACGGGATAAATTCCACTTTTAAATACACCATGGAAGTAATAAAACATGTCCATCTTATATATAATATTTACTAAAGGGAGGTAACCTAACTGTGATCATGTTGAAAAAAGAAACATGAGCAATAGCCCCGCCTTTAATTAATACACCACAATAACTTTGGCTTGTAACTGTCAAAAGTTTCAACAGAGGGAACAGTTAAAACAACACGCAATAAACTGTTTGGAAGTTAATACTATTCATTGACATATGGCGCTGCTTGCAGATTTATAATTGTGTAACAATCAGCAATTCGATGTCCATTGCGCGGGTGAAATGCTGAAATGGTTTTTTTTTTACTATACGCGATATCACGAGATACATCAAGTGAAATTTACTCGACTTTTTGTAGAATCTTGACAATCCCTTTCCTCATCTTGCCTTTTATAGAATTATGACATGTAAATACACTTCACTGCATAATGTAGGTACATTTAGTGCCATAGAGAGCGCGTAGTACCATATTTTGCTAAATACAACATGTTCATGCTACTAGTTATTCCGTCGCGATGGTTGAGGGATCAATTTGAGGTGGCCACAGTACCACCATGACAATATACACGCCCATCGTCCACACGCACATTATGGATCCCTCTCATAGAAATCCACGACAGTTGAGCAAACCCTGATGATGAGATGAGCATAATTATTAGAGCGTGATTTAGTAAGTTTGTCTACCCTCTAAATAAAAGCCTATCCCAAATGAAGTGAACTTTCAAGTCCCCATCGTATATGATAACGATGGTTTCCAGGCATTTTACGTGCAGTGTATAATACGCCGTAATGTACATCGAAAACATGCTTGACTTACCACCGTTTAGCATGAGGCCGCGTCTGTCGAATTATTTTTCATTGTCGGCGAAAGATTGGCGCGCGCCCAACTTCGCTTTTACGATTATCCAGATTTTTATAGTTTCCGCAATATAAATGTACAAATAGAATGGCGTTTAGAACGCCTGTCGCGCGTTGCTGCGGTTGATTGTCGATGATTTATTGTGCTGGGCTTAGCGGTTACTTTAGAGAACATGGTTGAAAGCTTTTAAGAAACGCGCAATACATTTACTCGTTAACTGTACACAGTACAGACACAATTGAAACAAAACA
Source organism: Apotomis betuletana (assembly GCA_932273695.1). Classification (NCBI taxonomy): domain Eukaryota; kingdom Metazoa; phylum Arthropoda; class Insecta; order Lepidoptera; family Tortricidae; genus Apotomis; species Apotomis betuletana. The sequence continues at coordinate 4,318,550 of OW026302.1, read as the reverse complement.
GAAGAAATACCGGTTAAACAGATAGCAAATAAAGCTAATAACAAACCAAAACAGATTCAACGTATTTATCATCAGCAAAAAGGTGTCCAGCTTAATTGTTAGTTTCGCCCTTTAAGATTAATTATCTAATGATATTCTGCTTAGGGACCATAGTCATACTAATATTGGGAAACAGCTTCTAGTATATAACCACCGTACATAAAATGTATAGTATACAGAGATATAGCTCCCATTTTGACAAATTATGATATAATTGGTTTTTTTTTACGTCGAAGTGTAAAATATTATTTTATTAAAATATAGGCCAATTTAAGAAAGTCATTTTACCATTTCCCGATTAGATGTGGTTGTGATTTTACTCCCAAGTATTTTGCGATGACGTCATTGTCGAAATGACTTGTACTGCTAATGGCAAGGACAAATGAACGTCGAAATCCATACTTACTAATATTATAAATGCGAAAGTGTGTCTGTCTGTCTGTTACCTCTTCACACTTAAACCGCTGAATCGGTTTTGATGAAATTTGGCATGGAGATAGTTTAAAATCCGGACATAGGATAGTTTTTTATCCTGGAAATTATCCCTTAAAAGATTGAAAAGTGAGTGAACATTTCTGTTGGGGTGCGGTAATTCATGATGACATTGATGACCCTGTAGGAAGTGTAATTATTAAACCAAAAGCACAATTGCTCTTACATTTGCTTAGGCGCTTTTAATAATCCCTTTTATTAATTACCTAAGGTTATTAGGTGGATATCTATCGTGTTGTACGAGGTTGTTGATCATAATAAATACGCACACTTCCATACTTCCAAGTTCCACGCGGGCAAAAGCTAGTATTAAATATGAATAACTTTTCATAGGTGCCATATTGATACAATTTAGTTGTTTATTACGGTATCAGGACTCTATTCTCAGAAATGGTTTCTCAAGGAGCATAGGCCGTATAACTATTTGTATATTCAATTGACAGTTGTAACTTAACGTCTAGCGTCTCAACTATGTTTTTTTTTTACTATTTTGATGCTCACTCTACTTATATAGTTAATACAGCTTATAAATTAACGAAGAATCAATCGATCAACTAACGAAGAAGCTACATATACGTCAATAAACCCAGGCATATAAAAGTATGAAATGCTCCTATTAAGGCCACTTTAGCTTCAGTCTGCGGATTACCTCCTACACTATCTAGCGGTGAATCAGCAAGCAATCATAGCAATGTCAGTTTCACCGAATACCATCGCGAGTGGGAGTTCACTCAATCAGAGCCGTCATATTGCGGAGTCTTAGAGACAGGAGATAGAAGAAACTTAACGGTAATCCTAGCCCTATATGCTTAGTTTGTACCGGGTGGGCCCTGTAACAGGAGCAATAAATTAAAACATAGATTCTACTCAAACTGAACAACATTTTACTATTAAACAACTTTAAAAAATAACTCATTTATAATGTAAACCTGTAAAATAAAGTTTATTCAAAGAAGCAATGTATTGCGAAACATTTGATATTTAGTAAAGTGACAGCTATGTCAATGCCAAGGCGATGTCAATGTTGGATGGCGTACATTGAAAATGCTATTTACTTTGTTTGAAATAATGAACATATGAAATAGTACATTAACATTACATTCCTACCTAGGGCGGTGAATTCGTGAATGTCCCAAATCGCAGGTGTTTATAAATATGCGATGTGGGCATTTACGAATTACCGCTCGTGTTTTGTCAAAAGTTTTACGTCTTGGTCAGGAACTGGGATTTTCTCCCTAGGGCAGAATTCCCACTTACGGCCTAGGGTAACGTTAAAACAATAAATGCGTCCTTTCTACTTATGTATGTACCTACATAAATGTATTGGGCTGTTTTCTTTCTGGGATACAAAATATAATACAAACACAGAAATAAAGCAACGTTAAATAGGGTAACAACAGGCGGTCTTATCGCTAAAAAGCGATCTCTTCCAGACAACCTATAAATATATGAAAATATATGAAGTAAACAAAAGTACATAGGTATCGAGGTGCAAAATTCGATTGATAATGACATAATAGCAATTTCAGAAATGTATCGCCATACGTGGTTAGGGCTGTAGGTCTTTGATTCGATTTTATGTCGATTTTTGCTATTCGAGATGAAGAGGTTGCCGCGGCGGTATACGTGCAGCCGTCCCTGATGATGAGCTCCATACGTGTTCGAAACATGTCGGGCCGTTCCTGACAATTTCACGTGAGTGTAAACCGCTTAATACAATAATTCGAGATGAATTAGGATAATTGGAATCAACAAAGGTAAATAGAGCACATCACTAAAGTATACTTAGTTGGACATTAAAAACGTAGAATTAAGCCTCAGGTACCTTCTTCTGCTTCTTATAAACAAAAAAATCATTCAGCACTTCGGCACACCGGGAACTTTGCTCTGAAACTTAATCTCATAGAAACATGTAACAACGTACTTTTAGAACCTTCATACATACTGGCATTCAACCATAACTTGTAGGAAGGACATACCGACATAAGAACATATTCAAAATACGATTTGAATATACGACATTGCAAAAGTCACATTACAATCCCAATTGGGACAAGCATTTTCCGACTGATGCACTCACTTTCCCCTATACGTCGGAAACAAAACGTCATACATACCACACGTTTTTGCAAAACATACAACCAATTGCCTCTAAAGCCATAACCTGTATACTCAGAACCAAAATGTCGGATGTTGTACACGTGTTAGTGGTACTTAGGATGGATTGGTTGTGATTTGTGGGGTATTATCGACCGCATGGGAACAATGTGGCAGGTGGCAGACCCACCGCTGATTTTCTGGTTAGTTGGGCCCCGTAATGGCGTTTTCTCTATCGGAATGCCACCAAAACGGCTATAAAGTTGTAACATAACAAATTGTATATTTCATTTTGTTTACTTTCTACCTAGTTGCTTTTTTGAAACGTCGGGAATACAAAATTAAGTTTTTCTTCTAATAAAAAACGAATGTCATTATAACGTGCGTTTAACAGGCTTCGAAGTATCACGTTTCGGGTGGAACCACTTGACAGAACTGTAAAGGAATTTCATACAAAATTGAAAGCCTAGGCCGGGAAGCCGGGAAGTAATTTTCTGTTCAAAATGTCGTCCGTGTTCATGAACAGGCTAGCTGAATTATATTTTTTCGAGTGGTGTATTTTTTTATTTCATTGCATATGTGTGAGAAAAGCATTATACATGCCTTTTAGCCATTAAAAGGGCTTGCCGGCTTTGTATCACTATCCGGCCTCCCTACGGTTGGCCGTCTATTCACCCGGTAAGCCCTTATTTTCCGGCGTCTGCAGTAATGTACTATTCTTCAACGTTCATAACTGACATGAATTTCCTATGTATCATATCCTTGAAATCCTCGCACGACATGGGGTTTTCCTACAATTGTTTTAATTGTCTATCCTTGTCTTTCTCATACCATTTTTCCTTCCATTTACACACAATCTTACATCGATACAAAATTCGATGTATAAAGTAATAATTTACTCAGAAAAACGAACTAAAATCGTCCAACAACAGCCAATATTTTCAGGTAAACTTAAACGTACATGTTTCCCCTTTTAGGATTTTATCAAAGGGTATATTAAATGAAGATTCAATATGTTAGGAAGGCAGCCGGCCCCGCTCGGGCGACACCATTAAGAAGTGGCGGCGTGGAAATCCCTCGGAATGTGTTGCTGCCTTTATACCGTTCCAGTTACTCGTAAGTCAAGTTACGCAGCACTATTGTCTTGTATATAAGGAAACTTGTCTTTACTTGAAGTATTCGCGTTTTGGGTATAGTTAATGTGGGACTGTAGAGGCATCCGGCAGTTTAGAAATATGTGCTTACAGATGAAGTTTTACTATTAAATACCTTAGGACAACTGGGCCCTACTGCTTTCGACTCGTTCACACTATTCCAATTCGTTCAACTTACACTTTCAGATATAATTAATTGATAGTACATTCCCGGAAAAGTATTAACACGCCGCTCACTGCTGCCGCTTGCCGCCGAAGTCGTGGCTGGGTCGTTACTTGATAGTAGATCCCTATATAAGCTCAATGCGTAAAGAATGCTTTGAGGCATTCAATCTGTTATGTTATAACTAGTACTAAACTGTTTTTAACAATAATAGATGTGATAATTACCAATTTAATTAAAATACCCACTCAAATAATATACTTAATGAATCGTAGTAACCATTTACGTGTATTTTTAAAATGCGTAAATATGTTGAAGATGCTTCTAATTTACTGCTGCAGGGCTAGCATATCTTGCCGCGAATTCGCATATCGCACGACACAGCGTCACATGTCTTGATCGCACGGTACTGAACGGAAAGTGACAGAGAGTATTTGTCACGCGAGGTTTGCTAGAGGTGCTGGCTTCAATATAACTAGAAATGGCAAGTAACCGTACAAGCAAGCTTGCCCGAGCCAACGAGACTCGAGCACGGATTCCGATGAAATGAAAGGATATGCAGTGGAAAGCTGCTAGTCCGCGACGAAAAATAGCTACTGTAAAAAATTTCACTCTTCGCTTTTAGTGTTAAATTGACAATTACCCCCGTCGCTTGGCTGAAAAGGCACTTAGCTTAGAATAAAATTAACGAATTTTAAGTTACGACTGCGATTTTAAAAGTTTATACTGCCTATCTGAAAAAAATGAGGAAAAGAGGGGCTATTTGCCGAGCTCAAATAATCTGTAATTCTATCTTCGTCCTTCTATGAACATAGGCCTTCCCTATAGCTCGCCACAAAGTGCGATCCTGTACAGACCGCATCCATCGGCTTCCCGCTACCCTCATGAGGTCATCCGGGTACCTGTCCCAAGCTGATCTTCTTCCTATCGGAAGGAGGACCGCCTATTTTCTACCTCTATTGTAATTTAAAGTTTTTTTGTTTGTATTATTTTCTTATCGAGGTGTGCAATAATTCTATCTATCTATATAAGGCTGCATTCAGCCAAATTTAGGGCTTCCAATCCCAATCCCGAGATTACCCATACAAAAAATCCCGGGTATTCCCCTACAAAAAAATCCAGGATTACCCATACAAAAAATCCCGGCATTGGAGGCAATCTTTTTATCTCGGATGGTATACCTTCACTTGCCCGAATTTCGTCTGCCATAATATTCAATTGTCCGAATCTTGTTTCTTATAATTATGTTTCCCATAATCATTGTTTGCCATATTAATTCTATGCCCGAATCTTTTGTTTCCCATAATATTAATTCCAATAATCACATTTTCCATAAAGATTGTAATCCATAATTGTCACATGCTATAATTTCATATGCTATCCAAATGGAACATAGGTCGAAAACCGACATCTGTAGGTTAGGTTAGGTTTGTTTTATGACCCCGTATAGCGGAGCGTCAAAATACAAACCCAATCTAATCTAGTTTTAGAAGAACTGCTACCAAATAGTACATGGATCTAAAACCGAAAACTATAGGTTAGGTTAGGTTTTTTTTGTGACCCGTATAGCGGAGCGAGCGAAGCGAGCGGAGCGTCAGAATGTTTGCTTCAAAATACAAATCCTAATCTAATTTACAGTTTCCTAATTTGCAATCTAACCTAGTTTTAGAAGAACTGCTACCAAATAGTTGTTGTTGTTGTTGTTGTCCTAAGGCACCCCGGAGGTGCAGAGGGCCTTCATCAGCTCGCGCCACGCCTTTCTATCCTCAGCAACTTTTTTGGCCTCGCTCCAGCTCATTCCAACGGCTCGCAGTTCGCTCTCCACGGTGCGCCGCCATGAGTGTACCGGCCGTCCGCGTCTCCGCCTTCCGTCCGGCGGCTTCCACTCGAAAGCAATGCTTGCGTTGTTCGCTCCTCCACGCCGAAAGGTGTGGCCTATCCATCTCCATTTTCGCGTCGCGATGTCCACACTTATGGGTGACTGGTGGCATATCCTCCACAGGTCGTCGTTACGCATTGTCCTCGGCCAGAATACGCGGAGAATAGACCTCAGGGACTTGTTTACGAAGACTTGCAGCTTGTTCGTCAGGCCTTTAGTCACCCTCCACGTCTCACAGCCAAACAACAATACGGACTTGACGATCGACTCGAAAAGGGAGACTTTAACACGACGAGTGAGGACGTTGGACTCCCACACAGGCTTTAGTTGGGCAAACGCAGCCCTGGCTTTCTTTATTCTGCTGTCGACGTCATCGTCTGATCCTCCTTGGCATGTTAATACGCTGCCTAGGTACACAAACTTGGGAACAGAGTCTAGGCTTTCTCCTCTCAACGCCAGTGGACTTGTTGTGCTGGACTTAATACGCATGTCGACCGTTTTGCGTCTGTTGATACGCAGAAATAAATCCAAATAGTACATGGATCTAAAACCGAAAACTTTAGGTTAGGTTAGGTTTGTTTTGTGACCCGTATAGCGGAGCGAGCGAAGCGAGCGGAGCGTCAGAATGTTTGCTTCAAAATACAAATACTAATCTAATTTACAGTTTCCTAATTTACAATCTAACCTAGTTTTAGAAGAACTGCTACCAAATAGTACATGGATCTAAAACCGAAAACTATAGGTTAGGTTAGGTTTGTTTTGTGACCCGTATAGCGGAGCGAGCGAAGCGAGCGGAGCGTCAGAATGTTTGCTTCAAAATACAAATCCTAATCTAATTTACAGTTTCCTAATTTGCAATCTAACCTAGTTTTAGAAGAACTGCTACCAAACAGTACATGGATCTAAAACCGAAAACTTTAGGTTAGGTTAGGTTTGTTTTGTGACCCGTATAGCGGAGCGAGCGAAGCGAGCGGAGCGTCAGAATGTTTGCTTCAAAATACAAATACTAATCTAATTTACAGTTTCCTAATTTACAATCTAACCTAGTTTTAGAAGAACTGCTACCAAATAGTACATGTACATAATCTAATTTACAGTTTCCTAATTTACAATCTAACCTAGTTTTAGAAGAACTGCTACCAAATAGTACATGGATCTAAAACCGAAAACTATAGGTTAGGTTAGGTTTGTGTTGTGACCCGTATAGCGACGCGAGCGAAGCGAGTACAAATCCTAGCCTAATTTACAGTTTTAGAAGAACTACGATAAAAGGACGTACGACATTCGACCATAACCGAAAACTTTAGGTTAGGTTTGTATTGTGACCATGTAGTACATAGTGTCAATGTACATACGTGCTTGCATGTGTACATTGTAAATAGACGATTATTACATCAAAATGCTAGAAATGACTAGAAAAAAAACACAATTTTAGACAATGTCAAACGCATAGCCAGGTTGGATTCGCACAGAAACAATATTTAGTATGATTAGATTAGATTAGATTATATTTATTTCACACATATAGGGATACATTATAAATTACACATAGTCAATTTACACGAATCTATACGGTGATCGTCAACATAATAAACAAAATAAACAAATTCAGCATGTCATAATTCAATAGATAGTTAAGAAAAAACAATGTCAAAATTTTTTAAATACGTAATATAACAATTTAAATAATGTAAAATAAATATGACAATAAATTCACTTATCATACAAATTAAATGTCAACCACAAAGGATCGTCACTTATGGTACACTATAATACAAAACAATTTCATCTAAACATGTCAAGATAATCTTCAACCGTGTACAAAGGATTTTCCAATAAAAGGTTTCTCAGTTTACACTTGAATACCATGTCAGATGGTTCATTCCGAAGATCGGCGGGTAGGCGTTCATAGTATGTCGGACCGATGACTCGCGGGTTCTTACCTGCAAGTGCCATTCGTCGCGGGACGGTTCTAAGTCTCCCCGTCGATCGAATCTGCTTACCACAAACCTCGACACGCTTAAACATTGACAAATTATTTCTTACGAACAGCAACACTTCGAACATGTATACTGAGTAGTGCGTCATAATTCGATGCGTTACGAAAAGGTCCCTACATGGATGTCGTGGTTTCACACCGGCAAGAGTACGTAATGCTCGCTTCTGAATGATAAATACTCGATTGGCATCCGTAGAGTTTCCCCAGAGGAGTATGCCATATGACATCAAGGAGTGGAAGTGAGCAAAATAAACCGATCTTAATGAAACTTCCGATATTAGGGGTTTCAGTTTCCGCAACGCAAAAGCCGCACCACTCAGTCTGTCGCACAGCGAATCGACATGGCACTTCCAGTTTAGATTAGAGTCTAACGTGAAACCTAGGAACCTGGTTTCGGTGCATAACGGCATCGGGAGATCGCATAAACAAGGAGGCAATAAGATATGCCGTCCCGAAAAGACCATTATGTTGGATTTTGTTACATTTAGGAGCAACCCGTTTGCGGAAAACCATCGTTGTAACTGTCCACACACCTCGCTTATGCCCTCGCCGAGCTGCTCGTACGTTCGCGCACTAACTATGACCGTCGTGTCATCTGCGAACAGCACGGATAAACCAGTTGTTATGGCGGATGGGAGATCATTAACGAAGGTCAGAAACAACGTATTTCCCAGGGCTGATCCTTGGGGAATTCCTGATGTGATATGGCCAACGTCAGACTCGTAATTTTCGCCATTTGTGGACAGTTTTACTACTTGCCTACGGCCCGACAAAAATGACGTAAACAACCGATGGGCTGGGTCCCCTACACCATAATGACGCAATTTGTTCAAAAGTAGTTTGTGACTTATTATATCAAAGGCTTTCGATAAGTCGCACATAATGCCGGCCATCTTGTGTCTGTCATCTAGACCTGTAATGATACAATCAAAAATCTTGTGGGCTGCAGTGGTCGTAGACATGTTCCGCCGATATGCAAACTGATTTGGTGTTAACAGGTCGTTCGCCTCTAGGTGAGTCATTAAGCTAGATGACAACAATGATTCAACAATTTTAGAGATGGTCGGTACTATGGTTATGGGCCTGTAGTTGTTTACATCTGTCCTATCGCCCTTCCCTTTGTAGACAGGACATACCCTAGTACTCTTAAGCACGTCAGGGTATATACCGGCAGTGAACATCTCATTTATTAATACAATCAAGATGTTAGAAACGACTGGCCAGATACATAAGATTATGTTTAGCGACATATCATATGCGTCCACGGTAGTACGTGTTTTTAACATTGATTGCATTGTTGTGTTTAAGAGTTCATGTGTTATTTTTGGGAGAGTAAATGTCGGCATATCCGATCCACAGAGGTGCTGTCGTAAGTATTGCGTGGAAATCGACTCATCACTTGGTATGACATATTTAGCAACATATTTTTTTTTATGGCGTTTAAATATTCTATCAAACAATATTATGGCACTTAATACTATGGAAAACAATACTTATGGCATACGTATCATTATGGCATATAATATTCGGGAATACAAGAGTATGTCAAATGACTTTTCTAGGAAACGAAACATTCGGGCAAATGAAATTCGGGTAAGTGAAATTCGAGCAAATCAATATTATTGCATATAAATTTCGGTCAAACAATAGACAACCATCTCGGATGGTAATGTCAAACTAGTAAGGTGCTTTGACATTACTATTCGAGAGTAAGTGTTATTCTTGGCATAATGGTTAGATACAGCCTAAATCATTAACGTGCGAATATTCTTTTGGCCGCGCTTGCATACCTAGTCATAGCAGACTATACCTCAAGTCAAGTACACGTCGGTTTGCGTCATTCAGTTAAGTGACAAGTTGAAGAATTGCCTCGACTTCCCAAATGCGAAGCCAGAGCTAGTATTGTATATACATACGAGTCTACTTATATCTCCCACGGGAAACACTTTTCCGGGCAATTGAGTATTCTAATTCGATTACTTGTAGCACCAAAGATACATGATTAACTATGGTATTCACGATGAGCAGTTGACTGGTTTGTTTCCACTATAGTACGATACCTATATTGATTTCTTATTAATACACGTATCAGTTATTTGCAATTGATAATCATAGTATCTCGCGTTTGGCTTCGTTTTAGTAAAAAGCTTGATAAACTAAGACTAGCATACGGAACAGCGCGACCAAGGTGAGGTGACCGGCGACCCAAAACCGCTTTAACTGTTTGGGCGACCACACGGGTTCCGGTGCGACCGGGTTGCGCGACCCAAGCTGTTCGTTGGCACGACCAATATGTCGCGCGACGCGTTTGCTCGTTTGCGTCAACGGTTCTTAAGGTTCAATCCATGGAAGAAAATGGGTCGAGGTCGCTGGTCGCGGTCTCGCATTACTTAAGATCCGAAGGCTGGTCTCTCTCTGGGCTGTCTTCGATCTTTTTTAGGGTTCCGTACCCAAAGGGTAGAAACGGGACCCTATTACTGAGACTTCGCTGTCCGTCCGTCCGTCCGTCTTTAACCAGGCTGTATCTCAAGAACGGTGATAGCTAGACAGTTGAAATTTTCACAGATGATGTATTTCTATTGCCGCTATAACAAATACTAAAATAAAATAAAATAAATATATAAGGGTACGGAACCCTTCATGCGCGAGTCGGCCTCGCACTTACCCAATTTTTTTTTTACCTCGCTTGGATTGATATACGAACAGTAATAGGTCTAAATCTAAACTGTGATTTCTAACCTCCACATATTTTGGCAAAGCTTATCAGCATCTGGATGAACAGCATCAACTGTCACATAAAACCTGAATATTAGTCTGGTAAATGTTAAATTTAAAAGCAAAGTGGTATATACACTTTTAACATGTACTCAAAATGGTGCTATAATAAGCTAATATTTATGCGCCGCTCAAAGCTGTCGTCTTTTCTGTTAAACAGCGCGAAATGGTTTAGACACGTTATCTATGTGATTTACGATTACTCATCTGTTGGAAGAGAATATTCTCAATATATTTATGCGTTATTAGAAGGAATTTTAGTTCCGGTAGTTGAATAAAAATTATCCTATAATCATCTTTAGATATCCAACTATCCCTGTACCAAAATTGGTTAAAATCTGTTCTGCCGTTTCGGCGTGATAAGTGGGCAAATAAGTGTTTACTGACAGGTGGCGCTATACTGCTGGTGCATTATTCTAAACATACTTTGAGTGGTGTCCAAAACTAGGCCAGAGATTAGAGGGCAGGCTGAAGGTGAGGGCAATGAATATGCGATCTAGGGGGTATCCTGCCTTTTCGCAGAAATATTTTTCTCAACTGATTTAATTTCATTTAATCGTATGGTGAAAAGCTTGTTGTAGGAAATTATAAATCTCAACTGATTCATTTGCCAAACTGTTTAATTCCCCAAATCACGAATTTCTCTTAAAAAAAAATCCTAGTGTATTTTTTTATGCTCTTATAGAATACAGTAGGTTAGGTTAGGTTTGTTTTATGAAAGTTCCGAAAAAAATATGGTTTCAGAGATAATCGTGAGTTGGGAAATAAAACAGTTTGGGAAGTGATACTTTGGAAAACAATTTTTGGCCATACATTAGTACTCCGATCTAGGGCTTTACTAATTACCGCCCGTGGTTTGTCTAAAGCTTGTGTTGCCTTGGCCAGGAAGTGAGATATTCTCCCCGCTTAGCGGGTCAATCCTACTGACGGCTAGGGTGACGTAATAGTACATTACATACCTAGGGCGGTGAATTCGTGAATGTCCCAGGTCGCAGGTGCTTGTGGCCCGAACCGAAGGCGAGGGCCATAAATATGCGATCTGGGGCATTACAAATTACCGCCCGTGGTTTGTTTAAATCTTTACGTCTTCTTGGTCATCAGGAACTGAAATTTTCTCTCCGCGTAGCGGACGTAAATAATATAACATCTGTACTTTTGAATATAGTATGCGCTTGCCCCGCATGCGTACTTATCACGACTAACCTAATATCTCAATGCACATCGAATACGATCTCTCGTTCACTTAATTTTGCAAGCGTGAAACTCTTCGCATCTATCACGTATCTTAATCAACGGCTATAACTCGCCAAATGCAATCAAACCATGCATTAGGATTAGGACATAAACAGGGAGTCATAACGAGGTTTCGCGTTTGATGTAACTAACTAGCTCAAAGCCATTGTTTGAGTTTATGTTAGCTCATAATACAAGAACTATTTAATGCCCTAAGCTCGCTCTGAATAACAATACTCAGTTGGCTATCGCAAAGTTCACTCCGATGCGTGCAGACATTTTGAAGTCAATGTTGTTAGTTGTTACGAGTATTAATAGGTAATTATGTGTAAACATTTTAAGTAAGTACTATTATAATACTAATCTTTTGGAGGTTTTAAATTTATATGAAACTTGCTACGCCGCGCTGTGTTACCCGCTCATCCCACGGGAACACTACATTTTTCGGGATAAAAATTGGCCTATGTGTTAATCCGGGGTGTCAGCTACCTTCATACCAAAATGTATCAAAATTGGTCCAGCCGTTTCACCGTGAAGAAGTAACAAACATACACATAAACACACTCACAAACTTTTGCCTTTATAATATTACTGTGATAAATAAATGCACTTTATTCTGTAAGTACTTTGGAAGTCTAAGTTTACCAGCATTTTTACCAAGAGAAGACGACACTTTGGACGCCGATATTTTTTTTCGTAATCGTAATCATATAAAAACATATATAACTATTACCTACGTAGGGTTACTTCAATGTATCTTAAGAAATCAGAAGGAATATATTCATTTCACTATTAGGTATATTGGAACACAAAGGTGGATAAATTATTCAACTTAATTTTAATGTACATTTTTCTCAGTGTTTTTAAGGTATCTGTTTGCTTCTAGTTTATGTTAAATTTGTAGCATTATGGCGACGCTAGTTAATATAACTAAAGTGCCAACCCCAGGAATGTTTCTAAATTTATGTTTAACCTTTCCCTATTCATCACAGCTTAATAGGACGTGATATTGTGTCAGGAACAAACTTAACTGAGCATAACAACCATTCAAATGCGTGCCGCTCACAAGCGGGACTGGATGTGACGTCATACTACTTGCATTATTTATGTGCTTTGGGTTTTGTACCCCGAGCGATGAGTATTTTGTACAAAGGATATATTTATCGCATTCACGGCCAAGCGCCGTCGACCGTACACTATACGCCAGGCCACCATACAACCATTTTTTTGCTAAAACTGCAAATATAACAAACAATAAACTGCAAAACCGAAGAAGGGATTGCAAGGCACATTGGTGATCATACGGTAGACGATGTGCGTAGACTCTCCAGGTAGACTTATACGAAGGTGTGTTTTAAAGAAATAATTATTAGATAAATTGAAAGACGATGGAAAATGTTTTCGATAAAGCTCCTTTTAATCATCATCATCATCATCATCATCATTTCAGCCATAGGACGTCCACTGCTGGACACAGGCCTCCTCAATTGACTTCCACATGGGCCGGATAGAAGCGACCCGCATCCAGCGAGTCCCCGCAACCCTGACAAGGTCGTCCGACCACCTTGCGGCCCTCGCGGCCTTTGCGGGCTTGCACCCTCTTTTTGTTATTCTTTGCGAAAATAATAACACGTGTATGCAAAAACTGCCCAAAACAATGGCAGTCCAATTATATTATAGTTATATTTACGGAATATTTATTTACAGCAAAATGTTATATAATACACAGGTGCCTACCAAAAAACTACAATTTCGACCCGGATGACGCAGCGTGGGTAGGCCCCACTTAAAACTGATGGTCTGGCGAATTTTACTGGAGACCGCTAGATCCAGGAGGCGAGGGACTGTCTATTAGTCCTTTTTGGTATAAAAAAAAAGCTCCACTTTATTATGGAAGCAAGCCGTTTGGCGCAGTGATAATAGTAACCAAAATAAATGATTTCACTCGAGGATTAATTAGTTTCACCCCTCAGGAACAGAGATGGCGCCACTTGTTAAAAAAAACTAAAACCTGAGCGGATCCTCCGATTTTGATGATTAAGATGCCAATTGACGGATAATTATTCAATTTAGTTTAAATAAAATAGATAGCTTATAGTGGCGTTCTTTGTGTTCCGATATCTCACACAAGATTTGACTGATTATATTTACGAACGGATCGCTAACTGTTAGAAACGACACCCTCGTTGACTAGACTATTTTTAGTTTACCGTCCTCCCCTTATGATATTTTGTGCGTATGCAAACATTGCCTCAACACATGGGTAGGCGCAGTTTATGAATTTCTTAAATACTGTAGACATATTTAACGGATAAATAAGCAGACGTAGACAGAAAACTTATTTTAATCTAGTGTGGTAACAGAATAAAATATTACAAAAGGTTCTCTCTTGATCTCCGCAAGCCACTTGAGAACTGCATTTTATTGGTTGTTTATGTAAAAAAACAACGATATTAGTCGTAGTCGTAGGTGTGGTCGTAGGGTAACATAAAAAAATGTTCGTAACGATTTTGCAATCGGTTAAACTATTGGTATATCATACAATTTTGTTGAAAAATCTAAATATTGGTCGCGAAAGTCCTTTGGTATCGTTTGGTAACTAAAAGTTCGTAACCAGCTTTGAAACGGGAAAAAAAATCCCATGTTGTAACTGGCTTCAAAGCGAGACTTTTTCATTACCGATTCGTAACCGCGGTTACGAACCAGCTTCAAAACGGGAATAAAAATCCCGTATTGTAACTGGTTACAAAACGGGAATTTTATATTACCGATTCGTAACCGCGTTTACAAATCAGCATTGAAGCGAGAAAAAAAACCCGTATTGTAACTGGTTACAAAACGGGAATTTTCTATTACCGTTTCCTGCACAAACCTATCTCATAGTAAGTACGACGAATTATTTTAGATTACCACATCCCTAGTTCCAATAGCTCATCGTCACTACACGAATGTACGAGGAAGGCGGCTATCAGAGAAGAATGGCGGCGTGTTGTGAAGCTTGCCACCAACATCTGAAATGATGACCACGACCGATGAAGATGAAATGATGATGCCAAGAGTGAAAACGACAAAGAAGAAGAAGTTCCAATAGTTTTTTTTTTTAATGTACATACATCTGCTATATCAAAATTATACAAATCCTCACTGAGTTTTTTCAAAGATAGTTGCAATCTTACGCCAGCCCATTACGTAACCGGATACAAACAGGGAATTTCGGATTCCCATTTTGTAGCCAGTTACAAAACTTGGTTACCAATTGGCACTATGCAGGCCCATTACGTAACCGACTACAAACGGGGAATTTCAGATTCCCATTTTGTAGCCAGTTACAAAACTTGGTTACCAATTGGCACTTCGCAGGCCCATTACGTAACCGGTTACGAACAGGGAATTTCGAATTCCTATTTTGAAGCCAGTTACAAAACTTGGCTACCAAACGGCACTACGCAGGCTCATTACGCAGCCGGCTACAAAATGGGAATCCGAAATTCTCTGTTCGTAGCCAGTTACAAAACTTGGCTACCAAACGGTACCAAAGGGCGAAAGTTAAGTATCATGAAAGTAACAGGACTTTAAATAAACATGGTCGAAAAAGTTAGTCAACTTTCTTTGCGTTTTGTACGGAAATGTTCTTTTTTTGTTTTGTTTTTTTAAGGACATAAATATATTATATCACTTGCGACCTTGCCAGTTTCTATCACGAAATAATTATAATATTCATATGAGTTTCTATTACTGTTGCGACGACCAATGTACCATTTAACCTTATGTGATAAATTTGAAACTTTAAAATTCTGAGCCTTCACCAAATATGTAAGTACATAGTTACCTACTTTGGTTTTTAACCAGTAGCAGCATCGAACTTCGAAATATACCCTACAGTTAAAATCATCATGTTCAAATGAATGAATTTCGGTTATCAATGTTTCCTCTTTTATTTTATGGTCGTTGGTTAAGAGTTTCTTTAATGTCCACAGATCAAAGAATGCTTCAAACGCTTTCAAGTTTTAAAACAATTAAAACCGAGCAAATTATAGTCCTCAGTAAAACGTTCATTTTTGAAATGAGATGCAAACAGTAATTCCGTTATCATAAAACCGTTTAAAAGGATAGTAAAACTTTTATCTTTAGTGGTAATAATAGTAGTTAGTTTAAAAACCTAGTTTTCATTCCAGTTCCTGGTTTTGTTTATTAACCTGTGTTTAAGAGGTCTTACTACTTTTAATTTTTATTTTTTCATATTATGACAAATATATTGATAATTTCAACCAACTTTTTGAACTGAATAATACTTTTCTCTGAGTGATACATTGTGATGTTCAACTTGTGTGTCACATACTTATTTTTTATCACGCTAACATTCCTGTATATTAGCGGACTGTTACGCATTATGCTCTAGTATGCCCTAGGGCGTAATATGGATATTTCCGTTCCTTTTACATTCATTCAGGGCCTCAATTCGATGTCTGGTGCTGATATCTATTCAACGACGAATGATATGAATTTATGACCATATCCCGGGGTTTTAGTTGCACAGATGATTTTACGCCTAATGTCGACCGAGTGTCAAATCATTCACGCACCTTAAACCCCGGGTTATGTTTATGAATTATGACTAGTGCCTCTGTGAGCTACAAACACCGCGAACACTTGAAATGGCTAAAAATGTATATTTTTTTACGTTTTCAACACCTATATTTCCGCATTTCAGAAAAAAAAACTAATGACTGTATTGAAAATTAGTTTTCTATCGAGAGGAGTCATGATTCCAGGAATAATCTTAATAGCGTGTTTTTTTGAAGTGAAATTTCTAATGCGACTTCCAACAAGGTTGCGTTTAACGTTTAACGCTACCGTGGAGGGGGTAGGAAAGCACTGTTGGGTTAAACGTTCAACGCAACAATCCCACGGACAATGCGACGGATTTAAGGTTATGTCAAGGTACGTCTCTTGTGAATATCAATTGATTGTTAGGTTTTCTCTTTTGAAATTAAAATTTCTACCCTTTCCTATTTTCATTTCCACATTACGAAGTTTCACTTCTTCCGCGCGGAGAGACTCCACGCACTATTATTTTTTTGAAATGATCCTTTGTAAGTGGGCCTGCGTGAGCCTTTGTAGTCTTATCTTAATAGCGTGATGCAGGATCGTCTTGTGTTGTATGAGCGCGACGTCATGCCAGTCTGGCGCCATCTGTTGGACATAATTTCCTTCATTCTCGCATCAATAGCTGGACATCCAAAGATGGTTACAGGACACTTTTGACCCGCCTACGGTATAAAAAAAAACCCGGTCATGTGCGACTTGGGCACCGCGATACAGACGGACAGACAGACGGACAGCGGAGTCTTAGTAATAGGGTCCCGTTTTTTACCCTTTGCGTACGGAACCCTAAAAATATGCGTACGAAGTTGCACTTTCTAGTCCTGTATACATCGACTTCTATATCTTTAATGACGGGCACTCAGAGGCCGGATTGCATCGGCTAGCTCATTTGGCTCCGTTGAGGCATCTGTCTTTCACTTACACGCCTGGTGCGAGCGAGACAGCCGTGAAAGATAACTACTTACATCACACAATCTGAATGGAGGCCTACGGATATGTCATACGCGGAGTTATAAACTGTGGAAGTGTTGAATGTTATTTAACATCACAGTGTGTTGATTATTTATTTAATCTTAATTGCACAAAAGAAAACTTATCGTACAAAAGGCGGACTTAATGCCATGAGCCATTCTCTACAAAATGTTACAACTATTATAATATTATCAACTAAATAGAAGGTCCTTCATCCGCAGCTTCGTGCGCAAAAATCTTTTTTATTTACCGTAGTTGGGTAAAAAAAAAGTATCATATGACTATCTTTGGTTTCGTTTCTGTTAAACAGCGCGAAATAGTTTAGACACGTTATTTATGTGATTTACAAATATGAGGAATCGTTTATTTGTTGGGAAAGAATATTCTCAAGATGTTCATGCGTTATTATAAGGTCCCTGCAACTTCTTTTGCGTAAAACATATTTTATATCCAGCTATCCCTATACCAACATTGGTTAAAATTCGTCCAACTATTTTGGCGCGTTTAGAGAACAAATAAATTTTATCAACAGATGACGCTTTAACGGCTAGCGCCACGCTGCTGACCGGTGCTAATAGCCGATTCACCAGCTCAGTTGAATCCGCCTTCCACTTTTCTTCGGGCACGCGTTAGTAGTCAGTCGTCACGACAATAAAACACAGTTGTGTAGCGGATTTTGCCAAAAACAAAAGAATGAACATTCTGAAAAGTTTTATTACTATGTCAAGAAGAAAACTCATCAATCCGTTCCTGTAATTGTACGTCCTTGTCACATTCACGGCGCCCGCGGCGGCGGAAGAAGCATCGCGTAAAAGACGTAAATGGCTCCCCCTGTATAACGGCGCGATATGCGCGATTTTACAGCTCAAGTGCTGAACTCAACCGAGCTTCCTATTTCATCCAGTACTTCTATATGCATTGCATAATACATGTTTTTTTTTTGCTAGCCTGTTTCGGTGTCCCACTGCCAGCAGTGTGCGTTTAAGCCACGACTTTGCAGGACAGCGGCAGCGGTGCGCGTTACGTGTGTCTCGCTTACTCGTTTAACTTTGTCAGCATCTTATCGTACTATTCGTACAGTCATCCAGATGTGATATGGCCAGGCCCATTCAGCTACCCCAAAAATAGAATAAAAAAAAAACAGTGACGTTTTTTCGTGTCCTATAAAACAGAATAAGGAGTACCGTACGGGGTTAGAAAATATGCTACACCCTAACTTAACTTGTGTAACACACCGCGAAAAAAATGCGACTTAGTTATTTTTATTTAATTTGATATGTATTTATTAAAGTATATAGATACTATATATAGGGCTATAGTTGACCATTAATATTTTTTTTTATTGATTGATAGGAAACCCATACTCATCACCGTAAATAAATTCAATTCAATTTCAAATATGTTACCGAATTGTTACTATTAAACCTAGTAAAAGAGTGTTAATTAAATAATTATAATTAGTACTTCAAGTGCCACTACATCTTTGTCCCCATTCAGACCGTTTGACGTAGCAGTGTAAAAGACATAAATGGCTCCCCCTGTATAACGGCACAATATGCGATTTTACCGCTCAAGGCCTGCAATTGTTCCATTTACAGCGCGTCTTCAATTGGCCGACGCTTCCCGGACATTGTCATGCAAACCGGTCGAGCTTTATGTATGTATATTTTAAACAATTTTCGTACTTTGACACTGGATATGAATAAAAATAAAAACTTTGTTAAACATTATCAGGCGCGGGCATTTTTTATCGACTTCAAAAAATGAGGTTGTCAGTGGTGTAGAATGTGTGGCGAGAAGGCAGATTACAATGAAGCACATACAGTGTGGATGTTATGCCCTCGCCAGGCATAGAATGAAGGTATTCGATATTGCAGGTTACCCAGCATCGAAAGAATTCCAGGCACAGCCATTGGGTTCCGTTCAATCATCAGATATATGGAGGTGGTGGAACAATGCTTTGACTATGTGCAACGAGGGGTAACTACACAAAATATTCCACTGGGTCGAAGTGTATCCGTAACGACCCTACAACAAGATAATTAAGATAGTCATTGATATACCTTTATTCTTTTGTAAAATGAAGTAGGTACATATAATAATATGGTGCTATCTG
Organism: Apotomis betuletana; assembly: GCA_932273695.1. Lineage (NCBI taxonomy): Eukaryota > Metazoa > Arthropoda > Insecta > Lepidoptera > Tortricidae > Apotomis > Apotomis betuletana. The sequence goes on along the minus strand of OW026302.1, from coordinate 4,299,026 downwards.
CTGTGTGTTTGCATATCAGTGCACGCTGCGCATTAAATAATCTGTATAGGCTGCCGTTGCATGTTTGCCAACATAAAGTTCGTGCCGCGTTGCATCGGGCGAGTTCACTTGCCAGTGAGCAGCAAAGTTGGGCTTTATTCACAAAACGGACATCCGAACATTCAAACATACAGAAGATTTTTTGGCCAAGTTGAAACAAAGATGATTCGGTCGCTTCGCTCAATCGGTCAATAACGTTACATATTCATTGATATTGATTGTACCTAAGAAATAAGGTTTGGCAAAGCGCCTGCCATTTAAATTTTTTTCCGTTCAGTAGACTTCTTAAAACATCATCATCAGCCAAAAGCTTTCCATTGATGGACGTAGAACTCGTTTCTTGTGTAAGTATAAAAAAGTATTTATTAAGCACAAAGATTACCTAAAAAGACTAAACAATATTGGGCTGTACTTAAACACTAACTAGAATAGAGTCTTACCCAGCATAGTGTCTCAGCGAGCCGTAACGCTAAATAATCCAAAGGTATCCAAACACCCGGACATACGAAAGAAATTTTGGCGAAGCTGAAACAGAGGCGCTTTGCTCGCTCGGTCAATAAATGTGAAATATACTTAAAACATATACTAAACATTTCTAGCGTGAATTTTGCGACCTCTAAACTCTATTCAGGTACATATTTCGTGTACTTAAATGAACCCGTTACCTGAAATCACCCGTGCTATTAAACATCAAGAAGCTTGCTGCGCTGCTGTATCGCAATGCTCTGCGTGCTACCGTATGGACACTGTAAACAATATGCGGCCACGGCGTGTTTACCGCCATAAAACTACGTGCCTCGTTGCAACGGGCGAGTAAACACGCAAAAGATGCTGGCTTGACTCGAACAAGAACAAGACCGGGGCCCTATTACTCAAAAGATACAAGGCTTGATTTACAAAGTGTAGGTAAACCTGTGGTGGTAAACGCAGCGGGGGAAGCCCCCTTACAAGTTGGACCGACGACCTGATTAGCATCGCGGAAAGCAATTGGATGAAGGCGGAGCACCACCGATCATTGTTGAGAATTTTGGGGGAGGTTTTTGTCTAACAGTAGACGTCTATCGGCTGATATGACGGCCTATGGTAACGCTTGTATTACTATGTGCAAAACATTGAAATGCAAGCTTTAGATACACGCTTGTAATAAAGTACAATGCTTGTTAGGCTTGTTTGTATCATATGAGGAGGGGCCCAGCCCGTCTAGCACAAACTAAGCTTTGAAATACAGAAATACATTTTATTCGTGACGTGACCATAAAACATAATTGTGAATCTTGTCACGCTGCGCTGTATACCGTCACATGCCACTCTCTCGTAAAATGCTTAAATCTATACATCTCCTTTAAGTGTATTTAGCTAAACCATAAATGTAAATCAATGTTTTAAGTAAATGATTTTCGAAAAAATACTTACTGTTAAGTTTCTTTCGGCTTTCTTCTCAACAGCGGTCTCCTCCTGGGAAATGCCGGTAGACCACAATCTGACTTGTAAAAGTGCCATTGTGGCCTACTTACTGAATAAATTATTTCATATCATTTCTTCGCAATCGGTCGTAGGCGCAGGGCGTGGTGACGGGATGAACCGTCACTTGTGCGCCTCTAGGAGCGGCTGCAAACGCGCGCCGATTTTGACTGAAAAGAATTGAAACACGCTCGTAAGCGCGGTCGCTGCCAAACTTTAGGTAAATATGTATCAGCATATACGATACTTGATTACTTGTAGTTGACGCACCGACGGTCACCCAGTAAACCTATTAATAAATGCATATGTTTAATATTCTCCCGACGCGCACAGGAAATTACTGTTTAGACTTCCATCTTCACTGGCCACGAACGATTTTAGGCCTCACCGAAGAAGGAACGCACGGAAATGGCTTTTCCGGTAGCATCTTTAATGCTACTCTATACCTAGGGACCAAACTCAATATTTTCAATCACACTAATATATGCGAAAGTTTGTGAGTGTGTGAATGTGTATGTTTGTTACTTCTTCCCGCTCAAACGACTGGACCAATTTTCAAAAATTTTGGTATGAAGGTAGCTGACACCCTGGATATAGGGAAAACTGTTCTTAGGAACCATGGTGTAGATTTTAGATTAAAAAAAACTGCATTATTATTTTTAGGGTTCCGTACCCAAAGAGTAAAAACGGGTCCCTATTACGGAGACTTCGCTGTCCGTCCGTCCGTCTGTCACCAGTCTGTATCTCAAGAACGGTGATAGCTAGACAGTTGAAATTTTTACAGATAATGTATTTCTATTGGCGCTATAACAACAATTACTAAAAATAAAATAAAATAAATATTAAAGGGGGGCTCCCATACAACAAACTTTTTATAGATTATGGTACGGAACCCTTCATGCGCGAGTCGGACCGGACTCGCACTTGCCCAATTTTTTTTTATAAATGTTATACATAATCTCATCCAGTACCCGGTCAAAACCCCTGTAAAGAATGTTACACTACATGCGATTACTTGCAGAATTTTAGCCAGGTTCAATTCCCGATTCTGTATGAGATTTATAAAAAAAATTGAATGTTGTTTCTATTAAATCTAAAAGCGACGTCATGATTCCTAAGAACAATTTCCCTATCTCTTATAGTTTTCGTTTTCTCTCTACTGACCCATTTGGATTGATCACCTCTGCTGTATAGCCTGTATACGAAACAACATCAAACTAATTAATTAATTAAAGGTTTAGTTTAGGTGTAAGTGTGCTAGTGTATTTTATTATTTTGGGAATAGTTTTGAGAACCTGTCATTACGAGAATCGAGTGTTTGATACCTACTATTTAGGGTAAATTGGGACCGGGTTTTTTTTTTTTCTTTAAAAAAAAAAATGAGGCTTTGATCGCTTAGCGATTATGTCAGTCCCATAATGACACATACAGCAAACATAAGTCTATTTGTAATAGTTACCAGGAAAAGCCAAGCCCCTAAGCCCCGACTTTACTAACCCCACCACCTTGGTTTAAAAAGTATGGCATCAACTGGCTTCAAGCCCCTAAACCCGGAGTTTACTAACCCTACACCTTTGTTTCAAAAGTATGGCTTGGCCGTTTCATAGAGTACCGTAAATAAGTCCAACGGACCGTCTGGCCCATATGGTATCAAGAAACTAAGTTAATGTCTTTGATAATATATACTTATAAACTTAATTCCTTACGATATAGGCCGGACAGTCCGCTAGACTTATTTACGGTAGTCTATGAAACGGCCAAGCCATACTTTTGAAACAAAGGTGTAGGGTTAGTAAACTCCGGGTTTAGGGGCTTGAAGCCAGTTGATGCCATACTTTTTAAACCAAGGTGGTGGGGTTAGTAAAGTCGGGGCTTAGGGGCTTGGCTTTTCCTGGGATCTGATAACTTTTTTACAGCGAAAGCGTTATGAGAATGTGAGTCTTGGCCGTCAATTTTACATGAAATGTTTTTGGTGGGATCTCATTTCTTTTTGTAAGGTGCTTTAGTTTTTTTAATTTTTTTGGGCTGTAGGGTTTCTTGAGCGTCAACTGAACAATTGTGTATTTAAGAAATACTTAAGTTTAGCCCCATATATATATATACACTTTTATCCCCTATTATGGGAAACCCATACAAACTTCCATCCCCTTATTTAAAGGGTGGGGGGTGATTTTTTAAAAGTCCTACAATATGTATTTGATTTATAACAATGAGTCCCTATAGATTTCAATTTTCAGACCTCTAGTATCAAAATTTGCGGAAGTTTCATACAAACTTCCATCCCCTAGTTTAAGGGGTTGGGGGGTAAAAGTTCCAAGTTTTAGAATTATTTTGTTGTTTGTGTACTAATACTAGCTTACATACCAAATTTCAGCTTTCTAGGTCATCGGGAAGTACCCCAGAGGTTTTGATACGTCAGTGAGTGAGTGGCAAAATCGGCATATTAGAGGTACCTATAAAACCTAAAGTATAAAAGCTAGATCAATTAAATTTTGTACATTTTATATGTTTGCTAACTGCATCTTAACCTGAGAATTTGGGCGCTCTAGTGTTAACTGGGACGAAACTGATGAGGGTTTGAATATGAGACGAAACGGTTCGAGAAAAGGTAGGTAGTGCCCCCTTCTTTTTTGTTCGTCTTGGCGGGGGCACTACCGTGCCCCCAGATATTTAAAATACGAAGTCGAAGTGTAGATATGGAAGTAGTAATAATTGTGTATAAGAAATACTTACGTTTAGCCCGATATATACTACTTTTATCGCCCATTATGGAAAACCCATACAAACTTTCATCCCCTTATTTAAAGGGTGGGGGGTGATTTTTTAAAATCCTAGAATATGTATTTTATTATTTATAAATAATAAAGGAGTCCCTATATCAATTTTCAGACCTCTAGTATCAAAATTTGCAGAAGTCTCATACAAACTTCCATCCCCTAGTTTAAGGGGTTGGGGGGTAAAAGTTCCAAGTTTCAGAATTATTCTATTGTTTGTGTACTAAACCTAGCTTACATACCAAATTTCAGCTTTCTAGGTCATCGGGAAGTACCCCAGAGGTTTTGATACATAAGTGAGTGAGTGGCAAAATCGGCGTATTTTAGGTACCAATAAAACCTAAAGTATAAAAGCTAGATCAATGAAATTAAGTACATTTCATATGTTCCCTAACTGCATCTTAACCTGTGAATTTGGGCGCTCTGGACGGGACTGGGACGAAAATATGAGGGTTTGAAAATGAGACGAAACGGTTCGAGAAAAGGTAGGTAGTGCCCCGCCTCTTTTTTTTTCGTCTTGGCGGGGGCACTACCGTGCCCCCAGATTTGAATTTCTTGATTCAGTTTTTATGGGATTTATTCCATTACAAATTGAGTTTTTCCGGTAATGTCGGTAATAAGTCGATCTGTGTTTCATTCGCTGTGAAAATACGTCTGTTACATGTTAGGTTTAGGTCGTATAAGGTAGATAATAATATTTTTTATTTATTGCACCTCGATACACAATTATACGATTTTGTCTCAGTGTCAAAAATGATTTATTTAATTACGTCACGTTAATGATATCAAAGGGATTTCCTCCAGTCCATTAGATACCATTGATGTTACGAGAATATTATTTATTTTAGTTTCCTCGATAATTTAAGTATGTTTTTTCTTCAGGTAACACATTTAACCAACGAGGAAATCGCATGTAAGTTGGCGCGCAAACTTTAGTTTACAACAAGGAGTAATGTGACGCTTGGCGGCGCTAGTGTCGCGTACATCACGCTGGCTTAGCTCGCACGTTTGGCGCCGAGTACGCTTGCTTCTGTGTTAGTTACACGCATATTCGCACAGGTGGCGCTGTAATAAATTTTCCTTGTAAAATTATTTACATGTATTTTCGTGTTTTGTTACTTTTGAATTGTCGGAAAACGCATTAAATTATAAAGTAAAAACAATGTAAGCATAGGTGTAAGCTTAGGTAGGCATTGGCATTCAAAAATCAACATAATTTCGGTTTAGTCTGAATTTATTCCTAGCATTATTTTTATTATTAGTTTAAAAAGTGTGGCGAAGGCGAATGCTTATTTTTTTGTCGTTTACTTCGAGCCATCTTAATTCCATTCGAACTGAATTAAGTTTCAAATTGATTTGACGATTAAATTTATCATGAGACAATGAAATTTTGCGTACCTACCGAATGCGTAAGTTTAATTACTTATTTATTGAATTATTGACTGAGCGAGCGAAGCGTCTCCCATTCAGCTTGGCTCATTTTTTTCGTATGTCCGGATGTTAGGATGTCCGGATGCTTTCTGGCTGTTCTCGCCTAGAGGCCGCGAGTAGGTTCGTTACTTGTAGATAATGTTTTTGTCGATTCAGTTTTTCGAAATTTAAGAAAATGACGAAAGGGGTTGGAAACGTAAAAAAAAATACAAATTTCAACCTTTTCAAAACACAGCGCCTAGTTTTATTGGCGAGGCATATGTATCATTGGTGTTTCACGGTCTCAGCGATTTTTGCACACTAGAATAAATATGCCGTATAAGAGAATCTTCAATCTTCATACAACAGATTTGCGAAACATGAATCCCGTTTTGGTTTTATGTGTGTCTACGAACCAATCATAGAGACGTGTTGCTTGTGACATTGACGTTGTGACAGATGCGCACACGGACGTAACTTAGCCCGTGACGGGCCGTGGCTAACCAAAACTGTCTTCTGACTTTCAAACGCTGAATAGGTTTCTAGGCGTTTATATATTTTTTCTATATAAGTAATATATACATATAAAGAAAAAAAAATTATATTCGTATATTTTAAGTTTGCAGAGAAATCACTTACCAGTGATGACAGTTTTGCAAACAAGACTGTTTTCCGGAACGATAAGCCGAAGCTGGAATTCAGAAGTCCGTCATTTATAAACCGATTTACAAATTTTCTTTATTAAACAACCCTTTGAAGAGCCCCATTCATATCAAAAAACAGTATTTGAGACGACATCTAAAATCATGCTCTGTAAAATATCTGACCGGCTTTTTTATTTCATGAAAATCCTAGCTGAAAACAGAATAATTTGCATATGTATTTATTAATTTCGTATCAGGTTCAGTGGTCCAATAGGTAGGACGCCCGTGTTGTCCCGGAAAGCCGTAGGAGACGCAGGTTCGAAACCTGCCTTAATCATTAAAAAAAAAATCTCTTCATTGTAAACATTTGGTTTACACAAGCAGACGTTACTGCTTTAATAAAATAATAATTTGCAGTTTTTACTTGAACATTATTATCTCTTAACCTTAAGCCATAAGCAGTTGACACAGAGCCGGCTCCATAATGGAATAACGAGTCTGAACGCGTTATTTGCTTTGCCCTGATATCCATGAATTTCAACCCTCAGAGTAAGAAGAGCATATCTCAATAGAATAATAGTCTCAAGACCGACTTTTCTTTCACAAAGAACAGAAAATTCTCCCTGTGACCTTATGCATTCCTTATGATCCGAGTCGGAAAGCTTTTGAGACAAATGTACTGCTATTTAAATTGAATATTTAGTATTGTAGCATCCATTGTACAAATTTCTTATTCACAGTGTAAGCAGAATTGTTGAGTGAGTTTGCTTTGCCGGAGATATGTAGCATGGGCTTAGAATAGATTTAAAAAGTTGCTTATAAGAGAAGGAAAAAGGTCTTCGCACATTATAACAACTCAACGGCGACTCGATTGTATACCAAAGATTGAAATTTAAGCCCTATGTCATATTTTCTAGGTTTAATTTCAAAAAATGATATTAGTAGTGGACGACGAGTGGTCTACGCGTCGTACATACACTAATTAAATTAAAACTTAAATTTCAATATTTGCCATAGAATCGAGTCACCGTTGAGTTGTTATAATGTGCGAAGACCTAAACTCCACTTATTTAAATTGTTGGGGATTCGATCTTCAGATTTTTTTAAAGGTCTTATTACTTTTTTCGAAATCATGAATGTATAAACCGTAGAACTCATTCGATACATCATCATATATAATTACGAGCTGCGCTGCGCGGTGTTACCCGCTCATCCCAAGGGAACACTATTTTTTTTGGGATAAAAAGTAGCCTATGTGTATCAAATTTGCTCCAGCCGCGCGTTTGAGCATGAAGAAGTAACAAACATACACATCAACACACTCACAAACTTTCTCTTTTATTTTAGTGTGATTATCATTATATCATCATATTATCATTATATTATCACCATTACGTCATATTTATGCAAGCGCAACTACATAAGCCCCGTTTTTTAGCCCATTTCGTCTGCGAATTCTTGCCAGGGTTTCTTTTTCGAATACTATGTTTTCTTCGATGTAAAAATTGTCTTTATCATTCTATGGCACGTTTCATGTATCTATTTCTACACAATGCCAATTGAAACGATAATATTTCGTCGCGGCGCGGCGGCAATAAAGCAAATTAGATATCAAACACACAACAATCGCTTAAATACAACGTAAAGTTAAGTTTTGGTCTCGGAATCATGATAATTTAATAGCTTTAAAGCTAAAATTCTTCCACGATTTATCTTAGAATAGCACGAAAAATTTCCAACTATCTCAACGACAGTTTTCAATTAAAATAATGATCATTGGCAATTGTTAAACGGCAAAAAATGTCTGCGGAGATCACAGCTGGAGATCGCGTTTAAATGTTTCACTTTAGTCGCTCAATCGGTTGGAAATTGTAAAGGTTTGTGCAGACACTCGAGACGGAGAACAGATTTTTGATTAGGTGACAAAATAGTGGGAATACTTATACATAATTTACCTGACCTCTACCTCCTACCTACGTTATGATTAGACCAGGTAGATTTCGCGATGGTTTGTAATAAGCTCTCGTCCTAAATACTGCAGTGCCTTAAAGCGAACGTTTTGAACCAGTATTAATACAATACAACAATACTTTATTGCACAACTATAAAAGTTTACAAAAGGAAACAAAACAAACACAATTTATAAATAACGGTAGATAACAGGCGGTCTTATAGCTAAAAGCGATCTCTTCCAGATAAACTTTGGGTATTAAATTAAAGTTTTTTTTTACTTAATATAGAGTAGGTGCAGCAATAGGCGAAGGGAACACAAATAGATACCAACAGAAAACAAGTACGCATATGGGTAAATTAAATGTACACATACATAAATAGATATACATATATAAATATATACATAGACACTAAACATATAAGGATCTTATATAACGCAAAGCAACACAGTCAGAAGTAAACGTGATGAAAAACAGTTTCATAAATTAAGTGTTGTCATTGTCACTAAGACGTGGTCACTTGCGTCCTCACAAGAACGCTCCTACTTATTCAAAGAGCAATTCTGGCGTGCTATGATAAATGGTCGTATCTATATATGTATTTCATAGTAAGATACGACTTTTAAGTGAATCACGGCAGAATAGAACAAGCTATGCATGGAGTTTCCTTGCATGATCGATAAAGCTTCCAATCCCGAGATATTTTATATGGGGAATTCCGAGATTGCTTATACATTAAAAAACGGTATTGGGAGCCCCAAATTCAAAGCAGAAGTGGGGAGAACACAAGCAAAATATAGCCCAGACAGTTGTTGGACTTAAGTGGCAGAGGGCGTATTTCTTGTAGACTCTACGGCTGTTGGGCAGAAAAGTTCTTGAATGGCGACCGCGTGCCGGACGGCACAGTATGCGAGCCCCCTCAACAGCATAGATTTTAACTGTAGAGTTTCGTCACAGATACGGCACTGCTACTCGCGCCCGCTCGTATACACCTACCTTAACTGGTGTAAGAAATCTCCTTTGGGGGCATTAAAATATGTAATGGCCAAAAATAACAGATGGTTCACCGTAACGAACTGTAAGATGGACCCGGGCCCTTTAAAGGCACCCCTGGGTCTCTGCTATGTAAGCTTTGGGAAATAAAGTTGTTTGCCCAAAATATTGCTATTTACCTATCATTTTTGTACGAAATCTGCGGATAATAGGGGTTTGTTTGAACAACAAAAGTGGACGTTTTCAAAGGATAAGGACAAAAGAGGATGGCTTACGTTAGAGTGCTGAGAAGAAATATTAGTGCCTTGGTTTGTTTACGAGATGATACTACATCCCATGATACATAATCATACCAGCCGCTGCAGAACCAGCAGGCTCAGATGCCAAGGACCTCCACTTTAGGTGTACGGGAGGTACCCGAAAAAAAGAGTATTTTTTTAGTTTTTATTTTACCGTTTTGTCGGCGTGTTACATACACATACTCATACCAAATTTTAGCTTTCTAGTACTAATGATCACGGAGCTAAGCCGCGGGCGGACGGACGGACAGACAGACAGACAGACGGACATGGCGAAACTATAAGGGTTCCTAGTTGACTACGGAACCCTAAAAACATACTTTCCGAATATCTGGAACCTTTTTTGAAGTCGGTAAAAATATGCATATTTCTAACGTTTCGTAAGCGCCTGAACTTGCAATTGTACTCATTAAAATATGCCTTTGTCTCCGATTTAGTAGTACATATAAAGTATTGTTACCATTATTGGCAAGAAGACAAATAATTATTGTAAGGTAAAAATGCAATAAACGCTTTATTTTATCCTTGAAGCGACAGGGTTAACAAAAGACAGCCGTTCGGAGTCTCCTTTTGGCTGAATATTATATTGCCTCATGAAATTAACTGAATGTTTCATTGTTAAAGAAAGATCATACAAAGCTCGAGCTTTCAACGGAATGAAAAAATAACAGTAAATCTTATTTTACTTTGTTGTTGTAATATTAGGTACTTTACTCCGGGAAAGGTATCGTATAGGAGAAACATGTCATTTTCGTTCTTTGTGGTGTAGGCAAATAGTCTGATTTGATAACGGTATTGGAATTTGAGGAAACATATTTGATAACTTGATATTGACAAGACAAGCCTAGTATACTTTTTGTTTTTCTTCCACGGGGTTACGCATTTAAATTTTTCTTTAAGTTTTAAATCTTATGAAACTTGTAGTGTCTCATGTTTTTAATGGGGGCCACAATTTTTATATTACACCAATGATACAAATATCAAAACTTAATGAAAAATTTAAATGCGTAACCTGGTGGAAGAGACCGGGAATCGAAACCGGTACCTCTGGATTACTGGTCCAGCGTTTTAACCTATCTACCACCCTAACGCCCAGATAACCTTTCGAATTTTTCCTTATGCTTTGTGTGTCGATCTTAACATTGTTTATTTGGCTTTGCATCTTAGCAACCTCTATGTGAATATTAGCATCTTACTGCACTACTTTACAGCAGTGAAAGAGCAAGCGAGAGATGGCGCTGTTATTTATAAATTTATGAAACATGTAACGTCTCATTTTTTAAAAGTGGGTACGCTCTCTTCAACCAGGTTACGCTTTAATTTGTTCTTTGAGCTTTGATCTTTTTATCTTTGGTTTAAAGCCTTTTTAGTTAAGGTCAGTCGGGACAAGCACCGCATGGGTTAAGCGCAACTACCATAAAAATATCGAAAAGTACCGATTATTGTTGTTGTAACTAGCTAGGGGCTAGCATGATGATGAATACTTGAATTAAAGGTTTTGCATACATTGTAGCTTGCATCGCTCCTCTGCCGTCTGACGAACCTAAGTTGCAATAATGATTGTAACAACACCCCCAACATTATTCAAACCACTATGAACTCCTGTCCAATAAAATATGATACTTTTAACCTTAATTCTACAACTCATGCTCTAATATCTATAAATACAATACAAGACCCAACTCATGACAAATTCCGGCTCCGTTGGGGTCCGCTTATTGAATGATTGATTTATTTGTGAGGCTAGGCCTGTCTGGTCGACGAACACTACTAAAATCACCACCAAATTTCGACACTATGCCATTTACAGCATACATTGCGCGCTCAATGCGGATATTCAACCCAATTCACAAGAAGAAGCCAGTAATGTATGTGCGAAATCGGATATGTTGGAGACTAATGACGGTCAGCCAACAGGTGAAGTGTTCCTTGATTTACTAACTCTAATGCTTTTCCGATTCACTTGATCTTAATTCTTGGCCCTTATCAAAATGATGCGTGGGACTTAATGTCCTCTGGAGACGCTTTAGAGTCGAATTTGTCTAAGTATTTTAAATTGATACGTATTACCCCTACAGAGTGCAGACACCTTCTAAGTTGAGATACTCATTTTTTACACTGTGGTAATTCTAAAACCATTTGGATCGATAGGTCATTTAAGTTTAGTTTCGAGCTATGCTCATACTTTGGTTCTTCGGATCTCTAAATTCCTGATTCAACCTCACACTTCATTTGTACTCGTATTTCTTTAGTACAATAAAGTTTAAATAAATAAAGACTATGTATGGGGTTAGTTCAACCAAATGAGACAAGTGCGTATGAATGGAATCTGTACTCGTTTATGAGTTTTACGTTCGCATTCAACGGTGTATATATTCGAGGAAAACAAGGTTTATTAAATGATTTGTTGGCATCGGACTTAGAGCGCTATGGAGCCGATATTAACATTAAAATACAATTAATTCTCATACTCAAGTCATTTATTTCACTCCAAACTGCCTTTATGGTTATTGTGGTTAACATTCCCAAGCACTAAAAATCATTTTTTTTTCATACGATTTTTGAAACTCCTTATATTAACTGTCGAGTTCGTGCATTTTCTAATCATAGCTGGCTATATAATCGATTTAAAACCCAATTTACTCCAGAAAACATGGAAAGAGCCGCAAATATTTACGTATTTTAATTTTTTTGCCGACTAAAAAAAATGGCCACACAAATCAGGTATTTGTATATTCTTACTTTGTCCTTGAGTAATATAAAAATTAAATTACAATGGGCATGAAAGAGGCCTAAATCCTTTAAAAAAAAAATTCTTTTCATATTATGACAAATATATTGATAATTTCAACCAACTTTTTGAAGAAAAAAATACTTATCCCCGAGTTCTAGATAGTAACGTACCTATTTCATGCTTTGATTGCGTGCAGTCGAAAATAGGTTGAAAAAACTAATTTTCCGCGTGAATTTTGTCAATTTAGAGTAGTTTTTGAAACAAAATTATCAATGAAATAGGTATTCAAATTTTAGGTTTCAAATATATATACCAATAAATCGCAATAGCCCTGTTCTAGGTAGTAACATCAATAATATGTTAAGAAACATGTTTATTCATAGAGAAAAATGCCTTAAACAATCATCAATTTTAAAGGAATAAGGCCTCGTAAGTCCTTCCGTGCTCAGAAGTCCAAAGCCAAATTATTTGTAAAAAACCTTTTTAAACGCGTTTGTGAGAACGTTTTATTATCATTCGTTCTGCCGTATTGCTTGTAAGCTGCACATTATGAATACGAGTAAAATAGAATGCCTCTGTAATAATTTGATCCTTGCACTGGTAATTGGTTACGATTCGACACAGATGGTTACCATTCAAGAAGAATGAGAACATTTTTAAGAAACTCATTGTGTGATGCTCGTTACTTTCTTGACTGTATTTTGTTATAACAGCATTGGGTTGCGCAAAAAAAAAAAAAGAAAATGTATGAAAATTACTCTTAATTACTTGTGTCTCAAAATTTCCATCACAGATAGTAACACTGTTATTTTTATATGAGGTTCGATTTTACCGATGAAGTGTAAGTTAAGATGAGCAAAAAATTCTATATTCAGAATAAAAATGTTCATGTACACTTTTTTGAAAAATACTCAGGTGCCAAATAAAGCCAACATTCGAACTTTAATACTTACCAACCAAGTGCCTTTTTACTTTCATTTTGAAGAGATCCCAGTTATATTGTGCAGCGTTTTGCCGAAGGCAGGAATTTAAATAACTTTTTGTCTGGAAGAGATCTCCCATTAGCGATGAGACCTTGACATCTATTAGTTATATTATCTATTATTCTTTTAAGTATTTTAAGCATTTTTGGCTATTTATGTGATAAGAGTTGTGGAATTAATTAGGTATATATATAAACACGCCGTTACCCAGGTCTGGATGTATGTATTTAACAGCCAAAAATTACAGTTTAAGATACACAGCTAAGGGTCTTATCACATCACACTTGCGATTTGCAGGTGATTTCGTATGAAAGCGATCACACAGCGAGTTTGTTCGCAACTCGCATGTGTAATAAGGCCCTATAACATTGGGACGAGTGAAATTTTGCAGGCAATTTTAAGACACAGAGCTAAAGGCCTTACACACTTGCGATTTGCGGGCGAATTTTGTATAAAAGCGATCACGCAGCGAGTTCGTTCGCAACTCGCAAGTGTAATAAGGCCTTTAACGTTGGGACGAGTAAAATTTTGCAGGCAATTTTAAGACACAGAGCTAAAGGTCTTACCACACTTGCGATTTGCGTACCGTACATAGTGGTAGATATTATGTGAGCTGATTTTGAGTACACGTCAACATATTTGTATTTAACTTATTTCCTTAGGTGCCTTACATGAGCATAGAAAATCAAAAATAATTTCTAGTATCAAAACTATAATTCCTACTACACAAAGTGTGACCAGCCTCAGATTTTTTAAATTTGCCGCCAAAACTTCACTGTAATATTTCATTAGCTAGACAATAAAAGCGATCACGCAGTGAGCTCGCCCGCAACTCGCAAGTGTGATACGCACCTATAAGGGTGCGTTTTCACTGTGGCGGAGCGGAGACATACGGAATAGACCAATCTCCTGAGTTGAATTCTGTGTCTCAGCTCCGCGTCACTTTATTGTGATTGGTCGATTCCGCACGTCTCCGTAGGGATGAGACTTAGCACCAGAAAAATCGATTATAAAATAATCGATTATTTTTCCCAACAATAAAATTGATTATTAAATAATCGATATTTGTATGATAAATAATCGATTTAGTCATTAATCGTTTTTTTTCTTTTTTGCCATCTAGTGACAGATTTGATTACTTCGAGGAACCATTGCTACAGACGCACCCTAACATTGGGACATCGAGTGAAACTTTGCAGGCGGCCACAACCCTGATTCCAATCTTGACAGAGATGTAACTTGTTCCACCACCTAATAGTTTTTAGTCACTTTGTATTCAGTTGGCCGTTGTGTGACTTTGTTACTTATTTTATGGGATTTGGGAATACAGGGAGGAATCACAAGCACGAGGGGCAGGTTAAATACTGGAATGCGTAAGTCTCTCACTTAATTTTATTTTTAGGAAGGGTATATACTGAATTAAGGGGTCTACCTTAAATGACATTAAACCTGTCAAAATTGAGAAAAGTATATGGTTTTTAACGCGCTTTTTTAGCTTCACTTGTATTGCAACTAATTTTGTTAGTTTGTAACTAACAATGTAATCAAATCTTGTAAGCCTTAGTTGGACCTCTTAGAAGTGGTATTCTTTTTATGACCCTTTTTTATGTTATATGTTATTTAGATTAAGTTTACGAAGAGAGCCTATGATGCAATCAGAGTTCAGTACAACATCCTGAGATTGCTGCTGAGGCTGCCGAAGCACTGTAGTGCGTCAGGTATGTTCGCAGAGGCGCACACTGATGACTTTTTTGCCATTAGGCGGAAAAGGATTGCGTCTCTGCTAAAGCGAATGCGAGGCAGCAGCAACAGCCTCCTCAGGGTGTTGGCAGAGAGACTAGATTGCCCACCGACGAAGTACTGGGTCGACGTTGCCATTGGTAGGGACAGGTAAAACACGTATATCACATCACATGCTGTGCCTGCTCCTTCGATCGGGAACGTAAAATACCTAATATTTATTAATTTAGTCTATTTAATTTGTCAAGTGCCAGTGTATTACTAACATAGTGTTAAGTTTATTTTGTTACTAATACTCTATGGATCAATTTGGTCTGAAATAAAAGCTTTTTATTTTATTTATTTATTTATTTATTCCTCCAAATTTTGTAACTTTCCAAAATAAAATTATTAATTCAGAAAGTACTGTAAAAAAACTATTTTCACAAAAAGTTATTGCTTACATCAGCAGCCCAACGCAAAAGGACAACTAAAAATAAAAAAAACAATTGAAACGTTGACCACAACCTTGTAAGTTGCAAAAGACTACGTAACACGCATATGTAATGTAAGTAAGGAGCGGGGCAGGTAGCAAACGTTAGACAAACCACTAAAAGAACACGTTACTTCTCGGGACACATCAAGACGGGTAGGGTTGTCACCATTTCTTTACAAGTATCGATACTCGTAAATAAACCGTAAATTATAGTTGTTAAATACAGTGTCATTAGTTCACCTATCGCGTTTGGATATACGTCTTATTAGCATTTTTCCGTTCAGTCTTATCACTGAAAAAACGAGGCCTAATTATATTGTTGATGTTTTATTTATTTACATTGTACGTTTCATTGCGCCGTACTATCAAAGAGCAACGACACTTCTAACTTTTGAGTATGACAATTAAAATATTCCATTCTTCCACACGTATGACTCATTCATGTTAAGATAATCACGCAAATAATTAAAGAATAACAGATCCTTGTACAATATTTTATTTGGTGTTTCATGCAAAATTAGCCCCATGGCTATAGAAACCAAATATCATGCAAATTAAGATTTAACCTATTAACCTCATGCTATCAGTTTGGAATTAACATTCACGCCTAATATATCTTATTTCCATAATCGCCCTATGTTAATACAAAATGAGATACATTGGCATAGTGATTAGATTGTTATAAATGTTTGTACTTTGGACCGCATATCAATCGCATTATGATTGAATAGAGTATTTGCAAGGTTTCGTTCTTAAAATGTACGAAGCTTTTGCAGTTATTAAATTTTAATTGCAGCTATTAAGTTAATTAATGTGAATACAATTCTAAATTTAAAGTTTAATTTCATGCGTGGTGCATAACGTTGTCGCGGTTTCTCAGTAGTACGATAACTACTCCGGCTATGTAGGTTCGAGCCTCACCTGTAATGTAATTTTGTATGTAAAATAAATAATTTATCGATATAAAAAAAAAAATACAACTCGTCTAGTTTTTTTTCATCGTTAAACCCAAATGATATGTCAGCAATGCTCGCTACTAAATAGGATAAATGATATTTAGTAAAATCTGAAACTAAATTATTTAATTTGCATGTAGTTATATATATATATATATATGCAGTATAGTAAAAATAGTGTAGAAAACTGTGCCTCACGCGAGGAGATCTCGAAAATACTGACAATTTATTAAATATTTATACTCTAAATTTATTTTTTATGCATTCATTCATTCTGTGTAAAAAATCAACGTTGCTAAAGTGGTAATAATTTTCAATCTAATACGTAATTTAATTTTATCGACAAACTAATTCTTATCTACAAAACATTGTTGGTCACATCCCTAGTGGGCGGGACGGCAAGGGGTGGACGATTAGCCCCGGTGTTTCTGCCAGCCGCCTTGGAAATAGAAAATAAAGGCGCCGTGACATGAGCGTCTGTCCGTTGTGTGCGCGTTCGATGGGCGAGTGTGCTTGAACACTTACTAAATTGCAATTAAACACATTTGTTTCTGCCAGCCGCCTTGGAAATAGGAAATAAAGGCGCCAAGGAGAGGCGCCAAGGAGACATGAGCATTTGTTCATTTTGTGCGCAACCAAAGGGCGAGTGCGCTTGAACATTTTATAAATAGCTTGAACATTTTATAAAGTCTATATATACTATAATAACGTTCATGATTTAGCCAAAAGTCAACTTGTTACTGAAACTCAGTTGGTTTAATTTCTGTTGTATTATAACAGAGCTACAACGTCAATCAACTGATAAATGACGGAAGGTGCAACGGGTGCACCCGGAAACCCGGATACGAAAGTTCTGAGGACTTAATGCAGATGTACCTTCCCTTCTCGTTGTCCAGAAACAATTGAGATGGTAAATCCTGCAATTCGACCATCCAGTAGGTAATAAGCCACAAACGTTACGTATTTATATGCGTGGTCCGTATACAAACATTAGGGGTAAATACACATGTAAGCCCCATTCCCTCTTGGGCTTATAAGAAACCAGTCACTCGCTCCAGTAGCTAGCTCATCCAGCAAAAGATGATGCAAGTAAAGGGGCGGTCCAGACGTGACCGCTTACGTATTTATGCAGATGTACCCCCGCCTGACCCTCGCAGTCATGAGAAACAAGTGACTCGCTGTAGTAACTCGCCCGTCCAGCAACAGACGACGCGAGTCGAACGGTCGGCCCGGACGTGACCGCTTACGTATTTATGCAGATGTACCCCCGCCTGACCCTCGCAGTCATGAGAAACAAGTGACTCGCTCCAGTAACTCGCCCATCCAGCAACAGACGACGCGAGTCGAACGGTCGGCCCGGACGTGACCGCTTACGTATTTATGCAGATGTACCCCCGCCTGACCCTCGCAGTCATGAGAAACAAGTGACTCGCTCTAGTAACTCGCCCGTCCAGCAACAGACGACGCGAGTCGAACGGGCGACCCGGACGTGACCGCTTACGTATTTATGCAGATGTACCCCCGTGCCCCTGTCCCCTCGCGGTCATGAGAAGAATTCAACTAACACCCCTAATGTGGTACACACTTATTATTGGAAGCGAGGCGACGGGATTAGCAAGTTAGTCTTGACGGAAAAAAGTTGGATCTCTGGAACATATTTGAAGGGAAATAGGATTTTTTTGTCTATTGTGATCTTATTGGAAGGTTAATGAAAGTTCGAAGGTACAGCCCAGCCAACTACGAGATCAGAGCAGACTAGGCGCTGTTCAGATTTCTGTATTCATAAATAACCTAATGGATAAATAATGAAATCCTACCGTAAATCCAAGAGGAAATACGACGAGAGCCAAACAAAAACAAGTTCAAAAGAATGTAAAAAAAACACTTTTTCACACTGCTACCGTAATACTACCGTAATACATACCTTGTACCTAAACTAGAGATTCCACAAAGATCCCACAGTCAAACCAGCTACTGGTTTTGTGGGACAATGTAGATTTAAGGAAATTGTAAAGTTCCTAATAAAGAAATAATAATAATAAAAAAAATAAGGGATTCGAAAATGTTTTGTATGGCTTCGAGAAAAGGATGGTACGGCGTGCCGGTCGGCACTTCGCTCGACTTGGCGGATGAGCAAACATTTTTTTTAGAGGGAGACTCAACTAATGTACCTAATACGCAATATAATCCGTTAAATTTTCTTTTTCAAATGTGTGTCAATGTTGGAGACCAAATAGAGTAAGTATTAAACATTCTATTCATTAATTGCACCAACATGTCATGATATCATGACTCATGATGATCATCGTCGTCATATTATCAATCCAAAAACACCGACTACTGGAAAAGTGCTTATTCCGAAGATATCGACAACGACTGTCCCTCCCTAGGCTATCCAGCGTATCAAAAGGAGCCAATGCTTCCATTTTCCGTATAAATAACGTCACAAACGCGTTCGATACGTTTTTAGGGTTCCGTACAAAGAGTACTAACGGGAACCTATTACCAAGTTTTCGCTGTCTGTCTGTCGGTCTGTCATCTTTTCAACGGTAATAAATCTTGAAAAATATGAAATAAAAATAAAAGTAAACTTAACCAACATAAATCGTTGGTCCACTTTGTAGGCCTGGGCGACATTTTCCGATTCGTAGTCGCCATTAGTTAGTTCCTATCAAATAAGCAACATTATTACCTAGCATAAAACTAAATAAAGCCTCATGAAACATGCGAAATTTACTTTTAGTGTAAGTAATATTAATGCGTTGCTCCGTAAGCAGCTTTTGCCGGAGGGATCGTCGTAAACTATGATTTTTCTCGAATATTACCCCGTTGAGTGCGAACGTGAGTCATAAATGAGTACAAAGTTCATTCATTCGTACTTGTCTCATTTTGAACTTACCTCAAAGATTTTGTTTCTTTAAACTTTATTGTACGAAAGAAATGTGAGTGAAAATTAAGTGTGAGGTTGAATCAAGAATTAATAGATTCATAGAAGAACCAAATAACAGCATAGCTCGAAGAACGGCTCAATTTGAACCCCATTCAAATGTTATTCGCATTATGTATTACAGTTTGTAAAAAATCGTCCATCACCATTTTCCGAAAGGGTAATACATATCAATTTAGAATAGACAAATTCGACTCTAAAACGTCTCCAGAGGACATTAACTCCCACGCATCATTTTGATAAGGGCCAAGAATTAAGATCAAGTGAATCGGAAAAGCATTAGAGTTAGTAAATCAAGGAACACTTCACCTGTTGGCTGACCGTCATTAGTCTCCAACATATCCGATTTCGCACGTACATTACTGGCTCCTTCTTGAGAATCGGTTTGAATATCCCCATCGAGCGCGCAATGTTTATTATAAAAAGCCATAGTGTCGGAATGTGGTGGTGATTTTAGTAGTAGTTGTCGACCAGACAGGCCTAGCCTCACAAATAAATCAATCATTCAATAACCACTCAATTGCTTCGAATTTTGAGTTTGGACTCTATTTATATAATAAAATAAGAGCGGTGACAGGTAGCCGTAGTTACCAAAAGCAATCTAGTGGATAAACGGACCCCAACGGAGTGGGAATTTGTCACGAGTTTGGGTCTTACATTTATAGATATTGGAGCTTGAGTTGTGCGAATAGGGTTCAAAGTAACATATTTTATTGGACAGAAGTTCATAGTCGTGTTAGAAATGTGTTTCATTCATTGTGGCAAGTTAGGTTCATCGACCATTCAGATGACCTGATAATAGCAGGGGGCTTGTAGTCGCGATTTATAATTTGACTGATTTGATCCTCGATTAAGGCAGAAATATTATTATTATTAGTATTTACCATTCACAAAAGTATGAAGAAGCATCTCTCGGACCAGCATGGCAATGTCAACTGACATGGCACCATTGGTTTCTTGTCAGTTGCCATTGCGACTTGGGCTCCCCTTTTTGCTTACCATCAGGCGAAGTGGAGCCACTAATTTGTGCCGTTATAAAAATAGAAGGTAAATCTCGTTTACAAGCCCTTCGTTTTTCCTCCCTGTATTCAACACCGTAAAACAAGTTTCAAAGTCACACAATTGCTAACTGAATACAAATTGACTAAAAACTATTAGGTACGTACGAGAACAACGAACATGTCTCTGTCAAGATTGGAATCAGGGTTGTGGTCGCCTGCAAAGTTTCACTCGTCCTAATGTTTTAGCTCTGTGCCCTAAACTTGAAGGATGGGACTTTGGCTGTTATACGTTCAGACCCGGGTACAGGTGTAAAATGTGTCATTTGGTTCACAATATAAATACTCGTTTCAAACTTACAAGACGATAAGGGATAAACGCTTTTTTAATCTTACCTTCGACATACATACTTATTAAATATATATTACATATTTTTTTATGAAAGTAACGTCTGCTAGCGTACACTAAATGTTTATATAGAAGCGAAAAATTGATAAAGGCCTTTTTACCAATTCTAACGGTAGGTTTGTACGCGTTGTTCCGTCATGTCACTACGCACCTCGCCTCTTACATAAACAACCAATAAAATTTGCAGGCGGGTCAGGAGAGTAAACCTTCTGTAGTGTTTTTTCTGTGAAGCAGGCAAGAATTGTACGAGCATGAAATCACAAAGACTCATAAAAACGTTGTAATGTAATTTAAGATATTATTCTTCAATGGAAAGCATCTGCAACACTGAGTCATTCCAATTACCAGAGAAAGGATGGACTTATTACGGACGCATTTTATTTTCTTCGTATTCCTAACAAGAAGGTGCCTCCGAAATTCGTCCGCGTGGAAGAAAAAGTCATAACCCTCTGTTTTGCTCTTTCGTAGTCGGGTACTCAGTATCCTTTAACTATCTGCGGATGCACAGCTACAGGTATACTAATCATTTTTGAAATTGGACCAGCCAGTCGTGAAGATAGGACAAAGATTTCATTTTTACAATCTTAAATTGTAGATAGCTAACTAGATATACGGCAGAGTAAATGCTATGCTAGTAATGTGAGAAAATAAAACCAGCCAAGTGTGAGTCTGACTCGCGCACCGAGGGTTCCGTACAAACTTTCACTTATCCCATCTTAATGGGCCTGGTTGAGTTAAGTTTGCACCTTTTCAGATTTTTATAAGTATTTGTAGTATGTGACAATATTATTTGCTAAACTTCATAGTTCTGGGTCATCGGGAAGTACCCTATCATTATATGATTCCCTTGACAGTGTCGAAATGTACCGACTACATATTTCTGTTTAACCCAGTGAGAACACAGTAACAACTGGTAGAGAATGCCTAAAGGCATTAAGTCCGCCATTTGTACTTTTTTCGTGTTGTGCAATAAAGTTTAAATAAATAAATAAATGTACGTTTTTTGCGACATAAACGGCCGTATCTTTTTTTCACGTTAACTTAGAAGTTTGATTTTTTTCATAGCTCCAAGGGACCGTAGACTTGAGTATATGGTGTTAATTTCAACTCGATACCTCCACGCGTTCTTGAGATAAAGGGTTTTGACAGACAGACAGACGGGCGGACAACAAAGTGATCCTATAAGGGTTCTGTTATTTCCGATTGAGGTACGGACCCCTAAAACGAGAATAAACCTAAAAATACTACAAAGTTTATTTAACAGCCTTATTTTTTTTAAGGAGTTCTCATTACTCGTTCAATTCGCTCGGGTCCAAATGGGGAATGGATTGAATTTTTAGAAAATATTGGAGTTTGTTTATTGGTCGGAATAATCCCTAGAGGAAAGTTGTATGAACAATAAAAGTAAAAAAATATTTTTATTAAGCTACAGAAAAATCTGTAGCTTCTATTATTAAACTAATAAAGGTACGTATAAAATAAACTAACAATAGAAATTACATTAATTCGTTATATAGGCAACGTGTGGGTGTCGGGTAACCGGCCGCGAAAACGACGGAACAAAACCTTTCTGCCAGAATTCTTCTGCATGAAGGAAAAATGTGAGGCTACACAGCAAAGAGATAAATATAAAATAAATATCAGATATCACACAAATCGCTCTAGTCCCAAATTAACCCTTTATTTGGCAAAGACAGAAAAAGTGTACATTTTGTATTTTTTTATTTTTTTTGGTCTTTTAGGTATAAAATGTGATTAGAAAAAATAGTAAAAAAAATCTAGCTTTTCCAGTTTTCCCGAAAACTAATGTATACCACAGTATACAATGCCAATAGAATGAAGTGAAGTGAATACAATGTCAAATATGCAACAGAAAGGTAATTTTAAATAACAAAACAATTTATTTAGAAATTATTATTTTATTTTGAGCGAAAGCTCAGGAAACATTTTCGGGGGTCTTTCCTTGCATTTCAGGCAATATACCGTTGTCAACTTCTGGCATATCAACTATGCCCGTTATAATTTGTAAGTATGGCAATAAAATCCACAAGTTCATGGTCGGTTAATTGAATCGATTTTCCAGTTTTTTCAACTGAGTAAATGCTGCTGTTCTGTTATGAAGGATAGGTATTATATCAGGAGAAAAGAATTTGTTAAAATAATCAAGGGATGAATCGTCTGGTATGTCTTCGTAATCGCCGTCATCTTGGTGTTCTAGTATAGCTGCATGTTGAAATACTGCTTTTTGCTTTTTAAACTTTTTAATTTTTTTAGCCCGCTTCGCCACAGGGGCAATTCGTTTTTTAGCCGGAGTTTTTCTTGTGGTTGATGGTGTGGCTCGAGGGGTAGCATTGGTTACAGATGGAAGGGACGGTAATGAAGAAATTAATGGCATATTTAAAGTCTGGTTCCTGTGTCGATGAACGGCACATTTTTGAATTGTTGGGGTCAAAGGAACATTTTCTTCGGCGCCACAAGGGTCTATTTGTGTATTAACTCTTTCTGTGACGTCTTCATCAGAGCTACATAGTAGACTTAAGCGTTCAAGCAAAAAATCCAAGGATGGCGTTGAAGACGAGTATTCAGGGGAAGAAAGGTCCCTAAATACTTGAACCTCTTTTTTATCATCGCATTTGGTATGAGTGACAATATTTCGCAGATCTATTCTTTACCCCATGCTGTAAAGAAGCAAAGAATGAAAAAAAAGCAAAAACACTCCAAAACCAAGCTGCATTCATATTTGGCAAAGTATATCCCGGTATACATACAAATTAAGTCCGTTCTTGGCAAAGTTTATCACGGTATACATACAAGTTTAGTTGCCTTAATGCCCGTTCTTGGCAATGTATACTGTGAGATACAAACAACTTTAGGCGATTGCAGTTAGTGGCAATTAGTGCAAATCGAAATTAAAATGTGACACAATCCAATGGCAAACATTTACAATTATACCTAAACCGCATTTCGCCCCAAAACATTGCTATAAATATTTTAAAAAGTAATAAATACTTTGCGAAGCGTGTGTGCACTCCGCAGGTCCGCCAATTTGACCTTCGACTGTCGGCTAAAAATTTTACCAGTACTCAGAAATATTTTTGCCTAAATTAGGACAAATTGTGTGACCAGATAAAATATTAAATTTTCACTTAGATGTTTCGGAAGACTGTGTAGATTTTTTTTTTGTGAATGTATCTCACAGTATACGACGTCAAATAAAGGGCTAAGCTCAAGAAGGCTTGTGTTATGGGTACCAGACGACGATATACATACTTATATAGATAAATATACACTTAAATACATAGAAGAACCATGTCCCAAGCACAAATATTCGAGTTCATCACACAAATATTTGCCCTGGCCGGGATTCGAACCCGGGACCGCCAGTTCAGTAGGCAGGTGTCTAAAAACCGAGCCAAACGTGTCGTCAAAATAAGGGATATAGACTAAGACTTTTCTTATTTTTTTCAGTGTTGGTGCACAGATGGTATTCTGTTATTGATTCATATAAAAACGTTTAAATACTCTTAATAAAAATAAAAACATATATTAAAAGAAATAAAAATGTCAAATTCTATAAGTCTCCTTGATTGGACCATCAGCAAAAAAATCCTAAGTCCATTGATGGTGACCGTGGTGACCCTGGTCCAAAACAAGGCAACAGTGGGAAAAATCATTTTCACGTTTTTTCTCCTAGATTATTTTACTGTATTCATTTGGTCGTAAGGTAACGAATAAATATATTTCAATGGTTCAAAATTATCAAACTTGTTTTAATTTCTTACATGAATTGTGTAAATTATAAGGCAGCGAAATTAAATGGTCCAATGATAGCAACCTTCCCCTATAGACTGATACAAAAAAACAAGAATAACATTCTATGGCCTCAATATTGATACAGATAAACGATATTAGTTCCCAGGTAGCACACAGGCTGCATTAGCGCCCTTATACGACTTAAATTAACTGTACATTCCACGAGCGTTCACTTTGTGAGCGCCTCAATGATTGTGCGAGAGTTACTTTGTTAATACGTTTTAGAAAGTGTCAACTTCATTCACATTACCATAACGTTTTGACGACACGGTTGGCGCTGTTTACAGTGCAACTGCCTACTGAGCCGGCGGTCCTGGGTTCGAATCCCGGCCGGGGCAAATATTTGTGTGACGAACTCGAATATTTGTTCATAGATGTTATCTATTATATGTTTATCGTCGTCTAGTAAACTATAGTACAAGCTTTGCTTAGTTTGGGACTAGGTCGACTTCTGTAGGATTGCCCCGTAATATTTATTTATTTTAACCCTCCATTAGAATTTTGCGTAGTCACGAAAAGTCCCATCTTCAGATGTTAAGCTTTTCGCGCTTAATCTAAGATCAAAGAAGTGGGCCATCTGTACAATGTATTATTATTTACTCTGTACACGCTACACCTTCAAATAGAACACCAAGTACTTACCGCAGAAGTTTCGAGAACACAACCAGATATCTTGATTTATGTTTGTCTGGAAACCCGCGGCTCATAAAGTGGCCGCACCTGGTGCCGGCTAAATATCCATTTGTCAAACGAATGTAACTTAAAAACGAATGGCTAATTTGTAAGATGGAGTTTCGAGTTTACGGAGCACTGGATATCTGTGGATTGTTTTCAGTTTGTACATCTATCTATATGTATGGTTAGAGAATGGAGAATGGATGAAATGTTAAAATACAAAACCTAACCTCAGTTTTCTACCGATGAAATGTTATTCACACTAATATTATAAAGGTGAAAGTTTGTGAGTGTGTTTATGTGTTTGTTTGTCACTTCTTCACGCTCAAATAGCTGGGCCAATTTTGATAAATTTTGGTATGAAGGTAGCTGACACCCTGGATTAACACATAGGCTAGTTTTTATCCCAAAAAAATGTGGAGTTAGTGTGTAATAACCCTAATGTTAGTTTTAAGGTACTAGAGTAGTAGTAGTAGGTGGCTAGGTAAGGTAGGTATATAGGCTACAGTTCATCATCATCTTCATATCAGCCGATAGACCTCTACTGCTGGACAAAGGCCTCCTCAAAGTTCTCCACAACGATCGGTCTTGAGCCGCCCTCATTCAATTTCTGTCCGGGATCCTAAAGTTGTCGGTCCACCTTTTTTGGGGCCTTACGGTCGCCACCCAAGAACCTTTCTGCCCCAACGGCCATCGATTCTACGAACAATGAGCCCTACCCACTGGGCTACAGTACAGTTTCCTGAAAATAAATGTTTTGATCGATTGATTAATAGAAAATCGAACTAAGTCGATTGCACAATATTAGCTCATATCTAATATTGACGCGTTACCTAAATTCATGTTTATTAGCGGTTAGTGACTGCCAATATCCGCCGGTACACATTAAGTTTATAAATCATTATGCGCAGTGTGTTGGTATATCGTATTATAACCCCGAAACATTCCCATCTGTAAAGTTTCGCCAAATTTTCATTTGTCCGAAAATATTTGTAACCTGAAACCCATAACATTTTCAGTTTTATAAACGTCGTCTTAAAGATTCTACTAGAGAGTTTAGGTTTATTTATAACTAGCTTTTGCCCGCGACTACGTCCGCGTGGAATTTGATAAAAGGGATTATTAAAAGCGCCTAAGCAAATGTAAGAGCAATTGTGCTTTTGGTCTAATAATTACATTTCCTACAGGGTCACCGCACCCCAACAGAAGTGTTCACTCACTTTTCGATATTTTTAGGTATAATTTCCAGGATGAAAACTATCCTATGTCCTTCCTCGGATCTTAAACTATCTCTATGCCAAATTTCATCAAAATCGATTCAGCGGTTTAAGCGTGAAGAGGTAACAGACAGACAGACACACTTTCGCATTTATAATATTAGTATGGATATTAGTATGGATTATCCTGAAGTATGAACAGTTTTACTACGCGGAGAGCAAGAAGGTGCAAATAGACAAACATACATTTTCATAACTTCGAACCCACCAGATATCACTTATCAATACATCTTAATATTCCCATTCAAAAGGACCCTTTTAATATTCCCTTTTGTTCCCAATTCTGTCTATCCCTTTTGATAATGTTAAACACATAAAAGGAATGGAGAATGTTTTTTTATATAGACATTTAATAATGGAAAATGATTATAATAAGCCCTCCAACGTTTTGTTAAATGTAAGCATAGGAGCTGTTAACAATAGGTTTTCAGGGTTGCAAACGTTTTCTTCTCGTTTACGGCAAATCGTTGCAAATACTTTAGGGTAAGATTGCTGGAGAAAGATAAATAGGTAGACAGCTTTAGAAAATGATAAGTTGCACAATTTGATTTTTTGGGATATGTTCAGCTAATATTCATGTATAATCCATACTTAATATTATAAATGCGAAAGTGTGTCTGTCTGTCTGTCTGTCTGTCTGTCTGTCTGTTACCTCTTCACGCTTAAACCGCTGAACCGATTTAGATGAAATTTGGTATATAGATAGTTTCAGTCCCGGGGAAGGACATAGGATACTTTTCATCCCGAATAAATTTAGTGTTCCCGTGGGATGAGCGGGTAACACCGCGGGGCACAGCTAGTACTTGATAAATGATAATTTTAAGATTGCAAAATGAAATGTGAACGAATATTTTTTTGATAAGTGAAGAAGTAGGCTGTTTGGAAACCTTTGCATACATAATAATATTTATTTACTTTATGAACATTTCAAGTGTCTATTATTAAAATTACAAGTCGGCCTATTACGATATTGAAGATACAGTCCTGTGACAGACAGAGATCCATTCAGCGGAGGCTTAGTAATAGGGCATCGCACCCTTTGTGTACGAAATCCAAAAAAATCCGGCCAAGTGCGAGTGAGACTCGCGCACGAAGGGTTCCGTACCATTATCTGTAAGTTTGTTGTATGGGAGCCCCCCTTAAATATTTATTTCATTTTATCTTTCGTATGTGTTGTTATAGCGGCAATAGAAATACATCATCTGTGAAAATTTCAACTGTCTAGCTATTTTATTTATTTAATCTTTATTGCACAAAAGAAAACTTATCGTACAAAAGGCGGACTTAATGCCATGAGGCATTCTCTACCAGTCAACCTTAGGGCAAAGCGGAAAAATTGTAGGCGGTGCAACTAACTTACACATAAGTAACAAAACATAATTATAATACTTATACATAAGCTATCACCGTTCTTGAGATACAGCCTGGTGACAGACGGACGGACGGACGGACGGACAGCGAAGTCTCAGTAATAGGGTCCCGTTTTTACCCTTTGGGTACGGAACCCTAAAAAATCAGCTTAACGTCCCTAACTAATCCATGCATGACTAGGATGTGAATGACCTGTACCCTATGTATGACTGTCACTGTCAACTCATGGTAAGGGTACGGTACCTTTACCATAAGTTTACAGTGGCAGTACTACGTATGCGACTTGTATGGAGAATTGTAGTTCTACAAAGTAACCGCTAGGGATACTGTATTCTTCTTCATACTTATCGTTTATGCTGTCGCTAGCGAGACGATCACGTTAAATCGTGGTAAGGGTACAGTACCCTACCCAGCATAAATGATTAGTATGATTAGTACGCATCGAGCGGCTACTTTGTAAAACTACAAATGTCCATACAAGTCGTTTATGTAGTCGCTATCGATCGCTATCTAAAAACTGCATACATTTACTGCCCGTATGAGCCCCAGTTCGCTAAGCTAAAGAACAATTTGCGTAGCGTCGATGAAGCTGCAACAGGTTGCGGCTGTGTCCCCCGATGTCACACTAATGGATAAAAATGTGACGGTACAAGATTTATAAGCGTTTCCCTTAGGCTTCTTGTGTTTTTTTCTCCTAATATATTAAGTAGGTACATACAAATATATGTGATATTCTAGGGGTAGGAAGCCCTCAGGGCACGAATCTAATCCGGACACAGACTGTCTCAACTGACTTGAAAAAAGGAGATTTTAAAGTGGAAACTAATGTTTTTGTTTTACCTGAAAATTCTGTCATTTACGAACCGAATTTGTAAAAAGAGTGACATGCTCGGAAGTAAACAGGTTGCTTGTTTGTTCCATGATGCCGCACTCACTGCGGGATAAAAATATGTTACAAGATTTATACACTCGCTTGATTCATTATATGCTTTTATCTCAATATATACTCGTGACCACCATCTCCATCAGCTCCATGTCATAAAACTACACAAATTTACAGATACCACCGGGATAAGTGAGCCCGTTCGGTAGTTAACCAAAGGAACAATAAGCGTGGATTCGATGTTTCGGCAACAGGTCGCTGGTTTGTTCCGCGACGTCACACTAATGGATAATAACGCGACGTTTCAAAATTTATACATCCTCGCTCGCTTCACGCACCTATCTTGTTTTTGCTTTTTCAATATTATATACTCGTGATCACGGTCTCCATCATCAGAACAGCTCCATATCATAAAACTACACAAATTTACAGATACCGAGATAAGTGAGCCCGTTCGGTAGTTAACAAAAGAACAATTTGCGTGGATTCGATGTCGCGGCAACAGGTCGCGGTTCGTTCCTCGATGTCACACTAATGGATAAGAATGTGACGTAACGTAACTCGTGACCAACATCTCTATCATCAAAACAGCTCCATACAGACATTTACACGCCGGTATAATAGAACAGTTCGGAAGTAAACTAAAGAACAATTTGCGTGGATTCGATGTCGCGGCAACAGGTCGCTGGTTTGTTCCGCGATGTCACACTAATGTGACTAATGGATAATAATGTGACGTTACAAGATTTATACACCCTCGCTCGCTTCACGCACCTATCTCGCTTTTGCTTTTATCTCAATATAATATAATCGTGACCAACATCTCTATCATCAAAACAACTCCATATAGAAAACTACACACATTTACACGCCGGCATAATAGAACTCCAGTTCGAAAGTAAACTAAAGAACAATTTGCGTGGAGTCTATGTCGCGGCAACAGGTCCCGGTTCGGTCCTCGATGTCACGCTAATGGATAAAAATTGTGACGTTACAAGACTTATAAAGGTCTCTCCCGCTTCACAAACCGACCTTGTTTTTGCTTTTATTTCACTTTTATATGCTTGTGATCAGTCTCCATCATCAGAACAGCTCCATATTATAGTACTACACAGATACCGGGATAGGTGAGCCCGTTCGGTAGTTAACAAAAGAACAATTCGCGTGGATTCGATGTCGCAGCAACAGGTCGCTGGTTTGTTCCGCGATGTCACACTAATGGATAAGAATGTGACGTTACAAGATTTATACACCCTCGCTTTCTTTACGCACCTATCTCGCTTTTGCTTTTATCTCAATATATAATCGTGACCACCATCTTTATCATCAGAACAGCTTCATACAGAAAACTACACACATTTACACGCTGGTATAATAGAACAGTTCGGAAGTAAACTAAAGAACAATTTGCGTGGAGTCGACGTCGCGGCAACAGGTCCCGGTTCGGTCCTCGATGTCACGCTAATGGATAAAAATTGTGACGTTACAAGATTTATAAGGTCTCTCCCGCTTCACAAACCGATCTTGCGTATGCTAATATTTCATGTTGAGATGATTTTTTATATAAGTAGATAAGTAAGATAGGTTGTAGACTTTTGTATATATTTATATATATATTATATTATGTATATATCTGTATATATATTATATTATAGTGTGTAAATTTAGGTATATGTATAAACAGTAATATAATATTGTGTATTTACTGTACTCTAGATCCTCTCTGTACCAACAGATTTCTAATTTGCACCCACTTCTAGTATCTCTGTTTGAGAATGCCATTTGAGAAGGCTGAAATGATGATGATGATGATGAATGCCATTTGGCATTAAGTCCGCCATTTGTACTGACTTGTATTGTGCAATAAAGTTTAAATAAATAAATAAATAGGTTAGATTATACGATTAGGCGACGAAATCATGAATTCGGGTTAGTAACAACAATTTGGAAACTATACTTACAAGATTTTGTCTCATTTCGTTTGCCATAACCGCCACGCTTGGTAAGTGGGTTGGCGATCGCAGTAATTTCCACCGGACTAAAAAACCGGCCAAGTGCGAGTTAGAGGCGCGCACCGAGGGTTCCGTACGAACACTTTTTATCTTATCTGGTCGGGTTAACCCTGAATACAAAGATCAAAGCTTAAAGAAAAATTGAAAAAGGAGCTAGCTACCTGGTGGAAGGGACCGGGAATCGAACCCGGTACCTCTGGATTACCGGTCCAGCGCGTTAGCCACTTCGCTACCCTCGTTCCACGTAGACCTGACGAAATTTTTCTTATGCTTTGTGTGTCGATCTTTGCATTGTTTATTTGAAAGGTTTTTGCCGGGTTAAGTTTGCACCTAGTATGTGTCGCGCAGCATAAAAATGATGTGCAAAGTTAACGCAACCGATCACTTTGTTGTATGGGAGCCCCACTTAAATATTTATTTTATTCTGTTTTTGGTATTTTTTGTTATAACGGCGACAGAAATACATCATCTGTGAAAATTTCAACTGTCTAGCTATCACGGTTCATGAGATACAGCCAGGTGACAGACGGACATACAGACAAATAGACGTACGGACTGCGGAGTCTTTGTAATAGGGTCCCGTTTTTACCCTTTGGCACGAAACCCTAAAAACAAGGAAGCCACCACCACCGATGATACCGATCGTTGTGGAGAACTTTGGGGAAGGCCTTTGTCCAGCAGTCGGCTATCGGCTGATATGATGATGATGCTGATGACGACTTACAAGATACGTTGTCAACAAGAAACCCTTATAGTTTAACCATGTCCGTCTGTCTGCAGCTTTTATATTAGAATAGAATACTCTTTATTGCACACCTCAAGAAGAAAGAAATACAAATACAGATGACACTTAACACTACAATAGAGGCAAACAATAGGCGATTTAATCGCTAAAAAGCGATCTCTTCTAGACAAACTTTGGGTAGCGGATTAATATAAATGAAATGAGATGAGTAGGCGATGCAAAAAGTAATCAAGAAAACTACTGAAAACTTATTAAAATCTTATCTTTTATATTCATAGATATACGAGATAGATTCGGACATAAATCCCATATTGCTGCTAAATTACGTCTTCCATAATTCTGCATATGCGCTCAATGCCTTAAACGCCATAATCTCTGTTAATCGGCTTAGTTCCCTTTAATTACATGGCCCACGGCGCGGCCATTACGCATTGACAGAGATGGGAATTGGATGAATAATTTAATAATTATGATAATCAGTTATGAATTATGAAATAACTCAATTGGGATATACTTAAAAACAAAGACCACATTTATTAATAAATAGCGACCCGCCCCGGATTCGCACGGGTGCAATGCTGATAAATTATGCATGTTTTATACATATAAACCTTCAATCACTCTATCTATTAAAAGAAACCGCATCAAAATCCGTGGCGTAGTTTTTAAGATCTAAGCATACATATGGACAGACAGACAGACAGACAGACAGCAGGAAGCGACTTTGTTTTATTATATACTATGTAGTGATAGCGACTTCATGCGTTCGCCAATTAGATACGTTTAATTGTTTTTATATTACCTATTTTCTGATGACGTCACTATTGCCTTAAGTTAATACTGTAAAACTGTATTTTATTGCTTGTATGTGTAAATGTAACCATTAATTAACATGAAATATACATTTTCTGCCTATGCCTTTGCCTTGAATTTGCCTGAGATACTGTAGTTAAGCAACTTGGAGGCGCGTAATACTTTTACCCTAGTCGGGTAAAAATATAGATTAATAAATGAAATGAGATGAGTATAGGAGATATCTTCCTAATGTATATCATAGACTAGAAGATATCTTCCTGATGTATATCATAGACTAGAAGATCTTCCTGGTATATATTTTTTCATTCAAACCATTATTCCACATATGTGGGCCATCTCTGCGTTCAGCGTATTCAATAGTACATATCCATGGATTAATACACGAGTACAGTAATCAATCGGGCCGACAATGAGTCACTTAGTATTCATTGTCAGTATACGAAAGGACGTTACCTAATAGATAGTTTAAGTCGCTTACGTTATTCTACATGTGGAGGAGAGATAGCTATTCATCTTATCCAAGCGAATTTAACCTATTGACCGCCAAGCGGTCTAGCAATTTAGCGTGCCACTGACGCCAGAGTAAAAAAAAAAAGATGTGCCCCAAAATCAACAGGGATTGAAAAATACTTGTAGCGGTTAGAATTACAAAGTTTTTGATCATTGAAATTTGGACGGCTGTGGCCGACGTGGCGTCAGGGGCACGATTTTTTGTTGACGGCCACAGCCGACTGTGGCGGTCAAAAGGTTAAGCAATACATAATTATTTTTAGGTTAGATTAAGGAACTGGATAAGGTGACAAGCCAGATGGAACAGTACGGGTGTACGACAGGAAGTTTTGAAGGGTGACCTGTGTTTAGCAGTTGACTCGAGGTGAATATAATAGCTAAGATGTCTATTTGACAACTTATACATTCAACATTTTTTTAACATTAACTCGAATTCACAGTGGTTACTATTTCAATGATAATAGAGCCTCGCTTTCAACTCGCTCGCCTGATGTCTAGCACAACTATGCTTCACAACTCTTGTCGCGCGACATAGCGTTACCCGTCACTCTCTCATATTACTGAACAGAAAGAGACAGGTAATTATCTCATGTGAGAAATCGTCACGTATGACGGTTATGCTAGAGGTGCAGCTAACGGAGATGCCACAAGTTTGCGCGTTAGCGACAGCGGCAGTGGTGCAGGTACGTGCGTCTCGCTCACTCGTTATGCAGCCGCGCTCGGATCTCTCGCTCAACCGCTTGCAGCTCTCAGTATCTCGCGCGAGAAAGAGTTGCATGTCACAGTTGAGAGGTGCTGGACAGGAAAACAGTCGCGTACGATCCCTTTGCGAACATCGAATGAAGCCTGTGGCTAGGTATTTATTGCATGAAAGCCATTCACTACACAATGGCACTGTGACGGGCACCATTAGGGAATCAAGTCTCCGACGGAGATGAGTGGATGCATTTTGGATTATTGTATAGTACTCCGATGTATAACGGAGGATGCTTTGAGTTAGATTGCAATTGTATTTGTCAACGGATGCGGCTAACTGATATCAGTACCCTTACCACGGGTGTACAGTGAACGTACGCTAGCGACTGCTTAAACGATTTGTATGGAGAATTGTAGTTCTACAAAGTAACCGTTAAGGGCACCATGCTATTCTGCATACTGATCCTTTACACAAATACACAGTCGCTAGAAAGTACGGTCATGTTAAGTCATGATAAGGGACAGGAACAGGAACCGCCGAAACACAACACCCTTCGGCCAGAAGTTTGCACTTGCGATGGTGTCTTGCAGCGGCCGCGGCACGCGCACCACAAACGAGCTGTAGTGCACGTAGCGGCGGGACTGCAGCTGGTGTACCTTCAGCGAGAAGCCAGTCTTCCGGCGAACGTACTCCACCACATCGTCAGCCACGGCGGAGTGATGCGAGCGCGACACAGAGCGCCTTACTCGGTGTGGCAATCCGAAGACCTGAACCAACCGGCTCGGCAGTGCCACTCAGAGTCTTGCGGGACACCCTACGCGCCTTGCTCTTCCTTTACACCAGTGTGACCCCTCCTTATCCACATTAAATGGTGATATACCCAGTATATCCCTAGTATACACTACCAACTAGTATATCGCCACGGACCACTTCGCCAACCCGGTCGCCGGTTGGTACTAGATGATACCTACACGTAAGGTGACCCAAGGCAATTGCGACTATGGGCCAAATGCGTCTTTTGATGATATAGAAACGAAACACTTTATAACTACCACCGCTTTGTTTTTCGTATAAATAGTCCCAAACATTAGATAGTAAGGGTTTGGTGGTCTTAAAATGTTCCGCTTCCATAATTCATTAAAAGACGCACTTGTCCTATAATCGCAATTGGCTCACAGGTGACCTTACTTATATCGATACAAAATGTGCTTTAACACACTACAAACATCCATCATCCTGCAGCAAATATTCGAGCACATCACACACATATTTGTCATTGCCTGGGTTCGATTCGAACCCAGAGTCAACCGCGTATTCCTATCTATATGTTGTTTTGTCAACACCGACCGTAGATAAATGTTCTCTTTGGTGGCCCCAAAAATGGCTATAACTTCTGATTCAGCCGCGGCTTAAACGAGGCTTAATGTCACATTTTTTCCATTAGTGTGAGACACGGACAACCTGTTGCGCCCCATATCGACTACGCGAATTGTTAAGTTTACCAGCAAATATGTTACTTCTACAATATCTATGAAATACAAACGTTTGTTGATATAGGTACTCCGTTACCTAAAGGTTGTCTGGAACAGATCGCTATCTAGCGATAATACCGCCTGTTGTTTACCTGTGTTTATTATTTTACTGTACATCTCTCATGTTTTGTATCCCTGTGTATTCGAAGTGCGCAATAAAGAGGATTTGTATTTTTTCATTGAAATTATAAAAAAGTAATGTAAGTCGGTACATTAACGATTCGAAAAAATAAGTGACTTAGGTACTGCCGCACGTGTACGGGTAGCAGTCCCTGATGAAGAGCTCCATACGAGTTCGAAGTCGGGCCGTTCCTTACAAATTCACGTTTGTGTAAACCGCTTAATACAATTATTACATATGTCTTACGAATATGAAGGTTACATAAACGTTTCTTCTTTGTATACCCCATGTTGAGAGCACTTCCGTCTTTGGTGAATGCTGAGGCGCCTGTTTTACAATGTCGGCCATTATAGTCCTCATAATAAAAGCCTATATACACATACAAGGCGCTCTACTCCTACCTCCTACTTTCTTCATATGTATTTAAAGATTTTGTATATGTATTTTACAAATTTTCATTACCTATTTGTTCATGTATATATTTTTTCGTGTATAACAACAAATGAATAATTCTTTTGGGCAGATTTTAATGTAAATACGCGTGACACAACAAAAATCTTTGTCCACGAAAGCAATTCTTCCTCGACTATTAGAGAAGAAAGTGGGAATACATTAGATGACGCGACACATTTTCTGTACTGCGGTAAAAGGTCGTATCTTCGTAAGGATTTCATTGTGAGATACGTCTTTACCGTAGCGCGGCACATTTGCGCACGCCCCAAACTCAAACGAGGCTGTAGACATTGTACCTTTTTGAGGGTGATAAAAGTCTAGTTTACTGCTCTATATCTTATTCAGCGTAGTTTTCATATAATAAACAAACTGGGTTTAGACTATACGAAATGAAGTCGACACATTGGATTGGATATTCTACTATACAAGATGAAGTCAACGGTTTTGATATTCTTTTAAATGTTTTCTCTAATTCCACGGAGTTATGCGATATCTTCAATTGACAATTAAATTAACAAAATATTTTTTTTTTTTTTCAATTAGTGTTTTAAGTTTAAACTAATTTCATTAGGTACTTTATTATCACAGCACCCAAATGTATTATTTTTATTTGATTATACGGACAAATTTTTTGTGACCAATTACTTGCCGCCTACGCTCTTTTAAAATGAGGAACTTTAATTTAACACTCATCTAATGGCTGTGAATTGTAATGATGTGTATTTATCTTGAATAAAGCTATTCTAAATGGATTTTTTTAATCATAAATTCGGGTATTTTCGAAAATGTATAAATGTGGATGTATCTATTTTGTAGTCTTAGAACCAGAGATAACTGACAACATTTTATTTTTATTGACCGGGACTTTTTCCTATATATAATCATAATAAAGAATAAAAAAATAAATTTTAATTGTTAATCCCCTTGGTATTAATTAATAAAACCTACATCCTATTGATATTTTCTTTTAACTTTACATAATTCATTCAATTTTATTTTTGTTTCAGGTATACAGCAACCTCAGTGCCAGGTAGTTCAGAATGTGACGTAGTGCTTAAACCCTCCAGGTACGCTATGACGTCACGGGCTTAGGCACTACGTCACATTTGGCGCCCAACGTGGGGCCCGCCGTATGTAATTTACTTTTAAGTAGTATAACGTTTGCTAGTGTAAACCAAATGTTTAAAATGAAGCAAAAAATAAAAAAAATAATGCTTCAGGCAGGGTTCGAACCTTCAACGGCATTCCGGGCTATCACGGGCGTCCTACCTATTGGACCACTGAAGTTGATGCGAGTGCCATTGAATTATTCAATAGTTGCTTCTTGCATGCCTTTAGGATTGCATTGTAGCCTGCTTGAACCATTAAATTTTTATTTTTTTTTGCTTCTTTGTAAACATTTGACGACGTGATTGGCGCAGTTTGCAGACACCTGGAGCCTTACCACGATCTCTTAACGCGACTCACTTTAGGCCCTAAACTGAACTGTATCGCTATTTCATACCATGACATTGTATTTACGACTCAGTTCAGATGCAGTTCAGTAAGAGCGTCTCAACTATTTCATTCTCTCATTTCAAGTACTTTTCGTACCACGATGTGTCACTTGAGACGAAACTGAATCGCACGAGTGTCAAATTTTGCGACTCATAAAAAGTTCCTCATTGAATGTATCGTTCTGGATAGTTTTGTGTAGAATATTTATTAGTTCCTAGCTTTTGTTCGCGACTTGTCTCGCACAGGTCTGGAAACGTGTCTGTGTAACTTCCTACCGTTTTATTCAGGGACGTATTTACCCTAGGGCGATCCGGGCTATAGCCCGGGGCGCCAAACCGACAGGGGCGGCGTAGGCGCCCCTGGCCGTTTGCATTTTGTTTTGGTATTGGCGCCTTTCAACCAACTATTACTTTTCACCTTTTTTTTTGTCAATCCAAAATTTAAAATGAACATGAAAAATAACAAGAACAAATAGTTTTGGTCGAAAACATGCTTGTAAGTTTGTCAATATCTTCGGGGCGCGTCTGTAAGTAAGAACATGAACATGCTTCAAATATAGGGCGCGGGCGCCGAGTGAGGTGTCGCGGGCCGGCAAGTGGGGCGGTGGCAATAGGCCATTTTTACACTATATCGGTCAATTTTGTTACTACGTACCCCCGCGCCGAACAATTTCGCTCTCGCTGCGCTCGCGTTTTCATCTGATCGTGTTACTACGCATCCCCGGGCCAAAAATTTCGGGCTCGCTGCGCTCGCGTTAATAAAGAAAGAAAGAAAGAAAGAAAGAAAGAAAGAAAGAAAGAAAGAAAGAAAGAAAAAAAATTATTCGTGACGAGACACAAAACATAATTACATTATAAGGTGTGACAGAAAATAAGATAAAACAATAAGCAATTAGCAATTATTTTTATGGCTGTGCCACGAAAAGGTCCCACCTCAGCAAGATGCTAGCTCGAGAGCCAGCGCTGATCTTCCGGTGGGACCATAGGTGGCGCCACGGAGAGCTGCACGCACGAGCGCTAATCGCGTTTAGGATGCGTGAACCTGAACGCACACAGGCGCTGTCAGTGTCACGTCAAATGTCAATTCGAGAGGCATAACCTAAACTAAATAAAAAATGCGAATTGCGATGTTTGCGTCGTGAGCACAGCTCTAAAAAAAGACAAAAAATAATACCTAACATAATATAAACGAACAAGAAAAACTATAAAATAATGTTGCCAAAAGTACTAACTGATAACTACTGAATTAAGTGAACTCAACTACTTACTACGAGAGTTACAACTACTTACTATCTATTTCTGTTACAATATATACTATACTACGTAGTCTACGTACGTTTTTTTCTGATTGTGTTACTACGTACGCCTGCGCCGAAAAATTTGGCGCTCGCTACGCTCGGGTTTTTTTCTGATTTTGTTACTACGAACACCTGCGCCGAAAAATTTCGCCCTCGCTGCGCTCGCGTTTTCATTTGATCGTATTACTACGCACCCCCGCGCCGAAAAATTTCGGTCTCGCTGCGCTCGCGTTATTATCTATTTCTGTTACAATATATACGCACTACTACGTACGTACGCACCCCATCGCCGAAAAATTTAGGGTAGCGAAGTGTTTGACAGGTTTTTCAGAATACTGACGAGTTAATTTCTTTTGAGTTATTATAATCCCACCAAAAACATTTCATGTAAAATTGGCGGCCAAGACTCACATGCTCATAACGCTTTCGCTGTAAAAAAGTGGTCAGATCCCTCGAAAAGCCAAGCCCCTAAGCCCTGAGTTTACTGATCCTACACCTTGGCTTCAAAAGTATGGCTTGGCCGTTTCATAGAGTAACGTAAATAAGTCCAACGAACCGTCTGGCCCATACGGTATCAAGAAATTAAGTTTATGTCTTCATGATAAAATATATTAAACTTAATTCCTTACCATATAGGCCGGACAGTCCGTTAAACTTATTTACGGTACTTTATGAAACGGCCAAGCCATACTTTTGAAGCCAAGGTGTAGGATCAGTAAACTCAGGGCTTAGGGGCTTGGCTTTTCGAGGGATCTGACCACTTTTTTACAGCGAAAGCGTTATGAGCATGTGAGTCTTGGCCGCCAATTTTACATGAAATGTTTTTGGTGGGATCTCATTTCTTTTTGTAAGGTAATTTTTAATTTAAATGTTTTTTTTTGTGCTGAAGTGTTTCTAAGTAAGTAGTAATAATAATTGTGTATTTAAGAAATACTTACGTTTAGCCCCATATATATATATATATACACTTTTATCCCCCATTACCTATGGAAAGCCCATACAAACTTTCATCCCCTTATTTTAAGGGTGGGGGGTGATTTTCTAAAAATCCTAGAATGTGTATTTTATTTATAAAAATTTATACCCAATAGGTATAAATTTTCAGACCTCTAGTATCAAAATTTGCGAAAGTCTCATACAAACTTTCATCCCCTAGTTAAAGGGGTTGGGGGGTAAAAGTTCCAAGTTTCAGAATTATTCTATTGTTTGTGTACTAAACCTAGCTTACATACCAAATTTCAGCTTTCTAGGTCATCGGGAAGTACCCCAGAGGTTTTGATACCTAAGTGAGTGAGTGGCAAAATCGGCGTATTTTAGGTACCAATAAAACCTAAAGTATAAAAGCTAGATCAATGAAATTTAGTACATTTCATATGTTCCCTAACTGCATCTTAACCTGTGAATTTGGGCGCTCTGGTGTTAACTGGGACGAAACTATGAGGGTTTGAAAATGAGGCGAAACGGTTCGAGAAAAGGTAGGTAGTGCCCCGCCTCTTTTTTTTTCGTCTTGGCGGGGGCACTACCGTGCCCCCAGATACGATCTCTTGGATAATGCAACGGGGAAAAAAAAGATGCACAATGCGCATAGATAAGAGTGCATTACTGGTAATAAGTAGATAGAACTTCGTGTTTTTCGGTTCCATATGACTACTGCAATACTACGGTAAAAAGCTCGTAGCTTTGTATGGATTTCATAGTAAGATACGTTTTTTTCCGTAGCATTGCAGACTGTAGTAACTAAATTAGCCGCTCGAGGGTGCTTTACATCATGCTTCTTTATTTGGTTACTATTTAAGTTCTTAAACCACAATATGATTTTTAATAGATTGAATTATAAAAACAAGTAAACTATTTTGTAAAACAAAGAACTGGAGTTACAAACATTTGCACTGAACCTAAAATAGGCAACTATAATTGAACATATCTTTAAGCAGTTGATAATTTATTTATTATTCAAAAAAGTTACACAGCAATACAGTAATAAAACCAATAAGGCACTGAACTACAAAAATACATATAAACAAGACTTAAAACTAGTTAATTTAGGCGACACAACCGCGTGGGTCCTTTGCGTCGTCTGATCTGGTGTATAATTCGGCAAATTACCACGGAACTGCCGAAACACAACACCCTTCCGCCAGAAGTCTGCACTTGCGATGGTGTCCTGCAGCGGCCGCGGCACGCACACCACAAATGAGCTGAAGTACACGTAGTGCCGGGACTGCAGCTGGATAATATTGATATCATGGGGTCAAAAATATAAGCCCGATTTCAAAGGTCTCTATCTCGGCGGGAGACAGCTGGCGATAAAAACGGAGCTTTTAACATTGTCATTGACACACTTGATATTATATGGGTGATAAAATCACTTCACCGCATTTCCTGGTCACAATTTCTTTCCCCTGACCGAATACACTAAATCCGCGGAGGATTAAACTGAATTCGAAGATTGGCATACCACGTAAAATTCATTTGAAATTTAACAAATTTACATGTCAATGATTGACATGACATTATCACAGGCGGAAGGCGGCACACGTTCCGAGTCTTAATTGGAGCGGAGCGAGCGAAGCGAGCGAAGCTCCCATGGATCGACTCGAATGGACTTTGTAACAATGCGCAGATCTCAGCGAGTTCTCAACCGATTTTAGAATTTTTTGTTTTAAAATGCAAAAATTAAATTTCGCTAGGTCGTGACGAAGAGAAATATTTGAAAAAAAAAAAAAAAAAAAAACTCCGCTCCAATTTATGGTGCAAGCTTAGCCGGTGGCTGACTCTGCATCGACCTAGTTACAATTATTTTGAAATACAGACATTTTAAACTTTATTTCATTCAATAAAGCATTTGGTATGGCAAATATTGTCATTAAATTAAAAAAAGAACATAAGTCCGCTATGAAATATATGTCTTTTCTTTTCAAAATTACCAATTAGTTTTAAACAAAGTGTGCTGCGAAATTAATTTGTAATATTTTAGTTACCGAACGGATAGAAGCCAGAAAGAGATAAACATATACGAAACTCACATAGCGGCATCCCTTTCGCGCCGTAGCGTCTCAATTGCGGACCAGAGACAAATATCGGTCTTTCATTC
This sequence comes from Apotomis betuletana, assembly GCA_932273695.1. Taxonomy (NCBI): domain Eukaryota; kingdom Metazoa; phylum Arthropoda; class Insecta; order Lepidoptera; family Tortricidae; genus Apotomis; species Apotomis betuletana. The sequence continues at coordinate 4,257,419 of OW026302.1, read as the reverse complement.
ACTTTATGCGATCGAGAATCAGCGCTGCTTTAAATTTGTTATGGTACGAAATTCAGCGATTCAATTTAGGTGCCTAAACTGAACTGCACTGCTTTTGGATAGTTTTTATAAAGATTGTGGTAAGGCTCCTGCCTACTGAGCTGGCGGTCCCGGGTTCGAATCCCGGCCGGGGCAAATATTTGTGTGATGAACTCGAATATTTGTTCTTGGGTCATGGATGTTATCGATATAATGTATTTATATATTATGTATATCGTCGTCTAGTACCCATAGTACAAGCTTTGCTTTGTTTGGGACTAGGTCGATTTGTGTATGATTGTTCCATAATATTTATTTATTTATTTAGTATACGTAGATATTTATTCCTCGGATAAATTTGCGCTTTATTGCAACAGACGGATTATATTCGGAGTTAACGTATCTCAAGTTGAAGCTGACGGGAGATGTAACAAGTTTTAAAATTAAGCCTACGTCTGTCAAACCTAGGTGCGGCTATCGGCTGCGGTCCAGACGGACAGGCACAGAAAGTGTTCCGACTATTTCTGTTATATTATGATAACATGAACACAATAGTTATGGGAACAATTTAAACGCTCACCAAAATGGCTTTTATACACCCAAAACTCAGTTCCAAATATTCCAAATAAAATGAATTGCTTCCATTTAAATTAAACTCTCTCTATATAGTGCTCCCCAAATTAAATCATTTTGTATTCCAAAATCGATATACATTACACCAAAATAATTTTATGTTGAGTCAGAATATCTTTTTGCTTCCCAAAATGGATTTTTTGCTCACCAAATATTGTTTTCATAAAACATCAAAATTATTACCAAAAAATATCTTTTTGCTTCCCAAAATGGATGTTTTGCTCACCTAAATGGATTTTTTGCTCACCAAATATTGTTTTCATAAATTAGTGTTTCAGCTAGGTAACCATCTAATCCTGATCACCTTTCAGAGCAGATACGACTCGGCCGGGTTAGGTTAGGTTGGTTTTTTTTATATCCCTAAAAAACGCTCCATAATGTGCGGTAGTCATTATAGCTATGCTATATCAATTTAAAATTTTCTCCATACAAATCGTTTTTTTTTCGATATTTTCCGAATTTTCGGACAAGATTTCAGATTAATATTTTTGAGCCCCGAGAGCCCCCCCCATACCGAGTTTTAGCCGCCTAGCACCAATTTGAAATTTTGAATCGTTATTTTTCGATATTTTCCGAATTTGACCGAATTTTCGGACAAGATTTCAGATTCATATTTTTGAGCCCCGAGAGCCCCCCAATACCGAGTTTTAGCCGCCTAGCACCAATTTGAAATTTTGAATCGTTTTTTTTCGATATTTTCCGAATTTCACCGAATTTTCGGACAAGATTTCAGATTCATATTTTTGAGCCCCGAGAGCCCCCCGATACCGAGTTTTAGCCGCCTAGCACCAATTTGAAATTAAGGTCAAAAAAAGGCATTTTGGTGAGCATTTAGTTTTTTGCCTCAGCAAAAATGACTAAAATGGAAGTAATAATATAAAATATTGGTGACATCCATTTAACAGTGATTTAGATTATTTGGTCTGAAATTAACTTTAATGGTGTTCATATATTTTTATAGGATGTAAGAAAAAGAATTGTTTGCTTTATTTTAGAATAGTTTGGGATACACTATTTGGTCAGCATTCATCCGTTTTGGTGAGCATTAAGAATTTATTGGTAGTAATTAATCAACATATTTGGTAGGCGTTTAATCATATTTGGTAGGCGTTTAAACACAAGCCAATAGTTATTGCCTATGCTACTAGTGGCGCCATCTCTTGAGTAACGTACTAAAAGTATAGTGTCAGTTTTGAACAAGTAAACGTTAGGGCGATTGTGCACTACAATGAATTTTACTGTCCGGCAGTCCGATTTTTTACGGTCCGATATGGCACGCCATTAAATGTATATAGTAGTTTGTGCACTACACGTAATTTTACCATCCGATATTTTACTTTTCCCCATTCCGGACCGTTTTTTTCCACCACCACCACCGTCGCCACTACCACCATCACCAGTATCACCACCATCACCATCACCACCACTACCACCAACACCACCATCATCATCACCACCACCATCACCACCACCACCATCATCGTCACCACCTTCGTCACCATCACCACCAGCCCCATCATCATCATCACCACTATCATCATCACCACCACTACAGTTGTCGTGTGGTTGTGAAATAATGAATAATGAAATAATGAACTTTATTCTGCAAGTAGGCCACAAGGGCACTTTTACATGTCTGAGTCTACCGGCATTTCACAAGAGGAGACCACTGTTGAGAAGTGACAAATTTCTATCTTATTATGTCATATTTCATCATCATCATCATCATCATTTCAGCCACAGGACGTCCACTGCTGAACATAGGCCTCCCCCAGTGACTTCCAGATCGGCCGGTTGGAAGCGACCTGCATCTAGCGGCTTCCTGCAACCTTTACCAGGTCGTCCGTCCACCTTGTGGGTGGACGTCCGACGCTGCACTTGCCGGTGCGTGACCTCCATTCGAGAACCTTACTGCCCCATCGACCGTCAGTTCTACGTGCTATGTGCCCCGCCCACTGCCACTTCAGCTTGCTAATCCGTTGGGCTATATCAGCGACTTTTGTTCGTTCACGGATCTCCTCATTTCTGATTTGATCTCGCAAAGAAACACCGAGCATAGCCCTCTCCTCACGATGTAGGCGACGTAACAGCGTGGCTCCGTTGCGTCGTCTGATCTGGCGCAGGATTCGGCAGATTGCCCCGGAACTGCCGAAACACAACACCCTTCGGCCTGAAGTCTGCACTTGCGATGGTGTCATGCAGCGGCCGCGGTACGCGCACCACAAACGAGCTGAAGTGCACGTAATGCCATGTCATATTTATGTGCAACTAAAACACCAAAACACCAACTAGTGGTTGCAATGCGTCTGAGGCAGCCCTGTGCGTGTTACACACACACACATTGACACTGACATTCAAGTTCAGTTTTTAGTAGGCAGTGTCCGCCCTGTGCCTATACTCAATAAACGACTCACTCGCTCACTCATTGTATAAATACTGTATAAACTTACCTTAACGTTACTGCAAGCATTTCATTTGGTGGTACACCCAGCCTAAATTTTGTATCTTGCCTCTTAAATAAATAAATAAATATCGGACCTCAACCTCACACAAATCAATCTAATCCCACAGTAAGCTCTAGTAGTAGGCTTGTATCATGGACACTAGATGACGATAAACATACTTATATAGATAAATACATACCTAAGTAAGTACAAATAACATCCATGACCCAGGCACAAATATTCGAGCTCATCACACAAATATTTGCCCTTGCCGGGATTCGAACCCAGGACCGCCGGCTCAGTAGGCAGTTGCTTAACCACTGCGCAGCCGCGTCGCCTCTTGATCCATGTGCTTAAGCGGTATAGCAAAAAATCATAAAAAACTCATCGTTCTTAGTGTAATTACGATTGCGTGGCGTGTAGTTTCAAAGAGAGAGGTAACCGAAAACTGCGCCGCACCTGCGAGTAAAAAGACGGACAAGTGCACAAGCAAAAACCGTTTTTTTTCATGCCATATCGACCATGAAAACTCGGACTGCCGGACAGTAAAATTCATTGTAGTGCACAATCGCTCTTACCGTTTTTTTCATGCCATAACGGACCGTAAAAATTCGGACTTCCGGACAGTAAAATTCATTGTAGTGCACAATCGCCCTTAGTCTATTGGCCGGGTGCATGACGTCAGCACCACCTAGGGTTCACAACTTTGAGGGCTCTGTCAAAAGTGTTAAATAATGGACGCAACAAAATTGAAAATATTGATTGTAGAGCACCTAACAAGTGCAAAATCTGTTTGTTTTTAATGTGAAACACATTTGGTTCTTAGCTTTATTGAAGAAAGTAATTATTATATATGTGTGTAGTATTAATATGTCAATTTACTTCTTTGTTGTTTCCTTACAAATTAAAGGAAAAAACAAACAATAAGTAACATTTACGAATTATAAGTAATTCTACATTTCATATTTTTGAAACATTGTAATCTTTCTATCATAACATAATATTATTATTGCACTAAATAGATAAAAATATGTTCAGTTTAATACACTTACTTTATAAATAATGACACAAAGGTAAATTAAGAAAGAAAAATTGAATGCGATCTACTACAATCTAAGCAGGATTTGAACCTGCGACCTCTGCGTTTCCGGCGCATTGCTCTTCCAACTGAGCTATCAGATCGCTACGTCAATCACACCAAATCTCATCCTATAATTCGTTACGCTACTGGAGCGCCCTCTGCGTCATATATGTTTGAAATGCTTATGCGCATTACATTAGCCATACCCTAGGATGTGCGCTTTACACTTTCTTTATTCTTCTAGCAACAGCGATCCAATTCATTTTCTGATCTTGTTTCCAACTCGGTGTACGAAAGCATAACATTTGCAATTGCTGTTTCGTCCTGTATTATTGCAGTTTTCCACACAACACCTATCGTGACCCATTTTATTTCAGTTTATTATTTTATAGTAGAAAACGTAAGCATTATAACTGAAAAGTATGACGTTTGACTGAAACAGAGAGGCCAAAGTTACCACTTTTGGCCACATCAAGCGCTGCGATCATTTTCGCTTTCCCTACGCGACCTCCAATGCGCCCGGCCAATTCCCAACAAGCTTGCAGTTTTAATATATTCGAACGGTTAGGAAATGTTATTCGATTTTATCGTAGTTTTGTAGAACTACTCATATCACATCTAGGTATTAGCAGGAAATTTCCCATTCAAATCCTATATACAAATATATATTTTTTTAATCTGCTCTATCTCGACCTCCTTTTTTGACGTCGATTAAAAATGTAGCCTTATTCACCCGGAGCTTAATAATGAATTGATTGCCACCTTAATCATCGAAATTGGTTGAGTAGTTTACGCGCTATCATGGAACATCTATGTAGGATTGAGTGAAAAGGAACGTAAGAATGACGTATGTATAGTGAATGAGATAGCATGATGATGAACTGAACGAGTGTGAAAGAGATGCGTGAATGACTTAGGTCATTTTAGATATAAGCGATGGCGGCGGTCTCCTATTGGAGAATCGGTATCGGTGTAACGGGTGAAAGACGTGTCTGCTTTGGTTTTTATAATATAATTTTAATTGTTTTAAATTGTGGTTTTACTTCATCGACAATATCCCACAATTTTGGGGGCTCGTCCGGGATAGTAGTCGATTGAAGTATTAATTTGAAGACGACGAAGAAGATTCGACGGTTAGATCGGTGCCGCCGAACAAAGGAAGTACCGTTACATCCACGAGTGGTTCGAAAGTGCAAGACGGTTTAAACGACGACGTACGACGATAATCACTGTGAATCAACGTGAACAATGCCGAAAGACTCCAGGCGAAGCAGCAGACAAGCGGACTACAGCGACGAAATAGCTGAAACATCGAGAGGTGACGGGATGATGTTACATCTCACGAACGAGCTTATCCCCAAATTCACTGGCCAGGAGAAGACGTATCCTGCGGCTAGATGGGTACAAGACGTGGAGGATAATGCTGAACTGTGTGGATGGTCTCCGTTGCAGCAGTTGTTGATGGCGAGGCGGTCGTTGTCGGGCACGGCTTTGTTGTGGCTGCGCGCGGAAAGGACGTTCAAGACGTGGAACGACTTCAAAACCGCAATTTTAAAAGAATTCCCTGATCACATCGATTCGAAGACTATTCACGACATGATGAGTGCACGACATAAAAAAAGTCATGAGTCATGCATCGACTATATGATGATTATGAAGGAATTGGGCAAAAGAGGCAAGATGCCGGACTATGTCGCGATTAAGTACATCGTCGAGGGCATAAAAGATAATGAAATCAACAAAATAATGTTATACGGCGTTACTTCGTACACGGATCTTAAGGAAAAATTAAAGATTTACGAGCAGTTACGTGAAAATATGACGAGTAAACACACACAAGAAGGTCGGACGAGACACGGCGAGAAGAACCGGCGAATTTCACGCTGTTTTAACTGTGGAGAAGAGCATCACACATCGGCGGAATGTCCTCATAAACGAAAAGGCTTGAAATGCTTCAAGTGCAATGATTTCGGCCATATTGCATCGAATTGCAAAATGCAGCTGCCACAGACTTCGCAAGGACGTGAAGGACGTAGTGAGGTGAATGCATCGACGAGTGGTGAGGTTGGCAACACTACAAGGAGATGGACCAAGGAGACGGCTGGCGCTAGTGTCGCGTCAAAGCGGAACTTTTACGGTTCGAGTTGCAGCACTACGCACGATGACATGAACGAGATTGAGATTGACGGATCGACCAACATGACAGATCAGTGCTTGACAACTGTTATGTCAGACTTGCAGCAGCAGAGCATAAACAAGAATGTGAATGCAATTTCTGCGACGAATAAGCCTACGACGCAAGTACTAGTGTTCGGAAAAAATGTGTTAGCGTTAGTTGATTCGGGGTCTGATGTGAATCTCATGTCAATCGAGTGTTATAATAAGTTGAGTGCGCCGGAGTTGGACTTGAGTGCGATATCGTTGTCAGGCCTTGGCGCGAACAAAGTACAATGTTTCGGACGAATTAAGTGCAATATTGAGATCGACGAACACTGCTATAATGACGTTTTGTTTTATGTGATACCTACGGAGGCTATGCCTTATAGTATGATCATTGGTCAAGATTTGTTACAAAACTGTACCATGCTTATGGAAAATAATCTTGTTAAGTTAAAGCCGGTCGGTAGCTGGGTGTACGAAATAGGAATATGTGATTCTTTTCTTGTAGGTTCAGAGGTGAGTTCAGATGTCCAACAACAAGTGAACGAGTTGGTGGAGTCGTATGTACCTAATAAAACAAGAGAAGCACCGATTTCGTTAAAGATCGTGCTTAAAGACGAAATTCCCGTGGCTCAACGACCGAGGAGGTTGGCTCCAAAGGAACAGGATGAGGTTAACCAGCAGGTAACAAAGTGGCTTGAAGAAGGAATAATAAGGGTAAGCTTTTCAGAATATGCTAGTCCACTAGTGTTAGTAAAGAAGAAAGACGGCACATTACGTGTATGTGTTGACTACAGACGACTGAACCAAAAGATTGTTAAAGATGAGTATCCATTGCCGGTGATAGAAGATCACATCGACAAGTTAGCAGATGCTAAGGTCTTCAGTACGCTGGACCTGAAAAATGGTTATTTTCATTTACCTGTAGATGAGGAATCTATTAAGTACACTGCTTTTGTGACACCAACAGCGCAATATGAATTTTTGAAAGCACCTTTTGGTCTCTCAATATGTCCAAAAGTATTTACAAGGTTTATAACGATTATCTATAGAGAACTGATAGCTAAGGGAGTGGTTATAATATTTATTGATGACTTAATTATTCCAGCAGCTAACGAAGACGAAGCCGTAGCCAGACTGTCTGAAGTCCTGGATGTGGCATCCCAACATGGACTCCAGATTAACTGGAAGAAGTCGCAACTGGTTCAACGACGTGTAGAATACTTGGGCCACATGATCGAGAATGGCGAGGTCCAACCATGCGAGGAGAAAACCAATGCCGTGGTAAGATTCCCAGAACCAGTTGATCTAAAGCAACTACACAGTTTCGTAGGATTAACTTCCTATTTTAGAAAGTACATTAAAGACTTTGCCTTGATTGCAAAACCCCTCACTGATCTATTGAAGAAAAACAGTCCCTATGAGTTTGATGAAAAATGTAGAGACTCTTTTAACGAGTTAAAGCAAAGATTGGCTTGTCAGCCTGTACTAAAGATCTTCAATCCCATGCTACCCACAGAGATGCATACAGATGCATCTGCTGTGGCGCTGTCCGCAATTTTGTTGCAGAGAAGCGCTGACGACGGACAACTTCATCCGGTGTATTACATGAGTCAGAAGACCAGTCCTGCTCAAAGCCGTTACAGCAGTTATGAACTCGAAGCATTGGCAATAATTGAAGGTGTCAAGAAGTTCAGGTGTTACCTGTATGGAAAACGCTTCAAGATTGTCACTGACTGTAAAGCGTTTCAAATGACACTCAACAAGAAGGAGTTAGCCATGTCTACGAGGGTGGCCAGATGGATATTACTCCTGCAAGAATATGACTTTGAGATCGAACACAGAAATGGAAGCAAGATGCAACACGTAGATGCTCTTAGTCGGAACCCATATGTAGCATATTTGAAGAATGCACCTATCCATGAAAGACTGAGGATTGCTCAAGGAAATGACGAAGGATTACAAGCAATTATTGAGTTGCTAAAGGAAAAAGTACAATACAAAGATTTTTATTTAGAGCATGGACTGCTCTACAAAGGTGAGCAGAAGCATCTAGTTGTCCCCATGGCACTTGAAAATGAGATTATAAAGAGAGCTCATGATATGGGACACTTCTCAAAGAAGAAGATGAGAGAATTAATTAGTAAAGATTATTACATAAAAAACTTAGATAAAAAGATTGAAGAACACATTGTAACATGTATACCTTGCTTGATGGCGGAGAGAAAACAGGGTAACCAAGAAGGTTTTCTGCATACTATTGAGAAAGATGAAATACCGATGTTTACCATGCATGTGGATCACTTGGGTCCCATGACCGAGACGAAGAAGCTATACAACCACATACTGACGATGGTGGACGCTTTCACTAAATTTGTATGGCTATTCCCCGTGAAAAGTACCACAAGCAAAGAAACGATTGATAAGTTGAGAATACATCAACAATGCTTTGGAAATCCATCCAGAATTATTACAGATCGAGGTACTGCATTTACTAGTACACAGTTTCAAGAATATTGTCATGAAGAGGGCATAGAGCATATTAAGATTACAACTGGAGTGCCCAGAGCCAACGGGCAAGTCGAAAGAATACACAGAATTGTGATCTCTATACTGACTAAGTTGTGTATAGAAAACCCGACCCAGTGGTATAGACATGTCAGTCAAGTACAACGATGTATAAACAGTACCTACCAGCGCAGTGTAAATACCTCTCCTTTTGAGCTATTAATAGGAACAAAAATGAAATTAAAGGAAGATGTGGAAGTTTTCGAACTGCTAGAACAGGAAAATAGAGACAGCTTTATGCTAACGAGGGAAGACAATAGAAAGAGAGCGAAAGAACAAATACTAAAAGTGCAGGAAGAAAATAGACGTACTTTTAATCAGAAAAGAAAGGAGAGTACCAAATATCAAGAAGGCGATTTAGTCGCAATCAAGAGAACACAGTTTGGTGTAGGAATGAAGCTGAAACCTAAATACCTAGGTCCCTACCGAGTTGTGCGAGCTACTGGGAATGACAGATACCAGGTCCAGAAGGTTGACGACTCCACTGAAGGTTCTAAGAACACCACCACCTCCTGTGACTATATGAAGCGATGGCCTCTCAGTACAGGATAAGGACAGGTAATTTAAATTGTTTATTTTGTTTGCTTTATGTTATTTTTATGTCGCATAGATCTCTATTTGTACACCCAGATACGGCAGTATACCAGGTGTTGTTATGTTTAATATTTAATATAGTTGTAAAGTATATGAGTACAGTATGTACAGTTTACTGAGTATGATGAGTTATGTTTTAATATACCTACTTGCTACTACTGTACCATGTTGCCTAGAATAAGATTATTGTAAGAATAAGAATATTAGTCATAGAACTATCAACATGTCTAGATTAAGTTAGCTCAGATGTGAATGGATTAATCTTAAATGCAGTTCAATGTTGTAAGTCTGAGGACAGACTGCATTTCAGGACGGCCGACTGTAGGATTGAGTGAAAAGGAACGTAAGAATGACGTATGTATAGTGAATGAGATAGCATGATGATGAACTGAACGAGTGTGAAAGAGATGCGTGAATGACTTAGGTCATTTTAGATATAAGCGATGGCGGCGGTCTCCTATTGGAGAATCGGTATCGGTGTAACGGGTGAAAGACGTGTCTGCTTTGGTTTTTATAATATAATTTTAATTGTTTTAAATTGTGGTTTTACTTCATCGACAATATCCCACATCTATACTATTACAAAATTCTATATTTGTACTGAGAATCAGTTTTCTATGGAGAAGGGTCATGATTTCAGGAAAAATCTTAATAGCGCGATGCGATCGCCCTTTGTTTTGTATGGGCGCGCGGCGCTATGCCAGTTTGGCGCCATCTGTTGGTCAGGATTTCTTTTTCCTCTCATCACGTCAAAACAGCTGGACGGATTTGAACCAATTTGAGCACGGTGATAATTGGACATCCAACACATAAAACACTTTTCACCCGACTTCGGTGAAAAGATGTTTGCACACAAAGTCGCGGGTACCTACTGCTACTTAAATACAAAAGTACACACACAGACTGCTAGACTTAAACTTATAACCCTAACTTTTGAGGAGTCGGGGAAATAGGACACAAGTCTGATAGACTTGAAGAAAAATGCAAACTTTTGTGACCGTGAATTTTAACAAAATTTTAATGCTTATTGTTGCCTAACGAGACGTTAAATTGAAACGGGTGAGCCGTTGACACCGAAGTCGTCTTAAATAATTGACATTTATAAATTTAAAAAAAGCAAATTTCATCGATCCCCGCTCTTGTCGGATTCAATTACTATAAAACCTTTTATCCCGTTTGTATTCGCTTCGGGGGTTGTTTGTAATTTTTTATTTATATTCGTTTCTGGTACGCATTCGATAAATTGAAGCAATTGCCGTGTACGAGTACATATTGTATTACATAGACTACACGTTTTACAACCTTTAAAGTTCACGAATTTATATGTTAGCCAGTTTAATTTTTTTGCATATACTTACTGTACTAATATTATTTGCTAACTAATACTCGTAATAACTTGGGATTATTTAATTCACCTTCTAAGATATTTGTTAGCGATCCACAACTTCGACGAAGCCTGTTGTGGATGTCACGTTATTGGTGTGTTGTTTGACGAAGCCTGTCGCTGATTAGATTTTGTATTCTGTCTGACGATGCCTGCGTTTTGACTGCGGATTTGACTTTTACACTTTGTCTTATGCATTTTATACTGTTGAATTAATCTTACTAAGTATAAGTTAAGTACTTTGAGACAGAAAATAAAATCAATTCAGTCCTTACAGTAATATGAACTTAACTATACGTAGTTCTCGAAGAAAACATATTAAAAGTGTATTTTAAAATATAATTAAATGAGGAAAAGTGTTTTATTAACTCTTTCAACTCTTGCCAAAGGCCTTAGAGTTGATAATGCACGTAAATGACACCTTATCTATGAAACACGTTTCTCTTTTATGACGGACGATAATGAGGTACAAAACCACACAATAGTACTGTTTTCTTTAATGAGATCGTACACAACGCCAACCCAAGCTATACCAAGGCTTACTACTACGAAATGTTGTGGATGTATCGTATAAATATGTATAGATATAATATCGTAGACAACTTGGGCTGTGTAGATCGTATGTCGACTCAATAATTATTGCATCCGAAACACATGCGAGCCAGACTGATCTTAATACAAAGGGTATCCGATACAAGCAACTTAATATATCTATCTATACCTGCTGAGTGATGGGATACAGTTTACTACTGTAATTAATCATATGTACAATTGTATACAACCATCATATCAAATAAATGCGAAGCTATTTGATTGTTTTTTCTTGCGGTGGATTTCATTGTGAAGGAAACTGAAACGCGTCCTTTCTGATCCTTATTGTAATTGTAACAAATGTAAAAAGATACGTGTTTAAACCGTAACTGTACATAAGTCGATTTTGACATTTGCAAATCGTGTTTCAACTAATTGCTGGTTATCGTCTCATATACTCCTGGAAGGGAAACTTACCTGAGGTGATATTTTTTCGACTTGGCAGGGGTGCTGCCGTGCTCCTAGATATATATTAAAGTAGTTATTTGAGTTATATGAACAGTAAAAGTAGCTTAGTTTTTGCAATTTACAAGTATTTTCTAACAACCTGCCGTGTTGCGACCCCAAGTCGAAAAAATTATCGCCTCAGGTTTTCGTACTAGGCCCGTACAAGTGGAAAAAACTTTGGCATCTTTTTTTAAGCTACAGAATAATTTATATTTTTCTAGGAATCATGGGGGATATTCCTGTCTGTAAACGAAAATTTAAGATCGTTGAATAATTTCACCCATATCCCTGGTCACATGGACTTATACCGAAAAAAATATAAATTTAACTTTAGTAATGAGTTCATTTACAGCCTTCAGGGGCCTCCAGTGTAACTACTAGTTACACTGGAGGCCCCTGTAAGCGGGCAATGGAAATAAGTGAGTACCCGCTAAGAACATTTTTGCACAAGCTAATCGCGTTTGGAACACGAGTATTGGATTATCTCCCACCAACAGCCCTAAAAATACATCTCGAACGTTCGATGCACGTTTAAATGGCATAATCCAGCCGAGTACCGTCGTCGTCATCGCGGTTCTATAGCTATTGTACGACGGCATTGTGCCCGGGGATTGGTTTCCCAGCGAAGAACGCGAGGGAATCGATTTAAATCTCCTTGAAAGAAGCACGCAACAATGGGGCCTAATGCTCGGATTGCTGGTACATGGCTTTAATTAAACACACGGCGGATATCTTGTAGTTCGGTTCATCTCAAAGGATTCGTTTGACCGAGATATTTATCTGTACTTCTGTAAAGTCTAGTTGAAATTCAATTATTTGGTCATGATTGCGGGAAATATGTTAACCGTATGAAGTTCTTCAAAAATGCGGTGTTAAGATTTTAAAGGGTCGTTACACCCGGTAAATCTAATATCGACGCTCATGGTTCGCTGTCTCTCATAATTACTGACTTCTCCTTGCTGACCCATTTGGTGTCCTTCTTCTTCTTCAATCGGTCCCTCATTACCTACTGAGGATCGTGATCACAGGCTGGTCTTACCTTTATGATCTGTCTCTTGAGGTTGCTTCTTTGACTTGGTCAGACCATCTGGTTGATAAACGGCCTCTGGCTCTCTTGCCTTCGATGCCCCCAACCACAACCAGTTTTTCAAGGCTCTCGTTTCCTCTTCGCACCACCCTGTATATTAACCTAAATTGAATAAGGGCCCAGTTCCAAACCATGGCATAATTTAATAACTGCCTTCCAAGCTCCATCGGTTGCATGTCACCTTTATAACGGCTTAGTTTTAGAAGTAGGTATTTTAAATTAATTTCGGCCTTGTCGGTCCCAGCCGCGGGCGGTGTCTAATGAAGTTACAACCGGTTCGGATGAGATTTGTGTTATCTTATAATTTGGGAAACGAATTGTTGTTAATATGAAACACTTTCATATCTGAATTGAATGAAGAACGCTTACTGGTTTTGTTCTGGTGTTCTGTTGTGTTCTGATAAAAGGGATGATACTAGTATAATCTAGACACATGTTGTTTTATTATATGTGTGTTAAACATTAAACAAAACAAGTGCACCAAAATAAGTGCAACTAGTCAATGTTCGATTTTAAATTAAGAAATTATTTAATAGCGTAATCATTAAAAAAATATTATACAAATAATATTCACAACAAGCTTCGTCAACATAACCTATAGGAACAAAATAATATCCGCAACACGCTTCGTCAGTCCAGTCAGTGATTTTAAATTAACTGCTATTGTAATGATTGTGTAGAATGTAATGTTGTTTAATATTGAATTATTGTATGTAATTTAGATTTAGTTGACATATAACACTGTTATCAATAAAAAATATCGGCCAAGTGCGAGTGGGACTCGCGCACGAAGGGTTCCGTACCATTATCTGTGAGTTTGTTGTATGGAAGCCCCCTTAAATATTTATTTTATTTTATTTTTAGTATTTGTTGTTATAGCGGCAATAGAAATACATCATCTGTGAAAATTTCAACTGTCTAGTTATCACCGTTCTTGAGATACAGCCTGGTGATAGACGGACGGACGGACAGCGAAGTCTCAGTAATAGGGTCCCGGTTTACTCTTTGGGTACGGAACCCTAAAAATTATTATGATTATTAATTCGTCATGATAATATCATCTTATTCTACCATGGCATGAAATGATATCACCGAAAAGTCTAAATAATTTCATCGTGTACATTTTAAAACGACATATTTTACTTAAAATCAACATAACGGTCACACCATCTCCATAAACCTCAATTTTATATATGGAACACAACGAACAAAAACAATAGTACTTAATAAATCAATTCCAATGTAACTTTGTACTTTTGTAATACACAATAAATAAAGAAAATATCAGTATTCACCGCGTGAAATGCTTTTCGTAATCCATGAACTTTTAAAACATTCCTAAATAAGTAAGTAAGGAGTTCAAACGGAGCGGAGCGGTGGGCTCGCAGAGCGTGAAGCGGGGATAGATGGACATAGTTCACTAGAAGTGGCAGGTGAATAATTATTAATTAATGTTAGTGTCAAAACTGTCCACTGGGTGGCGCTGAAAATAAATATGTGTTTTTGTCCTTTCATCGATTCTCGGCTTCTGGTACCTAAATAAAAGTGTTATTTAGTAAAGTAAAAATAAGTGGATTTCAAAGTCTTTATTCTTCAGTTCGAGCATAATTACAATGCACTTATGAATGTTAAATAATAATATTACAAAAACAGTAGCTATCTATATATAACCTGAATTCTCGTGACTCCTTAAGAGACATTTTCAAAGATATAAACGTCTTAACTGTAGCGTCCCAATATATTTATGAGAGTATTATGTATGTTAGATAGATTAATAACATAACAAGATAACATAGATTCATTTACAAAACATTACGATGTCCACAATTTTAACACTAGAAATAATAATAAAATTGCTATTAGAAAGTTTCGTGTTCGTAAAGTATATACTTAAATCGTTTTTAGGTCAATGTATTAATTTTTATAACAAGTTACCTGATCATATTTTAAAATTAAGGCTAATTTTTCAATGTCTCAAAAATTATTTAAAAAAATCTCTAATGTCATAAGCATATTATACAGTAGAGGACTATCTGACAGACAAAAATGCATGGCCTGAACCAGAAACCGAGTAACTGACTCCTTAGATTGTACCTGACTAGTTTAAGGGACACAGTTCTAATAAGAAAGCATATCAAACGTACATAAATGGTGTTAAACCGTCATACTTTCTTGTAGTTTCTATATTTTATTCTTACACTAGTCCTCCTTTATATCTTAGAATACAATTTTAATATGTTTTCTTCGAGAACTACGTATAGTTAAGTTCATATTACTGTAATAGTTAAGTACTTATCCTTTATGAAAAAATGACTGACTGTTGAGTTTCTTTCGGCGTTTTTTCTCAACAGTGGTCTCCTCTTGTGAAATGCCGGTAGACTCAGAGATGTAAAAGTGCTCTTGTGGCCTACTTGCAGAATAAAGTTCATTATTTCATTATATTTCATTATTCAATTCTTTTTCTTCTTCTTTGCTCCTTCCTACTTTAGGTGGGATCGGCTCTCCTAGTATGATGGCGCCATGACGTTCTCTCCATGGTTGTTGGGTCAGGAAGATTCTCCTTCGTAATAATTAAGTATTTGAATTATGTTTTGTCTGCTGTTTTGTTCATCCGGTTGTAGAATATAACGATTGTTGTGAACCATGTTATAAAAATCAATTTAAAAGTTACTGTCGTCCAATATAACTAGGTAGCTATTATTTACGAAAAAGTTTGTATCGTATTGTATTTCCACAAAAAGTCCGACTCACAATGAGGGCTGACCAGCCTTGATACAGTTCCAGTCATGATAAAAAAAAAAGAAAAGCGTAGTTCACAGCGAGCCGCTTCTAGTACGATTAATGCATGACTATAAGTTACAACAAATCAAACCGTGAAAACTTTTCCGAAGATTCCCGATAAAGCGGGGTCGGGCAACTTTCCCCCGATGTACTTATTTGTACGTAATTTGTATGGGAATGGAGACTTTGTTCGCAGCCTTACAGTTGCATATCTGGGTACAGTCAGGTCGGATGGGTGGGCGCATGAAGCCTGTACTAGTCTAGAATGTTCAGACATATTAAAAAACATACGAAACAGGTTTACGGGTTTTATGTATTGTTTTTTTTATGTATACATATATTATTATTTTCCGATTTTTGCACCGCGTAATAACAAAATCTTTTTTTTTTCAAGTTTTCCACTACCCAAAGATTGTCTGGAAGAGATCGCTCTTTACCGGTAAGACCGCCTGTTTACCTCTAATTGTAATTTCTTGCATTGTATTTCTCCTGTATGTTTTATGAGGTGTGCAATAAAGAGTACTTGTATTGATTGTATTGTTTACTCACGTCGTAGAAGTAGAATCATCATCTCAGCCATAGGACGTCCACTGCTGAACATAGGCCTCCCCTTTGGACTTCCATATATACCGGTTGGAAGCGACCTGCATCCAGCGCCTTCCGGCGACCTTTATAAGGTCATCTGTCCATCTTGTAGGTGGACGTCCTACACTGCGCTTGCTGGTCCGAGGTCTCCACTCGAGCACTTTAAGAAGTAGAATATCGCTCGACATTTGTTTCGAATCGGTTCGCGATTCATCATCAGTTGCGGCTGCGGCGGCCAACTTTTCGATCGGTCTAGAATGTTCAGATGTATTAAAATAAATTTCTTATCTGTTTTATTTCGTATGTAGTTTAATAAGTTTGTGACTGGGGGGTTTTTTATATAAAAAAATAATGTTCGGATTTGTGAAGTGTCTGCGGCTTGGGATTCGAAATGAAGTCTGTTCGCTTAAATAGCACATAGCGGTGCCACTTGCAAAAGTTCAGTTAAATGTTTTCGTAGGAGTTGCATTTTGGCTTTTTTTATTTATAAATATTATATATATATATATATTATTATTATATATATATATTTTTTTTTTTTAATTAATATGCTAAAAAAATTACAAAACTGGTACAATTTATATGTTTCGCCAAACTGCAATGCAGTTTGTTGGCGAAATACCTTTAAAATACCTTTTCACCTCACTCGCTCGGAAAACCTCCGTTTAAGGTCTTCGCACATTATAACAACTCAACGGCGACTCGATTCTATGCCAAATATTGAAATTTGAGCCCTATGTCACATTCACTAAGTTTAATTTCAAAAAATGATATTAGTAGTGGACGACGAGTGGACGACGCGTCGGTGCATCGTCGAAATTAAACCTAGTTAATATGACATAGGGCTTAAATTTCAATATTTGTCATAGAATCGAGTCGCCGTTGAGTTGCTATAGTGTGCGAAGACCTTTATAGGGCGAAATCTGCGTGCAAAAGTCTATTTTATCCGCTAGCGTGCAAAAGTCATTTGAATTTCGAACACGACGATTTTGATTCTCTGTGGTGCATGTAACTTTTTTATATATAAGACTCCTTCAACGCGTGTCTGATTTCATCAGTCGATAAATCTTCGAATAACCAATCAACGCAGGCTAATAAAGGGCGATCTGGTCTGGCCGGCTAAAATCCTATGTACCTAAGTTTGAATACTTCTTTTAAAAAAAAATACACCTACAATATCACGTCCAGAAACCTGGTTTGTGGTTACAGATTTTTAAGTTTTTATTTTTTCTACACTTTATTTTTTGTTGAATATGTTTATATATATTAATAGTAAGTATTTCAGTTTCATTTACATATTTTGACTAGTAAATATATTAACTAAATCACAAATTTTAATATTTATTTGTTATAAAAGTTGGAACATAAGATTGTAATTTCTGAACGCACCCGAGAAAAAAATAATAATTAAAAAGTTGGAAGTTTTCGCAATTCACGTAAACAACGTAAATTGGTTCTGTGGAGAATACATACTGTTGTCTTACTTTATAGAAATATGGAAAACAAGAAAGTTAAGCCCAATTTGGAGTATTTATTCAATGCTAATGCTAAAAGCCTGCATTAAAACGAAAAAGGATTTGTTATAAATATTTGGAGACGATAAGTAATTTACCGAAACTATTGGCGTTTTTAAAGAAGATAAAGCCGAAATAATCTAGTTCAGATCCCATCGTCCAATAACATCCAAAGCAAGTGTTATGGAAAATACTTCCGAGTGGCCAACTAATCCTTCCCAGAATGCCATTCTCCCATATTCACAACGAATATGTCAAGTAGTTTCAAATACAAATATAATATAACAGTGCTTAAGAAAAACTCAACGATAAAATAGACACGACGATAATACAAATTACGGCCATATTTTTAAAATGTGTGTTTCTCTCGTATTTATTTGGTTTGGATTTGAGTGTGTTAATGTTTTAAATTTGATGTGTTAAATAGAAGGCAAAATTAAATATGATTATTTTTATGTTTTAATTGTTTTTCTCGAATTTCCATTTTCCTCGCTGTAGTGAGGTGAAAAGTTGTGTGTTCCGCATGGCTGCAAAATTATTTAGCTTCTCGTGTCTTGAAAGCTTCGCTACGCTCAGGAATCTATCTTTGAACCATTCGCTTCGCTCATGGTTCAATCTTAGATTCCTTCGCTCGCTCAGCTTTCAATTTCAACACTCGCGCCAAATAACAACTTTGCAGCCTTGCATAACAAATAACTATTCTTATTTTTATTACAAATAAGAAGACAGAAACAGTATTTTTATATAAAAAAGTAATGTTCAGATTTGTGAAGTGTCTGCGGCTAGGGATTCGAAATGAAGTCTGTCCGCTTAAATAGCACATAGCGGTGCCACTTGCTAAAGTTCAGTTAAATGTTTTTGTAGGAGTTGCATTTTGGCTTTTTTTATTTCGATTTTTAATGTATGTACCTACATCGACTTTAGTGGCTCATATCTTAAGATATTATATATTTTTAAATACCTTTCTTATTTTTATTACAAATAAGAAGACAGAATCAGTATTTTTTTTTAGACCCTTGCCAAATTTGAACTGGTAGGTATATTATGCCATGCCGGGGCGATACGCTCTGACCATATAAAGCTACAGAGTCAGTAAGGGTGTCTTCGAATTTTGTCACTGCTTGATGTTCGTTTAAGGTCTTTGTACTTTTTGCATTTAACCGGCTTATTATCCTTTTTAATTTTTTCCTGACACTAGGGCCCTTCCCGGTATGTAGTTGACTTCCCTGGATATTTCTCGATGAGACTCGAGCTCGCGGTATTTTCTAAATCTTTAATACCATAGGTTAAAACTCAAAGCGTGTTACGATTGCCTAAATTCAGTCTAAAAATATTCCTCATACGCATTTATTTTGATGTGACGTAATTTATTTCATTCCCGCTGAAAGCAAGCGTGGACATATTAAACGAAGAAGATGGTACCTTGTGTTGCTCGGCTGTGTAAAGTCTCAAGTGCCTTACAATTTTTAAGGATATAAGTCTTTTTGTATGGATAGGGGTGTACGTGAGTCTTGTTTATAATTCATTGGTGAGATGTCTCGCGAATTTGTGTTCTTTTTCATCGATCCATCAGTCATGGTACACGGGGCCCTTTTATCGTATGATGTCGGAATATTTATTTAGTTTCATGCCTGGATCATGTTGGATAACATAACAAAGCGGATATAGTGAGTGGATAAAGTAGTTTTACAAATAATAAGCCTTGGATTTTATGAATAAAAACGAAAAAATAGAGTCAATCGGGGAAACTTTGACCCTTACGTATAACATTGGCCCACACTTACACACTGCCAGTTTTAATTGTTTTACTGCCACAGTACATAGATGGGTCATTGTCAGATTTAGGTGCGCGTCTTTTCGGTGGACATTTGCAAAATTAAGGATTCCAGGGCCTAATTTTCTGATTAAATGCCTGTGAGGATAAAGAACGTTCTCTCTTCTATAATCCGATGTAATAGCAACTTAACCTAGATTCGTACAAGCTCTTAACTTTTGACCACCGAAGGGACAAATTTTGTTTTTTGAACTGACGATGACCCAAATAAAGTAGAACATATATATTGTATATAGATACAAAGGATAAATGAGTAGCCAAAATTGTATGCGATCCATTGCAGTACGAGTGGGACTCGAACACACGACCTCTGTTTAACCGGAACAGTGCTCTTCCAACTGAGCTACAGGACCGCTATGCAGACCGCATGAAATATATCACCACCAAAATAGGATCAACATTGATTCTGTTACAAAATATATATGTTACTTTTAGCTGTTAAAATTGATAATCTACTGTTTTTCTTAGTCAACGGTAACTGTAATATTAGCCGAACGTCAGGAAGGCTCACATAATGAATACACGCGATATAATGAGTTTAAATTGTTTGAATGTATCTATCTATGTACCTACATATTAAAATGTTATAAATTTATTGTAATATTCTGTTTTATTATTCCCACTATGTTTCTGTAATGGAGGCGAGGAATTTAATCAAAACTGTTTTGCATCGGTATTTTTAATAATCACAGTTTTTAGCAAAAGTACATCATTCGCTTTGTTTGTTGTATAAAGCAAATTGGGAATAGTTTTGTACGAAATTAAAAAATCTGCTGGTATATTTGATTCAATTACCAATATTACATTCGGGTGCTTTTACATTCCTGACTGAATAAATTAAACAAGATTTTTTAGTACGTAAAATGTTCAAATGCAACGACAAAATCGATAGTTTTTTAAGAGCTTTAGAATCAGTAAGAAATTCTTTAATTCATTATTATATTTTTCAGGTAAGTAAGTCATATTCTGTTTTTTGCCATAGATTATTTTATAATGAAACTAGAATTTCCCCGTAACTTTCTCCGCGTATTATTTTTTATTTTTATATTAGGGTAAAATATATAAATAATAATAAATAAACAAATGAATATCAGACAACCTCACACAAATCGATCTAGTCCCAAATTAAGCTCAAGAAGGCTTGGGTTATGGGTACTAGACGACGATATACATACTTATATAGATAAATATATACTTAAATATATAGAAAAACCATGACCCAAGCACAAATATTTGCCGTGGCCGGGATTCAAACCCGAGACCGCCGGCTCAGTAGGCAGGTCTCTAGAAACTGAGCCAACCGCCTCGTCATGGGTAAAATATCATCTTTGGATGTTCAGCTGTGTCTATACTAAAATTAGTTCAAATCCAGCCGTTTCGTCGTGATGAGAGGATAAAGTAAATTTTACCAACAGAGAGCGCTAGGCAGGCGCCACGATGCATTGCGCTGTTAAGATTTTTTCTGAAATAATGACCCCTTCTCCATAAAATACTCATTGACAACATCATAGATCTATACTATAAAGAAATCTAATCAAATTTAACAAGCTCAGCCGACATGTAAATCCAGAATATCATCCCAGTACAACCAAGAAACTAAATCAAACATATGCAGACGTAATAAAACACCCCGTAGGTAGCAATCTGGCTCAAAATGAGCCAAGCCCGTAAAGAACAAAAGACGAGGTAGGTAAGTAATAAAATTTGTAAAAGGGGAATGATACGGCCGCTTAAACCCCGCCGCTCGACGACGAGCATAATGAATACGGGGTTATGCTGCGGCTAGGAGGCGTATCCCCATTAGAGCATGTTTCAACTTGCACGGGCTGTAAGTGCAGGAACCTTCCCTCCTTATGCGGTATACCTCCTATTTGTGAGGTTTTCGAGACTGTGACAATATTTTATCGTATCTGAATACATGTTTGTTGCGTTACGTGACATTGAAAAAGTGATACACGATCGAGTCGCTATCACTAGTAGTCTTGAATTTCTGAGGGCCTGGCCACATCACCACGACACGGCGCCGTCACCGTTAGTGTTTCGAATAGAGTACATGGTGAAATTAAAATTTCAAGACTCAACTTTTACGGTTGGAAAAATACACTGGAACCGATGAACAGACAGACAGCGGAGGTAGATAGGGTCCCATTAGCACCTTTTGGGTGCTCGGAATTCTATCGATAATGGAGTCGGAAGCTCTTTTTAGAGCACGAAGAATAATAAACTGTCCATCGACGATAAGTATCAATTTCTAAAGTACCTATGCTACACACTAGTTAAACAGATCGTCCGTGCCGGTCAGTCGACTGCGACTTATTAATTTAGTGGAATATCCATTATAAATCGAAAGAAATGCTAAAAAACCTAAACTTACAAAACTACACTTGTGGCCTTCAAGTTGAAATCATTCAAATGGAAGCTAGTATAATTCAGTGAATAAAGGATTTTGTCACACATAGTACTTTAGTCTCTATTCACCGTATTAGTAGGCTCGTAGCAAAAAGCGATGCATCGTAGCAAAATTGAAAAGCCCAACAAATCTATTACTTTCCTAAGCGCATAGTGCATTTTAACTTGAGACGAATACTTGATCATCCACAAATAGAAGGTAGTAAGAGCGTAATATTCTCATAGGTACATAGTGCTTTTTAAAGTTGGGAAAGTCGAATCCGGCCTTGGCCAGTCGCCAGACTACCTGTTGGTACTCCTTAAGCCGTATCGGGCTAACTGTTGCGTGTGTTGGAGGCACTTTTGTTCAGTGACACTACGTGTTAAAGTGGGCTTTTGTTTTTTAAAGCAACTTTTCCCTTAGTGATGTGCTAGGTAGAGGAGAGAAGAGCTAAGTCAAAGCTATGCTACGAAATGTAACCGCAACCAAAGCTAAGCGCAGCTCCATCTGCATGTAAATTTGTATGTAGTCATGATTTCAGGAAAAATATTTACGGCGTGATCTTTTTTCTGTTTTCTTGTGTATGAGCATCGATTAAAACTCCATCCCTGATTATCTTAAGGCTTTGTCACGCCAGAACGACTTCACGGATTTAACCAATTGTGTCGTGGTTGCTCAAATTCGATCTTGGCCAGTCGCCAGAATACCTGTTGGTACTCTTTAAGCCGTATCGGGCTAAACTAATTGTTGCGTGTGTTTGAGACAAGGAAATTTTGTTCAGAAAACTACGTTAAAGGGCTGTTTTAGCCTAAAAATTAAGGGAACCAAAATGGAAGGTGTTTGCGTGTGACGCATTGCCAAGCATTTCAATAACTGTAATCATAATTGACCGAGCAAGCGAAGCGTCGCCATCTCAACTTGTCCGTTTGTGCGAAAGTCCGGATTTTCGGCTGTTCTCGCCTATGGGTCGCATTTCTCTACTCGTAAATTTTTGTGAGCAGGTTGAGAACATTTCAGCCATTTCGCGACAGATTTGCGAGGTATGAAATGAAGTGAAGTGAAATAATTTCTTCAGTAAACCTATTTTTAGAAACCTGACTGGCATGAAAGTGAAGCTAGTTTTAGTGAGCCACGGCCTGTCACAGGCTCAGTTTCATCGGTGTACGCATTCTGACAAAAAGGCAATATCACAAGCAAAACGTCTCTGTGATTAGTTCGTAGACACTATGGTCTGTGGTAGACACGCACACATAAAACCTAAACCAGCTTCACCCTTCGCAAATCTGTTGTATGACGACTATCGTTCTAGGCGTATTTATTTTATGCTGACCGAATAAACATCTTAGTAAAATCAATGTGTATGTGCATCTATTCTATGTGCAAAATATTCTGATGTTGATATGTTAATTAAAACTTACTTGCGGTTGTAATCCTTTTACTATTCTGGATAACCGAAAACAAGTCAATAAATTAACGAGCAAATTAATGGAACAAGTAAATTGTATAAAACTAATTTCCCAAGCGGATCAAATGAAACAGCAAACAAATAAAGTTGCGGAAAACCAGTGGGTTAATCTATACATTGTTTAACTAGGTACATAATTACTGTTTTTTCCTTGTTCGGATTTCAATGTGTTAATAATTAAAAAGAAGAACTGGCACAGGTTGGAGTCATAGCATATATTGTGATGCAGAAAAATATGCTTATTTTTTTTCTATTGTTAAGCCTCCCATTGTACCTACAGCAACAAAGGTCTTCCTCATTTTATTTCAACCTTCCTGATTTGTTATGTCTGGCCAGTAGCCAAGCCTTTAAGGAGTCTACATGAAAAAAAAACAAAACAGAAAAATAAAAATAGCATCGTGTAGGGTAACAAGACAGTCTTATCGCTAAAGAGCGATCTCTTCCTGACCGCCTTTGGGTAGCAGAAAATGTCAAAGGTAACGAATTAGGCTCCAGAAGCTCTAGTGTAAGTTTGCATTTGATGCAAAAAAATATTTGAGTGATAATGTGAATCGTACAAAGGAAACGTAAACGCTAATCGAGACGTATTGTTGCATTGTCGACTTACACTTAAGGTCAAATATTTAATTATAATACGAACAGTGGATACGTTGCCCGGCTTTCGTAAGTGTATATAACTGCCACAATAGATCAATTATGGTCGATGAGGCACACAAAAGGCCCAATTGATATGTAATAATAAATAAGTGTATATAAACAGCGTTAAAAGTGGAATCCGATGAAAACGTGGCAAAAATGAGTTACAAGGCGATTCACTTTAAAGCTGTATCTTTTGGCAGTCTGCCCATACCTGTTGACTCCTTGCACACTCATCTAGATGTATATCACGTAAATAGTGTACTTTTATTGTAACCGTATGTTTTATAACGTTTGTCAGATGAACCCAATGTGCTTAGCAGATTCTGAGCCTCAAGTAACCTACACTCCAACGCAAGGAGACGGCGATCGCGTTTACTTGTTTAAGTAACATTATATTAAAACAATAATATTTAATATTTAAATAACACGCTCGGTAACTGTAAAGTTATTAAAACGCCAGACAGGCTCAAATCAGGAATATACGCGATATAATCCGTTCAAAATAAAGGGTACACGAAAAGAAAGAAGAGTTTTGAGTTATCGCGATTTGAAAGTTTAGAATAATGTACTTTTTTATTTTATGTTGTTTTTTCTCTAATAAAATAATAAGAATAATGTAATATTTTTTTTATTAATATATAATTTTTCGTATAATTTCTACATATTTTTTTGAAGTATACAAAAGACTATCTGTATCAGAGTTGTATAAGCTATAGTATGTTAAGTGCTCTATATTTTGAGATTAAAATCTATGATACACTGCTAGAGAATGGAATTTGGCATTAACTTTGCCATTTGTATTGACTTTTGTTTTGTGAAATAAAGTTTAAATGAAAAATCTCGTTTTAAAAAAAGTGACTAAACATGTTCTTACCGTGTAGCTTTCAATTGTTTTAGTGCTTGCAGTTTACAGACGCGGAAACTGAACTAAATAACATTGCCACATATACGCATTCGATTTATTTAGGTATTATAATTTATAAGCAAAGCAAACCCAAACTAGACAAATCTCAGAACCTTTTGTCGTGTTTTACTCTGTGGTATGAGGTATGATCGTATCAGACAACGTCTTTAAATATTGTGGAATACTTATGTCGGAGTTCAGTACGAGGTCGAGTATACTTAGCAAGCATGAGAAACAACGCCATCTTGCATCTTCTAGCACTTAAAGACGAATAACCACTGCTCAGTCTTTAATACAAATCGAGGTTTTGATCTTGTCTTTTTGCTCTTCCAAAACTTAATCTTATAACGAAATTTTGGAGACTGAATGAACTATGAACACGAATAATACATACGAATTTTAATTGATGAAAATTTATTTTTGTTTCAGGTAACACACCTCAACGTCTTTACCAGGTAGTTCTTCAATCGCATGGAATATCTTAAAGGTTTTAAAAATAAGCAAATTCATGAAGCGGTTTAGAATATACTAATCACCCGATTACGGCGAAGCAACCAAGTGTTACGACTGTTTCATACTTAAAAAACGAAACTAAATCGCGTCAAAAAAATAATTTTTTGATCGAGATTAAATCCCGTTTTGTTCTACTAATATATATTTTTATTCGTTTAAAAAAAGTACAACTAAGTACTCGGCATAAACCTTACTACGTATTTTACGTTCAAAACTCAAGCTTTTAGCGCCATTATAAAAAAAAAAACAAGGGATTCAGCAACAAGCGGCTTTCACCACTTTCAAGTATATATGAAAACGTACTTTTAAACCGGCGAACTGTACTTGCGCTTTGTTCGTTCTTCACTTGCATGAATGATGGATTACTTACCAATAGCTAGTTGGCAGCTTGGAAATATCTTCACAATCTAATACAAAGGAAAATGGATCTTAAACACGTCTTAGCGTACCATCCGTCCTTATCTATAAGTTCTATATTCCTTTGCATGATTCGAACAATTCGTTTTACAAAGATGTGAACGGCAATCGATGTGTCAGTGGGCTGATAGGGAAACTTTTCATTTTGCCGATGTATCGCGCGGGAGGAAAAACAATTTTCTTGCTATTTGAGAGCTCATTTTTAACGTTATTGAGTGGTTACTTCGTGGGGTGAGGTTTTTGTGAATATTATTTTGTAATGTGCAGTTAGCGTTGTGATGGATGGATTGTTTAGGAGTTTATAAAGCAACTTTGTTTTCTTTCATATAGTACTCGTAATTTATATACATGTTATAGAAGGAGGAACAAAGGTGATTTCATAACGAAAGAAACTAAGTTTTATTGTGTAACGTATTAGTCTGTGATATGACTTCGGGATAGGGGGTTTAAACCAAAACTCAATAATGCAATAATGTATTAACCTCACTTCACTTCAGTCCTCTTATGCTACAGTACATTACTATATTATTACTAATTTGCTTGACTAAGAGAGGAAATCCCTTATCGGTGGATAGCACTCTTGTTTAATCATTGTAGCTACATACGTGTAGATCAGTGTTTGCCTATCACAAGTGAAAATAAAAACAAGCATTAATTTTATTAAAACTTTTGTGAGACATATTTAATTATTGTATTACGCGGTTTACACTCACGTGAAATTGTCAGGAACGGCCCGACATGTTTCGAACTCGTATGGAGCTCTTCATCAGGGACGGCTGCCCGTACACCGCCGCGGCAAACTCGTCACTGACGAGTGACGAGTGGGGTGAGTGACCGTGAGTGAGCCGTCCCTGATGAAGAGCTCCATACGAGTTCGAAACATGTCGGGCCGTTCCTGACAATTTCACTTGAGTGTAAACCGCTTAATACGTTACAATAATTAAAAACAAGCATATATTATGTGAGCGGAGACGAACAATGTATGATAATGGTATGCGTTGATGGCAATAATATGTATTAGTCATTTTATGGCAAGTAAAAAAAAAACAAAATAAAATGGACAGACAAGGAAGGACAACGGTTACAAGTAAAAAGAAACAAAAACTCAAACTTGTTGGAACACCTTGCGCGTTCACGACGCACTTTGACGTGGAAATTAAAAAAAGAACAGCTGGTCCACTTAATTAGAATTTTCCGAATTACAGCGCCTGTCGTACATTTTTCGTGACGTTGTCCCTGCATATTTTAAGAGTGACGTAAAACAGTAATATAGCGTGCTTGAGATTTTTATGGATGAGAATAATATTTAGACTAAACAATAACAAAGGAAACTAAAAATTGAAAAAAGAAAACGATACAGTCAAATTACTGGGGCCGGAAAATTTCGGACATGAGGCATAATTCAATAATCGCATACATGACAATCAATATATAGAAATAAATAAATATTTATTTGCACAAACACAACAGCCGCAACGGTGATTTTCAGCCCGTACATTGTTGGTGAGTAAACGACAACACTCAGAGAACATAAGGCTAAATTCATCTTATCAAATAATGTATATGTTATACAATGAGTTTCAATTAAATTAATTATATGAGAATATGAGTCAAACGTACAAAAAAATAACTATTTACTTGGTTATGACCAAGTAAATATCTATTTTCATATATCATGTCGAATATGTGCGATCGTGTTTGCGTTTCGACCAAATCAAACAAATGTAACATACGACCATTCATCACTGAGTCCATCCATGACACACATGTTAATATAATGTTACAATCTACAAAAAAATAAATACTGTACGAATAAACCAATTCCCATTCTGATTTTTAAATTTAAAACATTGACATTACTCACATAGCGTATTTTCGATTACCGGTTTTCGATTCATTTTAACGGACGCTCCAGGGCTTTTCAGCCGTGTTGCATTAAAAGGTCTTATCTTACTAACAAATATACGTATATGTAAGGGTTTGTGCACAAATCACGCGAGGTTTTTTCGGTTATTTTTGGACTCCCCTCCCCCTGGTGATATTTGATGAGGTTCATTGTTACCGCCCTCTCCCCCTCACAACCTCACGTGTAGTTTTTTTCGCCAAAATTTCTTAAAATCGACTCGCTATTTTTAAGTATTGAACAAGTGAAGATTTCTTTTTAACGAAACCAAGAAATAGTATCTACTCATATCATAGATGTTTTCTTAGTTAGTAAAAATACACGCGAGGTCTCCTATGTCTCACTCCCCCAACGTGATCTGTCGTGATTTTTTCGTGACCCCCGCCCCCCTCCCTGGCTCTAAAACATCATCATCATCGTCTGTTTTTACACAAACAAACACTGACCCACGGCACGCTGTCCTATCCTATTACATATCCTGATCTGGGTCCACGGAAGATCAGCGTCGTGGTACTCACGAGTGCTACGACACATGCTGAGTGGACTCGATTTCAGCAACCAGGACACCGTTTAGCTCATAGAATTACTATAGTTAATTGAAAAAAAAAAAAAAACACTTATTTAAATGTAAAATGTAATTGGTTTGCTAAATCCTCCTCCTCCTCCTCTTTTCTTCCCCTATCGAACCTCACGTGATTTGTGCACAAGCCCTAACACGGCGTACCATAGCGGCAGTTTGCAGAAACATATTGTTCATAATTACCCACATCGGGACGACAACGGAGCGCAAACAGTTTTACATATGATTATGGTAATGGATTATTGACTTTATTAATTAAATGGACGTGTTTTAACTTGTATTGAGGATAACTATTGAACGAGTTGTATCCGATTTGAATTAGGTGAGCAAATAAATGAATTATGTTTCGTATTTTGAATTGCCGGTTTCCAAATAGTACATTACATACCTAGGGGCGGTGAATTCGTGAACATCCCAGATCGCAGGTGTTTGTGGCAAGAACCGAAGGTGAGGGCCGTAAATATGCGATTTGGGGCTTTACGAATTACCACCCTTGGTTTGTCTAAAGTTCTACGTCTTGTCTAGACCAGGAAGTGAGATTTTCTCATTTTCAATAGGTATATAATAATATTTTCTTCGGTTACTTCCGCAACTGTCACACATTTATATAGAACAATTCAAACTGATTAAATCGCGTATATTTATTTTTTGAGCCTGACGTAATGAATATAAAACGCGATATAATCCGTTTAAATTGTTTTATTTTGTAAGTATGCCAATCGGCAAAACATAGTGGCAACATTATAAAATCTAATAACCAATGTATTTTATGCAGATCCCTATGTTTGACAAATGAAACACTATGACTTTGACATCAACTCTCTTATTTTCACCATTAAAAAAAAAAACAGTATCGTAGAAAAGGTCTATTATAATTATCCAACGTGCTTACAAAATTCACGAGAATCAGTTGAAAAAGTCGAGAACTGCTGGAAATCCGGAATACAGACATGCAAAAGAATTTTGGGCCACGCTGAAAAGGAAACACTTCGCTCGCTCGGCCGAACAACCATTGAATAGTTACATAAAATATCCTCGAATACCGAGCAATCACAACTTCAGCGATGAATATCGGATTGCACTACTTTTTTAATCATAACTCTATGAAACAACTCCGATAGGAATATAAAATGCAAGTAAAGTTTGATACTTTTTACGCAATTGCAGAAGCATAATAAGATGAAGTATTAAGATTTTTCAACCCTAATAAAAATAAGCACATTATTGACATTAACTATCTAGATTTTGGTGAATCTTTTATCTCACGTGTACTTATAGAAAAAGTGGTTTCTGTGAATTTGTGCATTAAATTAAAATAAATGTTTTTTTTTTATTAAGGGACAAGCTTACACAAATCGACCTAGTCTCAAACTAAGCAACGCTTGTACTATGGGTACTAGACGACGATATAATATAACACTAATATTATAAAAGCGAAAGTTTGTGAGTGTGTTTGTGTGTACGCTTGTTACTGCTTCACGCTCCCCACAATTTTGATAAATTTTGGTATGAAGGTAGCTGACGTCCCGGATTAACACATAGGCTACTTTTTGTCTCGAAAAATGTAGTGTTCCCGTGGGATGAGCGGGTAACACCGCGTGGTGCAGGTAATAATAATATAAATAGCATATATATAGATAACATCCATAACCCAGGAACAAAATAATCGAGTAAGTAGCTGGACTAAGCAGAATTCTTTGAAATACCTACGCAACTCCGTTTCGCCGAAACTTGTAGGTATTTCTATTTTGAAACCTTTAATAAAAATCAGATATTACTCATATATACCGTAAAGACGGGTAGAATAGAATAGAAAATAATACTCCAAAAATAGAATAGAGAAGAGTCCCATACAAGTTCGAAACATGTCGGGCAGATCCTGACAATGTCACGTAAGAGTAAACCGCTTGATACAACAATTAAATATGTCTCAAAGTTTAGATAAGATTAGAAAAAATACTCTTTATTGCATACATTAACAAGAAAAAAATACAAATACGGATAACACAATTCATTAATTAATAATAATAATTATTTATTCATATAAGAGTCATTTTCAAAAAACATGTACATAGTTAAAGGCTTAATAAAAACAAAATTACGATAGCTTCTTTTGTGTTACGATAGTTACTTATACAAAATATATGGGTAACTATCGTAACACAAAGGAATCAATTAAGTTTTGTTTTAATTAAAGCCCTTAATTATGTAAGTACAAGTACATGTATTTTGAAAATGACCCATAATTATCGGGGTAATTTCACCCGACGAGGTTACTTAAGCCGCTTTTAGTTTTATGTGTGCGTGTCTACGAACCAATCATAGAGACGCGTTGCTTGTTGACATTGACGTTGTGACAAATGCGAAACGTGGCACCCCGTTACTAACTAAAACTAGCTTCACTTTCAAGCGCTAACTAGGCTTCTAGGCGTATTTATTCCAGCCATATATGTATACTTTCAACAATTTCACTTTCGTTTCAGCCATCAAACTCATACATCTGTCACATTTCCCGCGCTGTATTAATTCAAGCGCCGTCGGCAAAACAAAAAGCCCATGTGCGTATTAACACGTTCCATTACAATAATTAGTCCCGTCCTAAATGAACAATAGTGATAAAGGTTAGGACACAATAGGGTTGGTAATTTTTTTGGAAGACCATTAAGATATATATTTTAAGAGCTGCAGTGTATAGATACTTACATTTACAAACTGCAGCTTTTAAATTTTTCATTACCATGGGTTTTCCACGAAATTGTGTTTTGAAGGCAAAAATATCTTCAGCCAAGCCAAGAATATTGCGATCTGTCAAAATGACAATTAAAAAAAATTAAAAGCTACGGCAATTTTCTACCGATTATTCTCCTCTCGTGTGATTTGCGAAATACCTCTTACTAAGATCAGCGAGAAGTGAAAGCCACAAGAAAAAAAATAAGCCATGGCAAAGAAATTTTAAAGAGCTGTAGTTTGTAGATCCTTACAGCAAGGACTATCGAAAAATTAAATTTTTTTGGTATTCCAAAGTACAATTTTTGGAATACCAAAAAAAATTTTCTTTTTTAAATCATGGCAATTTTCAGCCGATTATTCTCCTCTCATGTGATATGTCTAAACGTCGCATTTGCGAAATACCTCTTGCTAAAATCAGCGAGAAGTGAAAGCCACAAGAAAAGAAAAAGCCAAAAAATTTTTAAAGAGCTGTAGTTTCTAGA
Organism: Apotomis betuletana; assembly: GCA_932273695.1. Taxonomy (NCBI): domain Eukaryota; kingdom Metazoa; phylum Arthropoda; class Insecta; order Lepidoptera; family Tortricidae; genus Apotomis; species Apotomis betuletana. The sequence continues at coordinate 4,225,676 of OW026302.1, read as the reverse complement.
CAGCAGGGATTATCGAAAAGAAAATGTTTTTTAGTATTCCAAAAATTGTACGTACCCTATTTTAACATTCCGTATTAAATGGACACGTGACAGTGCGAGCTCGCCTCGGGGTAAGCGGACAAAAGGACGGTCCTTCAATATTGAAAAAGGGGTGATCAAAGCCAAACGATACGCTTTCCCATATTGTAGTCCTTTTTCTATTTCTGTTTGAACAGGTGTTTTGGGCCCGCTCGCAGTAATGTAGTTATTACTGCATTGTTCTGGCTATGGTGAATTGAGAATTTTAAATGCGTGTTGATGTTGGTCTGTTGTTTCCGTATTTACAGAGTCCGAGTTTAACTAATGTTGAGTTTGTTCATTTTTAATTTACTGAGGTTTGTGCGGCTTTCATTATACTGGACGTAATACACAGCATGTATATACGAGTACCTATACAACATATAAAATGCCAACAATTGCGGGGTACTCGAATTTATAAAAAAAAGGTTAAACAAAGTAAATTTTATGGACAGCGTGGGATTCTTGCTCAGTTTGTGCATGTTCGTTTATGATTTTATTAATTATTAATAGCTTTGAATTATTTTAAAGCATGGGATCAAACTCCCACTTGCCGTTATCGGCGGTGCAATTTGGTAGCTGTCAAGTTCATAGGGATGGGTAAAAAAATATATGATGTCGATATCGATACTTTTATTTTTTTTATACAATTTTTTAAACTAAAAATAAACATATGTTTTTTTGGATCCATGACAATCATTGATGCTGGCGGCTATTATAAAGATCATTTCGATAAAGATAAGAATAGTTTTTCTAAATTGAAATGCTCTTAAGCCGCTGCCATAGCTAAAGCTTAACGATTGTTCTCTGATGAAAATCTGATAAACTAAATTAATTTCATCGACAACAATGATGAATAATTAAAATTTTTTTTTATAAAAATGTACACGTTTTGAAAATTACATAGTCCTGTTTTATAAAATAAACACGATTAATTAGTCATTTTCACGATTTATTAGACTCTCATTATGGTAAAGAACAATTATCGACATATAGCTATGATCATCGACATATTGTAGTATTCCAAAATATTTTTTACCCATCTCTAAGAACTTGACAGCTACCAAATTGCACCGCCGATAACGGGGTCTTTATAAGGAAGCGTTCAATGCTTTAGTAATCCTATTTATATTTTTGTTTTCCATTCCAATGCAGTCTGTCTTAACGATGTGTCCAATTACTTGTTTTTTTGCAGAATTGAAGTACTTTTGAAATTGATTTTGACATTAAATCGGGATAAATATTTCCGAAATCAAAATCTATTTTTTAATATTCTATTATACATGTTAGTAAAAGACGAAAGACTCATTGGAAAAAATATTCGTAGTCAATTATGTCCGATCCTAAGAAACATGTTGTTTTAATTTCGATGAGCGCTTTTAGTATGGCGAATAGCAGTCCTCATATCACTCGTCCACGGTAAAGAGTAATGGGAAACTGGGCCCCTGGTTTCATAAATACAAAACAGCCGCGAGCGGTACATTGTGGTACAAGTTATAAGCGTTTATCTGATTGTCATCATATTTGACATGTACATTTTTGGTCAAACGCGTGATCGGTCAGGATTTCTCCACGGTAACTCGCACGGCATCGGCTAAGCCGCTCAAAAAAACCTTCATGTCAATGTAGTCTCATGTTTGCTCTTATTGCATTTGTATTGAGGGTTTTTTAACCGCTTTAAGCCGATTCCATGTGAATCTTCTTCTTAGTCGGCATCTTCATTGCTGACTTCGCTTGCTTCAGCTTTCTAACTTGAAATATTAATCATTGATACAAAGATCAAAGCTGAAAGAAAAATTTAAAAAGGAGCTACTTGGTGGAAGAGACTTGGAATCAAACCCGGTTTTTGAAATATTAATGTTCGTCACTTGATGACTTGATGCACCATGCTTTTCCACTTGTTTCGATCCTCGGCGATCTTGATGGCCTTAGGTATTGATAGGCCAGTGAGCGTCTTTACGAGATCTGACCAACGGGTAGGCGATCGACCGCGCGGCCTTTTTTCGTCAACCTGACCAATTACCATCAGCTGTTCCAGATTATCCGGGTTCCTGCGAGCGACGTGACATCCGTTTATTCATTATCACAACTCGGGATAAATTCGCCAATTCCAATGACATCTTGAGACATGTTTTATTTACGTGTTTTAGACATGTTACATAGCAAACTAAGGATTGCATAAGGCTTCATCGCTAAAAGCCGAAATCACTAATCAATATAATTTATTATTTGATTTGGTTGTAAAATGTCATCTCTATAGCAGGATCAATTCATTCGTGACGCTCTCATAGATAGATATAATAATCTTTATGGCATCCCTCAACACAAAAGAAATACCACCACAGAGAAAACTTAAAATTACAATAGAGGTAGACACACAACAGGCAGTCTTATCGCTAAAGAGCGATCTCTTCCAGACAACCTTTGGGTATAATAGCCATATTTATGACAGCCCGCGGGTGCCAGGTTTATTCTGGTTCTTCTACGGATCTCTTCATTCTCGATTTGAGGTTCTCCACAAAGCAGAATAATAAACTGTTGAAGGTCGCTAGAGTAGAGAAACGGGTGAAGAATAAAAGGTGGCGTTATTCGGCTAGCTCCACGTATTTCGGCTGAAGATGATAAGAAAGAAGTTAAGAAGTTTATAAGTTTGAATCGTCCTGCTCACACAGACATTGAGCAGGACTGTAAAGGACGGTAGGTACGACACGAACATTGAGTTTTTTAAACTTACGATTATAATACTCCGGGTACTAAGACTTGAACTTAACAAGAGATAGGCTGGCCGATATACGAATATCGATTTTGGCTACCCTAGCTGCTTTGGAAAATTGACAATTAAAAGCTTAACAAATCCTATCGCTAACGTAGGCATATAATGCTATTATTTTGGCCAAATATCATTTGAAACATTGAATTTAGCCTTAGGCCTATGCTTCGATTAAAAAATAATTAACTATAAGTTTATGACTTGCACCAAAACCTCTCTATATGTTCGCCCATTGATTTTTGCGATTCTCCGCGCAGAATATATAAATAAAAGTAAGCGAAAATGTCCGATACAATATTATTAATATTCCAGTATGTTTTATGATTGTTTAATAATTTGTTGTTGCGGATTTTTGTACGTTCTACGAAAACGAACGAATTGGCGTCGGTTTGATTTTCACAATAAGGTTTTTAAACTACAAACAGTATTACAAAAGTAACGTCTTTTCATCGTCCATTTGTCAGGAAAATTATAGAAATCGATTGTTTTGTTTTGAATATAAGTTTACTTTTGTAACTTACACGTTGTTCGAAAAGTTACGTAGTAGGTACCTGTACCATGCCGGTACCTAAACCTGTTCTAAAGTGCCAGATGCTTTTCTTATTATAAAAATAAAGACTTGTCCATAGTATTCGGAGGCAGGATTAAAAAGTTTCCCCTCAGCTGCGCCTCGGAGCCAGTGAAAGACCAGTTAGCTGCTCGCTTCTGTCAATAGTTTCATACTGTTTCAAACAACTACAGTTTTAAAATGGAAAATGACCCGAGTTTAAAGCATACCTAATGTTTCTTCTGAAATTAAGTCCTACAGACTTTTGCCAACGTTCAAACAAGACCATGTGCTGATGACACTCCTTTTTTGGGTTATCATATTATTAATAACCCAATATAAGAATATTTAATTATCAGAAGACAGCGTAACTGATAATTTCGCGTGATATCGCATTCGGAATTATGAATATTCGGAATAATGGTTTCCTTACAGAGTAAAGTTCATTATTTTATTATTCGAATAAATTTAACTTCGGAACTCTTAAGTGTTCCATAGTTCTACGCTACTAGAGCGCCATCCGCGTTTTTTGATGCTTATAAAATAATAATGTGGATATTCCACTTTAAAAAAAAGAATAGATAAATATATTATATTAAAACAGTTATTGACGTTGCTCATTTAAATAAATAATAAATAAATATCAGACAACCTCACACAAATCGATCTAGTCCAAAATTAAGCTCAACAAGGCTTATGTTATGGGTACTAGACGACGATATACATACTCATATAGATAAATATATACTTAAATACATAGAACAACCATGACCCAAGCACAAATATTCGAGTTCATCACACAAATATTTGCCCTGGCCGGGATTCGAACCCGGGACCGCTGGCTCAGTAGGCAGGTCTCTACAAACTGAGCCAACCGCGTCGTCGTCGAGATTTAGAGACGATACTCAAATGTTTAAACGCTAGTTAATTGCGGTAAAGGCATACGGGTAAGCAAAGTGCGGTCAGTCTCTTTGAGTCACAGTAAAACTTAAAAAGAACAAGTGGTCTGAGAATTAGTTTCCCCTAGTTTAATCCACGTAAAAAGGAAAATATTGTACGCGTAACGAAGGAGGTATAATAAAAAAAACGGGACTTAGGAAATTGCGTAACGTAGGTAAAATAATGAAACAAAAAATAAAATGTTATGTAAGTTTTAAATTAGCAGTGTCTGCATGTCTTAAGAGGCCTTATTCCTTTTAATATTTTTTTTTTCATATTATGACAAATATATTGATAATTTCAACCAACTGTTTGAACTGAGTAATACTTTTCCCTGAGTTGTAAATAGTAACATAGCTATTTCATGCTTTCGTTGCGTGTAGTTGAAAAAAACAGTTTTCTGTGTGAATTTTGTCAATTTCAAGTAGTTTTTGAAATAAAAATTATCAATGAAAAATTCAAACTGTACGTTTTAAATATATACCAATAAATCTCCACAGTCTTGTTCTAAGTAGTAACAATATTACTCGGGTAACGCCAAATGCCTATCAGTAATCGATGTATGCTATTATAATAATCTAAAATTGTATTGAAAATCATTTTTCTATGGAAATGGGTCATTATTTAAGAAAAAATGTTAACAGCGCGGTGAAGCAGCCGTACAGCGACATCTATTGGTAAAATTGAATATTTCGTTAAACATATAAAACTTATTGTATGTAGATATGAAGTACTCAGTACTACAAGTAACGCCCGCGGAGCGTAGGAATGACTGAGGCGGCGTGCACGTGAGGTCGCCATAATATCATCATATGTGACGTTTTCAAGCAAAAGGTACCGCTTAGGCGCTTATCATAAGGACGCGTTGCCGTGTTACTAGTATAAAGATACAAACAAATTCCGCCCTTATTGTAAGCGACAAAGTGGGCCCTTTGTCTTGAGAACGTCACCTATCGTAACGTTACGAAATAACATAACTAATTTTGTAATTTTATGAAACACGTAATGTCTGTTTTTTTTTATGTGGGTACACATTACAATTTTTATATTAAACCATTTATACAAAGATCAAAGCTCAAAGTAACGCGCTGGACCGGTAGTGCAGAGGTACCGGGTTCGATTCCCGATCTCTTCCACCAGGTAACTCATTTAAATATTTGCTTCTATATGCCCCGCCGCCGCTCTTGCATAGTAATATAGATCTTTATAGTCATATAATATAGCTGTATAAAAGATCTAATAACACTAATGACAATATCCCCAATATATCGCCATTTTAAGCAGCCGCCACCGAAACTGTGATCCCCTTAAACGTGCACATTATTAAACGTCACATAATAAATTCTGTTTCACATTCACTTTAATTGATATACAAACAAGGATGAATTAACGAGTTCACTGCGAAATTTCGCCGGTTCACATGCGCTCCATGAAATGTGGAATATTTTTTTCAGTATCGGTTCGCATTTTTCAGGTGAATCGAATTTACGATGCAGCCGGAAAATGCCGAAAATTTACGAATATAACTTTATTCACCGCGAGGACTGTGATTTGATTTGTGATGTTGCGCAAATCTGAATGAAATCTCTTGGTTGTCTTATTCAGTGTTAATTTTCATTCGTTTACCAAAAAAGTAAATATTTTTTGTATTTATGTAATATTTGGTTATGGATAAAACTTCGAGAAACCGGCATGAAGTACATTTTATTTATTTATTTAATCTTTATTGCACAAAAGAAAAACAGATCGTACAAAAGGCGGACTTAATGCCATAGGGCATTATCATTTTCTTGGAACCTATTAAAAAAAGTAAGAAATTTACCTACCTATGTATCAAAAAACAAATAAATCTGTCGACAGGAAAATGCGGTTCGGTAAAACGTGTAATGTAACGGGTAAATGTTGCAACAGTTACTTTCGTTTATGACAAATATTTGACTCCAACTGAACCTTTTACTAAATTTATTCACTAAATAAAAAAAATAAAAAAAAAAATATATATAAAATATAAACTTTTACCTAGGTACACTAGAAGGTGTCCAGAACGTTTGTGCGGGGAAGACAAACTCATAAGTCTGTTTTTGCTTCATCGTAATCAGATAAATATTTACCTGTGTCGGGTGGGAATCAAAATCTCTGTGCAAACCGGGACAGATTTAGCTTACTTTTTACCAAAAGCAACAAGCAACGTTCTCTAAAATGGACAAGCTGGTGTGAATCGGGTTCTATGGATGTCTCTGATACCTGTCAAAAATAGTATCAAATGTGGCGGCATTAGATTTTGTAAATATATATGTAGGTAAGAAAATATAGCTGCTTTTGAGATTATAATTCTTATTTCAGTAGGTATATATAATTTACTGATAAACGTATGAAGGTCATCCTCCTAGCCTTTGTCCCATTTTTTTGAGAATGAATTCTCAATCGGGGTCGGCTACCTAAATCCCAAGATGTGGCGTAGGCACTAGTTTTTACGCAAGCGACTGCCATCTGACCTTCCAACCCAGAGGGGAAACTAGGCCTTTTTGGGCTTAGGTGGTTTCCTCACGATGTTTTCCTTCACCAAAAAGCGAGTAGTAAATATCAAATGACATTCCGTACATAAGTTCCGAAAAACTCATTGGTACGGGCCGGGTTCGAACCCGCGACCTCCGGATTGAAAGTCGCATGCCCTAACCACTAGGCTACCACCGCTTGATATACGTATAAAGGTATGAGATCATAAATAGCTTTTCAATAAACAGTCTCAGCCGATTCATCTTGCCGCGCCCCACACAACAAAGGATTTTAATTCGGTTATCGTACGCTTTGTTACATATAATTCTTTATTCTATCTTCCCTTTTGACCGGGCTCATACAATTTACTTTGCAGAAAACGAGACCCTTTATGTTTTTGTGAATGAATTTTTTTGAGAATGAATTCTCAATCGGGGTCGGCTACCTAAATCCCAAGATGTGGCGTAGGCACTAGTTTTTACGCAAGCGACTGCCATCTGACCTTCCAACCCAGAGGGGAAACTAGGCCTTTTTGGGCTTAGGTGGTTTCCTCACGATGTTTTCCTTCACCAAAAAGCGAGTAGTAAATATCAAATGACATTCCGTACATAAGTTCCGAAAAACTCATTGGTACGGGCCGGGTTCGAACCCGCGACCTCCGGATTGAAAGTCGCATGCCCTAACCACTAGGCTACCACCGCTTGATATACGTATAAAGGTATGAGATCATAAATAGCTTTTCAATAAACAGTCTCAGCCGATTCATCTTGCCGCGCCCCACACAACAAAGGATTTTAATTCGGTTATCGTACGCTTTGTTACATATAATTCTTTATTCTATCTTCCCTTTTGACCGGGCTCATACAATTTACTTTGCAGAAAACGAGACCCTTTATGTTTTTGTGAATAGTAAGTAGAGGAAAATTCGTTTCGTAAGCATAAAGGTTTGCATGTAGATGGATGTTAGTTCTAATGTAATTGGGGCTCGGAAAACTAATATACAAAAATACATACGTATTTTTTACATAGCATATTATAATGCATAATGTTTACTGAACGTTTAATACAGATGTTTAGTATCTTCTTCAATCGGTCCACAATTCATTTGCCAATGTCCAATATACTGGACAAAACCTATGACCCTTTTTTGGATTTTTTTTGTGAACTGCAATCGTTTCAACTATCGAAGCCCGATGAGGCTCGAACTATGGAACTTTAGTGTTCTTTAAACTATTGATACAAAGATATCAAAGCTCAACGAAAAATTTAAATGAGTTACCTGGGGGACGAAACCGGCTATCGAACCCGGTACGGTTACCTCTGGATTCGGCTCCAGTGCGTTAACGACTTCGCTACCGGAACTCCAACCAACCTTTCGAATTTTTCCTTATTCTTCGTGTGTCGATCTTTGCATTGTTTTATTTGAAAGGATTTTACACCGTAGCGACCTCTATGTGAATACGTTAATATTCATTTATTGTTTATTTATTTATATAACCCAGTTACGTTATGTATTTTTGTATCCGACGCCATAGTCAACCAGGTGCAAACTTAACGTAAACTGAGGAAAATGATCAGTGATTAATGTGATTATATCCTCTTAAGATTTCAACTTAGCGATGTCACTCAATGCGGATCGAACAAGAACCGATATTTGACCGCAATATAGGTTGACAGGTGCCTATGGCAATAAGTACGCCTTAGTACGTTTGTTTTTAATTTGTGCAATAAAAGGCAAGATATTATTATTGCTTTGATTTGTTTTTTTTTTGTAGAACTGTTTTGATCGCCCAAAATTCCATATGAAATCTTCACTATTTTTTAATTAAATCACAACATTCGATATATGACAATTTATAAGGAGATAAGTTTGATGCACAACTAATTACTTATAGGCAAACACAGCATGCATTAGTTACTACTTGAGTACTAACATATATTATTTTTTACGCTAGAGTGAAGTTATTAAGTTTTTTGACATCAAGTGTACAGTGAGCAGTAATTATTACAGTGTTAATTTAAAATCGAAAATTTTCTGTAAGGTTAATTTTAAGGTCTAGCCACATATCACTTTGCTTATAAGCAGAGTAAATTATTACATTATTGATATTTTTAGGGTTCCGTACCCAAAGGGTAAAAACGGGACCCTATTACTGAGACTTCGCTGTCCGTCCGTCCGTCCGTCCGTCCGTCTGTCACCAGGCTGTATCTCAACAACGGTGATAGCTAGACAGTTGAAATTTTCACAGATGATGTATTTCTATTGCCGCTATAACAACAAATACTAAAAATAAAGTAAAATAAATATTTAAGGGGGGCTCCCATACAACAAACTTGTTATAGATTATATATATATGTATAGGTACGGAACCCTTCATGCGCGAGTCGGGCTCGCACTTGCCCAATTTTTTACTGAGAAGAGTGTTTATTATCCTGCGGAATTTAGGTAATGGGTCAGCGTGTACGTAGACACACTTTCGCATTTATAATACTAGCTGTGCCCCGCGGTGTTACCCGCTCATCCCACGGGAACACTAAATTTATTCGGGATGAAAGTATCCTATGTCCTTTCCCGGGTGTCAAACTATCTCCATACCAAATTTCATCTAAGTCGGTTCAGCGGTTTAAGCGTGAAGAGGTAACAGACAGACAGACACACTTTCGCATTCATAATATTAGTATGGATTAGTATGGATTAAGGTAGGGACCTAATTCTTGGCAAGTAGTTAGTCGATTGTTAGCCATACAAACAGAAGTAAAAAAAGTTTCGATGTGACACAAAACATGACCATCTTCTTCTTCTTAGTCGTTTCACTCTTTACAGAGCGGTCGTGATCAACTCGTAGTACTATTAGAGGCAGATATTGTTCGCTGTACGATTTTACGCCATTTCTCGCGATTCACAGACATTCTGGTGCACTCATGCAAAGGTCCGCCCACAGCCGATTTGATCTGGTCGGTCCATCGCATGGGTGATCTTCCACGTGATCTGGTTCCCTCCACTTTGCCCTGGACAACGAGACGCTCTATGGAGTCATTGTTTCGCCTTGAAACGTGGCCGAAAAATTTGAGAATACGTGACTGGACCAAAGCGGACAGATGCTGCTTGATGCGGAGTTCTTCACGGATGGAGGCATTGGTCCGAAATTCTGTCCATGATATTCCCAGCATTCGTCTCCAACACCACATTTCTAAAGCATCTATCTTTTTCTTCTCAATGTCTCGAAGCGTCCACGTCTTTGCAGCGTATAAAATTATGGGGAATATAAGGGTTTGCACGAGCCGGGCCACGAAAATGGCCCTTGTGATGTGTCGGTTCCTCCATACTTTCTTCAGCTTGTCCATTGCCGTTCTAGTTATCCCCATACGTCGCTTTACTTCATCTACGCAGCCGCCATTGTTAGATATTAAAGCTCCAAGGTAAATGTAGGATTGCACCACGTCGCAATTCGCAATTCTTGTCACTTCAGGCGAGTTGTTATTGGCGCGGTCTATTATCATTACTTTGGTCTTTTTGCGGTTTATCTTTAAACCAAACTCAAGGCTCACGCGTTCCATCTTCAGAAGTAGTTCTTCCATATGATGCGGACCAGACGCAAATAAGGTGGTGTCATCTGCATAGCGCAGGTTTGCGATCCTGTAGCCTCCGATCGTGACGCCATCTGTCCAGTTTTCTAGAGTTATCCGCATTATCAGCTCGGTATACACGTTAAACAGAAGTGGCGACACAATGCATCCCTGACGAACGCCCGCGCTCGGGTGGAAGTCGCTTGACAACATATCGTCTGTACGCACAGAAGCCGAACCTCTTTCATATAGTTGTCGGAGAAGGTGGATCAAATGCTTCGGAGTACCCATTTTCATAAGCGTGTTCCACATAGTTGGCCATTTCACCGAGTCGAATGCTTTTGAGAAATCAACATAGCAAATGTAAGTCGGCTTGTTGAACTCTCGAGCCTTCTCAATGATCTGGCGAACTATGAGAATCTGCTCTCGAGTGCCCTTCCCCTTCATGAATCCGGCTTGTTCCGGCGCGATTTCCTTCAACAGATACGATTTGAGTCTTTCGTTTAGAATATGTAACATTATTTTGCTCGCATGTGATATTAGGGCAATCAGTCGGTAATTGTTACAATTCTTCGTAGAACCCTTTTTATGTAAGGGAGTGAAAACCGTATGTGCCCACTCTGCCGGCCATTCTCCTGTCCGCCATATCCTATTGCAGAGAGTGTGAAAGATTTCAGTACCATGCTCTCCCAGAGCCCTCCCAGAGAGAGAGAGAGAGAGAAAAATGACCATAGAATTGGTTAATTGTCCTGTCACAACGGAATACTTTCATAGAAAAGTTATAAAATCTAGTCCTTAACCATTAGTGTAAAAGGGTTAATGCTATTAACTTACCGACACATTTAACTCTCTTGCAATTTCCTCCTTGGCATGGCCTCGTTCCCACATTCCAACTATTCTGCTCCTCTCCAACTCTGACAAATTCATATTAGGGCCTTATCACACTTGCGATTTGCGAGCGTATTTTCTATACAAATAAGCGACGCGGCGACATACAAAATACGCTCGCAAATCGCAAGTGTGATAAGGCTCTTAGCAGGCACAGGTAGTTAACACTTAGCATGAAAACGTTGTTTCACGAAGCCGATTCAGATGCAAGTGATGCAACTCAACTAATAGACTAACGTCGATGGTCAACAGATGTTGGGATTGTTGGGTCTGGTCAGGTCAAACAAAAAAAGGCCTATTTACTTATTGCTCGAGCCTAATTGGTTGTCATGAAAGAAGGCGTGAATACGTAAAATTTGGCCTGCAGACGATTTCGTTAAGAAAATGTGAACCCGTATCGTTGGGCTATCGGTACATATCCACTGACAGACTACAAGCATTTAGTAGTTAGAGCCAAGTACAGTTCTATGGAGCGGTGGGCATAAAGGTGTAATTATCTTTCGGGGAGTTCTGCTTGGTGCTCAAAACTTCATGAGACTTAGAAGCAGCGGGCAATCTATCTGGTTTCTTACGAGCTTGTACAGAAAGATTAAATCGAATGCCTCCCTACGTGCGCGAAGAGAGCTCATTATAACATATTTTAATCGGGTGTTATAAATAAGAAGTTCCATTTTTTGGGTAACCTATGGGTATTGATACCAAAGAAATCGTTTTTGGATCCGCTCAAGCCTAAGCATATGAGTCGCGTAATGAGGCGTATTAATACCAATGTTATCTCACAAGATTTCAAATGTAACCAAATCACAGCACATCTGTTAAGAATTCTCGTGAAACCGCAGACCTGCAACTTTACGTAACCACAGAGAACAAACACTATAATGTGAAATCTTATTTCAGGCTGAATCCCTTTGACTACGTTATATATCCAGAGCATTTATTCCACTATAAATAACAGACGTCAAACTATTTTTTATGATCACAGAGACACGTCTCTTATCACTTTCGACACCAGCAACCCGGTAGCCGGGCGCTCTGCTCGTAGTAAGTTTTCGCTACATACGGTTTTTCCCATGTTATCGGCTACGAGCGTAGCCCGTAGCGCTACGCGGTAGTGAATGCGTTATGCGACTTGGAAGTTTTACGGTAGAAAATTAGAATAACTACACCTAAAAAAATAGGAACCATTTTTTTTAATTAAAATTATAAATATAGGCAAAAAGATAATAATGTCATCTGTGACCGATTAGTCACGTTTAATCCATAGATTTTGTGTTTTCAGAATAATATGTCTCCCAAGTCCTCTTGAACCGCAACGGCGTTTGTGGAATGTGTAAGGTTTAATCATCACCATATCAGCTGAGAGACGTCCACTGCTGGACAAAGGCCTCCCTAAAAATTCTCCACAACGATCGGTCTCGCGCCGCCTTCATCCAATTTCTGCCCGAGATCCTAACTAGCTAGTCAGTCTACTTTATTTCCGGGCCCCGGTAAGTTTGGTGACTGTCTGAACATCTACAAGTCTATCTAAGCTTTAATACTGTGCTGGAAATCCAACTTTCTATTCACTATATTAGCATTCTTGTAGTAAACACAAACTTGAAAACATGGGTATAATTTTCTGCAGAAATATTTAGCTTTGCCTCTTAAGTCAATCTCAAAATCTTATATAAAGAGTCGCTAACGTCATTAATTCGGCAGCATTATGAAGCAGACTTAGCAGACCGCCCGGCTGGCGTCACACCGGGCACAAAACAGTAGGTCGTCCTTTATTAAGATCATATTTTAGACTAGAAGGTTCCGGTGCACTTTGACAATGCGGTTCGCGCAGTGGCGAAGCTGCTGCCTACTAAGCCGACGGTCCTGGGTTCGAGTCCAGGCAAGGGCAAATAATTGTGTGATGAACTCGAATATTTGTGCCTGGGTCACGGATGTTATACGTATTTAAGTATATTTATCTATAGCGGCAAAACTGCTGCCTACGGAGCCGGCGGTCCTGTGTTCGAATCCCGGCAAGGGCAAATAATTGTGTGATGAATTCGAATATTTATGGGTCGTGTTTGTTATATGTATTTAAGTATGTGTTTATCTATTTAAGTATGTTTATCGTCGTCTACCGTCCATAACAAGCCTACTGAATCTTACTGTGGGACTAGATCGATTTGTGTGTTTGTGTCTGATATTTATTTATTTATTACTTTATCCGCGCGGATGAAAAAAAATATCATGTGTTGCTTTTTCATAGTCGACTAAAAACAATCATCAATTATACCTGTCAGCTCTTATCCTCTACCCGTGTACCAAATACTTATATAATATGAAACCAGTTTATCCGACAAACTGAAAAACCTGCATTAACTCATTAAAAAAAAACTGTATAAATAACCTCCATACGAGTATAGTTTTTCCTTTTTATTTTTACAGAAATTACATTTTTGCGAAAATCGGGAGTTTAAATGTCCTATGCGCGATTAAATGCGCTTAAATTTTATTGTTCTTAATTTGTGATATCCACGGAAATAGTATAAAAAAAGGTTTTGTTAATAATACCTTTTTGTTGATGGCAGCAACTGTTTGTCGCTTGCTGCAAACATTATTTGCCTCTTTTGTTAAAATAACGTGTGAAAATCACGAACGTTGACAACTATTCAATTAAATCCCGCGTAAACTGAAAACACAACGGGCATTTTCTGCGTATTTGTGTATTGAAGTACTTATTTAAAAGTCGCACTCAATTTAAACAAGCCTTATATTTACCATTTCGTTGTTCGAAAGAGACTTGAGATATCTTCACTTGTTCCTGGGTCATGTTATTTATAAATGTATTTATATATTATGTATATCATCGTCTAGTCCCCATAGTACAAGCTTTGCTAAGTTTGGGACTAGGTCGATTTGTGTGAGATTGTCCCTTAATATTTATGTATTTTTTATTTATTTATGGCAAATTAAGATTATGACTAGTAAAAAATATGCTAGTAGTAAAAAGTTATGGCATACGAAATTCGAGCAAACGATAGAGAACCAACTCTTGAAAATTATTAGTTTACTGGTCATGTCTCTAACGTTGGATCAAACATACGTCGAAAAACCTAACCAGAACCCTTGGTGTAGATCAGGCAAGAGAAGGCTTCATTCTACCAAAATGTTTAAAAAACTCTTTAAATATTTGGAATATGTAGTGCATTAAATACTTGCATAATATATGCTTTTTCTAGAGCCATGAGCGTTTACCAGTAAACTAATAATTTTCAAGAGACATCTTAATTGATTTGGTTCTCTATCGTTTGCTCGAATTTCATGTAAAATAAAGCCTTCTTGCCGGTCCTAGATACACAAGGGTTCTCTATTGTTTTTCCAGATTTCATATAGAATAACCGCTTACTAGTCATAAACCATTTTTTCTCTATAAAATATGTTTTGATCCAGAATGCATTGCATACTTGCGTATGGTTTTTTAAGGTATGTCTGCTCCACCGTAGTCTTCATGAGAACCAAGCGAATGGTTTTCAAGAGACATCTCATTCGATTTATACAGCCTGTTAGCGGCATGCAGGCATTTATTAAAACTGATAATAATATGATCCATTAGTAATTGTTTGCATGTAAATTAACTGCACAATTAAATTTCTTAAAACCGCACATTCAATGTAGTGGGTGTACAGCGTAATTGTCGTTACTCATATCTCGCTGTCATTTAACACTCACTTGTCAATTTACTTTACTGTACATTACTGGCAATTAAAATTTTGTTAGAAAGTTAATAAAGCCTGAATTTAATTTAATTAATTAATTAAGGTCATGGATACGTTAAAGATCTATGTTACTTTACTCTACTTTAAGAAAAGCCTACTTGGCGGTAACACACTGTATAAACCAGTGACTTTATTGTGTCACATCAGTGTGACATTTTGGGAAAATAATATCATTTATCAGCTCGGTATCAAATGTTTTCTTATGTTCAACAGCAGGGCTAGCCGCGACTTCGCTTGTCGCGCGACTCTGCATCACCTGTCCTGCTCACACGGTATTGAAAGGAGAGTGACAGGTAGTATTTGTCGCGCGACAAAGAGTCGTGTGTCATAGTTATGCTAGACGTGCAGTTTAATATTGTCTGGCTAATGAAATATTACTCAAAGTTGTGGAAATTTAAAAAATCTGCGGCTGGTCTCACTTTGTGTAGTAGGAATTATAGTTTTGACACTAGAAAATATTTTTGATTTTCTATGCACACGTGAGATACCTGAGGAAATAAGTTAAATACATGTTGACACTCATAGTCATCTCACATAATTTCCACCACTATGTACAGTTAAAAATACATAAATACTATGCCAAATTTCAACTCAATCGGAATGTTAGAACTAGTACATAAAGTATCAAAATTATTTATAGAGGACCCACCTACTAAATTTGTTAAATCATAGACAATTGGTAATACCACAAGGAAAAATCTGTCAACATTATTTGGCTAGCCAGACTCTATTAAAGTTAACTTAAAATATGTCGCGCTACCTTCTCCTTCTGTCCTACTGTCCCTGTCGCACCTCCCGCTGGTACCCTACAGAGCAGATTTAATTAACAAGATATGGGTCTCTTTTAAACCAACTCTACCTAATTTTTGGAACATTGGAGATTAAGATTCAACGGGTTGACAAGATATTAAACAAATCCACAGTCCATTGTATAATTAATTACTTTATGCCGTATCGATAGAGGGATTGTGAAGTCTTTATAAATTAATTATAATGCGAGATTGAAGTTATGATTTAAGATAGAAATAAATACTTTTAATCGTGACGTGACCATTAAACCTAACTACATAAAGGGTGTGACTGAAATAATAATAAAAAAAATAGGTCTTGGAACGTAGCCTTACGGACTGGCTGTATGTATTTTAAACGTGTGTAGCCAATAATGTGGATTCAACTCACAGAGTCCTTTTATTTGATTGGTAAACATTTAAAAATCCCGTACCAAAATAAATGACGTCATACCTACCCCTCCATACCCCTACCGCGTGACTACCGCACTTGTTGGGTTTACAAAAACGTGCCGAACAACCATAAAACGGTCCGTAAAAAAGTGCTAAGTCCCACGAAAATCATTAATTGAAGACTTTTATACAATTCGGTACTCTAAAGTAGTTTTGTTTCTCGTTTTCGTTTCAGCGCGTTGAGCGCTTATCATCTGAACATACCTTTAATGTGAGCGATCAGTTGTATGAAGCGCCAGGAATTTACGATGCATGCCTTTGCCTCGGTGTGTATAGGTGTGTGTTTGTGAGGGCATTCGTGAATCATGCTCAATACGGGGCACGTTCGGATCGTAATTAATCATATACTTAACTAGCGACCCGCCCCGGCTTCGCACGGATATAATGCTATATTATGCATGTATTATACATATAAGCCTTCCTCTCGAATCACTCTATCTAATAAAAAAAATCCGTTTCGTAGTTTTAAATATCTAAGCAAACATAGGAACGGACAAATGACGGATTCAAAAGACGGATTTAAAATTCAGAAGAAATGTGTCAGTATTCTTTGTAATGCTGTGCGTGACGCTGGATGTGTACCTTTATTTAAAAAGCTGCGAATACTTCCTTTACTATGCCTATACATAAGGGAAGTATGTGTTTTTGTCAACACTCACCTACCATATTTTAAAAGGCGGGGTGAAGTCATGCGCAGAGGAGCTCGTCAAAAAACTCTGAGCCTACTCCATAAACCACGAGCCACCAAATCTATCTATCGCAAAAATTTATTTAATATGTGTATTACTGTGTTTAATAGCCTCCCTGAAGAAATAAAGGTACAGCAAGGAAATAGTTTTAAATACAAATTAACTGCCTGGCTCCTTGACCATTGTTTTTATAGTGTAAATAGTTATTTAGACCGTACCTGACATTTCTAGCTTAATTTTATTGTTAATTTTGTTGTTGTTATTATTATTATTATTTTGTATTTTTGACCGTTCCAGTACTTGACATTTTAATTTTCAGTTATTTTCTATGCTAGTTTTATCATTATTTTTTGTCTGACATTGTTTTTGTATCAGATCTATTTTAATTTACTATTATATTATTTTAAATTAACTGAGCGCGCTCTCATATTTGCATGCCTGCATGCAGGCCGAGTACACGGCACGTTGTATGAAACATAAGACCTGTTACTGTATATTTACTGTACTTCTGCAAATAAATAATTTTGACTTTTTGACTTTTGACAGACAGACAGACAGCAGGAAGCGACTTTCTTTGATACTATGTAGTGATAATACCGCATGGCTTCGGTGCCTGCAATGGTCACTCATTTCAATAAAATAATTTTAACTGTTTATCATATTTTATTTTCATATACCAGAACTTCAGACGGTTTACAGTTTCCGTCGCTCAAACGAAATAATTATATTTATCCACCTGGTACGTTCCGATACCTGAGGATCTGTCCGTTCCCGAAAATTTTTTTTTGGTTATTTAAGTACCCTTGCATATTTCTAAAACTCCGAATTAATACTACTTTTTATAAAGGCAAAAGCTTGTGGGTGTGCTTATGTGTATGTTTGTTACTTCTTCTGTTGGACCAATTTTGATAAATTTTGGTATGAAGGTAGCTGACACCCTACTAGCCTATGTAGGCTACTTTTTATCCCGAAAAAATGTAGGGTCCCCGTGGGATGAGCGGGTAACACCGCGTACCGCAGCTAGTAGTTGCGAACACAAAAATTTAAATTACAATATGTTGACAAATTTTGATAACAGTAATTTGATGCTAGGTGCATACTACGGTAAATGGGTAATGATGCAACTTTTCAAGTCTTGTTTTTTTTTATACCTAGATAAAGTTATAGATTTTTCAGTAGGTTTAAAAAAAATAAGATGAAAATGTTTTGCCCGCTTTGTGCAGATGAGAGAGAATAATTCCTACGTAGAAAAATATATATATTTTTAAAGATTTCATCTATTCCCCATTGTATTTCCTTTATTATCAAATTAATAAAAGTAACGCTCCCCAGATTAGTCTAGTACTTCGTGTCATAAACCGATTCCCATCAGCGTTTGCCAGATTAATTGCAGAAGCATTCTCCGTGCGGCTTGCGGCCGGTATGTCAATGAAATCAATTACCGACGCTATCCTAGACACATTGTCGATAGATTAGTGCCCACGTATGCCCACACTAACCGTAAGTTAATAGGTGCGAGGGAATGCGTTCATGTCGGCAATGCCGGCATGCATGGGATGACGTAAATAAGCGACAGAGCGTCATCGTAGACATCTATTCCACAATATAAAACAGTGAAATCGATCACTTCGGTATCTTCGGTATCGAATCAATCGGTAACTTACATTTTCGTTGATTGGTTAGAAGTGATAGTGAAAAGTGTTACACTGTACCGATCCATAAACAATGATATTATGTATTTCAACGGTCTGTTTTTGAATTATAGATACACTTTTTTTTTTTAAGTCTCGGAATCCTTAATATTGATAGCTTTGGAGCTATCATTTATTGTAAATTCAAAAATGGCCAAAATTGTCCTTACGTAATGAATGAATGGCCCCTTAGGCTCTAATTTATTCAGGAATATCCAATACATTTCAAAATGCGTCACTAGTTCACAGATAACTATGTAACAAATACCGACATTGTTACCCCAGATCACCTCAGGAGTAATTTATGTCTAATAAGAATTTTACCACCCAAAAGTAGTAAAACTTTATGAAGAATAGTGCACTAAAATACTGTTTTAAGCAGGATTAATAAATTGAGGATATGATTTCACTGATGCTACTATGTATTTTTAATTAAAGACTTAAAGAGGTTTTATTGATTATGAATACGGCGTTGGTTAACTATGTACACTGTTAAAAATTTTCAGGGAATTTTACACAAAAGTGAGGGCAACTTTCGTTGCCCTCACTTTTTTGTGTTTTTACATAATTATGTAATTTTACAGGGCTATGTAATTTTACATAATTAACGATTTTACATATATGTAAAATTACATAAAGAAAATTTTACATATTTGTCAGTTATGTAAAATTACATAAATGTAATTTTACATATCTGTCAGATATGTAAAATTACATAAAATGTAATTTCACATAACTGAAACTGTCAGATATGTAAAATAATATTTTATGTAATTTTACATACCTCTTCATGTAAATTCTAGGATATGTAAAATTTTTATTTATGTAATTTTACATAGACGTTAATTATTTTTACATTTTTCCGGTACTATTACTGAAATATTATGTGTTTTTAGTACATATGTTTTCTGTAAAACTACATGTAGTTTCTGTGATATTAATGATATTTTATGGATTTTTACATTTATTCTGTATTGTTACAGAAATATTATGTGTTTTTTGTACATATGTTTTCTGTAAAACTACATGTAGTTTCTGTGTTATTAATGTTTTTTTGTTGATTTTTACATTTATTCTGTAATGTTACAGAAATCTTATGTGTTTTTTGTACATATATTTTCTGTAAAACTACATGTAGTTTCTGTGTAAATACTGTTTATTTGTGGATTTTTACATTTATTCTGTAATGTTACAGAAATATTATGTGTTTTTTGTACATATATTTTCTGTAAAACTACATGTAGTTTCTGTGTAAATACTGTTTATTTGTGGATTTTTACATTTATTCTGTAATGTTACAGAAATATTATGTGTTTTTTGTACATATATTTTCTGTAAAACTACATTTAGTTTCTGTGTAAATACTGTTTATTTGTGGATTTTTACATTTATTCTGTAATGTTACAGAAATCTTATGTGTTTTTTGTACATATATTTTCTGTAAAACTACATGTAGTTTCTGTATTTTTAATGTTTGTTTGTGGATTTTTACATTTATTCTGTAATGTTACAGAAATATTATGTGTTTTTTGTACATTTATTTTCTGTAAAACTACATGTAGTTTCTGTGTAAATACTGTTTATTTGTGGATTTTTACATTTATTCTGTAATATTACTGAAATACTATGTGGTTTTTTTACAGATATTGTATGTAAAACTACACGTAGTTTGTGTTTTATTAATGATTTTATTATGTAATTTCACATACATTCAGTAATATTACTGAATCCATTTATGTATTTTTACCTAAAGAAAATGTATTTTTAAGTAAGGGTAAGGTAAAATTACATGTTTATTATGCATTATTAACAATAAAATTAGTTAGTTTTACATGTAACTGTAAAATATTTTCTGTAAAATTTAATAATAATTCGGTTATATTTACATAATATCTGTAATTCTCGGGATTTAGTTTTTTTTTGCCAGAATTCTTTTTCTACGTATTTAAATTAGTGCAGTTGTATTAATCAAAATATATATGAAAAAGAAAACACTGGGAAACAATAAACTGGAAAGATTACTGATCTTGGTATAATCGTAGCTTCTGTATATAAGAACTATCCACCTATATAACATAATTACAGGGGTGATATGTACTCTTTATAAAATGCGTAGTCACACAGCAGTCAAATAAAAATACTGCTTTATGATTAACTTACTTGCTTTGAGGATACACATTTTACAAGTATTACATATATCCCCTGTAATTTTGTTATAGGTGGACAGTTTCTATACAGAAGATACGATTATATCCAGATCAGTAATCTTCATAGTTAATTATTTCCCAGTGTTTTTGTTACATATATATTTCGATTAATACTATTGCACTATTAAAATACATAAAGAAGAACGTCTGTCAAAAAACCTAAATCCCGATAATTACAGACATTATATAAATCTACCGAATTATTATTAAATTTTACAGAAAATATTTTACAGTTACATGTCACATTAACTAATTTATAGTTATAATAATGCACACCAAAACAAGTAACCTGAAAAAAAAAAACAAATTAAAAAGTAGTAAATCAATTTATTGTCATACAAAGATTAATATAAACAATACACATAACTGGAAGTTATATATTATAACACCTTTTTTACAATGAAATACAGTGATTGAAATTGTAATTAATTAAGCATTCGATTATATTTGAAATATTGATATGTGACTTGTAAAATGCATTTGCTTTTATTAATAAATTATCTGTATCTGTATCTGAATCCCCTTTACTTAAATCTAGTTTCAGTTAATAAGGTCAACGTCTTTCTAGCGGTAGCGAATGCGCAGTAACGTTATATCATATCAAATATACCGGGTGTTTCCTGTAATAGAAGCGATAAATTAAAACATAGATTCTTCGCTTGAAACTGGACAACATTTGTTAAGCAACTTCTGAAAACAACGTGTAAAAAAGGATATTTTGTAGAATAATGTTTAGACAAAGAAGCAATGTATTGCGAAATGTCCGATATTAGTAGAGTGACAGCTATGTCAATGCTCAGGGAATGTCAATGTTGGACGACGTACATTGAAAACACTATCTAGTTTGTTTGAAATAATAAAATTCTGAGAACTGACTTTTTTTTAAAGTTGCTGAACAAATGTTGTTCAATTTGAAGAGTAGAATCTATATTTTAATTTATTGCTCCTTTTACAGGAAACACCTGGTATTACATATTGCGAGTGTATTGCAACATATAAAAGAATCAGCCTTATTGTTATCGTGTTAGTAAGAATTTTCGACTATTTTTTTATTTCGTCTTCACATAACGACACGTTGATTCTTTTAACATGCAACATTAACTAATTTATCGTTATAATAATGCACACCGAAACAAGTAATTTATAGTTAAAATTAATTAGGTATCTGAGGTGGCTGACTAGAATTAATAAACTGGTAAGGTAATACAATTTGAACCTTCTAGAGAGTGAAATCACTATTTGAACAGATTCTTTAGAATTTCCTTGCAGCCACCTTAAACATACAAACTGAAATACAAAACAAAGTAAAACGATCAATTTATTGTCTTACAATAATAACAATAACAAAAATGAACAATACAAATAATTGAAGTTATATACTATAACTTTTTACAAGGTAATAATATAAATTATTTTGATATAGATAATGTTAAATATTACATTTCAGTTTAGAAAACTGTTACATTAAATCATCAGAAGTGTTAAATCATGGGTCGAAAATTAAGCCGTCTAACGTGGAGCGACTAACTAAATTCTCTTGCCACTACAACTTTAAAACTAGATAAATGGGTAATTGTAACAATTAAGGGAGAATTGCTCTATGCCGATAGTCACGAACTAAGGCTTTAAAACAGAAATTAGGTTTAAAGACCTTTGTTTTCTCATAAGAATACATGAATATTCACTTACATGAGAATCTTAACATGCAACTAGGTATCTTAATCGGTGAGCGCACACTTATAAGAAAAAATATAATACACACACTTAAAACTAAATACAATACACTTATTTAAGTATAACTTAATTTAAAGGTAATAATTAGTTTCATATTTAGATCATAAAAAAACTATGTAGAATGCGAGGGGGTTTGGCTGTAATAGTGGTATATATATTGATAGGCTCCTGTTCCCCAGCTCAAGGGTCACGGACCCTTTCAGGCACCTTAAGCCGGTGAACTTGAGCTAAGATCATAAAAAACTATGTAGAATGCGAAGGGGTTTGGCTGTAATAGTGGTATATATATATATATATATATATATATATATATAGGCTCCTGTTCCCCGGCTAAAGGGTCACGGACCCTTTCAGGCACCTTTAGCCGGTGAACCTGAGCTAAGTACATAACGTCTCCGCCTGCTTAGGGGGAGACGTGTGAAATCATGGGTCGGAGATTAAGCGTCCTAACGTAAAACGGCTAACTTAACCTCCTTCCCACTACAGCTAAAAACTAGATTAATGTGTAAATAACATCAAGGGCAGGTCGTCTTCGCCAAGTTCGGGGTAATTGTAACCATTAAGGGAGAATTGCTCTATGCCGATAGTCACGAACTAAGGCTTTAAAACAGAAATTATCGCACAAATACAAAAAAAACTAAGTAGAATGCGAGGGGGTTTGGCTGTAATAGTGGTATATATATATATATAGGCTCCTGTTCCCCGGCTCAAGGGTCACGGACCCTTTCAGGCACCTTTAGCCGGTGAACCTGAGCTAAGATCATAAAAAAACTATGTAGAATGCGAGGGGGTTTGGCTGTAATAGTGGTATATATATTGATAGGCTCCTGTTCCCCGGCTCAAGGGTCACGGACCCTTTCAGGCACCTTAAGCCGGTGAACCTGAGCTAAGATCATAAAAAAACTATGTAGAATGCGAGGGGGTTTGGCTGTCATAGTGGTATATATATATATATATACAGGCTCCTGTTCCCCGGCTAAAGGGTCACGGACCCTTTCAGGCACCTTTAGCCGGTGAACCTGAGCTAAGATCATAAAAAACTATGTAGAATGCGAAGGGGTTTGGCTGTAATAGTGGTATATATATTTTATTATTATTTCAGTGAAACACTGGGAGAAATGCCTGTATTCAAGGTATGGTGTAACAGTTTTAAGACGAAGAAAATAGTTTTGATAAAGGAATATTCCAAAGCAGAAATAATTCAAAAAGGTAATCTTATAAATTATTTTGATACAGATAATGTAAAATACCTAACTAACACTTTTTAGTTTAGATATCTGTAGATTATATCCCATCAAAATCCTAGTACTCTATGCCATTATGAGTTTAACAATAATTGCCATAATGTCACTATGATGAGTCGTTGCGACAGGGTAAGATTTTTGAGATGAGATCATGAGACGTCCGCGTCTACATCGCCATGCCGTCTCTGCTGAAGCACCTATATCCAGCAACTAAGCACAAAATAGTTGGACTAGTAAGTTCGCTTATACTTTTTTTATTCACCGTTTCTCCCTTGACCCCTAGCCTAAAGAAAGATCAACAGACAGTTTCCAATCTCCTATAAAATGTAAAAGACTTACTATGGCTGTATATTTTTCTTTTTTAACAGAGTTTAAAAAAAGAGGATATCAATTGTATATACTGTTAAATTGTAAAAATAACATTATCTTCTTGATTGCAGCCAATGAAAAGAATATCTTCGGTAGTAAGATTTTTCTGTTAGACGGAACAGAAGTTGAAGACGATGAAATTCTTGTAGAATTAGAAAAGGACGTTCTAATTATAGGAGATAGTTGGAAACCCGACCACAGGGATGACCAGAGTGCACACGCGACTGAATCTGCAAAGACTATTCCTAATTCGCCAACGTCCACTATAGTCAGCAAAACTACCTACAAGATCAATGTAAAAGAACAGTTGCAAAGAGCTGATGAGAAACATGTATTCAATTTGAACTACGAGGAAAGTATGAATGGCAAATGGTCTAAAAAGTTGTCAAGCAAGTACTTGGTTTGGCTGTATTAGTGGTATAAATATTGATAGGCTCCTGTTCCCCGGCTAAAGGGTCACGGACCCTTTCAGGCACCTTTAGCCGGTGAACCTGAGCTAAGATCATAAAAAACTATGTAGAATGCGAGGGGGTTTGGCTTTAATAGTGGTAAATATATTGATAGGCTCCTGTTCCCCGGCTCAAGGGTCACGGACCCTTTCAGGCACCTTAAGCCGGTGAACCTGAGCTAAGATCATAAAAAACAGCATTTATAAGTGCTTCCACCAGCCGAATGAGTCGTCAGAATCCTCACGAAAAAGCCTTATGTTTGTGATCCTAATTCCTGTCTGCGAACTAACAGTAAAATATATCGGAAGGGTTGACAAGAGATTCCGACCAAAAAAGCTCAAGTCCTGCTGAAGAACCTTGGCATCCATCGAGTCCGCGTGGTCGTCGCTGGAAACGATGGCGTCGAGGCCTACGGTTACAGCATTTTTTCAGATCAACTTCTTAAGTCTTTCAGTAACTGTCATGGAGGGGTCGTCTCCGCCTGCTTAGGGGGAGACGTGTGAAATCATGGGTCAGAGATTAAGCGTCCTAACGTAAAACGGCTTACTTAACCTCCTTCCCACTACAGCTAAAAACTAGATTAATGTGTAAATAACACACAGACAACCCCCACTATACGGAGCATGTAAGGTGACCCGCGCGCACCAACGATATGGTACGGCAGAACATTAAAGTATCAACACGGCGGCCACTTTTTAGTTGCGTCCATGTTTATGAGGTCTCTCTACACCACTTAACACTACGATTTACCATGTTATTTATTTGATTTCTTTTTTCGTTGACGTACGCATGGTACATATACAAGGACGCAACTAAACGGTGGCCGCCGTGTTGATATTTAATGTTCTGCCGTACCATGTCGTTGGTGCGCGCGGGTCGCCTGACATGCTCCGTCTAGTGGTGGTTGTCTGTGAAATAACATCAAGGGAAGGTCGTCTTCGCCAAGTTCGGGGAAGGCGCGTTAAATCATGGGTCGAAAATTAAGCTGTCTAACGCGGAGCGACTAACTAAATTCTCTTGCCACTACAACTTTAAAACTAAGATAAATGGGTAATTGTAACCATTAAGGGAGAATCGTCCTTGCCGATTAAAATCCTACTACTATAGTACTGCCAGCAGCGCTATTCAAGATTTTACTATTTCTAACGAATTAGACGATTAAAGCGTGAATATATCCGAAGGGTTGACAAGAGTTTCCGACCAAAGAAGCTCAAGTCCTGCTGAAGAACCTTGGCATCCATCGAGTCCGCGTGGTCGTCGCTGGAAACGATAGCGTCGAGGCCTACGGTTACAGCATTTTTTCAGATCAACTTCTTAAGTCTTTCAGTAACTGTCATGGAGGGGTCGTCTCCGCCTGCTTAGGGGGAGACGTGTGAAATCATGGGTCAGAGATTAAGCGTCCTAACGTAAAACGGCTTACTTAACCTCCTTCCCACTACAGCTAAAAACTAGATTAATGTGTAAATAACATCAAGGGCAGGTCGTCTTCGCCAAGTTCGGGGTAATTGTAACCATTAAGGGAGAATTGCTCTATGCCGATAGTCACGAACTAAGGCTTTAAAACAGAAATTATCGCACAAATACAAAAAAAACTAAGTAGAATGCGAGGGGGTTTGGCTGTAATAGTGGTATATATATTGATAGGCTCCTGTTCCCCGGCTCAAGGGTCACGGACCCTTTCAGGCACCTTTAGCCGGTGAACCTGAGCTAAGATCATAAAAAACTATGTAGAATGCGAGGGGGTTTGGCTGTAATAGTGGTATATATATTGATAGGCTCCTGTTCCCCGGCTCAAGGGTCACGGACCCTTTCAGGCACCTTAAGCCGGTGAACCTGAGCTAAGATCATAAAAAAACTATGTAGAATGCGAGGGGGTTTGGCTGTAATAGTGGTATATATATTGATAGGCTCCTGTTCCCCGGCTCAAGGGTCACGGACCCTTTCAGGCACCTTTAGCCGGTGAACCTGAGCTAAGATCATAAAAAACTATGTAGAATGCGAAGGGGTTTGGCTGTAATAGTGGTATATATATATATACAGGCTCCTGTTCCCCGGCTAAAGGGTCACGGACCCTTTCAGGCACCTTTAGCCGGTGAACCTGAGCTAAGTACATAACGTCTCCGTCTGCTTAGGGGGAGACGTGTGAAATCATGGGTCAGAGATTAAGCGTCCTAACGTAAAACGGCTTACTTAACCTCCTTCCCACTAAAACTTAGAAAAACTAGATTAATGTGTAAATAACACATCACAGACAACCCCTACTAGATTATTTACTAACAATTTTGATAATTTCCCACCTCTTCTTCACAACAATATTTATTGGACCTTACAAATAGTCAATTCACCCATTAACTTATATAAATATTGTATTATTATTTCAGTGAAACACTGGGAGAAATGCCTGTATTCAAGGTATGGTGTAACAGTTTTAAGACGAAGAAAATAGTTTTGATAAAGGAATATTCCAAAGCAGAAATCATTCAAAAAGGTAATCTTATAAATTATTTTGATACAGATAATGTAAAATACCTAACTAACACTTTTTAGTTTAGATATCTGTAGATTATATCCCATCAAAATCCTAGTACTCTATGCCATTATGAGTTTAACAATAATTGCCATAATGTCACTATGATGAGTCGTTGCGACAGGGTAAGATTTTTGAGATGAGATCATGAGACGTCCGCGTCTACATCGCCATGCCGTCTCTGCTGAAGCACCTATATCCAGCAACTAAGCACAAAATAGTTGGACTAGTAAGTTCGCTTATACTTTTTTTATTCACCGTTTCTCCCTTGACCCCTAGCCTAAAGAAAGATCAACAGACAGTTTCCAATCTCCTATAAAATGTAAAAGACTTACTATGGCTGTATATTTTTCTTTTTTAACAGAGTTTAAAAAAAGAGGATATCAATTGTATATACTGTTAAATTGTAAAAATAACATTATCTTCTTGATTGCAGCCAATGAAAAGAATATCTTCGGTAGTAAGATTTTTCTGTTAGACGGAACAGAAGTTGAAGACGATGAAATTCTTGTAGAATTAGAAAAGGACGTTCTAATTATAGGAGATAGTTGGAAACCCGACCACAGGGATGACCAGAGTGCACACGCGACTGAATCTGCAAAGACTATTCCTAATTCGCCAACGTCCACTATAGTCAGCAAAACTACCTACAAGATCAATGTAAAAGAACAGTTGCAAAGAGCTGATGAGAAACATGTATTCAATTTGAACTACGAGGAAAGTATGAATGGCAAATGGTCTAAAAAGTTGTCAAGCAAGTACTTGGTTTGGCTGTATTAGTGGTATAAATATTGATAGGCTCCTGTTCCCCGGCTAAAGGGTCACGGACCCTTTCAGGCACCTTTAGCCGGTGAACCTGAGCTAAGATCATAAAAAACTATGTAGAATGCGAGGGGGTTTGGCTTTAATAGTGGTAAATATATTGATAGGCTCCTGTTCCCCGGCTCAAGGGTCACGGACCCTTTCAGGCACCTTAAGCCGGTGAACCTGAGCTAAGATCATAAAAAACAGCATTTATAAGTGCTTCCACCAGCCGAATGAGTCGTCAGAATCCTCACGAAAAAGCCTTATGTTTGTGATCCTAATTCCTGTCTGCGAACTAACAGTAAAATATATCGGAAGGGTTGACAAGAGATTCCGACCAAAAAAGCTCAAGTCCTGCTGAAGAACCTTGGCATCCATCGAGTCCGCGTGGTCGTCGCTGGAAACGATGGCGTCGAGGCCTACGGTTACAGCATTTTTTCAGATCAACTTCTTAAGTCTTTCAGTAACTGTCATGGAGGGGTCGTCTCCGCCTGCTTAGGGGGAGACGTGTGAAATCATGGGTCAGAGATTAAGCGTCCTAACGTAAAACGGCTTACTTAACCTCCTTCCCACTACAGCTAAAACCTAGATTAATGTGTAAATAACATCAAGGGCAGGTCGTTTTCGCCAAGTTCGGGGTAATTGTTACCATTAAGGGAGAATTGCTCTATGCCGATAGTCACGAACTAAGGCTTTAAAACAGAAATTATCGCACAAATACAAAAAAAACTAAGTAGAATGCGAGGGGGTTTGGCTGTAATAGTGGTATATATATTGATAGGCTCCTGTTCCCCGGCTCAAGGGTCACGGACCCTTTCAGGCACCTTTAGCCGGTGAACCTGAGCTAAGATCATAAAAAACTATGTAGAATGCGAGGGGGTTTGGCTGTAATAGTGGTATATATATTGATAGGCTCCTGTTCCCCGGCTCAAGGGTCACGGACCCTTTCAGGCACCTTAAGCCGGTGAACCTGAGCTAAGATCATAAAAAAACTATGTAGAATGCGAGGGGGTTTGGCTGTAATAGTGGTATATATATTGATAGGCTCCTGTTCCCCGGCTCAAGGGTTACGGACCCTTTCAGGCACCTTTAGCCGGTGAACCTGAGCTAAGTACATAACGTCTCCGCCTGCTTAGGGGGAGACGTGTGAAATCATGGGTCGGAGATTAAGCGTCCTAACGTAAAACGGCTAACTTAATTTCCTTCCCACTACAACTAAAAACTAGATTAATGTGTTAATAACATCAAGGGAAGGTCGTCTTCGCCAAGTTCGGGGAAGGCGCGTTAAATCATGGGTCAAAAATTAAGCTGTCTAACGCGGAGCGACTAACTAAATTCTCTTGCCACTACAACTTTAAAACTAAGATAAATGGGTAATTGTAACCATTAAGGGAGAATCGTCCTTGCCAATTAAAATCCTACTACAATAGTACTGCCAGCAGCGATATTCAAGATTTTACTATTTCTAACGAATTAGACGATTAAAGCGCGAAATAATATATTTCTCTTCGAACAACACTGGTGCAGCAGTTTAAAGACGATGAAAATAGTTTCAATTAACGAGTATTCCATAATAATAGAAATAATTCAAAAAGGTAATTTTATAAATTATTTTGATGTAATAGATAATGTTCAATAATACATTTTAGTTTAGATACTGTAGATTAAATCATCAGTAGTGTTAAATCATGGGTCGAAAATTAAGCCGTCTAACGTGGAGTAATTAAGCAAGGAACGAAATTCTGAAGGAAATAATGTAATCAATATAATAGATATACCTCATCACTTTGGTACATGTGTGATATATCTTCTTTAAAATATACAGCAATCAGCCGTATATTATCTATGAAATCATTGCCGTTGTTTGCGCTTTCTTCGAGACTAAAACTTTCAACCGCTCGTTCAATGCCGCAGTTTTAGTTTGAAAAACTTCCATACACTCACAGAATTCAAGGCACAAAGACAATCAAAGTGCGAAATCATATATATATCTTCGAACAACACCGGCAACTCTTCAACAATACTTGGTATCGCAGGTGTCGAGTTCAGAAATTTCCTCTGCTGTGAATAGGTTTCTTGCATGTATAATTCAACTCGTACAAGAGGTCTTGGAAACCTGACCACAGGGATGATCAGAGTGCAAACGCGACTGAATCTGCAACGACTATCTAATTCGCCAACGTCCACTATAGTCAGCAATATCAGTGAATGGAGCACAAATAGCACTGTGTTAGACATTTCCTACTACAAATTACTACGATAATTATTACAAATTATCTGTGGTAGAAATTTCATGTTTGTAACCCGATGCGCACAATTATGTAAGAAAACACCGGACTAACAACTCTACTAGAAGGACGTACTGGCCTTTACACAATTACTTCGG
Organism: Apotomis betuletana; assembly: GCA_932273695.1. Classification (NCBI taxonomy): domain Eukaryota; kingdom Metazoa; phylum Arthropoda; class Insecta; order Lepidoptera; family Tortricidae; genus Apotomis; species Apotomis betuletana. The sequence goes on along the minus strand of OW026302.1, from coordinate 4,195,319 downwards.
TCTAGGTATATTTAATAATTGTGACAATCACAAAATTCACAACACAACACAACGACACGACGCTTCACTGGCGGATCTAGAAGACAAAATGGCAAAATTTATCGCAAAAATTCCTTAAAAAGCTATGTAGAATGCGAGGGGGTTTGGCTGTAATAGTGGTCACGAAAAAGCCTGATGTTTGTGATCCTATCCTAATTCCTGTCTGCGAACTAACAGTAAAATATATCCGAAGGGTTGACAAGAGTTTCCGACCAAAGAAGCTCAAGTCCTGCTGAAGAACCTTGGCATCCATCGAGTCCGCGTGGTCGTCGCTGGAAACGATGGCGTCTAGGCCTACGGTTACAGCATTTTTTTAGATCATCTTTGTAAGTCTTTCAGTAACTGTCATGGAGGGGTCGTCTCCGCCTGCTTAGGGGGATACGTGTGATATCATGGGTCAGAGATTAAGCGTCCTAACGTAAAACGGCTTACTTAACCTCCTTCCCACTACAGCTAAAACCTAGATTAATGTGTAAATAACACATCACAGACAACCCCTACTAGATTATTTACTAACAATTTTGATAATTTCCCACCTCTTCTTCACAACAATATTTATTGGACCTTACAAATAGTCTGACCGAAATTCACCCTTTAACTTATATCAATATTTTATTATTATTTCTGTGAAACACTGGGAGAAATGCCTGTATTCAAGGTATGGTGTAACAGTTTTAAGACGAAGAAAATAGTTTTGATAAAGGAATATTCCAAAGCAGAAATAATTCAAAAAGGTAACCTTATAAATTATTTTGATATAGATAATGTAAAATACCTAACTAACACTTTTTAGTTTAGATATCTATCTGTAGATTATATCCCATCAAAATCCTAGTACTCTATGCCATTATGAGTTTAAGGGAGAATTGCTCTATGCCGATAGTCACGAACTAAGGCTTTAAAACGGAAATTATCGCACATATACAAAAAAAACTAAGTAGAATGCGAGGGGGTTTGGCTGTAATAGTGATATATATATATATAGGCTCCTGTTCCCCGGCTCAAGGGTCACGGACCCTTTCAGGCACCTTTAGCCGGTGAACCTGAGCTAAGATCATAAAAAACTATGTAGAATGCGAGGGGGTTTGGCTGTAATAGTGGTATATATATTGATAGGCTCCTGTTCCCCGGCTCAAGGGTCACGGACCCTTTCAGGCACCTTTAGCCGGTGAACCTGAGCTAAGTACATAACGTCTCCGCCTGCTTAGGGGGAGACGTGTGAAATCATGGGTCGGAGATTAAGCGTCCTAACGTAAAACGGCTAACTTAATTTCCTTCCCACTACAACTAAAAACTAGATTAATGTGTTAATAACATCAAGGGCAGGTCGTCTTCGCCAAGTTCGGGGAAGGCGCGTTAAATCATGGGTCGAAAATTAAGCTGTCTAACGCGGAGCGACTAACTAAATTCTCTTGCCACTACAACTTTAAAACTAAGATAAATGGATAATTGTAACCATTAAGAATTTTTTCAGATAAACTTTTTAGTGTGCGTCAGAATGACTGACCAAAATGGCAGATCAATGTTAGACTACCATCAGCATTCACTACCTATTTACTACCGGTTGAAAGTTTAGTCTCGAAGAAAGCCCGCGAACAGAGCGCTCACAACGGCAATGATTTCATAGATAATATACGGCTGATTGCTGTATATTTTAAGTAAAATATATCCGAAGGGTTGACAAGAGTTTCCGACCAAAGAAGCTCAAGTCCTGCTGAAGAACCTTGGCATCCATCGAGTCCGCGTGGTCGTCGCTGGAAACGATGGCGTCTAGGCCTACGGTTACAGCATTTTTTTAGATCATCTTTGTAAGTCTTTCAGTAACTGTCATGGAGGGGTCGTCTCCGCCTGCTTAGGGGGATACGTGTGATATCATGGGTCAGAGATTAAGCGTCCTAACGTAAAACGGCTTACTTAACCTCCTTCCCACTACAGCTAAAACCTAGATTAATGTGTAAATAACACATCACAGACAACCCCTACTAGATTATTTACTAACAATTTTGATAATTTCCCACCTCTTCTTCACAACAATATTTATTGGACCTTACAAATAGTCTGACCGAAATTCACCCTTTAACTTATATCAATATTTTATTATTATTTCTGTGAAACACTGGGAGAAATGCCTGTATTCAAGGTATGGTGTAACAGTTTTAAGACGAAGAAAATAGTTTTGATAAAGGAATATTCCAAAGCAGAAATAATTCAAAAAGGTAATCTTATAAATTATTTTGATATAGATAATGTAAAATACCTAACTAACACTTTTTAGTTTAGATATCTATCTGTAGATTATATCCCATCAAAATCCTAGTACTCTATGCCATTATGAGTTTAAGGGAGAATTGCTCTATGCCGATAGTCACGAACTAAGGCTTTAAAACGGAAATTATCGCACATATACAAAAAAAACTAAGTAGAATGCGAGGGGGTTTGGCTGTAATAGTGGTATATATATTGATAGGCTCCTGTTCCCCGGCTCAAGGGTCACGGACCCTTTCAGGCACCTTTAGCCGGTGAACCTGAGCTAAGATCAAAACGTCTCCGCCTGCTTAGGGGGAGACGTGTGAAATCATGGGTCGAAAATTAAGCTGTCTAACGCGGAGCGACTAACTTAATTCTCTTGCCACTACAATTTTAAAAGTAGATAAATGGGTAATTGTAACCATTAAGGGAGAATCGTCCTTGCCGATTTTGTGTCGCAGGTGTCGAGTTTAGAAATTTGCTCTGCTGTGAATAGGTTTCTTGCATGTATAATTCAACTCGTACCTCCTCTCTATCCTTTATGCGAGAATTCGATTTAAGCCAGTCCTTTTTATGTTCTAAAGTCTCAAGATCAGCAGTATCAGCATCACTAGGCTGCCATTCCTTGCAGCCAGCACTCAAATTCATAAGTTTTCTAGTTTTCTTTCTTGATCCCAAGCCGTCATCACATACACCTCTCTTTAATTTATTCGGCCTTTGGAGATAATGAACTCTTTCTTCAATTTTTTTGAAAATTGTGTAGCAGCCTGTTCCAATTAGTTCTTTTGTATCAGCATCTCTATCATATAATTGCGGAAATTTATCACACAAATCCTTTGCAACTGTTCTATACATTGATCTTGTAGGTAGTTTTGACTGTTGGAGTACTTCATCCGTTAAGATTCTCACGATAGTGTTGACGTCCGTATTGGAAACCGGTTCAAGATCATTCAATTTTTTTAAAAGCGACGTTGGTAATTTGTCGTAGGTAATGTCTAACACAGTGCTATTTGTGCTCCATTCGCTGGTATTGCTGACTATAGTGGACGTTGGCGAATTAGGAATAGTCGTTGCAGATTCAGTCGCGTGTGCACTCTGATCATCCCTGTGGTCAGGTTTCCAACTATCTCCTATAATTAGAACGTCCTTTTGTAATTCTACAAGAATGTCATCGTCTTCCACAAGAGTTTCCGACCAAAGAAGCTCAAGTCCTGCTGAAGAACCTTGGCATCCATCGAGTCCGCGTGGTCGTCGCTGGAAACGATGGCGTCTAGGCCTACGGTTACAGCATTTTTTCAGATCATCTTTGTAAGTCTTTTAGTAACTGTCATGGAGGGGTCGTCTCCGCCTGCTTAGGGGGATACGTGTGATATCATGGGTCAGAGATTAAGCGTCCTAACGTAAAACGGCTTACTTAACCTCCTTCCCACTACCGCTAAAAACTAGATTAATGTGTTAATAACATCAAGGGCAGGTCGTCTTCGCCAAATTCGGGGAAGGCGCGTTAAATCATGGGTCGAAAATTAAGCTGTCTAACGCGGAGCGACTAACTTAATTCTCTTGCCACTACAATTTTAGAACTAGATAAATGGGTAATTGTAACCATTACCTAGAGAAATTCTCCCGAATTTCTCTATGCCGATAGTCACGAACTAAGGCTTTCATACAGAAATTTATCGCACAAATTCATAAAAAACTTAGTAGAATACGAGGGGGTTTGGCTGTAATAGTGGTATATATATTGATAGGCTCCTGTTCCCCGGCTCAAGGGTCACGGACCCTTTCAGGCACCTTTAGCCGGTGAACCTGAGCTAAGATCAAAACGTCTCCGCCTGCTTAGGGGGAGACGTGTGAAATCATGGGTCGAAAATTAAGCTGTCTAACGCGGGGCGACTAACTTAATTCTCTTGCCACTACAATTTTAAAACTAGATAAATGGGTAATTGTAACCATTAAGGGAGAATCGTCCTTGCCGATTTTGTATCGCAGGTGTCGAGTTTAGAAATTTGCTCTGCTGTGAATAGGTTTCTTGCATGTATAATTCAACTCGTACCTCCTCTCTATCCTTTATGCGAGAATTCGATTTAAGCCAGTCCTTTTTATGTTCTAAAGTCTCAAGATCAGCAGTATCAGCATCACTAGGCTGCTATTCCTTGCAGCCAGCACTCAAATTCATAAGTTTTCTAGTTTTCTTTCTTGATCCCAAGCCGTCATCACATACACCTCTCTTTAATTTATTCGGCCTTTGGAGATAATGAACTCTTTCTTCAATTTTTTTGAAAATTGTGTAGCAGCCTGTTCCAATTAGTTCTTTTGTATCAGCATCTCTATCATATAATTGCGGAAATTTATCACACAAATCCTTTGCAACTGTTCTATACATTGATCTTGTAGGTAGTTTTGACTGTTGGAGTACTTCATCCGTTAAGATTCTCACGATAGTGTTGACGTCCGTATTGGAAACCGGTTCAAGATCATTCAATTTTGGGGTTTGGCTGTAATAGTGTCACGAAAAAGCCTGATGTTTGTGATCCTAATTCCTGTCTGCGAACTAACAGTAAAATATATCCGAAGGGTTGACAAGAGATTCCGACCAAAAAATCTCAAGTCCTGCTGAAGAACCTTGGCATCCATCGAGTCCGCGTGGTCGTCGCTGGAAACGATGGCGTCTAGGCCTACGGTTACAGCATTTTTTCAGATCATCTTTGTAAGTCTTTTAGTAACTGTCATGGAGGGGTCGTCTCCGCCTGCTTAGGGGGATACGTGTGATATCATGGGTCAGAGATTAAGCGTCCTAACGTAAAACGGCTTACTTAACCTCCTTCCCACTACAGTTAATTCAAATCTACACACGATGATTTTTAATCGGTGATCAAGGTACCAATTTTTCAGATTCAGTAATTGATGTTTTGTTATATATATATTTTTTAGATAATAACAACTACAATTTATTGTCACGCTACTAATGGTTTGTCTATGAGCTTACAATTACAACCTCTTTCAAAAGACAGTTTCATTAGAGGGAAAAGTTTATTGACGTAAGATCTATCAAATTTCCCGCCAAAGCGCTAGCACTTGACGTATCTACTTCACTTCAATAATTAATGTAGGATGACCATGTATGTATATCAAGATGTGATCTCTTATACCGTTGTCTGATGAGAAGAAATTTGCAATAAGCCATATTAATGACTGTGATTAAAAATATTGATTTTACTTGAAGGATAAGCCAATTTTTAGAAGTTATTTTTAGTTATAAATGAACAAAAATTAAAACACTTGAGAATTCTGTAAAATTTACAAGTACTAATTATTATAGTTTCTTCGAATTAAAGCCCAACTACCTAATAACGGGACATGTTTTTTGATTCTAAATTTCACATCTAAATCGTTAGTGCTACTTGTTCTGAGTACAAATATATAGGTTTTTGTTTATTATCTCACGTTTTGAACATGTTATTACAATTCTAAGTTCTGGGCTGCAAGCATATGTACCTAAAATAAGGTCTCTGGGTCGCTATTACAAATGTCCTAAAAAGAGATTGGGTCTTAGGAGGTTTAACAGTGAGGTAACTGCGTGAGACCTCACCTCGCCTATTGAATTAAATTTTGCCGGGTTATTAATATTTTTCAACTCCTAATCACCGATTAAAAATCATCGTGTATACATAAATATACTTGCGACCGGATCTCGATGAATCTAACTATAAGGTTTTAAAGCATGTCTAAAAAAGCATGATGCAGACAAATATAATGGCAATTATCAACAACATGAGTGGAATAAGTGTGAAAATGAAGCAGGTTTTGATAATCAATGCATATTTTATTTTCATTAAGATCAAGTTGAGGTGTAAAAAGATTTTGGCACAAGCCTATTTCCGAATTAATTTCAAATTTAATATTTGACCCAGTAAAATAAGGATTTTCATACGTATCACTGTAAAATATCTTATTTACTTTGAGGAAATTCAGTATATTCTCCTCTTGTTTGTATAAAAGATAATCACCAATTGCATAATTTATACCCCTGTAAGTTATATGTGATGCTGAGAACATTGTTCCAAGGGTGGTGTTTGAAAGCAAGGACCTCACACTTGACGGTAATTCGTCGGTACTATTCACACGAGAATCCTTCGAAAATAATTTTGTATCATACCGAATACCCTGGGAAAGGTAACCTTCGTGTAGTTGATGACGATTTGCTAATAAACTTGTGACATTTATAAAATTCGGAAGGTGTCGCACAACGTTTTTGAAAAATCTATGTTTGCTTTCAAATCTAAGTGTCCAAGAATAAATCAACGGTCCATGAAGCCTCGTCAGTTCACCATAGTGTAGCATGTAGTGATGTTTAGGTCTTAACGGAACATTAGGGAACAACTGTTTTCTAAGTACTAAATATTCTTTTGTGTAAGATGTTAATAAAGCTGTTTGACCAATAGATATCTGATATGCGCAAGTAAGTTGTACAATGTCGCGCAATTTTATTAGCATTTGCCACACTGGGTCCTGAATATCTACCACTCTTAATAGAACCAGTGGCAAATTATTTAGAAAATGCCAATTTTCAAGAGCTTGACCCCCTAGCTTAACAGAATTAGCTTTAAAGGGGGGTGGCACAGATATTTTTTCCTTTTTAGCCAGACGTACCATATTCATGTTTAAAAAATTAGGAGTAAAGGTTTTTTTTTTTATAAAATAGTTGATGGCTAGAGCGATGTCAAATGGCACAATACCTTCAAATAAATCATGTCCTAAACAGGGAGGTAAACCATCAATGACGTGATAGTTTTCGATTTGATTAAAAACAGAATCCCGTTTAACCCCTCGAGAATGTGCTGATGAACAAACATTCTTATGTAATTCGTTAGAGATTTCTACGTCTTGGTTGTAGTCGTCAATAGTTCTTTTTTTTCCTAAAAGTATTGGATTCTGCGCAAAAAGTTCTTTCTCAATTAAACAAAACCGACAAAAATGGTTTACATTAAAGTTTTCAACAAAACCGCCGATGGTATGACTTCCCAAATTGTCACCAATTATTGTCAAAAGAGTGCCATAAATAACCTGGTTACACTCTTCGATATATAATCCACACGTTTCTAAGCTTCTAAGATCTTCGATTAATTTTCCAAAAATTTTACTATGACCGAATTCATTTAAATGTTTTTCTTTGCACAATAATACCAGTTTCATGTTATCTACTTTCGACCTATTGTAAGGAGAAATATTTGCCACCGTCATGTAAACTCCTAGTATTTTTTGTTTAATCTTTGATGACCCCAATGGATTACAAACTTCAAAAGCATCTTGATACAATATTATTTTTAATGTGTTTGGATTCTTTAGAAAATCGCTATTACAACTTTTTGAGCCACATGTAATATCTGTGAAAACGTCATTTATTCTCTCTTTTGGATTTTGAAATTGTTCAAGAAATGTCTTATCTGCAAACAACGTTCTTATACTGTCTATGATTGGTACATAATTTAAAGAACACATCTTGTGAAAGTTATTTCTGCCTAACATTATAGAAATTGGTAACACAATATTAAACATTTCCGAGTATAGTTTAAATCTTAAGTACTTGCTTGACAACTTTTTAGACCAATTGCCATTCATACTTTCCTCGTAGTTCAAATTGAATACATGTTTCTCAACAGCTTTTTTGGAATCTGGATATGTATCAAGCGAAGATAAACATTCGTTTTTAATATTTTTCAAAGAACTTTCATGGACATCTGCATAACCTTCAATTACACTCTGAATAGCATCTTGAGAAAGAAGATTTCGTGTCTCTAATTTAAGTAAAAGTAACAGTAATGGCTTCATAGATAATAACTCCGTATCGTTATGAAGATTAGGCTCGAGTTCTAATTCGTTAGATATAGTAAAATCTTGAATATCGCTACTGGCAGTACTAATAGTAGTAGGGTTTACATCTCGGTTGATCAAATCCGAAATAGAATGCGAATGGTTGCGATACACGTGACTTTTTAATGATGGCACACTAGTAAAAGTTGACGAACCACATGGATTAAATGGGCAAGTAACCGTTTTTCCAGACTGAATATCGTGAATTCTAGAATGGTATTCAACATTTTTTGATAAAATTCTCTTATTACACACTGTACATTTATTATAGGATGAATTAATGTCAACATCAGCACTACTAGTTTCGGACTGGTGTAATCTAAAATTGTGATTCCTAAAAGACTCATAATTATTGAACACACTTTTACACAAAGGATCAATACACATAAATTTTACATTTTTACAGAATCTATGACTTTTTTGGTGGTTATTGTACGAGATCACAGTTAAGAAATTCTCGCCACAATATTCGCATTTAAATGACATGTTATTCAAACTTAAGTTTACCCATTAACGACAATACTTTTTTCAGCGTGACACCTTTACGGATTTTACAACCTTCTTTGGGATTTATTTTGAAAACATACCTTTGCATAAACTCTAACGTGTTTTGACATTCCACTGGATATTCCAAATTAAAGTTGAAGTAAGCTGCCATCAATAATTGTAACGATCTGGAGAAGCTCGCAGTTTCGCTGACGATGGTTTTTTCCACCAGCAAGTAATATATATTTTCAATATCTGTGCGAAAAAAAAAAAGGTTAAAACAGGCACTAAATGCTGCTTATGTTAATAGCTACCTAGTTACATAAAAAACGTTCAATTATTTCCCCTGGTTGGTATTTCGGTAAGGCCGTTGAGCGTTTAAACCGTCGCTTCGTTCGTTCGTCTTTAAATGTAACACATTGCAAGCGATAGTTGAAACGCTCAGCGGCCTTCCCCATTTTATAATTGTAGTGAAGTTACATCTCACCTGAAAATACAATATTAGGTGCAGCAACTTTGGGGAGGTCAGCAACTTCTGCCCTAGTCAATGGTTTCTGAAAAAAAAAAAATAGATCAGTATAGATGAAACTACTAATAAAATTAAACAAGGAACAAAATTCGGAAGGAAATAATGTAATCAATATAATAGATATACCTCATCACTTTGGTACATGTGTGATATATCTTCTTTAAAATATACAGCAATCAGCCGTATATTATCTATGAAATCATTGCCGTTGTGAGCGCTCTGTTCGCGGGCTTTCTTCGAGACTAAAGCTTTCAACCGCTCGTTCAATGCCGAGGTTTTATTTTGAAAAGCTTCCATACACTGGTCAGAATTCAGGGCACAAAGACGATCAAAGTGCGAAATCATATATTTATCTTCGAACAACACCGGCCACTCTTCAACAATACTTCGTATCGCAGGTGTCGAGTTTAGAAATTTCCTCTGCTGTGAATAGGTTTCTTGCATGTATAATTCAACTCGTACCTCCTCTCTATCCTTTATGCAAGAATTCGATTTAAGCCAGTCCTTTTTATGTTCTAAAGTCTCAAGATCAGCAGTATCAGCATCACTAGGCTGCCATTCCTTGCAGCCAGCACTCAAATTCAAAAGTTTTCTAGTTTTCTTTCTTGATCCCAAGCCGTCATCACATACACTTCTCTTTAATTTATTCGGCCTTTGGAGATAATGAACTCTTTCTTCAATTTTTTTGAAAATTGTGTAGTAGCCTGTTCCAATTAGTTCTTTTGTATCAGCATCTCTATCATATAATTGCGGAAATTTATCACACAAATCCTTTGCAACTGTTCTATACATTGATCTTGTAGGTAGTTTTGACTGTTGGAGTACTTCATCCGTTAAGATTCTCACGATAGTGTTGACGTCCGTATTGGAAACCGGTTCAAGATCATTCAATTTTTTTAAAAGCGACGTTGGTAATTTGTCGTAGGTAATGTCTAACACAGTGCTATTTGTGCTCCATTCGCTGGTATTGCTGACTATAGTGGACGTTGGCGAATTAGGAATAGTCGTTGCAGATACAGTCGCGTGTGCACTCTGATCATCCCTGTGGTGGTCGGGGTTCCAACTATCTCCTACAATTAGAACGTCCTTTTCTAATTCTACAAGAATTTCATCGTCTTCAACTTCTGTTCCGTCTAACAGAAAAATCTTACTACCGAAGATATTCTTTTCATTGGCTGCAATCAAGAAGATAATGTTATTTTTACAATTTAACAGTATATATAATTGATATCCTCTTTTTTTAAACTCTGTTAAAAAATAAAAATATACAGCCATAGTAAGTCTTTTACATTTTATAGGAGATAGGAAACTGTCTGTTGATCTTTCTTTAGATAAAAAAGTGTAATGCTTGTAAACGGTTTTTTGCATTAAAACTTTACACAAATATGACACAGTAGGTACAGTAATTTATGTTTATAAAAGTGCAGAAGGCTAGGGGTCAAGGGAGAAACGGTGAATAAAAAAAGTATAAGCGAACTTACTAGTCCAACTATTTTGTGCTTAGTTGCTGGATATAGGTGCTTCAGCAGAGACGGCATGGCGATGTAGACGCGGACGTCTCATGCAGTATATTCAGCAGTCTACTCGGGGAAAGTAAAAGCAGTTTCTAGCTTAAAAACTAAAAAAGCATGTATAGGTATCTATTTCACTACCAGCAGAGAGTAGACAGTTTTATTGTAAAGTGTAAAACTATGGATATTATATAGTCACGGTACTTTTTGTGTGGCAAGTGGATATAATGGACTGGAATGTAACACTGTGGATATCACATATCTTTACTATAAGAGCAGATAGCAGAGTATGTATAAAGATAAAAATTAAACTGTCTCCCTCCGCTAATTCTGTGTAGTCTAAAAAAGTAGGCAATAATCTATATATTTTTCTCAAACATCCAAGGAAATGTCGTTCTTAACTTCGTGATTATAGAACGCAAAGAACGTCTTTGTACAGAACATATTGAAGATTCATTCTAATTTGAAAATAAGAGGTGTAATGTTTGTACAGTTTTATTTATAATTAACAAATACATACACCAAAAACACACTGGTATGTAACACAGAAAAGGTGCGGGACGCAAAGAATCTTATATATTGCGCGAACGATACGACACGACATCAAGTACGGCGCGACTGGCGGTCCGGGCGAGGCGAGGCGCGGGCGACGCGGCGGCGGTGCCGGCCGCGGCGAGCGTTATATTTATTATAGGTATGTACAGGGTTTAGGATTGCTACGGGCGCGCGCGAGAGGTCAATAAAGGAATTTCATACAATATTATGGAGCGTGGCCAGCATAGAGTTAGTGTTTTAGGTTTTTCAGTAAGTACCTATAACCAAACATGACAGGACGTATTATTTCCTTGGATTTATTTGAGAAAAGCACTATACAAGCCTAGACTACAACTTCTAGTCTTCTACATTTTTTCAAAAACCTAGTACTCTTTGTATTTTTGTAAAGTGTGGGCTACCGTTTTCGTGCTCACCAGTCGGCGCCACTGTCGAGTGAGGTCCATAAGTAAGCGTAACTAACTATAATAACTAAACTAACTAAATAACTAAGTAACTAAAATAAGTATTCCTAACAAAAAAAACCAGTCAAGTGCGAGTCGGACTCGCGCATCGAGCGTTCCCTACAAATTTTAACTCATCCCATCTTAATTGGTAGGAACCGGTTAAGTTAAGTTTGCACCTGGTATTACCTATGGCCCCGCAGACAAATGAGGTGTAAACTTAATCCAAACGGGTAGTCATTATATAACTTTTGACTTGACTGGACGGACTGGTACAGTGTTGGAACGTATAATTTCAATTAAATTATATTGTAATTAAATTTTAAGCAGCAGGTATCTATTTTCTAATTAACCTTTTGACCGCCACAGTCGGCTGTGGCCGTCAACAAAAAATCGTGCCCCTGACGCCACGTCGGCCACAGCCGTCCAAATTTCAATGATCAAAAACTTTGTAATTCTAACCGCTACAAGTATTTTTCAATCCCTGTTGATTTTGGGGCACATCATTTTTTCTTTACTCTGGCGTCAGTGGCACGGTAAATTGCTAGACCGCTTGGCGGTCAATAGGTTAATAATATGAATAAAATCAGCAACAAAGACTACAAACATACCTAAATTTGAATGGTTGGAAGACAAAGTACAAAGAGTTGAATATGTTCTCGCTGTTGAGGTGAAAAGTTGTGATTCAATCCTTCGCTTGCTCGGGACTCAAAATCAGCACTCGTAACAAAAAACAACTTTGCTCTCTTGTTGCACAAATAACTATTGATACATGATCTCCAAGGACAGTAGAGGAGGAAAATTGCAACAACCCACATAAAATAAATGCTTTTACTCTCATGTCACCAATGAACACTCCTTCCCACAAAGCTGCATCTAAGGGGAGTAACACAGAGGCAAGGAAGAAGATGCCCTCAAGCAGTTCAGTGACCCCAAAAAACTATAACCCAGCAACAACACCAACACCCAACCCCCGATTTATTCGAAATCCATACCCCACATGATATGTTTAAAAAGTCATTACTTTTTTCAAAAATGTCATGTCCGCCATCTTGGATTTCAAAATTGACATCATTTTCGATTTTCTAACCCCCGATTTATTCGAAATCCATACCCCACATGATATAATGTTTAAAAAGTCATTACTTTTTTCAAAAATGTCATGTCCGCCATCTTGGATTTCAAAATTGACATCATTTTCGATTTTCTAACCCCCGATTTATTCGAAATCCATACCCCACATGATATGTTTAAAAAGTCATTACTTTTTTCAAAAATGTCATGTCCGCCATCTTGGATTTCAAAATTGACATCATTTTCGAATTTCCAACCCCCGATTTATTCGAAATCCATACCCCACATGATATGTTTAAAAAGTCATTACTTTTTTCAAAAATGTCATATCCGCCATCTTGGATTTCAAAATTGACATCATTTTCGAATTTACAACCCCCGATTTAGTCGAAAACCATACCCCACATGATTTGTTTAAAAAGACATTACTTTTTTCAAAAATGTCATATCCGCCATCTTGGATTTCAAAATTGACATCATTTTCGAATTTCCAACCCCCGATTTATTCGAAATCCATACCCCACATGATATGTTTAAAAAGTCATTACTTTTTTCAAAAATGTCATATCCGCCATCTTGGATTTCAAAATTGACATCATTTTCGAATTTACAACCCCCGATTTAGTCGAAAACCATACCCCACATGATATGTTTAAAAATCGAAAATGATGTCAATTTTGAAATCCAAGATGGCGGACGACATTTTTGAAAAAAGTAATGACTTTTTAAACATATCATGTGGGGTATGGATTTCAAATAAATCGGGGGTTAGAAAATCGAAAATGATGTCAATTTTGAAATCCAAGATGGCGGACATGACATTTTTGAAAAAAGTAATGACTTTTTAAACATATCATGTGGGGTATGGATTTCGAATAAATCGGGGGTTAGAAAATCGAAAATGATGTCAATTTTGAAATCCAAGATGGCGGACATGACATTTTTGAAAAAAGTAATGACTTTTTAAACATATCATGTGGGGTATGGATTTCGAATAAATCGGGGGTTAGAAAATCGAAAATGATGTCAATTTTGAAATCCAAGATGGCGGACATGACATTTTTGAAAAAAGTAATGACTTTTTAAACATATCATGTGGGGTATGGATTTCGAATAAATCGGGGGTTGGAAATTCGAAAATGATGTCAATTTTGAAATCCAAGATGGCGGCACCTGGTATTACCTATGGCCCCGCATACAAATGAGGTGTAAACTTAATCCAAACGGGTAGTCCTTATATAACTTTTGACTTGACTGGACGGACTGGTACAGTGTTGGAACGTATAATTTCAATTAAATTATATTGTAATTAAATTTTAAGCAGCAGGTATCTATTTTCTAATTAATAATATGAATAAAATCAGCAACAAAGACTACAAACATACCTAAATTTGAATGGTTGGAAGACAAAGTACAAAGAGTTGAATATGTTCTCGCTGTTGAGGTGAAAAGTTGTGATTCAATCCTTCGCTTGCTCGGGACTCAAAATCAGCACTCAACAAAGGTACAACAGTGCTACGACAACCTAACAACCGCAGTAACTAAAAGCATACAAAAAATTAAAAAACCAAATCACGTTGCTGAAGGAAACCAGGTTCTGTCCGATCGAACAAAAGTACTGTTATCACGAAGACAACACCTACAAAAAATTAAACCAAAATCACGTTCTATGAAGAATGAGTTAAGGGCGCTTTACAAATTAACACACAAGTATATTAAAAAGGACTACAAAAACTATAGACTTCATACACTAGAAAAACACCTCATCAGCACAGGCAGCTTAAAAAAGGCATATAAAGAACTACAAACACACAAGACCTGGATCAAAACTTTGAAGTACCTATACATATATATAATCTATAACAAGTTTGTTGTATTTATTTTATTTTATTTTTAGTATTTGTTGTTATAGCGGCAATAGAAATACATCATCTGTGAAAATTTCAACTGTCTAGGTATCACCGTTGTTGAGATACAGCCTGGTGACAGACGGACGGACGGATGGACGGACGGACGGACGGACAGCGAAGTCTCAGTAATAGGGTCCCGTTTTTACCCTTTGGGTACGGAACCCTAAAAAGGAAATCCACACGATGCCACCAACCGCTAGAACAAGCCGGATTCAGGCGTGGATTTTCAACAATAGATCACATACATGCGATTGAACAATCATAGAAAAGCACCAAGAATTCAACACACCAGTGTACATTGCTTACATCGACTACAAAAAGGCATTCGACACCATACTACATTCCGCCATTTGGAGAACACTACAGGACCAACAAGTACATAGCAGCTACATAACATTAATTAAAAATATTTACAAAAATAGTACGAGCAAAATACAACTAGACAACATCCGCCCTTCCTTCCCCATTGAAATCATAGTGACATTATGGCATTTATTGTTAAACTCATAATGGCAGAGAGTACTAGGTTTTTTGAGTTATCTAAACTAAAAAGTGTTAGTTAGTTATTTTACATTATCTATATCAACATAATTTAAAAGATTACCTTTTTCAATTATCTCTGCTTTGGAATATTCCTTTATCAAAACTATTTTCTTCGTCTTAAAACTGTTGCACCACACCTTGAATACAGGCATTTCTTTTCATTCCTTGAACACTGGGATTTCACTGAAATAATAATAAAATATTAATATAAGTTAAAGGGTGAACAAAATGGGTCAGACTATTTGTAAGGTCCATTAAATATTGTTATGAAGAGCTACTGCCACAGACGATGCAGTCAAACCTTTAGATGAAGGGCCGTACTGCTATGGATTTTTTGTCAGGAATAATATAATAAAGGGATAAGAACTAGTAACAATGAAATTGTATATATGTAAATTTAACGTTCTTCAGAATGGAACGGACTGAAATATTCCTCTGGAACCGCACAATACTCACATTTTGCTTATCGAACGCAGTCATATTCTTGACATGGTCCTTCAGGTCCTGGGGCATGTCGCGCGGCAGATGGTCGGAGCTGTTGTAGAAGAGCGGCTTCCAGCCTTGTTGTACGCGAAGCTGTTGCTCTCGACGCAGGGGAACCAGGTCGCTGCGTTTATGTCTACGTCACAAACCTGAGGCAGAATTTTTAAAGTAAATGGAATTGTTTTACAAGGGTTTTGATTGAGACTTAATGATGTCTGTGATAGATTTGGCAAAAGATCACTGTCTTAAGGTTAAAAGTCCTAACCTCAGGCGAAGTGGAGCCACTATATTGTGCCAATAAAAAAAAAACATCTCATTTATCACCTCCAAGTCCAACTAACATATTAACTGCTGATATGGACTAAGACGCTGGTCTTAAAAGATACAGGTTATATTTGTAGTGCCGTATCTAAGTGAAAAATACTGACATCAACAGAAGAATTCTTTATGGCGCCGTGTCCAGGAGTACCTACCTCGTTCTGTATGTGAAAAAAGGTGAAATCGGACTGCCTGGCGCCATAAACCAATTATTATTATTAACCAAGAAGAAAAAAGGACTTACCTTTATACAATTACTTCGGTCTAGGTATATATAATAAAAATCACAGAATTTATTTCACTTTACAACGAACATTCAATACGCAGATGACGCAGATTATAGGCAGAATGCAAAATGGCGGATTGGCGCGCGCGCCGCGCGCTGACTGAACGCTATCATAGAGTGTGTACCAACGAAGACGCGACGAGTCAAAAATGGCTTAGACCTTAGAGTAGCATTTATAAGTACTTGGTTGCAATAAAATATATTATTAATATAAACAGATTATTTTTGGCTTTTCAGTTTTATTTAAAGGTGGTTCTTTTTATTTGCTTTTTAGTCATTGAAATTTAATTATTATTATTGAGTAGTTTCAGTAGCCTGCTGTTTTCCATTATCAGCTCAACGTCATTAAATTATACTTTTCGAGAGCAACTGTTTTTTTTTTAAAGTCGGTTAATATACATTTGTTGTATACCAAAACCTTCTTATTTCCAGAATGTAACAAAGAGTAAGAACGGGACCCTATTTACCTATTTACTGCCGCTATAACAACAAATACTAAAAACAGAATAAAATAAATATTTGAGTGGGGCTCCCATACAACAAACGTGATTTTTTGCCGTTTTTTACTACTAGGTAGGTAGCAAGAGCATTGACTTGACTTGACATCTCTTATTTTTACTCTTTGGCACCACTTCTAGAATATTCCCACGCTTGCATAGCAAACCAAACATGGCGGATCTGCGCAAGTTATGGCTTGTCTGCTACTGCGCAGTCATATGGACCTAGTATGTACTTATAGTACACCTGGAGTGCTCATTGCTTCGTTCGATTTATTTTATATACCTAATGAAACTCATAAATAAATATAGTGAATGTTAGCTACTATGCCAGCAATAACACACTTTTGGCTCCCGTTATTTTAACAGAACGCAGCAATCCCGTAATTGTTAATTTGATTTGATAAATGACAAACTTCGTTACTTAAGTCATACTCAAAAACGAAACAAACCAAAAAACATATTCTGATGTACGTGGACATGAACACATTTATGAGGATATAAAAAAAAAAAAAACCGGCCAAGTGCGAGTCGGACTCGCGCACCGAGGGTTCCGTACAAACACTTTCCATCCCTAAGTGGTTAAGTTAAGTTTGCACCTGGTATGTATAGCGCCCCATATAAATTAGGTGCAAAGTTAAATATTAAAAAAAAAAAATATGGTTTTCGTAATTATTCCTTTATCTATGCTATAAGACGTTGCTTCGTACCAAATTTCAAGATACTGGGTTCACGGGAAGCACCCTGTAGGTTTTGATTCCCTTGCAAGTGTCGAAAATTTGCGGCATAAACGGCTGTATCTTTTGATTGCGTTGGCTTAGAAGTTTGATTTTTTCACAGCTTCAAGGGACAGTAGACCTGAGTAATTGATATAAATTTCAGCTTCATACCTCCACGCGTTCCTGAGAAAAAGGGTCTTGACAGACGGACGGATGGACGGACAGACGGACAACAAAGTGATCCTATAAGGGTTCCGTTTTTTTCCTTTTGAGGTACGGAACCCTAAAAATGGTTATTTGTAGGGCAAAAAACTAAATGCTCACCAAAATGGCTTTTTTCACCAAAATTTCAAATTGGTGCTAGGCGGCTAAAACTCGGTATCGGGGGGCTCTCGGGGCTCAAAAATATGAATCTGAAATCTTGTCCGAAAATTCGGTCAAATTCGGCAAAAATATAAAAAAAAAACCGGCCAAGAGCATGTCGGGCCACGCTCAGTGTAGGGTTCCGTAGTTGCTCATCCTTCACAATAAACTGCTGTTTTAAGCCCGAGGTTTACGTTAAGAAAGATTTTAAGCTCTATAAAAAGGTCGTAAACGCCCTAGAAACTGTAATCACTTATTACCTTCTGGAAGTCAACTTACGACCTTTTAAAGAAAAAATATGAAATTTGGCGATAACTCAAAAACGGCTCAACCGATTTTGTTCAATATAGTTTTCATTGAAAGTACATATAAGGCCTCATTAACATGAATTTTTCCGAATTTTTTTGACCCGTGGTTTTGAAAAAAACCGATTTTTTTTTCAAAATTTCAAATTGGTGCTAGGCGGCTAAAACTCGGTATCGGGGGGCTCTCGGGGCTCAGAAATATGAATCTGAAATCATGTCCAAAAATTCGGTCAAATTCGGAAAATATCGAAAAAAAACGATTCAAAATTTCTCAATTGGTGCTAGGCGGCTAAAACTCGGTATCGGGGGGCTCTCGGGGCTCAAAAATATGAATCTGAAATCTTGTCCGAAAATTCGGTCAAATTCGGAAAATATCGCAAAAAAAACGTTTTTTTTTTTCAGAATTTCAAATTGGTGCTAGGCGGCTAAAACTCGGTATCGGGGGGCTCTCGGGGCTCAAAAATATGAATCTGAAATCTTGTCCGAAAATTCGGTCAAATTCGGAAAATATCGAAAAAAAACGATTTTTTTTTCAAAATTTCAAATTGGTGCTAGGCGGCTAAAACTCGGTATCGGGGGGCTCTCGGGGCTCAGAAATATGAATCTGAAATCTTGTCCGAAAATTCGGTCAAATTCGGAAAATATCGAAAAAAAAACGATTCAAAATTTCTCAATTGGTGCTAGGCGGCTAAAACTCGGTATCGGGGGGCTCTCGGGGCTCAAAAATATGAATCTGAAATCTTGTCCGAAAATTCGGTCAAATTCGGAAAATATCGAAAAAAACGTGTTTTTTTTCAGAATTTCAAATTGGTGCTAGGCGGCTAAAACTCGGTATCGGGGGGCTCTCGGGGCTCAAAATTATGAATCTGAAATCTTGTCCGAAAATTCGGTCAAATTCGGAAAACATCGAAAAAAAAAACGATTTGTATGGAGAAAATTTCAAATTGATATAGCATAGCTAATAATGACTACCGCACATTATGGAACGTTTTTTAGGGATATAAAAAAAAAAAACCTAACCTAACCTAACCCGGCCGAGTCGGATCTGCTCTGAAAGGTGATCAGGATTAGATGGATACCTAGCTTAAACACTAATTTATGAAAACAATATTTGGTGAGCAAAACATCCATTTTGGTGAGCAAAACATCCATTTTGGGAAGCAAAAAATCCATTTTGGGAAGCAAAAAGATATTTTTTGGTAATCATTTTGATGTTTTATGAAAACAATTTTTGGTGAGCAAAAAATCCATTTTGGGAAGCAAAAAGATATTCTGACTCAACATAAAATTATTCTGGTGTAATGTATATCGATTTTGGAATACAAAATGATTTAATTTGGGGAGCACTGTATAGAGTGAATTTATATTAAATGGAGGCAATTCATTTTATTTGGAATTTAGTTTTGGGGTATAAAAGCCATTTTGGTGAGCGTTTAAATTGTTCCCTTTTCAGATATGGCGAGTGTATTACAAGTAGGTTGGTTTTCTCCGCGTTTAACATAATACCGTTGTCATGGGACCATTGCACAATCTTAGATACAAGCTCCCTGTGCGCAGTCAAGTTTGCCGCCATTTTTTTTTTTTGATATAATTTGAAAGAATATCATCTAGAATAGACCTCGAGTATATTTATTATACAATTAAATTACTATCATTTAGGTATAATGATTAATGAAATACTGGGGGTTTCAAACTGACAGTTGACAGCTTCGCGCCAAAACGCACCGAAACTTGCGACGACGTCACGTCATCTTTGTTTGTCAATGAACAATGAAAAATTTGATCGTAGTTGCTAAAATTAATAAATTCCGGCTTTCTTGAATAAATAGGTTAGGGTCAAATGAACTATAAAAAATGGACTATCCGTCAACATCAGGAAATCACAACGATGGCTCCAATGTTCGGATATAAAGAGCCGTGTTGTGTGTTCAGTTCAACTTCAGCGGTTTCCAAATAAAATATTCTTATCTTATCGAAATGGAGAAAAAAGTAGTTCCAAGCTGCGAAGAGGACAGACACTTATTCTCCAAAGACTGTCAGTCGATGCTGTGAAGATCACCCGATGTAAGTGCAAATATTATTGCTTAAGTACATGTTTTGCTTGTGGTAGTACGCTCTGATTAAAATTAATTTAGCTAAGTACCTAATTTACTAATGAATCTTCTTTGTGACACATACAATATTTCTTTATATTTTACAGCTGGAGAAAGATGTTGAAAATCTTTATCTAAAAAAAATGTGGTACCACACATTTTAGAGTGCCAAAATAGAATGATGCCAATATAAAGCCTACATCAGCAATACTCAAAAGGAACAGACGTGAAATTCTTGTAAGTATTGAAAATGCATCAGGTATGCCTTTGTTTCGATCTATTATTTCACAATTCTTTGGGTAGTAATTAACACAGTCATCTTGTTTAACTGGACAGTAAGTATTTATTTTCAGGAATACCTAAGTACTTATTTGTCTATTAATGACTATGAATCAGGCGACATTTTAAGTGTCTACAATAACACTCGCCAAGTGTCTACATTGATACCAAAATTGTGTATAAGTATTCATGAATAGGTTTATGTAGGTATATAAAGTATTAATTAATATGCATAATAATAATTGGTTTTATGTAGGTAACAGATTATAGAATTAAGGCACAATACAAATGTGTCTGTTTAGTTAGTCGTATGGTTACTGATAGAGAATGCCTTTTGGTATTAAAGTCTAAAATTTGTACTTTTACTTTTGTATTTTGTGCAATAAATAAATACTTTTCCATTGAGATAATAGTGATATATGCTGGGTTTGCATTTTCAGCCTTTTTGTATAATGACTGATACTAGATTTTTCATATTCTGTTGGGGTATTTACGTAATAATGATGTTACTTATTAATTTAACAAAAGCTGCACTATTAACTCATTGCTTTCAAACAGGGTGTACCTACTTATAATCTTCCCTTTTATTATAGTATGGATATCATGCTCTCTAATTAAGAAATGTTCTTTTCTTACATTTCAGATCCAACTCTGAAGATTCAGAAATCCAAGACACACTTCACCCTCAGAATATAAATGTATGCTGTGTGTATGACAAGTGTGTACAGGTAGCTCTAAAAAAAATAAAAAAAAATAAAATAAAAATAAAAAGCATTTATTTCAGACAAATTAATCCATATATTGTTAGTATTACAAAAATAACTTAAATAACTATGTTAGTGCCTAAACTAATGTGTTGAGAGGTCCAGTGCCTGATTAGGGCACTGTCCCATCTCTCCGCCACGACAGTCAGGAGACTGTGGCGGCTGTCGCGCACTCTGCGGAGCGTCGCGGCGCAGCGCTTGCGCAGCGTCGCGTGGAAACCGTCCACATGCGCGTCTGCGAACATGCCCGACGCACTGCAGTACCTCGGCAGCCGCAACAGCACCCGGAACGCGTCGTTGTACTGTACACGCATAGTGTTCATGGCACGCTGCGTGTACCTCGTCCATAGGCTACAGGTGTACAGAGAAGTACAATACGCACGAAATAATGTTATTTTAACCTGCGCTGTACACCTGCTGAACCTGCGAGCAATCATATTGGCCCTAATGGCCAACGCCCTGCGTTCCCGCTCAATGTCAGAATCGTCTCTCAAGTCATCGGTGACCAAGTGACCCAGATATTTAAATGAACTTACCCTCTTGAGCTGTTCGCCATTCAATCGAATGGGTGGGACATGAGATGGACACTTGGTACCCGCCTTGAAAATCATATACTGGCTTTTCTTTACATTGTATTGAAAATTGTGCTTACGGGCATATGACTCACACTTCTCGAGAAGTATTCTTATACCACCGACCGATGGGCTCAACAGTACCATGTCGTCAGCATCTGAATCGGTTCATTATTTTAAGGGTGAATAGGCGACCGACGGACAAAGTTACTTTCAGATGTATAGTATGAATGTTAATAAAAATATCTTGGAAAAATTAAAAGCATGGTTAAATATTATAAATATCTTTTAATACAGCACAGACACAATGCTGCTATCAAATGGTACATCTATCAAATGGTATATCTATGCTGCTATCTAATGGTAAATCTGATTTGAATCCGGTATCTATCAGTACTATGGATAATATAGTTCCTCACGAAAAGTAAAAGAAAACAAATCAACATTTTTACAAGTCTATACCTAAATATTCTATAACTTTTTGTACTGAGGTACAATTTTTTTTAAAGTAGGTACAAAATAGTACATTTTGAGTACATTTTTTTGGTATAATTGTTTTACAAATCCGTGTGTACACCCGCCATTCTGACTCTCACCCTGGCCGACGGCGATCAGCCCGGTCTCGGGCCCCGGCAGGTGCCCCTACCACAAGTAGTAGTAGCCGCAGCCGCGCCAGGCTCACCAGCGGGCACAGCGTGCGCACCGACGAGATGAGCTCCACCAGGCCCGAGTACGTCTTGTTGAAGTTTTTGGAACACGGCGGCGGTCATCTTCTTGTCGCCGAGCACGCTGTCGTTGGCGTAACCCTCGATGAGCTCGGCCGTCCAGTTGAAGTGCTTCTTCCGCAGCAGATCCGAGTGACCCGAGTGCGAGGTGGTAGGTGGTGGTGGCTGGAATGCTGTAGAACTTGTAAACGCCTTCATCCAAAATGCTGTAAAAAGAAACATTTGTTTATTGTCTCAATTTTACTCATATAATGAGTACTTCTAGCGATGCTGCCAACACTGGTGTGTATGCCGACAAAGCAAGGATACTGACCCTTCGACGGGCCCGCAAGAGGAGATGGTGGTGAATGTAGCGTCCGAGACGCAGCGGGCGCTCCTTGCGCAGCACCACCGCGCCCACCACCAGGTTTTGTCTGTGGAACACGAAAACAATACTCATAGTTATCTGGTTTCTACAGTTTGGTCAGTTTGTTTCTCCCAACAGAACTGTGAAACATCACATGGTCTTACCTTTTCTTTTTTGCCCAGAACATTAAGAACTTCTTTCTGTAGTTTTTCATTTCAACACTTGAAAACTGCACTTTCATCAAGAAAATGTAAGACCATGTCAACACTAACTTCTGGCAGATTCCTGGAGTCTGCTTTTATGAACCCAAGTTCCATTTTTATTCGAAATGTGCAATACATTTTCACAATAAAATAATATATTTATAATCTCAACTATGCCGTGAATAAAATAAGTAGACGTCAACGTCAGGTTGACATGCAGAGATAAACACGTTGATTGGTGTATGAAAAAAACGTTCCGTTTCACGTTACTTTAATTCATAATTATTGTTAAAAATTGATAATAACTAAAATAAAAATGTAGCAATGGCCTTTCTTTCGCGTTATTTTTACATTGTAGCCACAAAATATTGATATATACTATATCTGCATCTTCCCTATTGTTTGTTATACACAATGAAGTCGGTTAAAAATAGCTGACAATGAGGGTTTTCGATACTTTTTCTGCCACCAGGCGGCGCTACCTGGCGGTCCACCAAACAGCTGTCAAATAGCATAAACTCGTAGGAACTGAACGTATTGTTTACTGAAATTCTAGTGTATTTGGAGGTGTTATTGGCTTTGTTTGTACATTCCTATCCCTACTAGAACTTTGTACATTCCATGGGAATTGACTTGGCACTGCATTTTTTTTTAACACTGGTCTGGCTGAAATAATAATTAGATAAATATAAATGTTATAGTTTAGTATTTTTTGATAAGGCACAAACTAAAAATGTTTGCAATTCATCATTGAAGTTTGGTCGAGAACTGAGATAATCAGTGATTAACTAAAATTATCATTAATATTGAAAATATTCTTACGTTTTTCCAGTACTGAATCCGGCTTTTACAAACGAGGCTATTTTTCGTTGGAGTAAATTTATCTCTGCGAATAGCTACAAGCCACTGTTTTAATCGGTTTTTATCTCTCGTAGTGAACGTATGCCCTCGTGTTTTATAAATGAGATCCTTCCAAAAACATTTCATGTATAATAAAAGTTTCGTGTATAATTATTTTTTGACTACTTAGCGCCTGACACAAACATAAATACACCACAGATTTGGATTGCTCTGCTGATACGCACAGGCGTTCATGTTGTAAGTAGTCCAAAAAATAATTATACGCGAAACTTTTTGATCTGTAACGCTGCAGAGTTGATTTTAAGCTAAATGTAGGTAGCAATTAGGTAGCAAATTTTGGTTAGTAAATAACATGAAAATTGTGCGTCCTTCGCAAAATATGAACTTTGTCCAAACATCCTGACGTCAGAATGACTGGTCAAAAAAAATATGTGATATGTTTTATTATACTGAGGTAGCAATTATTTGGTAAATGGTAGCAAATACTAGCAAATAGGTAGCAATTTTTACGTAAGCAATCAATGCGGAATTCAACAGTCAACCAATCATTCTGACGCACACAGTTTTAAAGCAATATTAATGTCGCGACTGTTGCTTGGTTTTTTGACTCAAAAGTGGTTTGTTTTGTCATCAAATGCAGTATTCAGGCATGGACTTAATAACTAAATGAAATAATGAACTTTATTTTGCCACGAGGGCATTATACATTTTACATTTTCCGTTGTTAGGGTTCCGTACCCAAAGGGTAAAAACGGGACCCTATTACTGAGACTTCGCTGTCCGTCCGTCCGTCCGTCCGTCCGTCCGTCTGTCACCAGGCTGTATCTCAAGAACGGTGCTAGCTAGACAGTTGAAATTTTCACAGATGATGTATTTCTGTTGCCGCTATAACAACAAATACTAAAAATAAAATAAAATAAATATTAAAGGGGGGCTCACATACAACAAAGGGATTGGTTGCGTTAACTTTGCACCTCATTTGTATGGAGCGCTATACATACCAGGTGCAAACTTAACTTAACCACTTAAGGATGGAAAGTGTTTGTACGGAACCCTCGGTGCGCGAGTCCGACTCGCACTTGACCGGTTTTTTTACTTTTGAGGTACGGAAACCTAAAAATATTTTTTCTTAATTTTACGCGCACGTAGATTTTTTCCAAAATGAGCCATAATGTAATAAAAATAAGAATAGTAATTTAGGAACGGTAGCTACCTATACCTATTTCATGGATATACCGTCTGTTGACAACCAAAACACTATAAGTAACAAATACCTACTTATATAAAGCTCGTATCTAAGTGTCAATCTACTTACTAGATACGAGGTTTTGAAGAGTAGTGACAGAAATTTTAGTGAGTTTTGGTTGTCACCAGGCTATATACGACTATATCGTTCAGATATTTGTGAACACCTTGTTGAACTGTATATAAATGCCATTCAATCTCTCTTGTAAAATTATTGACGGCGATTGTATTCATATTAGTACAAGATTTACTTAGGTTGGGACTTTATAGGCCAATTGGTGTAAATAGTCACAAGATATTAATCTATTTATTTATTTATTTAAATGTTCCAGACATTTTATGTAATTATGCAGGTTTTATGTAAACGTCCATGTTTAGGTGATTATTACATATTTTTTTAGGCAAAAACACACACTAAAATTGAAAATTACACGATACTTTGAAAAATAAAGTACAAACTGTACAATGACATACTATCTTTTGTAATCTTACACACACTTTTGTGAATATTCCAAAAAGGTTCAGGAAATATACAAAAAACTGTGTTTTTCAGAAAGAAATGTAAAATAACAAGTATTGTATGTAATAATAGCCGTTTCAATCGTTGTAAATACATATCTAAATGTACTTTTCCCATATATTCAATGTAATTATACAGATTTTATGTAAATGTCCAAGTTTTTAGTGATTCTGACATGCCTTTTATGTAAAAACACACACTATAATTGAAAATTCCACGATATTTTGTGAAATAAAGAAAAACCTGTATAATTACGGAATATTTATGAGAACTTACAGATACTTTAGGGAAAATTCCAAAAAGGTACAGGAAATTTGCAAAAAAATGTGTTTTTCAGAAAGATATGTAAATTAACAAGTTTCGTATGTAAGATAGCCGTTTCAATCGTTGTAAATACATGTCTAAATGTACTTTGCCTACACATTCAATGTAATTATACAGATTTTATGTAAACGTCCAAGTTTTTAGTGATTTTTTACATGACTTTTATGTAAAAACACACACAATAATTGAAAATTACACGATATTTTGTGAAATAAAGAAAAACCTGTATAATTACAGAATATTTATGAAATCTTACTGATACATTTGGGATAATTACAAAACTATGTAAAATGACGAGTTCCGTATGTAATAAAAGCGTTATAAATACATATTGAAATGTATTTTTCCCAAACATTCCATGTAATTATACAGAGTTTATGTACATATACAAATTTTTTATGATTATTACATATTGTTTATGAAAAAACACAGAATTAAATTGAAAATTACACGATATATTGAAAAATAAAGAAAAAACTGAAAATTTACTTAATATTCTACGTAATCCTACTAAAATTATTATGATCATTACAAAAAACTTATGTAATTTCACATAAAAATGGGTTTTTTCTGAAGATGTGTAGAATGACGACTTATGTATGTAAAATTACAGTTTTAAGCGTTATAAATACATATTGAAATGTATTTGTCCCAGACGCTGTATGGAATTTTACAGATTTTATGTAAACGTACACATATTATTAATTATTACATATTTTTTTTGTAAAAAGACATCAAAATCGTTGAATTTAACGAAGATATTTAAAATTACCAAAAATTATGGAAAAAAACCAAAATTTTGGTACTTTTCCCAGGTTTTGAGGGAATTATACAGGTTTCTGTAATTTTTTTGTGTGTAAAATCACATAATTTTTAACAGTGTAGCATTTTCCGGTTGTTATTGTCTGGTCGTTGATATAAGTTTTTAATGTTTTTTTTTTGCTTCTTCATTGATTCAGAGTATAGGTAGGTACGTATGTCTCGCTCACTCGCTATGCCACCGCGTTCGGATCTCTCGCTCAAACGCTCGCCGCGCCGCTGGTTACTTAAAGTCGTGGCATCTCCGTTGAAGCTCTGTTTTTCTAGAAAAGCGGTGCCGTTAACAGCGAGCGACAGCCATAGGTGGGAGCGAGGGGTCCGAGCGCCGTGTTTCGCTCTCTCCAACGACTGCCACTCACCACTGACGGCACCGGTTTCTTAGCAAACCAGAGCTTAGTCCAAGATAAACATTTACACTGAAAATCCTGTTTAAATTACATACACATTTCAAAAAATATTGTCTTTGCATAAGTCGAATTCTTAATTTCTAATTAGTAATTTCAAATCAAATCAGATTTAAAGTAGGACCGAACCGCACTGGGCGTAACTACGCGACAGCGGAGCGACGCGATGCGGTTAAATATTCTTTATATGAAATTGTATGAGATAGAACGCACAACGCGACAGCCGCACTACGCGGCGCGACATCCAATTCTATACAAACATATT
This sequence comes from Apotomis betuletana, assembly GCA_932273695.1. Classification (NCBI taxonomy): domain Eukaryota; kingdom Metazoa; phylum Arthropoda; class Insecta; order Lepidoptera; family Tortricidae; genus Apotomis; species Apotomis betuletana. Next base: position 4,167,723 of record OW026302.1, on the reverse strand, counting down.
TGGTCGCATCGCGTCGCGTAGTCACGCTTAGTGCGTATGCACCTTTAGGCGAAACTGACGCACCACTTATGTTAGATAACAGCACGTCTAGCGTAACTTTGACACGTGACTCATGTCGCGCGAGATAGCATCATCCGTCACTATCTCATAGTACTGTACAGATAGAGACAGGTAGTATATCCCGCGCGAGAAAGAGTCGCGTGTCAAAGTTATGCTAGCCGTGCTGATGTTAGTTCAAATCTACTTGAATAACATGCTCAAGTATACTCGCAAGATTACTGTCTCAGCAATGTCATAAGCCAGTGCAATGTCGGTCGGTTTGTCTTGGCAACAACTACCGACTTAGTGAATAAGTTATGTGTGCGCCAACGTTTCACCTACCGCGACTGTTGCACTTAGTTGCACAAACTTGGGATTAGTGTTGAGGCGATTTCTGACAACTTATCGATGAAATGTTCCATGATACATTATCGTTTTTTTTTTAACTTACATAATAAATATTAGTGAGAAAAAAGGGAGGTACCTTTAGGAACATAAAACAAATTGTTCTAAATTATCTGTTGTATCTCGGTTTTACACAGAGATAGCTGGAGTAATTAATTAATACTCGATGGTTAAATTCACATGCTCTTTATTTCGTTACTTGACATAACACCACTGACAGTTCCCCTTGTGTTGCCCACCTTATATTTATAAGATACAACACTCTCCCACACTTAAAAAAAAAAGCTTCCTCACAGATATTTTGTTTAAACTTTGGAGGCCACAGTTGCAACAAAGAGAGCCAATCTTTTCCAACTATTTTAGGCATGTCATTTCTTACAACAAACAGTCGCTGGTTATCTACTTTTACTGATTCATATTCCACAGATAAATTATCGATAATTCCCAGGGGTATTGAAGTTGACTGGTCAAAATTTGTGAATACAACATTTTGCTTTTTTATCTCTAAATTTGGAAAATACTTCTGTTTTTCAGCTAAAGTGATTGTACTCACATCTGCTCCCGTGTCAACTTCAAACTCCAACACTTTTTCATTCACAGATATTTTTAATGTAGCTGAAGGAATTTTACCACTATCACTAAAATAAAATAAATCATACATTTCAGCATTTTCACAGATATTTGCTTTTTCTTCATTTGGTTGAGAGTTTTCTAAACTTGTACTGTCTACTAAATTGACTGTTTTAACTTTTACTTCCCTATTTTTACCACACACTTTGAAAATATGACCTTTTAAACCACACTCCCTACAATATTTTTCACGCAATGAACACTGAGCCTTTATGTGTCCACTTTTACCGCAGCAAAAACAGGTAGGATTTTGTTTGTTTCCCGGTGCTGCATTCTGCCGGATATTATTGCTTTTATTCCTTGTGAAATTTTTGCCTTGTAATCTAAACATCTGTGTCTGCTCCTGCTCCCTGTTGTTACTGAATGCCAACTTGTACGCTGTCTCCACTGTCTTTGCAATATGAGTCAGCATGTCCAATGATTGGTCCGCTTGTTTAAGCAATTCAAACTTTACAGAATCACAATATGTATGTACCATTCAGTAACCTTTCTTTTATCTCTCCATTTAAATCTGTGAAATTGCAGTTTTTGGTCAATTTCTTCAACTCCATAATATACTCATCAATTGATTCATTGGATTTTTGACATCTTTTCCTAAATTCTGCTTGATGCAGTGCATAGTTTTTGACAGGGTGATAGTAATTTTTAAGTTTATCACATATGTTTTTGTAAGTTTCTTGGACTGGGGATTTCGGTGTGCACAAGTTAGTTAATAATTGGTACACATTTGTACTCAATTTAGTTATCAGCAATGGCACTCTTTTAGCGTCGGGAACGTCATTCAACATCACAAAACATTCAAATTGTTCCTGGTATGCATTCCAGTTATCGCCAGTAAATGGTTCTAAGCCAGTAATCGAAGCCATGCTTAAGTTAACTCGACCGGCTGCAATTTTAGCGTCCTCCAAACAATCGCGTAAATATTGTCGAACTTCAGCGATTGTATTTTTTTCGTTTGAAAATAATGCCGTCTGCGCCAATGTATTAGCAATCTCTATTAGTTCTTCTTTCGTTTTCTCCTGTATCCAAGCTTTCTTTCCTTGTTTGATCAGATCTTCAACTGACTGCATCACTCATAATTTTTAGGTTATGTCAAACCCCGAATGCTTAGTAAGTATGCAGTATGCACACTTTTTTTTTATAATATACACAAACACTGATGTGGATCGTCACTGCCTCGTCGCCAATGTTGTATCTCGGTTTTACACAGAGATAGCTGGAGTAATTAATTAATACTCGATGGTTAAATTCTCATGCTCTTTATTTCGTTACTTGACATAACACCACTGACAGTTCCCCTTGTGTTGCCCACCTTATATTTATAAGATACAACAATATCGTATAACGATTTTACGCATAAATATAAATTGGAATAAAAATCATCATGCATAACAGGATACGCATAATTTCCATACGCATAATATAAGAACAAACACACAAATGCGTCGATCCTGGCCGAACTGAAGATCAAGTGCCGCTTATCGACCATTTGCCTCCAGCGGATCCTGCAGTACTTCGTTCACGTGGCTAGACGCGAGCCAGATAGTTTGGAAAAGCTCATTGTAGTGGCCACGTGGAAGGAAAAAGGGCCCTTGGGAGATCACCGACCCGATGGACCGATGCCGTGAAAGAAGCCTGTCAGGAAAATCTACAGGCGTCAATCCGGAAGGCGGAAAACCGTGTGGAGTGGAGAGCTTTGGTGCAACAGATAACGGCCTCAAATGGTCACGACCCTCAGTCATGAGGAAGCGAGGAAGAAGAGAAGAAGAAGTAGAATATAAGAACATGCTTAAAACAATTACATACCGTAATTTTAATTAGACTAATGTTACTCTTCATAACTATTGAGATCGTATACTCAGAGATAATAACTTCGTTAACAAAAAGGGAAGGCCCCCAACAAGGTGGACCGTCGACCTGGTTAGGATCGCAGCCAGAAATTGGATGAGGGCGGCGCAAGAACTATTGTTGTGAAGGACTTTGGGGGATGCCTTTGTCCAGCAGTGGTCGTCTATGGGCTGATATGATGAAGGCCAGTATGGTAAAGATATCAAAGCTCAAACATGGGGCTCTCTGGTAGTTATGTGATTACTATGTTATTGATATCTTCTCTACAGAGGAGTAATTAAAGGAAAATTCCATGAAAATATAACGCAAATCGTGGATTCATCGAGTGTTTTTTTAATTTATTTTGCAAATTTAAGTGTTACTTTATATCTAAACCCGAATTCCTTTTCATTCCAGATAGACATACAACTTAATTTGCGTCATATATAAAAAAAACGGCATGTAATGGTAACTTGCGTTGTTACGCTCTGTTGTTGAATTACTCTTAACATCGATAAAAGGCAGAAACATCGTTGTTTTCTAGCGATTACTACTTTGTACATGTACAAATAAAAGGACTATATGCGATTATTTTGATCAAAATAAATTTCAATGTATCCTTATTTAGATTTCTTGAAAAGTTAACATTGATCATCAATCCATTTGATTACTATTTGCTAAAATGATATTGACGAATAAAAATCCGCGCAGCATGCACGTCGAATATTGGAAACAATACAATAAATATATGCTTCATTACACACCAAAATACGTTTTCACATAAATAACCAACAATTGAAAATAAGTGTCAGACAGCAGGCGGTCATAAAAACTATCTTTTTTATTTTTTTGTTTAATCTTTATCGCACAAAAGAAAGAACGTATCGAACAAACTTAATGCCATAGGACATTCTTTACCAGTCAACCATCGGGCAAAGCACATAAATTGTGGTGTCTATTCAGACAACCTTTGCTTAAAAACAATGGGACATGGAAATGTTAAGTTGTAACTTTGAACCTGCCCATCACTACGTGAGACGCAAACACGTGAGTTTCTTAATTGCGTGATTTTTGATCAAGTTCTATTCAAGTAGCATTTCAATAGGTTTTGTAGGAGTTTTAGGTTGTTATGAAACTTGAAAGTTTCACGTTTTCATAGGCTATATTCGTGTTGCTTAGATGGCTAATTATGTATAGTTAAAAAAAATTGCGAACGTGGAAGTTATGGGTTCGCAAAATTCATTAAAGTGCTGTAAGTCAAGTGGTCGTCACGGGTTGTCATACGTCACTTCAATCGATTTTGCTCGCATTTTACGATCACTTATAAGCGACGGTTTTATGCTGTATTTATTTATGAAGTTGCACAAAATTTTCCATCATGTAATAATCTACAAAATGGTTGACAATGGTTGGCGACTCATGTCGCGCGACATAGCATCACCCGTTACACTTTCACAGTACTGAACAGATAGAGATAGGTAGGTAATATGTCTCGTGCGAGAAAGACTCGCGTTTCACAGTTGTGCCAGAGGTGCTGTAATATAACAGTTTATTGTATGGAATTGAAAACGCCGTTTCTATGCACCTACCTACTGAGCCGGTGGTCCTGGGTTCGAATCCCGGCCAGGGCAAATATTTGCGTGATGAACTTGAATATTTGTTCCTGGGTCATAGATGCTATCTATATTTTGTATATTCCATACCATACCATACAGTACAAGCTTCGCTTAGATTGAGACTAGGTCGATTCGTGTAAGATTGACCCTTAATATTTATTTAATTAAGTATTTATTAATGAATTAATTAAATTATATATTTATTCATATATTGTTACAAAGGCAAATGCTCGTGGTGAGAGAGCAGCCTAAGAAATTGAAGGGATGTGTGTATTGATCATAGCCGCGTGGTATTTTTGTAATTGTTGTCGCTATAAACAACAACACTGGATAGTGTCATATCTGAGCTGGTGGCGCTAAAGGGAGGCCCTGTAGTTGTGCTGTAGTGAAGGCATGGAGCGAGAACCGAGCCCAGCAGCCATCACTTTTGTACTGACTTCGAGCAATAATGTAGTTAGTCATTACGAATTGATTAATAGATTAACTACAGGTACAATTCCTTGTGTCGATTTTACTGTCGTTTATCGATATCGGCCTTTTCATTTATATAATAAACAGTTAAATTCTTTTTCTCAAAAATTGCATGTAATGTTGCCTTACCATCGCTAGATAGACTACAGTAAGTGGAACATACCGAAGACTTTTTAGAAGTGTCCAGTAAACAGCGAGATTTTAAATTTGGAATCAATATTTGTCCAGTAAGTAAGTATGTAATCCCTATTACGTATCAAAATATTTGAATATCGAAACACGATTTACATCGTCACCGACCTATAAAAAAACTAAGGATGTGAAGGCGATGAGGTCGTATATAAACGTAAAAAGGATGCATTCCACAAATTGTTTTAATTATAAGTACAGTGCGAGAGCAAATTGTAGAAATTAACAAGTGGCGTCCCTTTTTCATAGATTAAATAGAAAGAGACGACATTGCATTATACACTTGCAATTTACACTAAGAGCAAATGTAAAATAAAAAGAGGTTAGTACTATAGGCAGTATAAATAAACTCAAGATGAATACTTAAAAAAAAAAAAAGTAGCGACAAGGTTTAGTGCGGAAGTTTGTATGCAGCGTTTAGTTCATAATTGTGCTGTGTAAAATGACAATGATATTTCGGAATTCCTTCCTTTTTTGTGTCGTTTAGAAAAAACCTCGGAGTTAAAATTGAAGGTAAGCTTTATGATATGAAAATTAGTTAGAAAATACAACAATGAAAACAATAATTAAATTTTATCTTTAAGACTTAGATTTGTAAGACAGTGCAAATAATTAAACGCAGTATTTATAAAAAAAGAAATTAAGGCGGGATTTAAATTAAAAGACAAAAATTTCAAATTTGTCTGTGTGATCTATTACAATAATTCAGCAAAAATGAGTTCAGACGAGTCTGATTCCGAATAGACGGCACTCCTCCATACTTAAAAGCGGAGGCAGAGTTAGCTAAAATAATTTACTTCCGACTAAATCCAAGGAGATATAAAAAAATACAAGAGATTCATTAAATGGAAGGAAGAAAATCAAGTTAATAGTTGGTCAGATAATGTGTGATAAGGTCTGAATATTTCAACAATCTTTCTGAGACAATCGGATGGCTACAAAGGAAAGAAATCACAAATATTCAGCAGCAAAATATAGAAAAGTTCTTAAATCAAGCTCTAGATGATAAACAGTTTGGCGATGAAGGTAAATAAATGCTGCCACTATTTGATAACGATATAACTATATCTTTTATCCAAGTATAAACTCATAATTATTTTTGTTATAGGTTGTTATCGTGGGAGTTAATGGTGCTTGCGACGACGAATATCACAATGTGTAATAATAAAAATGGGATATAACAAAAATATTCATTGGAAAATGGCCGAATATGAATGTCACCTATAAAATATAATTTTAATCTAATTTTCTTGTTTAATTTTTGAGAAAAGCACTATACTTGCTTCGACCGTAAGAGCCATCCTGGCCTCGTATTATATATCCGGACCTCGCCTACGGCTCGGTCCGTCTAATTCCTACTCGGCCAGTATGGCTTACTTACTGGTCTCTGCCGTAATGTACTATATTCAAACATTCTATTGAATTTCGTCATAACAACAAGCTTCGAAGTGTCGCGTTTCGGGCGGAACAACTCGAGAGAACTGTAACGGAATTTGATACAAACTTGAAGGCCTAAGCCGGGAAGTAATTTTTTTAAACATGGCGTCTAGGTGTCCATGATCAGGCTAAACAGCTGAATTATATTTATTTTGAGTGGTGTATTTTTTTTTATTTCATTGCATGCATGCCTAGCCGTGAAAAGAGCTTGCCGGCTTCGTATCACTATCCTATACCTACTCACCCGGCAAGCCCTTCCTTTCCGGCGTCTACAGTAATGTACTATTGTCATATAATGCATCAATCATTGGAGCGTGCGTTAAACTTTCGCGGTGTAATTTCGTCTGTCATCGCACGAGATAAACAGCGGGTCAAAACAGAGCTAAACAGTAGGTAACTGGGAAACAAACAAAACTCATTACAGAAATTATACTCAGAAGCGTTATTCCGTAATGAAATCTTTTCCGCCTATTCGGGCCTAATTAAAACGATTGAAATATTTTCATAACGAAGTGAAAAACGAATTAAAAGTTTATCGGAGGTTCGGCCGGTGTCTTCCCTCGCAAACAGCGGTGTTTCACATTGAAAAGGGTCGGCTGCCTAAACATACTTTGATTAGTTATATTTATCTGAAATATCTAGACGGTGTTTTTCTACTCTTTGAAATTATTGTACGTGTAGGTGTATTTAATTTTAGAATAGAATAGATGAAGTTTGTTTATGAAAACACGTCATTTCAATAGGGGTGTAGACTGATGTTGATACTGTACAACATACCTACTGTAGTTATGTTATAAAAAAATAGGATCAAATGTAAAATCAGCTTGCCTATTATGAGCTGAATGCCCTAACAATACGTTGTTAACTTAACCAGATATCGAAACATGTCGTACGAACTTCTAAAGAAAACGTCCTTTGACATCAGAAATGAAACAAGAAAACAAAACAAGGAAAAATTATAAAACGTCACACACAGAGGGTAGTCAAATTGGAGAGCTTGCGCGAATGTTGGCCGCAATCTAACTTGGTAAATTAATTTATGACAACCTTAACAAGATTGAAGTATGGGTAGGTACGGAAGAAAAACATTCTGCTATTATTAAATGTTAGCTTATTTATATAGTTATAATTTTTTAGGGTTCTATACCTCAAAAGGAAATAATGGAACCCTTATAGGATTGATGTCAGTCCGTCCGTCGGTCCGTCGCGTGGAGGTAATCGTATGGAGTTAAAATTAAAACCATATACCTACTCAGGTTTACAGTCCCTTGAAGCTGTGGAAAAATTTAGCTATAGCACAACTGTGACACGTAACTCTTTCTCGAGCGAGATATACTATTTGTCTCTTTCTGTACAGTGCTGTAAGAGAGTGAGGGGTGATACTATGTCGCGCGACAAGAGTCGCGAAGCATAGTTATGCTAGACGGGCTAGAACACTAGTGACGTAACAAGTGCGTTGCCAGTCTTTTTTTTAAATACATAAAAATACATACTTATCTGTCATCAAACTTTAAAAAAGAAAGCCAAATTGTAACATGTAACAGTAAATTTAATAAAATGGAACATTTTTCATTTGTCAATATGTGAAATATGAAGTCGTTTTCATTTGCGTTATACAAAACTCTGAAAACGTTTACAAAAATAAAGCAACATGTAGAAAATCTCGATGATGAGCATAGCTTCGATAGAATACAATTCAATAAGTTTTTTATCTGAAATTGAAGATAAAAAATCATCCTACACCGTACCATTATTTCTCAAATGATTAGACTTGGCTAATTATAACGCAACTAAGTTTATAAAGAGAACTTGCTCTGAGCTGACTCACAATGGGACTTAGCGTCTGCTTGTTTACTACAAGTTAGCCGTAACATGCAACTTGCACCGGCCTGATTGCAATTTAATCGGCAACTTTAGCTTCGAGTTGAAAGAAATTATTCAATTATACAATCTCTCAGGAGTTATGGGAGTTGTGAACATGTTGTGTGCTTTTGTGGAAGGTTTCTTAATCTTTTGTACGAATATATTGTGTAGGTATTTTTGTCTAAAATCTTGCAGTCCGTGAGCTTACAGGTTGCGATTCGGGTTTGGGTGAAAACTGAGAGGTTATCTGGATCGTGTAAGAGCGAGAGAGAGAGGTATATACATCGCGAATAGCATTCTGACTGCTCACGCACTGTACAAGATTTTGACAGAATTCCAGTGCCAGATTCAACGTGACTTTTCAGATATCTCCATTTAATAATATCACGACTTTACTCTGCATTGAATAGACTGGATTTGACTAAATATAGATATAATAGACGACTAATTAAATTTCATTAATCATTATTTTTAGGTTAAATTCTGTATGGAAATTACACAAAAATACGTAAGGATAAATCTTCATTTAAATTGTCGGGATTTATGCCGCTTTGTGTTCGAGGACAAGAATATATTATGTATATATTTATACATATTCCAGGTAATTCATCTGCAAGTACATTTCTTTGACCAAGTTTCTGGTTTTACGTATGTACGTAGGTCGTAGGTATGTAGTGTATTTTTAAGAAGTAACCGTACTATTGAGCAGGAAATCAAGTGGTAAAATAATTAAAAATAATCCGAAGTAAACACGTACTTCGGGAAGTACTAAACGTTTACTAGCGTAGCGGGCAGAAAATCACACTTACGGCCTAAGGTGACGTAAGGTATATTTGCAACGGCCTTGTATCGCGCTCTTACGACATTTTAAGGTAGGTACATTGGTCTATTTTCTTTGTGGAAATGAATATTTTTTTGAATGTAGTTTTAATTACGACGAACCAACATGCACTGGATCGGAGATTTTGGTTTATTTTACTCTTGTAAATACACATCTGGAAATGAATGGAAAAATGCCCGAGTTGAAATAACATTTCGCTAAAACAAATTACTAAAAACTTCACCGAAATATTTTTAAGTTATGCAATATTATTAATTTTGGTAAAGGTTTATTTTACTGTTTTAAACGTAGTTTTTACGAATGTAGTTGTATGACTTAACTGATTCATTCATCCGTAATTATACGCTTTATTTCATATGAAATATATTTTTATATATAGTATTAGTAGAGTTGCTAAGCCGCGAAATTGTGCGCATCGGGTTACAAGCATGAAATTTCTACTACACATAGATCGTTCCGCGGTGATTATTTTTAGATGTGGAAGGAAGTCAGATTCGTCCCCTGCGTGGCGGGAGAGCGGGGTGAATAGGACTAAGTACTGCTCTTTTTCTTTTCTTTATTACTGAGCAGTGAAGGCTATTAGGGCCGTTTTCGTGTAAAACAGATATCAAAAATTATTTTTTTATGTTATTTAAGTATAGTTTGATATAAAAATTTGGGTATATTGCCGAAAAGGTAAAAATCACAACAAGTTTTTTTTATTCAGAACGATAAATTAGTTATATATCCTGAATATTTACAATTAAAAAAAATGTCACTAAATAGCAAATTTAATATTGTTTTTAAAAATGTTTACATATTGGGCACATCTCGTACAAAAAGTAGGTACCTCGAAAAAAATTTTGATGTTAAGCTTAGCCTGCGTGCTCTAGTACATTTAACTTAGTCGCGACATTGTGTGAATCGGGATACGACTACGAAATTTCTACCACATATAGAGTATTCTGCGGTGATTATTTTCAGATCTGGAGGGAAGTCAGATTCGTCCCCTGTTCGGCGGGAAAGCGGGGTGAATAGGACAAACAGTCCTCTTTTTCTTTTTTTTATTACTGATCAGTTAACGCTACTAGCGCTTGTGTGGTATCATTTTCATGTAAAACAGATATCAGCAATTAATTTTTTATGTTATTTATTCATATTACCATATAAAAATATGGGTATATTTCCGAAATGGTAAAAATCACAAGTTTTTTTTATTCAGGGAGATAATTTAGTTATATTTCCTGAATATTAACAACTAACAAAAATATAGCAGAATAGCAAATTTAATGTAGATTTGAAAAGCATATACATGTTGGGCACTCTTGAGACAAACAGTAACTTAAATAAATTGTGGATGTTGAGATTATCCCGTGTGCTCGTGATACATAAGCAAAAAATATTGTGTCTTAATTACATCAATTTGATTTTCTAGGACGTATTTGGTAAATTTTATATGTAAAAGCATATTAATAATTATTATTTAATGTATTTAATAAAGCGAAATAGGATGCGTTCGGAGATTTATGTTGGTTACGCCGTCGCAAACATATATTTTAAGCTACTGTTTGTATAAGAAAGTGCCCCACATGCATATATTTTTAGAAACTAGATAACTGAGCTTTTTAAAATAATAATAATAATTTAAAAATGTTAACGAAATTTTACTAATTTACCTCACCGAATAAAAAACTTTTTATGATTTTTACCTTTTCAGCCATACACCCATATTTTTATATAGAACTATACAAAAATAACATTAAAAATAAATTTCTGATATTTGTTTTACACGGAAACAAATATCAGCAATAAAGAAAGAAAACAGTATCCATGCGTTTGTATATGTAAAAAAAAAACTGTAAAATATATCATATTAGGGTGCTACCGCGAGCATTCACCTGTACGGTAACGAAAAACAAATGAGATTTTTTTTTATATTACACGCAAATGGTCGTGGTTAGGAGCACCGTTAACAATACTTAAATAGAAACTGAGAGTAAAAGGAAACGCAAAATAGATCACAGTTTATTCCCAACCCAACAAAGAAGTCCGCACCGGATCACCTTTCTAATCAAACCCAACAAAACATCCACAGGCATTCCCGTTATTAATTTAGGAAGGTTTATTAACAAAAAAGACAGCAGCAATACCAGCTTAATGCGAATCAGAAAGGATACAAAGTTTTAATCGAAATGTCGACGAACCAGCGTTCCGAGTCCCTAAGGATTTCTTGTTAAAATAAATTAATTACAAACCGACTATTTACTAATTGAATGGAGAGAAAGCGGTTGCCGTTAATGATGGTAATGATAACACGAGGACTCGTTAATTTGAATAAATACTGTTAACTGGAATAGAAGGTGTTTCGTGTGTGGAAAATTTGGATCGCAACAAACGAGGTAGCGTCATGTTAAATTCAATCTTTTATTTCTTTAAACTTTATTGCAAAAAAATGTGTACATGGCGGACTTAATGCCGTAAGATATTTTCTACCAGTCAAACAGAAACATATTAAGGTGCAGGGCCTGTCAACTATCAACATTATATTATATACCAAAATAACGTATCAAAAGAGAATCTTTTGTTTTACATCTACAATACGTTTTCATTTTGAATTATTTGATTTAAAAATCCAATTGCCTGTTGGTTGTGATCACGGAGTCGATTTTTTTTGCGTGCAGTCGAAAATAAGTTGAAAAATAAACAAAAACAGTTTTCTGCGTGAATTTTGTCAATTTCGAGCAGTTTTTGAAGCAAAAAGTATCAATGAAAAGTTCAAACTGTAGGTTTCAAATACATACCAATAAATTGCAACGGCCCTGTTCTAAGTAGTAACATTGATAATTTGTTAAAAAACATACTTATTTGACCATAGAGAAAAATGTCTAAAACAATCAGCATTTTTGAACGGAGCCTTCAGCGAATGGTTTTCAAGAGGAATCTCATTTGAATTAAATAAACCAGTGACTTGATAATATCATTTATCGGCTCAGTATAAAATGTTTTCTTATATTAGTACTAGCTGTGCCCCGCGGTGTTACCCGCTCATCCCACGGGAACACTAAATTTATTCGGGATGAAAAGTATCCTATGTCCTTCCTCGGATCTTAAACTATCTCTATGCCAAATTTCATCAAAATCGATTCAGCGGTTTAAGCGTGAAGAGGTAACAGACAGACAGACAGACAGACAGACAGACAGACAGACACACTTTCGCATTTATAATATTAGTATGGATAGTATGGATAAAATTTTGAAGGGAACTAAAAATATACCACCGTCTTCGTGTATATAGACAAGTATAGATAGAGATGATAGCTCACCTCAAACCATCAGCCGGCAGCATAGTTTGCAACTCCATTAATTACATTAATGAATGATAACACAACTTCCCTGGCTTCTGAATAGTTGAGGGAGTGCGGTTTTGATCTATGGCCGCGTCAGGCATGGTCACGACTCACAATGTTGTTGGGGTTTAATTGATACATTTTCCTTTTTACCGACTTGAAAAAGGAAGAAGAATAACCGTAAAATGGGGTTGCTTTAGGAAAATTTGGGGCTACTTTGATAGATTTAAAAACGCAAATATTCATTGTTCGATTGACCAAATGAAGTAACAGGTTAGGTCAATTTGAAAGGTAGGTACTCCATTGCCACAGAAGGTCAAAAAAAATAAGGACATGGCGTAAAAATACTTTTCCAAAGTAGCCCCTGCATTTTGAAGTAACCCCATTTTACGGTTCTCCATTTATTTATTTGGAGAACAAACATAAGTAGATATACAAAAGAAACAACTTAATCACAAATTATGAAATAAACAGTTGTCACTAAGTCAAAACATTATTGGATGTATTGTTCTATTAGTATTTACTAACTACACTTATGTGGTGTGTAGTTTTGGATTATACAGAAGGATATTATATTCGTTTCATGCAAAATTTCATATATATTTTAGTTAGTAGCTTTTTAGCAAGTTCATCTCAAAATGTTGTTTGGATTGTTTTAAGTAGTGATTTTTATATTTTCAGTAAAATTATTTATTATACAAAACACGGAGCGACAACTGTTATAGGGGTAAAGTATCGATAAGCTAGTTTTTCGATACGGAAATCCTTACTTGTCCCTCTCAATGTTCCGATGTCTATTCATAACTAACATACGCTGGTGGACGTGTTGATGATGACATCAATGATAGTGATAGTGAGTAACATAATTACCTATTGAGATGGATGAAGCAGTTTTTATAAAATACCTCATACTGTCGCCATTGCCAATAAAGTCCCAAAAGTCAAACACATAAAAACCTTCTAAGCATATTACCTATATTATGACAAAACGGAACGGTTATTAAGTCCCGTTTTATTATACTAATGTGTGAAAATTGTGTAATTTTAAATCAATGTATCTTTTAACCACATATCAAACAACCAGCCCATGTGTAACACAGCCAAAAAAAAACAGTAAAGTGCAATTAACCTTTACGCTAATATTCTTCATGTGCCGTCGCAGAAACGCCTGATCCAACTTTATCCACGACCATAGGTATATTATTCATAACGTTTTCAATTAAAGAATTCTATTGACGTAGAAATGTTGATAGGATTTTATCATACGTACGTCCTATATATGTACGTTGCTGATAACCTGCAAAGACTACTGACAGAAAAAAACAGTTTTTGTCAAATTAGTAGCATACCCTTGCCTTTGTGAAACAAGTTTCAGTCATACGTACTTACGAGGCAAATGCAAAACAGCGCGCCAAAAATAAACCCCAAAAAATGCAATTAACCGTAATAGTATATTACTGCCGAGGCCGGGAAAAGTCAGTTCGTGGATGAGTATGATTTTGAAGGACGAGGCGTAGCCGAGTCCTTCAATAATACGAATCTGCGAACTGACATTCCCGCCGAGGCTTGTATAGTGCTTTTCTCCAAATATGCTTGGAAATAATCACCAATCTACATTTTAATTTAATATATCAGTACCATGAAGTTCATTTGGTACTTATTTTTTTTAGGAATAGGAATAAAATTTTGGATCCGAATCATATGTTTGATTTAAAACAAAATATATGAATAAGAATTAAATATATATGAAAACACAATAACAAAAAATATGCACATAGGTAATTATAAATTTTAGTTAAATTAACAACTTCTAAACACACTGTTTTTCTTTAGAAACCATACCATATTTATCATTCGGAGAAGATCATAAGTTCAAAATAACTTTTATATTGATTTGGACACAATCATTTCTGTTTTATTTTTTATTTGTTTACGTTTGGTACACTTATTCATTTTCAACTCACTCATTAAATATCATCATATTATTAAAATTAAAACTTTCGTGAGAAATCTCTAATAAATAACTAAGAATCATGAAAATAAATTAACCGCATATAAGATTATTATTTAAATTGTTTGTCCGTTATTCGAAATTTGTCGACATTTCAAATACATTGACAGTAGCAGAGCAAAAAAATGTTCAGTGCAAGAACTAAACGCAGAGAACAATTAAAAAGTTTATAATAGTTTTTATTTTTTAAATTTAGTGGACAATTGGCTGTATGGTGAATTATCAAAGTCTTTGAAAAAATTAAAAGTAAAAATGCAGTAACCGGCCAAATTAAGATTACCCTCATTTGTATGAGACGTTATAAACGGAAGGTGTGTTTTTTACTTAATCGTCTTATTTAAATAATATTGATTTCCCGGCTAAGGCCAATAATATATATTTTTTTTTAATTTTCATTAACGCCTTTTAAATATAACGAACGATTTCGCGGTCCAGTTTTACTACATTAATGGGAACATTTCCAAGCAAGTTGGAGAAAAAAAAGTATTATCGCATCGCTGTCGGGTCGGGCTACGCTCATATTCGTCATGTTCGTCGTAGTAACGCCTGATCCGGCTGCATCCGCGACCATATATTATTCATAACGTTTTCAGCGAAGCGGCCCACACGGAATACTAGAGCTATGTAGGTGCAGTTCAGTCCCGAATTCGCTAACTAAATTGTTTTCAACGTTTCCGATAGTGTATTTGTCGATTGATGCGGTGCGCGTAGTCGGGGATATGAAAATTGGTATGGTGTTTATGGTGCTTTGTGGGCGTTAATTTTGAGGATGCGCAGTTTTGTGTTAAATTGACATAAATAAATTATCTCTACATATGAACATGGTTATCAAAAAAACTGTCAAGACTGGCTCACGTGCCGAGAGCTACTCTAGTAATCTACGCACTGACGCGCACCACGGTACGTACGGTACGCTTTTATGCGCGAATTCTGGGTGCGCGTTCATAGTTACTCGAAGTAGCATGTTTACATAAATCATGCGTCAGTCTGTTGCGTCATGACATTCATTTGCTTCGTTGTTGCAAAGCTCAAAAGGGCCTCTATAAAAATTTAATCTGTGTCTAAATTAAGTTTTTTTTTTTTCCAGGTTGGCGCAACTATGATGTCCTGTCCTCTCCCGCTGCCGCTGCTGCCGGCCCTGCATCCTCAGCCAGCACTCGCCTCTGACTTCCCTATTCATATTGGAATTAAGGTAACTTTACAAAATAAGAATACATACGTAAGTTTGGATTCCCAAACTTTTTAGCCCTCAAAGCGACCCTCAGAGCACTCTTCTTTATCCTCTACGGCATACTGGGGTGAAACACACAGTTTAAGAAGCCCTGCATTATCACATTTTTGACACATCAAACCAGATAATCCGTCTACAAAAATGTATCGATAAGTGCGTTTATCGACACACGAACTCACTGTCTGGCATTTATTTTCGTCTCCAAATATAAGAAGTATATACATTTATAATTATAAGCATTGAGTATAGTGGAGTGATGTAGAGAAATAGTAATAGATTTGCTAAAAAAATAGTACTAGCCATTATTTGCTAAATACATATAGCAGATTTTTATTTAAAACTGTCTAAAATAGCGCAATGGTTGAACTAAATATTTTGATCGGTTTAAGATGGAATTTTACCTAAACTATGACATGGCGATTCATGAAACAGTTATTGATATGATCATCGTAAAGGTTGATACACCAGAAATAGGTATAGAAGTCTAAATCTACAGTAGCTAAACTTATTAAGAAACATAAATGAGAAGTACATGAAGATGGTATGTTTGATAAAGAACTAACAAAATTCACTACAAATGAGAGAAAAAAAATATTCATAAATCATAGTTTGGTAACGTCCTATTAGCAACAATAACGTGACTGTAACCATGGCAGTATTCATTTCCAATATTTTATACATCCACAATATTTGTATCATTAAATACTAACCACATTCGGATACATCTTCGCTCGAATCGCCTCGGGGCTCCCAAATTATCTTCTTTCAGGGCAAGGGATACATTGTACGCTGGTTATTAAACGAGGTAGAAAATAATTAAATTCTTATCAAAATATCGTGATTATTTAATGTGAACTAACAAAGGCTTTAAACGCTGCCTGGACTGTTCTGTTAATTGCACGGTTTTTCGTCGGAAAGGTTTAATACGGCCTAATATTATCGTAAATCGTTGCGTGTTTGGAACACTAGTGTGTTAAGTTTACGTGTGACGAAACAAATGAATGGAGTGTTAGCTTTCGTGAGGCATATTTAATTATTGTATTAAGCGGTTTACACGCACGTGAAATTTCTCTTAGTGACAATGTTGCCGCGCCGGTGTATAGCAGTCCCTGATGAAGAGCTCCATACGAGTTCGAAACATGTCGGACCGTTCCTGACAATTTCACGTGAATGTAAACCGAAAACAACAATTTAATGATTTTTTATTTGTTTTACTTTGATCGGTCAATCTTGTATGTGACATCGTTGAGTGTTATTAAACTAATAGTTTACTGAAACTGACAATATATAAACCATTTCATACTTAGTTGGATCGCGTTGGATATAAATAACCAAATAGTTACGTATGGCTAGCATAACTTTTCGTGATTTTGCTTATCATGCGACTTAGCGTCACCTGTTTTGCTCACACGGTATTGAAAAGAAAGCGACAGGTAGTATTTCTCGTGCGACAAAGAATCGCGTGTCACAGACGTGCTGAATAGTTAATATCCATTCTTAAGACAAAATTACGAGGTTAGTCCCACCACATTAAAAAAGTCGTTTTTTTATTGTTGTTGGTATACAAAATTCTGTGTATGTGTTCTTAAAATATGAATAACTTTTCACATTTTCATGTCGCTAACATCTAGCACTAAAACGACTTGTTATAAACGTCCCTTAAGTAGTTAAATTCACCAATTTTATGTACGCGCAGACTTAAAAATAAAGTAATTCGGCAACTCTCTGTCCTTTTTGCTTCTCATCCAATGTTTTAAGTCTAAAGTCGTTTGCTCGACGCAGGTAGGGAAAAAATATATAATTTAATCCACTCGCCCTCTTCGTCGAGTTTCAGGCAACTTAAATTGCGAATATATCAAAGCTAAATAATATTAAGTAAGCAAAAGAATATAAGGTAACTTTGAGAGCTGAGACTTGGGATTAGGGTGGGTTTACACTGAATGTAATACCGTTTGTAACGGAGGCAAATATTTGTTCAATCTTCTTTATGATAACGAATGATGGTGGTGGTGGATATTTTTATGTTCGTTTTGTGATACGTGATAACTGTTTATTGGGGAATTTATTGTACATATTATATTTTGGTTATTAGTAGAAAAACAAGTTATTTTTACAAGGTGGATCGACGACCTGGTTAGAATCACGGGAAGCAAATGGATGAGGGCGGCGCACGACCGATCATTGTGGAGAACTTTGGGGAAGGCCTTTGTCCAGCAGTGGACGTATACAGGATGATATGATGATGATGTTATTTTTATTTTACGGGAAATGGACTGTAGCCCATGATTCACTTTTGGACATTTTTTATACCTTTGCTTCAACCGTCTTAAATCCTATCCCTTGCCACTGCCCACAGCGCGCCGCAAGACGCGCTAATAGCCTATGCACCAGCACGAAGTGGTACAGATCCACATTCGAAACTTACCTTCAATTCTTTCCTCCTTGCGTCGTTTTCCTCAGAGCTGAGGATCGGGACCTCTCCTTTGCAACACTCTCTCGTACGACCTTCTTCCATCTGTTTCTGTCTGCGGCGGTGTGAAGGGCACTGTGAACTGTGGAGTCAGGAGCGAAGCGGATCTGGTCGGACCAACTTATTTTGCTGCGTCACAAAACAGATAGGTACAGAAATCAATCTACACATGTACAAGCGCGCTCGAGCTAACGCACACATAGACATTGCTCACGGACACGATATCTCGGACCAGTGCGAGCGCGAGTGTCATCCACTTGACGTGTCCGTGAGCAATGTCTAGATATAAGAGCATGTAAGATGTATTATCCGTTGGTAATCCTGAAAAACAAAATAAATAAATAAATGTCTATGTGTGCGTTTGCTCGAGCGCGCTTGTATGTAGATTGATTTCTGTACCTATCTGTTTTGTGGCTGCGTCCACGAGGCCTTTTATCTACTTTGCCGCCACGATGAGCCGCTCAAGGTTGCCTTCGCCTGTTCTTGCGATGTGTCCGAAGAATTCCAAGACTGCGGACACACTCGGATGACAGCCGCGAGGAGATTTTGAGCGCCCTCAATATGGAGACGTTAGTCCGAAATGCTGTCCAGGATATATGGAGCATCTTTCTCCAGCACCACAATTCTTAACAATTTCGGAAAAAAATCTCAGTCTCTGTGCGCTGCGCCTAAGAATTCACCTCCGTCTATAAACCCAATTGCCTCTGCTTAAACCGTCTTAATTCTTATCACTTGCCACTGTCCACAGCGCGCCTCGTGCTACGTTATTAGCCTGTACACCAACACGAAGTGGTACAGTTCCGCCTTTTTAACTTACCTTCAATTATTTACAATCTTGAATAAAAACCACAGTCTCTGTGCGCGGCGCCTAAGAATTCGCCTCCTTAGGTAAACGTCACACCAGTATCAATATTTGAGATGAACTCCTACCCAATTGCCTCTGCGAGTTAACCGTCTTAATTTATAAGTATTGATTCGTATACCTTCAAGTTTAATTAGTTTCCAGTTTTGAGACGTTTGGCTCATTTATCAGACTTTCGACTTTGCCATTGTGGACCCTGTAACGTTGTCTGAGTGATTAAACTTGCCAAGTGTTTGGTTTAATTATTGTTATTCTGATCTATGTAATTTCATTTGTTTATGTTTAAGACGATTGTGGTAAGCTTCTTTAGATTTGGAATTGGGTATTTTTGTAAGGTTATAAAATTACTAAATATCAAAGCTCAAAGAAAAATTTAAAATGCGTAACGTGGTGGAAGAGGCCGGGAATCGAACCCGGTACCTCTGGAATGCCGGTCCAACGCGTTAAATTTTCCACCACCCTAACGCCCAGGCAGCCCCTCGATATTTTTCTTATGTTTGTGTATCGATCTTTGCATTTTTTATTTGAAAGGCTTTACACCTTAGCCCAATATTAAAATTGTGGTGTTTACCCACATTAATAAATAAAAAATGAGACCATTACATGTTTCATATATTTATGAATATATGAATGTTGGAATAACTGGTTTAGGGCTCACTTTCATTGGTTGATAACTCGGTCGGTATACGTAAGTGGCAACGCAAGAAGTTGTCCATTCCTTCATCTGCCCAACTATTAAAATATGGAACTCTTTGCCGGCTCATTTGTTTCCTCCTTCTTTTGACATGGGGCCCTTCAAACGAAGCGTGAAGAAGCATCTCTCGCGGGCCAGCATGGCGGTGTCAACTGACATGGCACCGTTGGTTTCTTGTCAGTTGCCATTGTGACTTGGCCTCCCCCTTTTGCTTACCATCAGACGAAGTGCAGCCACTATGTTCTGTCGTTATAAAATATATATGTATATACAATACAATACAATACAAATCCTCTTTATTGTACACCTTAAATACACAGGGAAACAACACATAAGTGTATCCCTTATGTGTTGTTTCCCTTAAATAAAAGCAGAGGTAAACAAAAGGCGTTCTTGTCGCTAATTAACATACCTGTGCTGACTCGGGGCACGTTAAATAGGGATTTGATATCGATAAAAAGATGTCGATATATAAATACATATATTAGTACACGTAATTATCTAATATTCTCGATTACTATAAAAAGTTCGATATCATGTCTAATAAAGTGAATATTGTCATCTAAACGGCAATCTTTTACACCGACGAATATGGAAAAAATATCGATTATATACTTACCTACTATAAAAACTATTTTAAAATAGACGAATAATAGACGATTTATTATTTTTTATTTTAAAATGAAGAGGATAAATATGTTGAATAACATTTAGATCTTGACAGTA
Organism: Apotomis betuletana; assembly: GCA_932273695.1. NCBI lineage: Eukaryota > Metazoa > Arthropoda > Insecta > Lepidoptera > Tortricidae > Apotomis > Apotomis betuletana. The sequence goes on along the minus strand of OW026302.1, from coordinate 4,147,085 downwards.
ACATCGATACATATTTTGTCGATAAAATATTTTGCTACATCATTTTAGTATCTGTGCCCCGAGTTAGCTCAGGTATGCAAATTAAATAGTGATCCATACAAGACAACCTTTAGAAAGCGGAGTAGTTGAAACAAACATTTGAATTAAGTACCTAGCTGCTGCAAAACAGTTATAAATACAAATAAACGACAAGATATAAAAACAATACACATACTTAAACATGATTAAAAATTAAATTAAATATGAATACGGAATATCGCGAAAGACTTGTTATAATTTATGTTTATTATGTATACCTATATGAACAAAGATATTATAAATAAAAAAAATATTAGTGTACAGGTAAACATTTACTTATAGAAATAGATAGTATGATGGAAAAATATCAAGTATGCTTTTATTCAAAAATTTACTTAAGCTAAGTTGTTGCCGAAAGTATTTTCAAACAGCTTACCTATAGCAGGATAACGCTAAACTCCCTAGTGCAGAAAGTGCAAACACATGTGCCAGGCATTATAATAAAAACGGGATCGAGCGCGTCCCGGTGCATAAGTTAACTCATTAAACACCAATTTTCCGAAACATCGACTAAAATATGAAAAATACGCTTCGAAACTTCGCCCAGGAGTTTATAAAGAACGCTCGAATACCGTTACTCAAATACTATCGTGTCAACCTAATTTGCTCTGTTGATTCAATTTTCGGAACCATATTTCAGTAGTCACGGTCGAGATTTCAATTCATACATAATATTTGAATAAATAAATATGCATGAAACCAATTTATACGGCTACTGCGATACCACGCGCAAAAGGTCTTAAGTCGCTTTGAATCTGAAAGGGACTTACATCGTTTTTTGGTGAGATGGTAGTGCGGCCGAACCACAATATCAGTGCCTCATTAGAGGCGCCCCGCTGCTACGGCGTAGCGGCCTACGAGGCTACGCTTGTAGAAGAGCTACGTTGTTCACGGCAATTGCTACACGACACCTTTCCCTTTTGTAACTAGGCCGCTTTGTATGCCTTTTAAACTTATATGCAAATTTTCTTTTATGTTGCCATAACAATACATAATTAGATTATCAAGCATTGCATATAAAGAAATTACATAAACGTGAATGAAAACATCTAGAAATATAAAACAAAATTGTACATTGTGTCGAAAAAAAAGTTAAATCACTACATAGTATAAAACAAAGTCGCTTTCTCTGTCCCTATATGTCCCTTTGTATGCTTAAATCTTTAAAACTACGCAACGGATTTTGATGCGGTTTTTTTTAATAGATAGAGTGATTTAAGAGGAAGGTTTATATGTATAATACGTGCATAATTTATTAGCATTGCACCCGTGCGAAGCCGGGGCGGGTCGCTATAAGTAATAAGTTAATTGTGTTACTGGAGCAGAGTCAGACCGAAAAGAAGATGGCGGGATGACCTGGATGCATTTAGTTACGAGTGGAGGGAGCATGCAGCCAATAGAGATGAGTGGCGCAAGAGAGGGGAGGCCTTTGCCCAGCAGTGGGACACAATTATAGGCTAGTAAAAAAAAAGTAAAAAGTAACATATGCATATTTTCCGTATTTTATTGTATTTGACCGTTGCTTAAAACAACTCGCTTGAGAGTAGCGACAAGCAACGATTTACTTAACTTTTTTGGTTTTTACAAACTGATTCAAATATGAATGTGCATATCTAATGAGTACGTATTATAAAAGAAAATTAAGATGGTTACTAAAGATTGATTAAGTATACCAAAATATTTATTTTATTCATCATAAAACATAGTAAAACCACGGAATCACACTCGAGTCGAATTTGTTTTTAAAATTTGCTTTATTTCTAATCTAACAATCCAGACACCTTTACTCAAAGGAAAACCACCCTATTTACCTCAAACAAGCAGAAACAAATGTAAGTGATTAAAAACACAATATACCCAAAGACAAGTAAACAATCTTTTCATCCCGGCTAACGAGAAGCGACGTCGCACAAAAAACGGGCAAATATTAGTGCGGTAACATTAAATAACAGGCATTATCCTGGCACAATATAAACGTCGCAACCTGGCACAATAAGCGCTCGTCGGTAATGGCCGCCCGTCCGTCATCCGCCAGGGCCGCCAACGCGACACTTGGAAATAATAATAATTTACAAATTATTTTCTCTAATCATAACATAGATTACTTATTCTAATCATATTCGAAGTAATCTTGAAATGTTCTACTGTCTCAGTATGAAAATTGGTTAAAGTCTGTCTAGCCGTTTTGGCGTTTGGAAGACGCAAAGTTTCATAATTTGGTATGAAATGATACAACCATAGGTGGGAGTGAAAGGTTAGAGTCTGTTCTTTCACTCGCACCTGTGACTGCCGCTCGCCGCCGATTTCGTAGGTTGGGAAGTCATAGAACGGGCAAATATTAGTGCGGTAACATTAAATAACAAGTATTATCCTGTGTACAATATAAACGTCGCAACGTGCACCTCAAGCGCAACTATGGAACACGACGCTTTCTCGCGCGAAACATATTACCTATCTCTTTCTGTGCGGTACTGTGAGAGAGTGACGGGTGATGCTATGTCGCGCGAACAGTTTCGAAGCATAACTAAATAACAGGCATTATCCTGGCACAATATAAACGTCGCAACCTGGCACAATAAGCGCTAGTCGGTAATGGCCGCCCGCACCCGCTAGGGGCGGCGCCGCATCTCTATATAATAGACAATTTAGTAGTCTTCCACAAAAAAAAAAAACACTTATTACCAAAAAAACTTTAACAAAACTCAATTATTTTAAGGGTGGCCGTATATGAAGGGATAAAGGGAAAACTGGCTAAGTCACAATTGCAATATTTTACAGTGCAGACAATTGAGGTTTATGACTGCATGGCGTAAGTAAAAATATAGCAAAAAAGATCGGGACTCAGGGAATTTTAACCCTGTTTTAGATAGTCACAAGATGTACGCAAATTTTGGCAGACTAAAAAACATTCATATCAAAAAAAAGGGAGGATTTCCCCTCACCTCTTCAAAAATGGTATTTATCCTCAGTTTCACGTTACCAAACAAGACCAATAAATCTGTGTACAACTATCACTTTTCACGTTCAGTCAGGACTATGAATTGCTTATTTTTATTGTTTGAATCGTTTTCGACTTATAAAACTAAACTCCAATTCTGCTTAATGGATAGTGAAAAAATACTGTTTCAGTTTTTACTTTATAAACTGTGGACTTGTCTGTACTGTAAAATTTAGCGTTATGTTACTTAAAAAAATTGGCATGATAAAATCTTCGTCATAGTATAATCAAAGCGAAACCTGAAAAGGCAATAGAGACTCCATTACATTGAGAGCGACTGGCTTCAATAGCTGGTTAGAAAAAAAAAACACAGAAAACAAAAAGGTAACCATTGAAGTGCCAACCCTAGACGAGCTTTAACCACAACTAAGCGCGATTCACAATCGATATTTATATTTTATTCTGTAGCGATTATTAGGATCAAAATCTACTTCAAGTGAAGTTACAGTGGTGTATAAATTACTTAATATTGCGACTTTCTTAACAAAGACACTGTAATACATGTTGGTATTTTGTTACAAGATATGAAATATGCTGGCTAAATTGGATTGTTTTTATTTTCAACGAGGTTTTAGATATTTTATGTGTAGGCGGTGTAAATTAAAGTAGAGGGTGATAGGTGGCTAATGATAGTAGTTTGTTTAAAATATTTTTAACTTAGTGGTAGAAGCGCACAAAACTAGTTGATCTGCCAGATTTCTTCCCAGTTGTTGCTTATTTACGCAACCCTCTGCAGTATACAGGGTCAGAACTATGAGAGATAGCAAAATCTGTTCTTAGGAACCAAGGTGTTAATTTTAAGATTGAATAAAACCGTTTTTTTACTCTCATAGGTCAAACTCGGGTATCAAAACTGGTCAAAATCTTTCTAAATATTAAAACATGCAATTACTTACAGGATTTTAAGGAGATTAGATTTCTGGTTACGTATGAAAGAGAAAAGATTGAATTCCATTTTTATTAAATCTACAATCGAGGCCATGGTTCCTAAGAACAGATTTCGCTAGCTTTCAAAGTTTCTGATTTCTCTATTTTGGATTGATCACCCTGTATATCAATTTAAATACCACAATCACAGTATCTTACCCGGAGAGCTACAGTTCCACGGTTTCACGCTCGATTTTATAAATCAGCCGACAGCTTACCTAAAACACGGAAAGGCTAAGTACGGCTAAAGCCGGTAAAATAACCCAAAACTACGGCTGATCGGCGCTCACCGCAACATTCGATTGATCCCAGGCCCTAGTACCCTAACCAACCGAGGTTGACCGCTACGATAACACAACGGAACCTCAAGTGTAAGTTTCCAATGCGACAAAACGTCTGGATTTTTACCATTCCCGTATAAAACTTTGTCACAAATGCATTTTTAATCTAATAAGGTGGTACAATTTTGGGAATACATACCAAAATTAATGCCATCTCAAAATTACGCCACCTTATTCGATCAAAAACAGGAATACAATTGGGACTTTCGGATCGCTCTTAGATTATCGTAAATGCATTTGAGTGTAACTTTGAGATGGCATACGTGCAGCAGTGGAGATAACCATTTAAATATTATTATAATGGACTGTTTCAGCTTAACCAAAGAATATTTCCTTTGTCTGAATGCCCGGATTCCCGCCTATACAGGTCGTATTTCTCAACCGATTCTCATGAAATTCTGTGATTGTCGATTCAGTTTTTCAAATTGGAGGTCATGGGGTTGAAAATGTAGAAATAAATAAAGTACGTGCATTCACAAACTCGCGATGTCTCCAGCTCACAGTGCTATCCAGTTTTATTTATTAAAGTAACATCTGCTAGCGTAGGTAAATTAAATGTTAATATTGAAGCGATCGGGATTCGAATCCATTCCTTTAATGGCGTTCTGGGCCAACACGGGCGCTCCACTAAGCTACCGAGCCCTATGCAAGAGCCATTGTAATTTTAGCCTTATTTCTGATACGTGTTTAGGTGGCATAGTTAAAAAAAAACTTTTTCGCTTTTATATAAACATTATTATTCAAGTTAACAATTCCTGGCATTTTTATGACGTAAAATGTAAATCTGTCTGTTAGAAACGAACGTGAAAGGGGTGAAATAGAGCTGTTTTTTTTTTATTAAAATCATCGTGTCTTATCCTTTTATCTTGTGTAGTTTGTGTGACTAACATTTAAGATATCCATATCACACAGCTGCGAGTTAAAGTGTATAATACACAATAATAAAAATAAAATGCTTCTTTCCTCGTTTCTTAGACTACAGCAACCTCAAAGAACCGTATCACACCCAACTGTAATCCCAGTATCGCCACAGTAGACATTACTCAAAGCAGTAGGTAAGTCAACACGACGTGAAAGTCTCTACAGTCTCATACGAAATCATATTGCAAAACGCACGGACGAAGCGACTCTAAAACAAAATATAAATAAATCTGCTTCAAAAATATTGCACTTAGTTTTATCGAAAATGTTTCCTCGAATGTTTAATTTTAATTTTTTACCGTTATTTTTTAGGGGTGCTGCAAATCATACCTAACTTACTTCTATACAAAGGACTATTTTAATTATATTTCCTTCTTATTTGCCTTCTGTATCCGCCAAAATCCGTTGGATACAAGTGGCGTGCGTGCGACCGTTCGTTTGGATTTTTGAAAGAGATTTAAATTCACTGGCATTAAAATGATGATGATGGGTAAGACTCAGACTGTGCTTACATCACATCATCACGTTTACTGCTAAGCACTGCGGGCATACGAAAATCGAAGAGCAATCCGAAGGTCCTAGTTGTATTACTGTTTTTCTATATTTACTGTGCTATCGGTGCTGTCGTTAAGTCTTATTTGTGCCACGTACAACAACTTTATTTTTTCATGTGCCACCATAACGAGGCTGAAAGTTTTCCAATAAGGACCTCCCCATAACTTTCGCTTATTACCCACGTGACAATTGATTGCAATGGCTCTTTTTAACTGACTTCTGGAGTTTCAAGATCCAAGGACGTACGTCTGAAACACATAATGAGTTACATTTGTCTAAAAAAGGACAAGATTTTGAAAATATATTTAATAAAGGAAATTTATAAAAAGGAGGTGATCTAGTAAACGCGTATGTATTGTATTATTATTATTTTATGTTGTTATTACTTTAGAACTCTATGACAATAGGTTTCGATTTTGTTTGTTTTTCTGAAAGCTTTAACCTGACCTGATTTTTAATGTTAATCCGCATAAGGTTCATGGTGATGCGTATATGTTTTTGCTTCATAGCGCAAAACGGTGCTACGGGCTACGGCGTAGCACTCGTAGCAAGCTGGGGCTAAATTCGAAAACTATTTTTTTTATTTTCATCATCATCATTAAGAAATCGCTTCACCATCACTACCAGTATCATCACCAACGCCATCACTATTACATGAAATAATTCCCACCTATGCACACACACCCATCTCAGAATCATCTACGGAGCCGACAATATTCATTTCGCAGATTCTTTATTCCTCGATAGTCATACATTTTTCATAATTCTTGCAAATATCATCCTATTGTTTAGGTTAGTTTTGTTTTATAACAATCTCAAATAGTTTACGGTTGAAAAGAAAAATATTATTATAAGGATTTATTGGCGAAACTAAAAAAAAAATGCTTTCTACAAAATGAAACATTCGACGAGGAATGATTCTAGGGGTCAATATAGACCAATTCCAAAACGATAACTCGATTCGGTGCGGGGATGTGTGTGTTCATTTTGTATGTACAGTCTGTTTTTTTCTTAAACACACATTTGACAGTTCTTTGTTGATGTTTGTAGTGATGTAGCTAAGACATATTGTTTTCCAAATCTAACGATTATGAATTGTTGATCGAATCGATTTTATCGACGTACTTTTTTTTCGAATCTGCGTTTATCTTTGTTTATTTTGTGTAAATCAATATTTTTTTGAGCTAATTTGTTTTATTGTTCTATCTTCAGGTTATCAATTTATCGATTTAATAAATTTCTAAAATTTTACTTCAATTCCGTGATAAGAAAAAATAAAACATGAACTTAATTGTATCAAATAGAAAAACGACCCCTCATTGCTTGTTTTTTTTTATGAATTTCAATAGGTCGTGCAGATTTACGTTATGTGGGTCCTGTGATGTGTCAAATGTGTGTATAAAAAAATCAGACGATAGTACCTGTGATCTCGTATACAATTTGTATTGTATTTTCTTATTGTGAGAAGCCCACAACAATATTATTACGAAAAACTGTAACGATCTCCTTCCGTTGTCTCTGCCCCTCGCAGCCTTTCCCTCGGATTAATTTTTAACACCACGGGCCTATAATTGGGCGTTTGCGTGTCGCTTCCAATGCTTCCATAGTCCAGTCAATGAGTGTTATTTTTAACCTCCGAAAAAAGTGTGTGTCTGTGTGTGTCTATCTGTGGCATCATAGCTCCTAAGCGGATGGTCCGTTTTGAATGCTTTTTTTTATGGCAAGCCTAGTCTGTCGAGATTGTTCTTAGCTATGTTTGGCTAGGTCAGGAATTAATATGTATGTAATTATAAATATGAAATAACTTTAAATAAACTAAATTCAAAATTAAAAGAAAAAATGTGGCCCATCCAAAAAATAATACATTTTGGGGATGAATAGAAAAACAAAATATAAACGATAGGAAAAGTGTAAATGAAAGTGTAGTGTGTACGTGTAAGCTGATTTTATTTCTCAAATAGTCAATATTTTTGAATGTCGTCTTAATTAGTATATTGTTTACGTAATTTGACATTAATTTATATTAAACGTAAACAAAATAACGACTACATTTTTAATATTCTTTTCTAATCCGCGCTAATGTATTTAGACCAAAAGCTAAATTGTATTTGTTGAACTAACTGTAACATTGTCACATAGAAGACAAAACGACTTATAATAAAATTGTCTGTAGGCTCGGAGTCCATATGTGCCAAATGTATTGAGATAGAATATGATATTCACACCTCAGGGAAAAAAACCTTCTTAACTTGGGTCTAGTAAAATGATGATGCAGAGAAAAATAAATCGCTAAATACCCGTCCTCGTTGACTGGACTATACTGCCTGCAGCGCAGCGTGGACACGACAAATTAACGAAACCTACTATCTGATGTAGGCTAATTATAATTTTGGTTCTATCAGGGTCGTGTACCGGTACAGTCAGCAGCAAAAGTAGTTAAGTATTAACGCGCTCACAATTATCTGTACAACCCTTATTCTCTGGACAATAAAGTCCGTGTGTATACAGGGTGATCAATCGAAATGGGTTAGAAGGGAGAAAACGAAAACTACCTACTTATAAGAGATAGGGAAATCTGTTCTTAGGAACCATGGCGTCGATTTTAGATTTAATAGAGACTGCGTCCATTTTTTTTATAAATCTTATACATAACCGGGAATTGATCGTTGTGCAAATTCTGTAAGTAATCGCATGTCGTATTATAACATTCTTTATAAATGTATGAAATGCCCTGCGAGTTATGCGAGTTATGTATGCATGGCGGTTGGGGCAGCAAAGTCCTAGAATGGCGGCGATTTCCCTATCTCTTATAGTTTGTGACTTCTCTCTACTGGCCCACTTGGATTGATCACCCTGTATAATTTTGAGAACCTGGCGTGGATAGCAACTTCTGCTGCTAACTGTACGTATCTGTTTGCTTATAATGTGTAATAATGTATAGGTAGGGAATATCTATGAAATTATTTAGTCGACGTTTAAATCGTAAATCATGACGTTCGCTTGAGGATGATATTTTATAGGAATGAGGCCAACCTAGCTAGATAGATAGATAAGTTTACTTATGATGATAGATAGGTTTACCTAGATAGATAGGTTTACTTATGATGCAAATAACGTATATTTATTTATTTAAACTTTATTGCACAATGGAAAAACTTATGCTATTAGCTATGTGCGTTTCTAACAAAATAAATAAATAATAAATAAATATCAGAGAACCTCACACAAATTGATCTCAAGAAGGCCTGTGTTATGGGTATTAGACGACGATACACATACTTGTATAGATAATATATACTTAAATACAAATACATGACCCAAGCACAAATATTCGAGTTCATCACACGAATATTTGCCCTGGCCGGGATTCGAACCCGGGACCGCCGGCAGTAGGCAGGTCTCTACAAACTGAGCCAACCGCGTCGTCGTAGTGATGTTTTATTACGCTGGAAATACACTTGAAGGCTCAGGCGACTACTGACGGAAACAAGTAAACTTTGAAGCTAAAAATACTAAACCAAATTAATTAGGATACGTAATTTTACACACTTGAACATTTTAATAGTTAAAAGCATAGTAACGTTTGTTGACTCCATACATTGTTTGAGCTTTACACCGTGCATGCATTATTCATAGACTAAAATTTTGCTGGAGCTTTTTAAGTTTTCAGGGAGTGCATATTAGCTTAAATCTGGTTGTTTCGTTTAAATTACACTACCGTTTTTTTTGGAACACGTTTTATTATAAGCGTTTGTATTTTTTATTTTGTTCAGAACTAGGTCTCTCTTAAGCGTTTAATCCAATTAAAAAATTGTTTGGGCTTTTTAATTAGATAATCCCAGTTTTTTTTTCTATAAATATTTAATTAGGTTTAGTTATTAGTTTTATTATTATTTTGATGCGCTATTGTTCATCTTATTACATATATATTTTGCCTACATTTTATAAAAGAAAACTTATAAAGTTCTTATTTACTCGTAAGATTAAAATCCAAGGCCTAATTAAATCTAACAAAGAGTTCTTACTAATAATCCCGTTTTTCATGAAAGGAATTAAATGAATTACATAAAATTTATGCAATAATTACATTAAAATTCATGTAATTATAATTGCATTTAAAACTATTTTATAATTAGCAGATTACCTACGAAAGTTTCAATAAGACAGAGTCTTATCTCGATTTCTTATCAAGTGTTAATGTCGACGAAGGAATAAGCTCGTCATCGACAATAAAAGGTCGAATCGCGTGCGCCTGCGCCGGAAACGGCGCGCGGCAACACTTCCGGCGTTCCCGGAAGCGCCGATCGCGCCGCCGCCGATTAAGTAAACTGTCCGAGATTTCCCAACGATATTGTTAACATTCCATATTTTTCCTTTAGTAAGAAGTGCTGTCCTTTGCCCGGCAGTGGGATATTGTGGGATGTAGGGATGAGCTTAGTATAATAATAATCGAAGCTTTATAATAAATAAAGAAGATAATAATAATAATAAGGAGAGACACTGCTATGAGACACTTTTTCTGATAGACGTCCGGCTGTCTCAAACAATAGCCCAGTAGTTAGTCCATCGCATCTCATATACAGGGTGTAACCGACGGTGTACCGAAAACTGAAACCATGGCTTCAGACCATTATTCTAAGCTGGAAAATTGTGGAAATTTCTTTGAGAAAATTCACAAATTTTCCTCGCGAGTTTTTATTTTTTTTATTTTTCCGTTAACAGAAATCTACCGGTAACCATTTTTCATGAAAAATCGAATGAAAATAGCATTTTCCGCAAAACACACAATGTATCACAAACAGTATTACGTAAGCTGTACGGTACAACACAGGCGCGTGGAGTGGGACTGATAACGGTACTGGCCGGTCATTGATCCGCCAGCCCAGTGCGCTCGCGCAGGCCGCTGCGGTCGGACGCATGTTTAATGTTTACCCACCCGCACATTTTATTTGCTTTACTTGCTGGAATGAAAATAATCTTGTTAGACTGTTTTAATTTATCGGTTAGTTGTAATTGGTGTTAGGTAGTACACTAGTTGTGATCTGTGGTAGCGTTGTTTTTATGGTTGCATTCATTCATGTCATTCGATGTGCATTGGCGTAACGGTATGTTTTGCGCTGACGCGTGAGTGGAGTGGGGAGCGCCTGAACCGCTCGATGCTTGCCGCGTGCTCCCCTCCCCGCGCGTCTGCACCCGAGAGAATGGACGCAATACATTGCGCGACGAGTTTTATAATTTATTTTGGAAAATATTATCCTTGAGTTTTCCGAGAAGATGAACACTCGTTTTCAGTTCGTGATTATGGTCTAAAACTACGGTTTTCGTTTTCGGTACGCTGTCGGTTACACCCTGTACAATAGCCTAGTAGTGTTTAGACTCCATACAACCACAATAGTTCTTGCATCTAGCGGATGCTGTCTCTGTGTGCGTCCCATGACACAGGCAGGGGGATCATCCGCATGGTGTACCCCTTACATTTCATTAAATTGTCGAAAGGGCCTCTGCACGTTGGCTTCGGCTCCGTGCACGCCTCCCAAAGGTCCGGGACACCATTGTCCCGTGAATGGGTGCGACATACATAATAAGGAGTACTGTATAAAATCTTATGTATCATCTTTGAATGTATTTTACTTATAAATAACTTTGCAGTGAGCGTTTTTTCGTTGTTATATATTACCTACTAGCTGCGCCGCGCGGTGTTACCCGCTCATCCCACGGGAACACTAAATTTTTTCGGGATAAAAGTAGCCTATGTGTTAAGGGCGGGGCACATTGCTCGTAGAATCGATGGCCGTTGGGGCAGAAAGGTTCTTGAGTGGCGACCGCGGACCGGAAGACGCAGCGTTGGAAGGCCTCCAACAAGGTGGACCGACGACCTGGTTAAGATAGCGGGTAGAAATTGGATGAGGGCGGAGCAAGATCGATCGTTGTGGAGAACTTTGGGGGAGGCCTTTGTCCAGCAGTGGACGTCTATAGGCTGATATGATGATGATGATGATAATCTGTTAACCCAGGGTGCCAGCTACCTTAATACCAATTTATCAATGATGACACAATGGAAAGTTACAGTTAGTCTGGTGTCTAAAAAAAAACGAATGACGTTGAGCTTTGACATTATTGACAGCTTATTTTTTTTTGAGAATAGGTCGCACACTACAACTCTTAACAGGCATAGTTGTCATAGATTTCGGTTATTTTATGTATTTTATTATATTTCTTTACATACATAAAAATACATTCAAATATTTTTTTAGAATGTACACGACTCAAAGCTTTCTCGATCTCTATATAAATTTCCACCTGTTAGATATATGAAATGTTGTCAATTCTGACAAACCGGAAAAATCCGGGTTGAAACATCATCCCAGTCCCATTTTTCCCGTCGATCAAGAGTCCAATTCCCGCTCTGTTAGCATCATGTCTCAAATTGCGCCACTGCCTAACTTCTTTAAAGGAATATCCGATCAAACGTTGGCGTAAACTAATTCCGCGAGCAAACTCGAAACTCCGTTAAAAAGGAAAAAAACTGCGCCAATATCCACATCGGAGCCAACTAAATTGGTTACCGATTACACTGTCGATTTAACCCTAGTTCGCTTATGTAAGGTTTTAAAGATGCGACTTTCATGCATATCGAGTTTTAGGTTTCGCATTTTGCTTTAGAAAGTAAGCGAGATTTTTTGGACGCACGGACGTTTTCAGTGTTTCATTTCATCGCTATATTTCATCGGAATCATTTGTGTCTGTAAGCGACAAATGATTTTAAAAGTTAAGTAGGATTATAAAGCAATCTTAGAATGTTGATATTCTTAATTGCTATACAATCTTAATTAACTTTTTGGCTTCTTTGCGCATGACCTATTAAAGTTTTAAAGTAAAACGATGAATTCTACGAAATATTTTCTAACGAATATAACTAAAAGGGTTCGTGATTTACTATGTTGGAAGCGACTAAATGGATTAGTTTTTGAAGTGTGTTCTCGTTTATGATCGGATGGTTTATCGGATTACAAGCTAAATAGATCCTTACTGAAATTGGATGGACTAGAAAAGATTTACATAAAAAAAAACAAATTTGAACTAAAGGTCAAATTGTTTTACCTACTTTAATATGTGACAATCGCGGAAACTAGAAAAAAATACTAGAAAGTTTGTTACCCGTTGACACTAGTAAGTTTAAGTTTGTTAAGGTTTAGTTTTATACTTTTAATTTTATGTTGTTTTTTATGTTGTTTTTTCTCTAATAAAGTTGACATTTATCTACTTATGTCATTTAATTTAAGTTCAATTTATTGCAATTAACGTTACAGCGGGCTATTTAAACTTCAAACTCACTTATATTCACTTCACTTATATTTTAGCTTCCTACTTCGATGACTCAGTGGCCAAAGCACAGAATAAGACACTACCCAAACTGAATCTTAACTTTCGATGCTTTCGATATTGAGATTACGCCTCCTCTGGCGATTTAGCACACTGTCTTCACTTCTCCAGCTAGCTCTCGGCGGTTAACTCCGCCAGCCCATGATATGGCCACGATTTCAGTCTTAGCGGCGTGCGGTAGCGGTGCGTGGTACGTGTCTCGCTCATTCGTAGGGCCGAAATACTCGGATCTCGCTCAACCGTCGCCGCGTCGGTTGCTGCCGATTTAGGAGATGCCACGACGAGCGGCGCTCGCTACGTTTGTCTCGCTCACTCGTATGGCCGCGGCCGGCCGCCGATCTCTCGCTCAACCGCTCACCGCGCCACCGCTCACCGCGCCACTTGCCGTCGAAAGTCGTGGCATGTCCGATAGTCATGTATATCACGCGATTAATAAGTGATATTGCATCTGTCTCTGTCATACTCACAGACTAGGCAAAAAGTAACGGATGCTTTGTTATTTACCGTGTGATATACTTTACCGTCAGCTAGCAGATCCGCTTCCATTTCATATCATCATATTCATAGGCATTAACATGTTAAATTGATTTTCAGGACCAGCTATCTTCCTGAACATCGCATGAAGATAGAACGAACTTTTAAAAAGTAGTGTAACGAATAGTGCCCAAAAATCGGTGTCAAACGGACGTATATCGCTGCTACAGCATTACGTGAAATGGTCAAGGTAATTGAAAAATATGTATGAAATCACCTGTTCTTGCAAGCTAACCATTCAACCGTGTGTGACTAAAAACCGAATTTATCCCTGGAGGGGTTACTTCGGATGTTAGGGCCAAAACACAATTCCACGATACGATGGCATTGGAGTTATTGACCAACGACTGTGACCCATTCTTTTTCAACCGAGTTCAAAAAGGGAGAGGTTCTTAATTCGACTGTATATTTTTCATGTATGGGCAAATTTTTATTTTGTTGTCGATTTTGTTTTGTTCTCAGATTTCAATAAAATTTGGTGAGTTGGTAAAGTTGCTTATTCTGAACAAGGTAAGCCCAATTTCACGATTATGTCCTACAAAATATTCCACTGAGTTACAAAAAATGTATGGATTTTTTTTAACAAAATTTCATATTTTGTACTAAAATTTAGTACAAAATTAGTAGCTCGAAATGAAAAATAAATAATTCGACAGCATAATAAAAAATGGCCGTGGGCCAATTTCTGTAGTACATTTTGTGTAACTCAATGGAAAGAAATTTGTAGGACATATCGTGAAATTGGGCTTACCATGGTCAGAAGAAGCAACTTTACCAGCTCACCAAATTTTATTGAAATCTGAGAAAAAAAAGAAATCGACAACAAAATAAAAATTTGCCCGTATATATCACGCAAATTAAGAATCAATTTTCATGATGAATTTTTTGTTTGATAGATCTGTGGTCCCATATTATGAATTTTGTAATTACTATTTGTGTTTGTACATTCCGCTTGTTTTAAAATCGTTGTGTACATTTTGCTTTGCCACATTACATACTTACATTTTGCGTATTGTATTATGCACCGGAAGAGAACAAGCGTGTCATGGTGAGACGTGAAATGTTGCTATAAATTTGCAATGTGTCTATGTGATGTGAAAAAGTAATGTAAAGCTAACTTAAAATCCAAACAAGTAAAAAACAAAAATGCAAAAAAGTGTTTTTTGCATGTCTTTGGCGGCATCTTACCGCGAATCATATCTTTTGTGCACATCGTAGAACCATATTGTACTATGGGCTCCACATTTATGAATAAATTCATTTATAAATGGGCCATGCAGTTCTGCAGCTCATTGTACAATGTACATTTCTATCTCTTGTGATGCCGCAACCCGTGTAACGGCCATAGGTGGCAACGGAAGGTCGTTGCGCGTTGTCTCGCTCACTTCTATGACCGCCGCTCACCGCTGTGCAGGAAATGCAGACCAGTATTTTTTTTCTATGGAAATTACCGGTAAATTACCGGAATTCTGGTTCTGGTTATTCACATAAAAAATTACCGGTTTGCATTCCTTAGTTCCACGGTACGTGAAATAGTGTTTTGGCCTGTGATCATGGAGCAGCATTGGTGTTCGGAGCTTCACTTTGTGAGCACTTCTCAAAAAGTTTGTACACAATTAAGACAGAAAATTAAGTCCAATATAATTTTCCTATTTTGTTACCAATTTTCTTTGTGATTTCCAATACATTGGTATCAGATTATGTATAATTAAAAAAGTATAAGCATAACAGAACCTTAATAATCGAACAAAGCCATAACATTGATATAAAATTACTAAAATAATTGGTAACAAAATAGGAAAATTATATTGACTTTAATTTTCTGTCTTAATTGTGTACCTACAAACTTTTTGAGAAATGCTCTTGTAATAAACGTCACACTCACTCACATTCGGTGTCAGAACGTCACGT
Source organism: Apotomis betuletana (assembly GCA_932273695.1). Taxonomy (NCBI): domain Eukaryota; kingdom Metazoa; phylum Arthropoda; class Insecta; order Lepidoptera; family Tortricidae; genus Apotomis; species Apotomis betuletana. The sequence continues at coordinate 4,131,437 of OW026302.1, read as the reverse complement.
TTTTGTTTCATACTTTTACGCAAATTTCTATGAATAACGAGGACATTACGTACGTACTTAATATCCAAATGTGAACTCTCTATAATGCTATATTAGGCTTAGTAGTAATATTTTTAATGGATAAAAAATAGATTCTTGCAAATGAACATATTCTATTCTAACTAAAAATCACGATTTTATTGCGCACTACGATTTAAAACTATCTTGTATTTAAGTAAGTTACAATAAAAATATATTAGATTAACGAACGTACACATAGCTACGAATCTAAAAAAGTTAGAACTTTAAATGTAGTTGATTTAGCTTTATTTTAAGCAATATAATATAATGTACTAAGTAATATTATTATAAACCTTATTATCTCAATCCAATCCCAAGATCTGTTCTACTTATCGTTTCTTCTTTACTTTATTCCATACGATAAATAATGTCCTGTCTGTGTGTGCTTTTATGGAATAAATGTATATCTTTCTTTATTTCTAAACCGTCATTACTAAAGTAGAACCGTATTTAAATCAATCGAATTTAAACAAACACCGAAATTTTAACGGATAGTATGGTTTCAACGCCTCATTCATGTCAAAAAAAATATTCAGACATAGTGTAGATAGCGTATGATAAGATAATATTTAAAGTGGTTTTTATTTGAGTAGCGTTAGGTACATCTATTTATTTAAGCATTATAGAGAGGACATTTAGTACCTACATATAAAAACCTTTATATATGATTTGTCTTATTTTGTAAACCCTGTCACAGTATAATATAAAGGGAACAAAACGGGTAGATTTTCGTATAGAAATTACCGAGTGACCGGTAATTTTCATAGAAAATTTTACCGGTTTGCATTCCTTAATAAATAGTTGCTTCTTTCTTCAAGTTTTTTTTTTGCTTATTTGAGATAAATTTTTATACGCGCTTATTTTTCGAATATCGCTTATGAAAATGCATTTTAGGTTAAACGTTTTTAAATAAGACAAATAATGATAAATAGACTGTATAAAATAGGTGAATTGCGTGCCACACGCTTACTTACAACTTTGTGTAATGTCCCACTTGTTTCACGCACCAATTTGTGTGTTCACACCTGCCTCTCTTTAAGTGTTTTACTTTAGCTATGCGGTGTTGTTTACCTGTTGTGCTAGATAAATGCCCAACTTCTCTAACGTAAAGTCGGGTTACTTTAGCCCTGGGGGTAAGATTTTCTAGCCATTTTAATAAATTGAAAAAAACTGCACCAATTATCACACAAAAATGATTTCGTCACGCGATGTAGTTTGATTTGTTATATTGTGTAAACAATGTTACCCCCAGGGCTCAAGTGACCTGATCTTACGGAATGCTATGTTAGTTGTTAACGGCTAATTGCACCTATCTAATAATTTATCAAACGTAAATATTTAACAGGGTATGTTGAATTTCGTCTTAAGCTTTAATTTGCTATTAGAGTAATTTGTTCGCATTAGTTTCTAAAATTTAGGTAAGTTAAACTCAAGTTTACATATCGAGACAATCACAATATTGCACGTTCTTTATGTATAGCAACAAAATGCTAATATTTTTTATTAATAAATTGATAATTATGTTCTTTAGGATTAAATGCGTCAAAAGACGCAAGAAGATAAAAAAAAAATTACATACCTGGGCTTATCATACTGTGCTCAAATGTCTACGTGAAAATGGGTATACATACCTACATATCTAAAACTCGTGAATACTACACCTTTTTGCACCAAACTATAACAATAATTAGCGATCCCAAAACACATACGAACGAATTACCATTTGATTGCGTGTATTTTTTATTAATACGCAAAAAGTATATACATGTATAACATGGAGTGTCAATACATTTAGGAATTAATTAACACTATTTCCTTCCATACTTTCTACAATTAGCCAATGACCGTATTAGACAGTAGACTAAATCAAAGACACTCAAATATCACGCTTTCACATTTTAGCGCATATTAAAATTATGTTTGTTTTTGCATAACGCAGTCCAAAATATGTAAAATTATTATTAATATCGTGCTTAATTTTACCAACTAGCTGAAATATAATTTTCATAATCGATTCCCGGACTTTTACCAATATTTACGAACCGATGCCCAAAATTGAAAATGCTCTTCAGAGCATTAAATTAATTACTGCTACAGTGTTCTATGCAGTAAGCGATTCAATATTCAATATCGAATGTTAATTTTGTGGTAATATTATAATCCGCTTCCATTTTAATGCCGCCGCCGTGTAAGCTTATTACATACGCGGTAAAATGTTGTGTTTTCCGTCTTTATTCTATGAAATTATTTTCACTTTTGCATATAATTCGGTATTCATTTGCGGTTGTTGCTGTTGATGTCTGTTTGCGGCGGTGATATCATTTACTGCCGGTCACTTTAATTGGCAGCTTGTTAGAACTGAAAAGGTATATTTAATTGTAGATTCATAGTAGCGTAGCCATTGTTGGAACATATTTCTTTACACAGATTGCTATAATTTCTGATATTTTCTTTGCATCTGGGTTCGTCCCAATTCTTACCGGCTTGCCTACTTCAGAACGATCGAGCACAATTCTCGAAATTAAGCGGCTTGCACTGGGTTTTAGTAGCTACGTCACTGGAATTTTGGTACTGTTCGTATATATTTTTATTATTATATTTATTTATTATTCAAATTAGTTATACAGCAATACAATATTCAACCCAATGCGCTGTGAACTACATAACATACCTAAATAAATATTTGTATAGAATCTTTTTATCGATTCATATTTTTTATGTGGTAATACCACATTTTTAATTTTATAAAACATATATGACGCAGAGGGCGCTCCAGTAGCGTAAAGGATTAAGGGATGAAAGATTTGGTGTGACTGACGTAGCGGTCGGATAGCTCAGTTGGGAGAGCAATGCGCCGGAAACGCAGAGGTCGCGGGTTCAAACCCTGCTTCGATTGTAGTAGATCGCATTCAATTTTTCTTTCTTAATTTACCTTTGTGTCATTATTTATACCTAAATAAACTTAAAACTAGTATGATCGTATTGAAGGGGTTGATTAGTATTGCATTTCTTTGCTATTAAGTCTCATCCAAAGACGCACTGTTTTTACCATTTTTTAATCAAGCCACATAAGTATCCCAGTTCTGGGCAAAGGCCTACGATGTTCATGCCATGCGTTCTGAATGCAATCAGGCCATCCCACCATCTCCTTTTCAGTATCTGTTTTGGTATCCATCCCGCGTAACCCAACTGGCTTTAAGTAAGGCATAAATCAGTGCATTGAATGTCGGAAGACATCGCCCATAAACATAAACATTACTTAAGCCCCTAAAAAGATAACAAATTTCAAGAGTTGTTCTGCAGACAACTCAAAGCCAATGTCAATTAACAAATTATAGCAAAAATTCAGCATGCAATGATGGATCTGAAGCTACCCCTTCAGGAATCATTACCATTTACGAAAGCCGTTTGTAAACAACTCAAATTCACTGACTGACAAACAGAACATTAGCGCACAAATCGTAAATCAGTAATCCCGAACGGCTCAGATTTCCGTAGGTTTGAGCAGCATACAATATGATCCATACATCGCCTCCCTCGTATCATCTCGCAAACGCGTTTCATCCAATTATCCGAAGATAAATCTCACCTGAGACTGTACAGGAAATATCGCAAGAAAACCCTCTGTTACGGTAAAAGTTAGATTTTCTCGAATCCGGCCTTTCTTTGAGTTACAGTAACAGAGGTCTCCGATTGATCGAAATCTGAAATGTTTTGATTATTTCATTTAGTATCAATCGGTAGCTATTGTATTCATAATACTTGCTAAATATTGTATTTCGTTAATAGTAGTTTATGTAACTGTAACATAATGAAAGGTTTTAAAACATGACTGTGGTTTTATGAAACGAAAAGTTTTTAAGGCTTAATCATGTACAGTGGCATAGACTACTTTATCTACAAATCTTAAATATAAGACCTATTTAACGACACCCACAAACTAGTGTTGGAACGAAAAAAAAAAATTCGTCCCCACTTTAGGTGTACGAGAGGTAGGTACCCGAAAAAACCTTTTTTTGTTTTTATTTTACTGTTTTGTCGACGTGATTCACACATACTCATACCAAATGTCAGCTTTCTAGTACTAATGATCACGGAGCTAAGCCGCGGACGGACAGCCACTAGACAGACGGACAGGCGGACATGACGAAACTATTGACTAAGTTGATTACGGAACCCTAAAAAGTAAAGGGAATTATGTTTTCTTTTGTATAGTCGGCAAAAGATATATTTACTGCATTGTAGAATATGGGCGCTATTTAACGTGTAGTATTAAATAAATTCAGGCAAACTAATTAGTTAGGACTCGTACATACAATGCCCCGAGCTAAACAGAATTGGAAGCTAACAGATTTACTTTGTATTATTTGGATGTTAATATACTTATGCCATTTATATTATGTATAATTGCGAAACTATGTATTTTTTCTGTGTGTTTACTTTGACGTTTTTTTCTTTAATCGCGTTTTTTTATTGAATGAATATTTTTTCCCGGGTCACGGATGTTTTTAATGTATATTTAAGTATATATAAGTAGGTATGTATATCGTCTTTAGTGCTCATAAGACAAGCCTTCTAGAACTTACTGTGGGCCTAGATTTGTGTGTTAGGTTGTCCGATAATTGTTTATAGCTGCGCCTGCGGTGTTGTCCACTAATCCAACGGGAACACTATGTATTTTGATATAAATAGTCTGTCATAATAGAATGTCAGCTACCTCCGTACCAACAAACACACTCACGAACTTTCGCTTTTATAATATACTAGATGCGCGTGGTACCCACTCAACCCACGAGAACACTATATTTTTTCGGTATAAAAAGTAGCCTATGTATTAATTCAGGGTGTCAGCTACCTTCATACCAATATTTATCAAAATTGATCCAGCCGTTTGAGCGTGACGAAGTAACAAACATACAAACACATAAACACACTCACAAACTTTCACCTTTATAATATTCGTGTGATTATTATTATTCCGTTCCGTTTAGGTAAAAAGATCGTATCTTCGAAATAATCAAACCCCATCAGCACTTGAAGGCTGGGAATAAAAAAAAAAACAAACAAATCAACTCTGAAATCAAAGCACACAATGAGAACTCGAGATAATCGAGAGTGTAGAATTATTTAAAGTCCATAACAACCAAAAACCGGGTACTCGAACGAGCCTATTAAATTCCACATTATGGCGGCTCGGATCCGCAAATTAGATCGGCACTCCAAACGGTCAGGAGACGCCCTGGAGGTGACGCGGTGTTCGTCGCACTTATGACTACATTTAAAAGTTAACAAGCGATTTGGTTGAGCCGCTATTGGTTCTGTATAAATTGCGTTACATAAATATTCGAAGATCTTACAGTCTTACCGAGGCGATTGGCGCAGTTTATAGTGTACATGCTCACTGAGCCGGCTGTCCTGGGTTCGAATCCCGGCCAGGGCAAATATTTGTGTGATGAACTCGATTATTTGTTCCTGGGTCATATATGTATTTATATATATATCGTCGTATAGTACAAGCTTTTCTTAGTTTGGGACTAGGTCGATTTGTGTAAGATTCATTTATCTACGTAGTCACAATAATAGCTCAGCATAACTCGTGTTATGGATTGATGAAGATATATATAAAACATCAAATTTTGATGTCATAATTGTTATGTTACATATTTTCCCTCGGGGTAAGTATATTTATTTACGAAAAATACCAAACAAAATTATATTAGTTAAGAATATAGCAATGGCGTGGCGTTCATAGAGTCTGATCATCACCAACTTGCCCATTTTAGTACCATTATGTATTGTTTTTGAGCAAAAGTAAGTAAATTCTGTTTTGCCTTGCCCTGGCAGACTTTTTGGGCCACGCTAATGGCATATATGTATGTGCTTACAATGTACATTTAGTATCAAACGTAGGTATTCATAGTTTATTAAGTACGTTTCTACAAACATATTTGAACTTCTTATTATCTTACCAAAATGACGATATCCTAGAATTGCCCAAAAACGAATTCATTACATGCAATAAAAACGGAATCGATATGATTTATATATATGAGGGTTAAACTTGAAGCCACCTATTTGTTATATCGACGTCTTCCTAGCCATCCAACAAAGGACTGCGGGGGACAGATCGAGCGGAGAGATAAATATTGTACCAAGATTAATAGGGTTCCGGTACGCTGCCCGCGGTACCCCAAAAAGGGAAGGAGTTTATTCCCTTTCTTCGGGGATCGGAAGCAGATCTCATTTCCTCCGACAACATCAAAGTGAGATAGCAATCGGTTTTTATTCGAATCAGCAATATTTTAAACGATGGCGCGACTAGTTGGGTCGGTTTGATCGGATTGAAGTGCTTTAGCTACACCTTGAGATGATTAAGTTAGTTCGAGACGTTTCAGACGCCAATACGACTAATTGGGCGATGATATCGCGTTTATGCGACATGATTGCCTGTATTGAATTGTTTGTATGCAGCAAATCGGATATCTTCGTACCTAATCGGGCTTGGGAGTTACAAAGTTATACGGTATTAGGTTCGCAATTATGGCGTACCTACTGTACTGGCGTTATTAATACGGGGGTATGAAAGCGGATAGGAAGGCATTTTAAACTTAGTTAGACGTTAAGAGGAGACGAAAATTGGATATTAGTTTCGCCAACATTATGAGTATTTGTAGTGAGTTGTTAACCTACTTTAAAAAAGGAAAGGGTTCTCAATTCAGTTTTTTAATGTTTATTACCTACCTCAGAACTCCGTCATCAGGAGACATAGAGAAATCTTTTTTTTTATGTACCTAGGTGTTTTTTTCCCCAGCGAATCTGTAACCACCAAGAGAAATGTAACTAACAGTGTAGGCACTATTTTTCGGATTACCTCGATGCAATTCCTCATATTTGAACTATTTTTTTATGTGATGCTTATTATCTTTCACAATATGTTGATTCATTTCGCCAAACAAGTTTTTGCCAGAAAACAAGTTTTTGTTGTAGAGTTGTGAATTCTTAGGTTATCTGATTAGTATGTTTCATCTGTATTTATTTATATGTGTATATTTATTTATTAAAACTTGTTTAAGTTAGTTGCACCGCCCACAATTTCTCTGCTTTGCCCGAAGGTTGACTGGTAGAGAATGCCTCATGGCATTAAGTCCGCCTTTTGTACGATAAGTTTTCTTTTGTGCAATAAAGATTAAATAAATAAATAAATAATTCAACGCAACAATAACAAAAAAATCAGGAAAAGTTTTTAGGAGAAAAACGTAAATATTGAAATGAAACAGTAAAGATGCGAATTATATCGCGTAACTACACCATTTTGTATATGGAGGTCTAAGGGGAAAAAACTTTGTAATCATTTTCAAACTAGTTTTTTTTTAGTTTATGGCCACAAAATTTCTCAATTCATCACATGACGATCTAAAACATGCGTAAAACTCGCTGGGTCCCGATTTTTTTACTATATTTTATGGGGCTTCTAAACGGGCCTTATTTCACTGCAATTTGTGGCCGGCAACTATGGCCGTCCCTCTCTGACACCCTACGTTAGAGCAAGATGCAAATAATGGCCGGCCACAAATTGCAGCAAAACATGAAGGATTTGGCAACTTGAATCTTGTGTACAAGTACTCCACAATTTTGCAAATGTGGCAAAGCTTGTTATTCCCCTTAACCCTTCAGTTACGTTTTCAATCAAAAGTCTCCAGTATCCTTACCATGAGTTTACAGTGACAGTACTCGCTAGCGACCGCGTAAAGGATTTGTAGGGACAATTGTAGTTCTACAAAGTAACCGCTAGGGGCGCTGTACTATTCTCCATACAAATCATTTACGCTGTCGCTATCGACGGTCACGTTTACTTTACAGTTTGTCGCCTACCAATAGGGGCACATTGTCGGGTTATAGGTATAGTAAAAATGCTTTATCTACGCACATATCATTAGTGCTCTAAAATGCGTTCAGAAACCGTAGGAAATGGCCAGCATTACTACAACCAATTTTACAATGAGAACTTTCTTATCTGTGGCAGTAGGTAAAATCTGTACTGTAATGTTATAACAGTATCAATTTTTGTAAGGTTATGAGTTTAAATTTGGAACAGCTGTCAAAACTAAAGTAGGTCTCTATTCTAGTATCCATAGATATTAATATTGTTATCGATACGAAACGTCAATTCAGTATGTTTTTTTATAAAAACCGCACGACATTTGATCTCGAGTGACATGAGAATATGGATACATTCGTTTGTATATGATTTAGAAAAAAAAACATTCGTCTTGACGGAGGTTCGAATTGCCGCCATTATTGTTGTCATTTGTTTGTTGGTTCTTTGCTGTTACGAAAATATAATTGTGATAAGTATATTGTAATTCACATTTTAGTTGAAAATATTGTTTCAATGTAAATGTAAATTACAACAAATAATCTGTTTATGTATTTGTTCAGATTTATTTCTTACTGCATTAGTATATGTCGTTTTTAGATATTTTACAGGTAGCACTAGTGGTGCCGGTCATTTCCTTATGGCTTCTGAACCCATCTTAGAGTACTTATGATATGTGTGTAGATAAAGTAGTGTATACAACTGTACATAATTAGGCCTTAAAACACTCGTGTGATCCTATTATGAAACTCGCTGACGCTCGTTTCATAAAACCACACTCGTGTTTTAAGGCCCCTCATTATGTATCAGTTGCATAAACTACTATTTTCTTAAGAGGCCTTATTCCTTTTAAATTTTATTTTTTTCATATTATGACGAATATATTGATAATTTCAACCAACTTTTTGAAGTGAATAATACTTTTTCCCGAGTTCTAGGTAGTAATGTAGCTATTTCATGCTTTCATTGCGTGCAGTCGAAAATAAGTTACAAAAACGAATTTTCCACGTGAATTTTGTCAATTTCGAGTAGTTTTTCGAACAAAAATTATCAATGAAAAATTCAAACTGTAGGTTTCAAATATATACCAATAAATCCCAATAGCCCTGTTCTAGGTAGTAACATCAATAATATGTTAAGAAACATGTTTGATCATAGAGAAAAATGTCTAAACAATCAGCATTTTAAAAGGAATAAGGGCTCTTAAGCGAATCCACTTAGCTTTGTACCCGATGAACAATACTCATTATCTGTATTGTTAACTGTGGCCACAACGGTCAAACAAAATAAGGTATAATCTTAAACAAAGAGAACACAGACGTTCGTCATCCTAAGCATCGATACGAACTTCACTGCTCTTTCACTTAAGTGACCAACATCTGTGTTCTCTTTGTTTAAGAGTAAACCTTATTTCGTTTGACTTGAAGACTAATTTAGTGTAAAAGTAATTTGCACTTATAACGCCTTACATTTCGAAGTGGCAGTTGTGGCCACAGTTAATAGTACAGATAATGAGTATTGTTCATCGGGTACAACGCTAAGCGGATTCGCTCAAGAAAAAGAATTTTTACTATATAAAGATACAAAAAAACCGACCCTTCGAACAAGTGACAAATTGGACACTTTTGATTGAAAACGACATACATACCTACGTACAGAGTTGTCTGTCTTCGCGGCCCAGGTACATTCAGTCTGAATATCAATGGGCCATCCACTCACAACAAAGTTAAGTACTAAGCAGAGGTAATAAACACCTCGATGTTTGCGGTCGCAAATGGCGACCCAACAACACGCTTATTATGCAAATATAACACCTTTGATCAACGAGGCCCGGCTCCAAATGGAATTCGAAAAATTTGCATCATTACTCATGTCGATTGAATTAACTTGTTTTCATTTGAATCTGGCAATCAGTATGTTGTTTTGTTTTCTTTCCTTACCTACTTGTTTAAATATGTTGGTAGAACATGATGTTGGTGATTTTGTTGTGTATTAGGTATTTTAGTTGTCTACCTAGTAATGCTTATACCCTGGGCTTTTCCGTGCAAGAATGATATAATATAAACCTAAGCTGACAGTAGTTGTCAAATCATTCGTGTATTGAAAACCCCCCGCATATTGAATGCTCTAAATTTTAGTAGAGTAATTGAGCCCCTTAAACTATGTACATGTTTTTTGAAATGACTCTGCTAACCAATTTTGGTAAGGAGATTGATAGATATCCAAAAAAAAATAGAATACATAAAATAAGTTTCAGTCAAGAAAAAAAATTGTGACAAACTTTTATAGCCGACTGTACTTTAAGAAGAAGTCATTTTAAGAAGTGGTCAGTTCAAGAATTGGTCATTTCAAGGAGTGGTTCTTTTTAATTGTGGGGATTTCTCATTGTGATCCAAAAATGGGGAATCGATAAGAAAACACGCATTATACCCATCAGGCTGTCATATAGTCTGTAAATCGATATTTGATATTGAACCTATAATAAGCGACATTGGTCAAAATAAATAGATTTTTGCTATACCAGCTGCATAAAGTGACATTAAATATTAATAAGTCGTTATTTAAAAGTAAAGAGATGAAATAATGAACTTTTTATTTGTAGTTTTGTAAAATATACGTGTCAATGCTGTCCCCAGACGTAAAGTTGCCACAGAAGTGAAGCCAGTCCGCGCGCTTGCGCGTCGACGCGGGTCACTAAGTGATGTATGGCCCCGCGAGAACTTTATGGTACGCCGCGGTGCGCTGAAGCAGCGCCGCCACGCCTCGTTGCCCCGAACTCTACCTTAACTTGTTCATTCACAAAACTGCGCCTAATTGTCTTTGTAAGTGTCTAGGTTGTGGGCTCAGATATCTACGACTATACATATAGTTATTAGAGTAAGTATCATTGAAATTAAACATTTTTTCCCGATGTTTCATAACCTTTACAGTTTCCATTATCTCGGGAAGACTGAGACTAGAAAATCACAATTTGGCTGTGTCAAAAGGACAATAATATTTTGTGTAAACTACCAATTTTAAAAACTGAATTTAAAATAAAGAGTTGAAGTTAGCAAGCATGTAGCTCGTCCCCAAATTCGTTAGGATACTTAACCCGTACGTCGAACCAAAAAATTCAAAACCAGTTTTTTTCACGTGGACGTTCGCGAGCACCATCTAATGTATATAAAAAATATCGTATTTTCATTTCATGTCTCAAGCCTGGCCAAATTTTTTTATAACAATCTCCTAACCTACATTAAGCTCCCAAAATATCGCGCAAAATTACAACATCCCCAAATCAAGACTCTCACTAACATCAACTTAAGGTACGGCCCCAAGATTACACCCGCATTACTCGTCTATATTAAAAACCCCCACAATTTGCTGAACAAGGTAATACCTTTAATACTTCGCTCGGCGCTCCTACTTATTTAAAAAGGCAAATTTTACTCCAAACATTTAACAGCGAGCCAGATCATTTAGAAATAATTGTAATCTACTCTTTAACGGTCTTGTTTATCAATTTTCGAGTTTTACGTCGATATTTAGAAATTGATCTTTAAACGAAGTTTTACTTTTACCTAAAATATCTAACTTTATCAGGTTTTTTTTCTTTATAAGGTGCTTAATTCAATTCAACATAGGCATCGTAATTTGATGGATTTATCATAGTCATATTAATTAATATCATTTCATGTGAAATGATATAACTGTGGTATGGTCAAAATAGTCAAAACACATCGATTTAAGCTATTGTAATAAGTGACATTGGCAATGCTATTCAAGATATTAAGTGACATCGAAAAGTTGTCATTTAGAAAGAAAATACATTTATTCAACGTAATACAGTTACATAGAAAGAAAACTAAGATAAAAAAATAAACGTTGAATAGGACCCCACTCAGCATGATGCCACGGCGCTGGATTTCAGTGGGGACCTGCTTACAACTACAAAAATTGGTTGTCTGTAAAGTCGGTTTACGGACGATGGTTTAACGTGACAACGTCATAATAAAATATTGATGAAATGATTGCATACTTTAATGAATTGGTTAAAATTCTCCCACATTTTAAAGTTTGAGAATCTGTGAACAGCATGATGACGTAGGCTTGTGTCAGTCACGTGGTTCCCCTTCCCTTCCACGGCGCTACAAAGTCAACATTGCTACAATGAGTCATGTTTTTTCGTATGCGCGGCCGGCGTTCATCAATTTATTAGACGTTGTCACGTCAAAAAATGACACACAAGAAACACACAAAAAACTGGAACACAACGGAGTATATAAAAATAAAATAAGTGATACTAATAACATAAATACATACATTAATGGAATGGGTGTGTAAACTCACATAATAATTTCACAACCAAATATTAACATAACAAACCAATTTATACACAATCTTATTATATAACACACTTACATAACAAAAACAAAACCAAACCAACAAAATGAAATCTAATGTACATCCAGACTCCTCAACCCTTCATTGGGATTGTAAGAAACCCATTTAATGATAAATAGATCGCTATGAAATGAAAGTAGTTTTCTTATTCCAAAAAATTCAAAGGTTATTAGGTTTTTTTTTGTACCAATTTGAAATTTAAAACCAAAACCAAGTCAAAATTCACCGCGCTACACAAACTCGTTTTCTCACGATGTCTTTTAATCGCAAACAAGCTTAATTAACCCGAAACCAAATTTGTTTAACTGATGGTCACAATACAAAATTGAATTACTGCTTCAAAGGACGCCAGAATTAGTTTGACCTGGACAATGGAACAGTGAGACGTTGCTCAAATATTTGTATTTCAAGCCAGGGTCGCGTCATAAACCAAAGATATTGCCCCGGTATTGTCTCAAAGAGATTAGTTTCCTTAAGTTTGACGTGGTCGGATTGTGACAAGCGTTTGGCGTTTGATCTGTCCGGGCTTTTTGCGGACAAACTACTACGTCGCCACCTGATTTACTACATTTTAGTTAAAAGGCAGAAAAATTACCTACACAGTGCATTAAAGTTCCTAAAAAGAGTAAACGATTTCCATTTAGTTCTTTTAAAAAAGTCTTTTAACTATTTTAAAAAAATACTTTGCCTGTAGTCAAAATCGATTGTAGATTCGATTGGTATTCAAGCAAAAAATGATATTAAAATAACTAACTAATAAATAAAATGTACTACATAGAAGTTTTAAAAAATATTATCATGTTTGCAGTGCGTCACGTTTATAGAAATAACATGAAATAATTATACCTAAAATGATCTGAAAGGGACACTTAATTGGCAGGATAGTTAAAATCAGATTAGATGGTTTCAGAAAATAACAAAAAAGCGAAATATTTAAAGAACTGGTCACTTTATTAGATCATAATTACTGAACAGTATTTTTTTATATAACTAATTATAATGTATAGTTTTAAATACCAATCATACAAAAATAGACAGCCATGTCGCAGACGCATCACTGTATAATTGAATCTCAAAACTGCACCAAACGCCTCGCTCAACGCGTCCGTACGCAACTCCAACTTCACCAGCAACATTTGCTGTTAAACAACCGACATTACGATGCGGGCACAAGTTTCGCCTTGATTAAAGATAGCTATATCAGTTTCGTCAACCTTTCATTAGATATGCCACAAAGGAAACCGATTACATCGCCGGTCGCGACATCTGGGCGTTATCGCTAAAGGGCTGCATCTTCAGACTCCAGGTTCAAGTTATTTAGTCTAAGGGGAATTTAATTAAAATAGTTGTTTGGTTAATCAGTGTCGTATTCTATTAAGTTGATGAAATTAGCAACCGTTGAGTTAGATGACTCGTTAATGAGAAAGGCTTCGGTGAGATGCCGCGGTTTCGGTAATGGGAGCCGTCTTTATAGTTATTTTGTCACGATGTTACTGAGCCGATATGTTTTGTGTTGAAATAACGTGCGTACCTAGTTAATTTTATCTTTCTCAACGCTATGTCTGTGTGCTTTTAAAGTTTAGTCAAAACGGTTCTCTATGATTTTATGATACTCAAAATAGTACGGTGGTAATATGTAATTTTTTTTTTTTTTTTTATGTCAAAGGGGGCAATCGAGCAAACGTATCGCCTGATCGAAAGCGATTACCGTCGCCCATAAACACCTGCAACACCAGAGGAGTCACAAGTGCTTGCCTACCCGGAGGACGAAGATAGAATGCCTCTATGCTAGTAATTTCACCGGCTATCTTACCCCCACACCGGAACACAACAATGCGAACATTGCTGTTTGGCGGTGGGTTAGCAGGCAAGACGGTAGTAACAATCCGGACGGACCCTGCACGAGGCCCTACTACTCCAAAACATTTTTTATGACATTATCATAAAACAAGAGAAACTCATATAAGTATATTTCGCCATTTTATTCTAATTTTAACATACCAAGTTTTCAACTTTTACCGTCTTTACCACGACTGAAACTCTAATGTCCTTATTCTTCTGTGTCTGTTTAGATATATTTTGATCCTTATGTATGTTTTGATTCTCTTGTCTTTAAAGACAGACAGGCAGGCAAACACACGACAAAATATGTAATACTTGAAATTCGTCAAATTGCTTTAACAGAGTCTAAAGCTAATTAAAATGTTATTCGATTGGCCCCGCATGTTAACAATCTCCCCACATCTCCGTTTGCAAAGAAATACCTCTAAAATATCCCTAGAGCGAGAATCTCCTGTTTAAATGTTTGTACAAAGGCTCCCGTTAGCGCGCGCCACAGACATGTGTGTTTGCCGATTTATAAACAAAAATTGACGACAACTCGTTTGCTTGCGGGAAAATGGTTACAGCGCTTACAAATATTAACAAAAAAAGGGTTTAAATCAATTATTACGTTATTTTCTTTGATGTAAGATTTGAAATGCCCTCAAAATGATCTGCTCAGGAACGCGGGAAGTCGTTGGGTCAGAGCAGCGTACGACATACAGGTCGTTGAGGAGGGAGTAATGGATGTCTTCAATATGATGACGAAGATCCAGCAAAAAAACTATTAAACTATTATTGGTCGATAGTTTATTTTCTAAAAAGCGATAATAAACCGATAGCTCAATCTCACAATTACGAGTACAGCTTTGCTCACCTTTGAAGACGATTTTGAGGCATTAGCCAAAATCCGTTTTTCCTGTAAATCGCAGCCTTGTTCATCTGAAACGGCATGTGTTATGCTAGATCCTACTACCTCTGAACTTGATTGTTTTTGGGTATATTTGTAACGATTTATATTTAATCACGTTAACTTGTTAACACTGACAGAAGTTTTATTAAAACTAAAGATATATTTGCACTCCAACTCCATTCAACACTTCGCAGACCTTCTTTTCAAAATGTATTATAGCTATTTAATTATTAACCACATTTAGCTAGGTACTTGGTTTGTATCTCAAAGTCTCCCAGTGTTAAGTCTGACTATGGCTACACTTTTAAGCCAAATCTGTAATAAAAAAATATATTCGACTCCATCACCATCACGTGATCATTCGCTAGCCAGTTTCAGAATAAAAAAATATTTATAACTATATTTTCTCTGTTACAGGTAATACAATTATTATTCTCACCGGCATGTTAAAGGTATTTGTTTATTTTACCTATAAAGTATATAGTAATTATTATTAGTTTTACTATCTTCAGTGGAAATAAGAAAATGAAAAATTATCTCAGCGTCATCTATCAAGATTTTTTTTACTATCCTCAACATAATTGTGTGTTTTGTGTTTAGCACTCATTTACTCCAAGTTTGACTGGAAGAAATCCCTTAGAAGGGTTCGCCTTTGTACATGCTTATTCTTTTGAAATGTATTTTTGATTTTCTGTACAATAAAGTGTTAACATACATAATCGTACGATTGCACTCAGTTTAAAATAATAATATGTCCAATAGCAATTCTAGTTTGAACCAGTTAAAACAACTGCCGTCACAAAAATAATCTTAGAATTTATTATTATATTATATCAGCCTGTACTGTCCCACGGCGAGGCAATGTCTCCCTCTCTTTCCATTCTTTCTGTCCAAAGTAGCAAACGACCAATCCTTTCGGAATGCGTCCTTAATTCTTAGAAGTATCTGGAGAAAAAAATATTAACGGCATTATCTCAGCGCCATCTAACGTGAAAACTCTAAACTATCCCTAATATGAACATACGACTTCACCTTATTTAAAACATGTCCAATGGACAATATACTAGTTTGAATTTAGTTAATCGCTTGCAGTTAAAACAACTGCCGACGCAAACAAGTTCGGCATCGGTCCCATGCGTGACGAATAATGGACTAATTTTAGTTTCCGCTTAACCAGCTTTTTAGAAACTCATTTGACTGGCAAATTATTTCACCTGTCCGAATGAATAATTATTCAATGGCCGCCTGCGGTAATCGGTGCGGTGGATTACCCGCATTACTGTATTTACAAACAGACAAACACTGTACGTATTTATTTAGCAATCTTTGTTAAAAATGGGAGGCAATATTTGTATATTTATTTAAGCCTCTATTTCCTTAACTTTAATGTATACCTATATTTAACACATTATTCTAGTTTGAAGAATATAATTATATATTGTGTCTAAGTTTCTAAGGCCCCTTTCTGGGTACAGGCCTCCTCCAATATTCTCCATTATTTTCTATCCTCTGCTCTCTCCAGTTTTTCCTGCAATGTTTTGTATGTCGTCGACCCATCTATCGTTGAGACGACCTCTTCGTCTATGGTCCTTCGACCTGAAATTAGTTTAAATTTAACACTATTTGAAAATTTGAAATGCTGTCAATTGCATACCAAAATAAAATTATCAGCTTGTTTTGATGCTGACTGTACTAGCTTTCAGGACTATTTCATGCGTAATGTTTGCCGACGGACTGTAATGAAATTAACTACTATTTACTCGTATTTTACTTAGTTACGAATTCAGCCCAATCTGAGTCTGGCATATTTTTCCCCGCTACACTCACCATCGTGCGTAGCATTACCGGCCGTGCATTATTAAACGGGGTTTATAAATTACCAAATAATGTTTCCATTTACCATGCACCTACGTAGAACAGAAACCTACGGTTATACAGTACGGCACGCGGGCATTTATTTTTACTCATAATATTATATTTTCTTCGATTTCCGCGACTTTCACACATTTAAATATAACCTTTCACCAACCAACCTTTCAACCAACTCTCAACCTTTGACAATGGTAACTGGAAAGTTGCCAAAACGTCAGGGGGGCTTAAATAATCATAATATTATATATTAGCAAATCATACGTTGGTCAAGCAACTACAAAATTACATTTACCAAACTATATTTAATTATTTTGCCTTAAGGTTGACTTATAGAGAATTCCTCATGGCTTTAAGTCCGCCTTTTGTACTTTAAGTTTTCCTTTCACGCAGTAAATTTAAAATATAAATAAAATAATGTCGTTGTAATTGATAAAGTATGATGGAAAGACTCTCATGTACAGTACACTTTTCGATATACTTTTCTGTACATTTAAGACAACAATGGTCCAAAAATTAATAATAAACTGAACCACTCGGTTCGTTGTCTAATTTATTTTATTAACTAATTTACATAATAAATTTGCTCAAGTTAGGTACATCTGCTCGGTCAATTAATATTTTTAGAATAATTTTGGAACTACATACTCTGTATTCTAACTTTGATTTTAATTTTCATATTGTCGTCGTGTTTATGGAACAATTTTTTTACCCCACTTTGAGAAAATTTCACTAACTGGTAACACACTTTTATGTTATGTTTGAAAATATCAGTTCAACATGTTCAGGCTTAATCCTTCAAATGGGCGAGCATGTTTCCCCTACCCTATTTTAAAAGCTAAATATTTAAACTTTTATCCACAATTTTAGCATGAAAATATTTATAAGTAAGTAAAAAAAAATATGTGCAAAGCGCAAAACCACGAAAAAAACCCCTATTTATATTTTTAACAAGCTAAAAAGCTTTACTTGTAACGAAGTTTGTAACCAACAATGTAATTTTATAATTTTATTTACAAAAACTTATTAGTAGGTTTTTGTAGTTTTGTTTGAGCCCTGCTGAAAATCAGCATAATTGCTTGTACCTATATATTGCTTGTATATTTAGCGATCTTGATTTGAGACTCTTCTCGGTTCTATCCAAACCCAGTTTTTATTTTCTAAATATATTTTTCTGTCTTTAGAATTTGGGACATAAACAATATATTTTTTACAAAGAACCCGTTAAGATTCAAAGAATGATTTCAATTTCATAACACATTTATGACTGTAAGCTTTATAAACGTTTCTTATTCGTTTGCTGTTCGCATACATTAGCGTCGCCTCGCCTCGCGTTGCCTCGCATTGTCTCTGTAAAATAGATTAGACTTAGCGCGTTCCCTGTGGCTCGAACTGCGAATACCGCTCTCGAATCGCATTTCCACTATTAAAATATCTCTTTGTAACAAGAATCGAAATAACAAAGTGCATGTAAATAAGTTCTAATTTTTCTCCATCTTCGCGTCGACTTTGTATGTTGTTTCATATCTCTTTGAGTTTTAAATTGCCATTATTTCAAAGGATGTATTTAGTTTTAATGTTGCTCGAGAGCTAACTGGCTGAATTTGTTTTATTTCATCTTTCTTTGTAACTCGGAGTAGAGGTAAATGTTTTAAACTATGCAAACGTGTTGGATGGCTGGCTTTTGAGCTGTGCTCGAATTTCATTATGAATTGGAAAATCATAGACATGTTGAGACATGTTTCTCTAAACGTACTGAAGGTTGAGTGGTTTTTATTCACAACAGAAAAACAAGCAATTGTACTTTTGTGTTAAGTTTACCACTTTTGTAACTGTTTTGCTTTTTATGTTAATTTGTACTCATAAAATAATAAGAAAGTTTATTATTGAAATAAAACAATTTAAATGGATTATATCGCATATGTTAATTATTCAACAACTTACAGTTACCGTTGTCGACTGAGAAAAACGCAATGTTCCCCTGTGAAAGTTATATTTGTGCAAACTACCCATTTTATAAAATATGAATTAAAAATAAAGGTTTGCATACATGCCAGATGGGTCTAATGTGTAAAGACAGTTACACAAATGACAGAAGGTTCACTAAAAGGCCTGTCAAGGAGAAAATAATGTTTCAAATAACTGACAACCTGTTAAGTCGACAAGATATCATTATAAGTGTACTTTAGTTATACAAATTACATTATATTCCTGGACATGGAGCGCATCGTAAGAGGTTTTCTCTCTCTGCAGCTTTATCCACCGATTGTAGTTAATTTTTCATCACTTTTATTTTACTTTCTAGTTATGTACATAAGAACTTATGTTTTAGTTTCAACATTCACTCTGGAGCCAAATCCTTTAAATAAATAAAGAGAAATACATTCAAGCGATTGTCTCTTCGTGTTGCCCCTCGTTCCCCAAAGATCCGCGGAATCCGAGGCGCGCGGTCAACTCCACTTAAGACGTTAATTTGTATCGACACCGGAAATTTTGCCCCCTTGATTTACGCTCTTTTTTCACTCAACTAATTAATTTGAACAAGAAATTTTCTTCAGTTACCAAAACAAGAGGGTGTCCTAATAATTATGACGTCATCCGAGAAGGATTTAATTAAAGGCCTTTTTCGAGGCCTTCGAGGTAATTGCTGTTCAATGAGTCTTTGTAGTCCGAGAGCCCGGTTTCTCAGTGATTATGTTCCGGTAAATTTGTGAATGCTCAATTCCAGCACGTTTCGACTTTGCGGGCTTTTGTCTGAAGGTGACAATTAAATTATGTATTTATTTAGAACTAGAAGGTGCCCGCTACTTCAACAACTTTTTTATTCTGTAGTCGGGTAAAAAGTATCATATAACTATCTCTGGATGTCCAGCTACCCCAGTACCGATATTGGTAAAATGTATCTAGCCGTTTTGGCGTGATGAGAGGCATAGGAAATTATCCCCAACAGCTAGACTGGCATGAGGCGCTAAAAAACTAGTGCCTACGCCACATCTTGGGATTTAGGTAGCCGACCCCGATTGAGAATTCATTCTCTACAAAGATATGGGACAAAGGCTAGGAGGATGATGAGCTAGACTGGCATGGCGCCGCGCGCCCATTCAAAACAAAAGACGATCCTGCATCACGCTGTTAACATGTTTCGTAAAATTATGACCTCACTCCGTAGAAAACAGATTTTGAATACAAATCTAGAATTTTATAATAGTATACAACTATACATACAAATATTTGCCCTGGCCGGGATTCGAACCCAGGGCCGTAGGCTGCACCAACCGCGTCGTCAAATAAGTCATGCTTTGAGATCTAAAAATTTGTTTATTATTAGGTAAATATTGTGTTATGTTATAGTCGTGTACCAGTATCCAGAAGACAGGAGTTTAATTAAGCATACGAAATGCTAGTGTCGAAGTTCCTCCGCCCCTGGCCCATGGCGTAGACTAACCTAGATCCACGTCCGTCGTACTTTGATTGAAAATTCTGGTGTGAACTCGTAGCTTAATTTTAATTGAATATGCGAGGATGAACATTGGGGGTGTTCCGTAAACGCACAATCCTAGTTTTTAAAAACAAAAGGTGTCAAAGCGCCCCTTGGACCGGACGTTTTGCTTGAATATAATCCTTAATTTCACGCGGAGTGCGCGTGCGTAACTTGCGTTTGCTCTGGAGTCAGAAGCACTGCTCCGGATAAGTAAAGATTATGAGTTTTTATTACAATTTTTTTATGTACCTATGAAACCAAAGATGCTTTTATTAAACTAAAAGGCACAACGACGATAAAGTCTAAATCTTTACGGTAGAGGGCGCTACGATGCCACCCTAAGGCATGTTGAAGCAACTGATTGAAAGATTCAATGGCTCTGACATCTGGTTTTTATTTCGTGCAGCCAGGATACAGTCAAACAGCGCCGGCTTTAAGTACTGCTGGACTAGGAATGGCACCATCCTCATCCGTAAGAGGACGGGCAGTCCAGAAGTTATCATCAGGAATTTGGGAGACCTTGACCGGTGTCTCAGGACCAACACAGACTGTGAGCAACCCATCCCCGATGAGCAGTCTCCGGCCACCAACGAAAGTGATGCCCAGGAGCAGGTCACAGTTGAATGAAAACAAAGCACGTTATGTCTCTCTAATGTTACTGTTATATTTTTATTTCTTACGTGTAATTTCAATAAAAAAATATTTAAGTCATGTCCTATACACACACACAAACACACCACAATCATCACACGACACACATCTTACTTGTGCTGTAGAAATGGGATCCCCCGCACTAAATAACACACTGCTAGAGAGAACTTTAAATGCCGGTCTATTGATAGTCATGATCAAAACGCAACTTGACAAGTCCGTTAAATTACACTGCTACGAAAATGATGTTACATGACCTTGGAAATAGCATAGATCAATCCTTTGTGATCGACTGTCATAAGTTAAACACACTTGACGAATGCAAAAAAGTTCTCACCAACCGTCATAAATTTAAATTACTTACGTTGAATATAAGAAGTTTGCAGCGTAACTTTGACGCCTTCTTAGTAACCTTAAAATCCGTTAACATTGAGTACGATGCCATAGTACTCACTGAGTGCTGGCTGAGCGAGGGCTCCATTATTGACCATCTGCCAGGCTATAACTCATTTAACACAAGTAAAACTATAAATAAGAGTGGTGGCGTTGTTGTATATGTTAGGGAGAGTCTTAATGCTACAGCAGCAGAACCACCGATTGAGGATGCAAATTGCCTCGCTGTATCTATTTCCAACGAAATTATACTCTACGGTATATATCGATCACCATCATTCACGAACATTGACAAGTTCCTAACGTCCTTAGACACCACCCTAAGAAGTCAAGTAAATACCAATCATCAAGTAATACTAGCCGGAGACATCAATATCGACTTGTTGCGCCAATCGGTTCACAATCAATCAGAATACGTCTGTGTTTTGGCTTCCCATGGGCTCCTTCCCTCGATAACAATACCCACTAGAAATGACGCATGTCTCGACCACATATTTATTAGATACAGTAATGCCTCCGTGGGTGCAGTTTGCTCAAGCTCTATCTCAGACCACGACCTTGTTATGGCCGGCCTTGCAGACAGCAAATCTGAGAAACGTCGGCGTTACGTCTGCAAAACCAATTATACAAAAGTAGCGGCTGAGCTGGCGGCAGCTGATTGGTCAGTCGTCACTGGTGCTAGCCATGTAAACGAGGCAGCGGAAAACTTTAATCGTCTACTAACCCAGGCCATTGATAATAACACGCATACAGTTAAAGTTAGCCGTTCTAGATTTAATATTAAGCCGTGGATAACACCAGGGTTGATGAGATGCATGAAACATAGGGATAAGTTACATCTACAAGTGAGAGCCTCGCCGCAAAATCAAATACTTCGTCTCACCTACACTAGGTACAGAAATTTCTTTGACAACTTATTATTTAATCTAAAAAACGAATACCAGAACAAACAACTTACCGACTGCAAAAATGATCCAAGTAAGCTCTGGCAATCCATCAAAAGCATCTGTCAAAACCCTGTTCCAAAGAATGCGGCAGAGGAACTTATATCCTCGGGTGACAAACCTGCGCAAGAAATTTTAAATGACTGCAACAAATATTTCTCCACTAACGGAAAGAAACTTGCAGACAGCATTTTGTCTACATTATCCGAAACACAGACAACCTTGGCTGCAAAATACAAACCATCTCGGACAGTCACAGACTCATTTTACATGCACCCAACTGATGTCCATGAGGTAGACAGGATCATTTCCCAGCTTAAACTAAATAGTGCTCCTGGCCCAGACAAAGTAAGGCCGCTACTAGTAAAACAGATTAGAAGTGTTATAACAGAACCACTGGTTTACATATGTAACCTTAGCATGCAGTCCGGCTGTTTCCCTGATTGCTGGAAGGTGGCTTCGGTCGCGCCGATACACAAAAACGGGCCCAAAAACACTCCTAGGAACCTTAGACCAATTTCACTTTTGTCGGTATTCTCTAAAATTCTTGAAAAACTCGTAAAGGTCAGGCTAGCCAGTTTCATTGAGAGGAACCAACTAATTTCGGACCGTCAATTCGGCTTCAGGACCGGCAGGTCAACAGAGGATGCGGCTATACTTCTTAAGAATCAGATATCTAGTTACTTGGACGGTGGCAATAAGTGCGTTGGTATTTTCTTAGATCTTGCCAAGGCGTTTGACACCGTCTCGGTCCCAATACTGCTAAAAAAGCTGGAATATATGGGTGTCAGAGGTGTAACTCATGACTGGTTTGCTAGCTACCTGTCTGATCGCTCCCAAACGGTGAAAATAGGCGAATTTTTTAGTGATCAGCTTCCGGTAAATTTTGGGGTTCCTCAGGGGAGTGTGCTTGGCCCGTCGCTTTTTACTCTATACATAAACGATATTTTTGACATCACAAAACCGAATGCGAGCCTTGTCTGCTACGCGGATGATACTGTCATACTGGTGAGTGGCAAGTCATGGGATGACGTCTATTCTGGAGCTGAAGATGCGCTATCTGAGGTTGCTTCATGGTTGAACAATAACTTGCTGACTCTCAACGTTGACAAAACCAACTTTGTAGCATTCTCAAAAACTTCAGCAACGTCACCCTCCATTGAAAAAGTCATACAATTCCACTCCTGTGCGTATAACGGTGATGCATGCTCATGTCAGGTAATTAAGAGGCAAAACTGTGTTAAATACTTAGGGCTTCTCTTCGATCAACACCTCTCCTTTGCACAACATATTACCACTCTTTCTTCAAGAGTTAGGAAACTCATATTTGTAATGAAGAGACTTCGCAACTGTGCCGACCATAATGTACTTCGCCTTGTCTATCAGGCGCTAGGTCAGTCTATTCTGGACTACGGGGTGACCGTCTGGGGCTGTGCAGCTAAAAGCCACCTGCTTCCCCTTGAACGTGCTCAGAGAGCATTATTGAAGGTGATGCTTAAGAAACCATTTCGGTTCCCCACAGACTTATTGTACCGCGAGACGAAGCTGCTCAGAGTGAGGCAGCTTTTCGTCATTAAAGCCGTCACTCGCACCCATGGCATCGTACTCAATTCTGCTGGTTACGAGGAAATGCTGCGAAGGCGCATCTACAAGGTTCCGCTACCCCCATTTAAATCCGCTCTTGCAAGGCGTTCACCAGCCTACTCGCATTGTAGCATATACAACTACGTCTGTTGCCATTGTGACATTAAACTTTTATCAGTAGCTAATGCCAAAAGGGTGGTGAAGCATTGGTTAATGACGTTGACATACAGTGAAACTGAAGATATAATTAAATGCTCAATCTTCCTTTGTTACCCGCCCTCGCAGTTGGCCAAGATACAGGCTCAGCCTAGTTTGGTCACTGACAGATATTTGTAATTAGTTATAATTCTATTTTGTTAATAAATGATTTTGTATTTTGTATTTTTTTTTTTTTTGGTTCGGTGGTCCAGTTGGTAGGACGCCCGTGTTGGCCCGGAAACCCGTTGGAAACGCAGGTTCGAATTCTATCTGAACCATTAAATTTTTAAATTTTTCGCTTCTTTGTAAACGGCACAAAACTTCGTTAGCATATTATGATTTTAATTTAAAAAAAAAAGGTTTTTTTTTTGTTTTGTTGTTGTTGTTTAATTTCCCATCAATAATTTATGTATTTACCTATTAATTGACTTAAAAGCGCCAATATTCCCAAACTGACTGAATTACTTTTACAATTTTTAAGTATACTTTATTTCAGTGCTTTTTATACGTTGGCAACGTCAATTCATAATGTATTTGCCCGAATAAATATTTTTGAGGTGGGTTTTTCCAAAATTGATTTAAATAAGTGGTTTTAAATAACCTAAATGTCCATCAGGCGTCATCAGACTGATATTAATATATAAGTGTCAACATTGAAGCAGGCTAAAAAATCCGTCCGCTTTTCCTAAAACATTTCAGTAACCTAGGTTTTTCGGGTCTTCCCATTCGAATAGAAACCATTATGTGATCAGTCGGGGGTGTACGTTACGCCCTACCTGTTCCCAAAAGAAAAAGGGCTTAAGCGTGTTGGTATTGATATCTGCATGTGACTTTTTGACGTTCGAGATACATCAAGATTAATAGCAGATTTTTATAAAAAGTCCATGCTCACCGCAAAAGCTGAAAGCATCGAGTGATGCAAGAAAAGCAAAATAAAATCGGGGATTGCTTTGGTCTCAAACTGGAGAAGCAACTGTGAACGTGGTTATTTGGTTCTGTAAATGAATGAAGTTTTTATGTGAAAAGAGTTTTATTCGGCAGTCCGTTGAAGCATTGTGGAAAATTAATAAAATATGAGGTTGCCTTTGTAAAAGCTGTATTATATGATGTTCTTTGTTTAGTAATTTCCTTTTTTAATGAACATTAAATTAATACCTATAATTATATACTTATGCGTTTTTCGCTAACGTGGTGGTGGTGATAATGACGATCATTGCTATAATACACGGTGTGGCATGTAACAAGAGCAATAATTTAAAACATAGGTTTTACCCTTCAAACTAACCAACATTTTGATTAGCAACTTTTTAAAATCAGTCATATGTTTCGTATGAACAACACATTTGTATGGTACAATATATTTTTGTTGCATGTTGTCAATTATTTTGTTCATACAACTTCATGGGGCACTCTTTTTCTTGTATGGAGATTCGAATTTAAGGTATATTACTTATGTGCAACTTAAATGTTTCATGTAACCATTACATAAAACACTTTGCACCATATAAAAGTTTCTGTTTAGTCCTATGGTTGGCTGGTAGAGACCCCGTCATTTCTTTTTTGTGCATTAAAGTTTAAATAAATAAATGTACAAAGACTGAGTAAGATGAGCCTAAAATCAAAACAATAAGTTTACCTCTTTTAAGAAAACGCCTTATTACGATTATTCTTGAAATCATTATCCGATAGAAAATTGCTATACAATACAATTTAATAGAATTTCTCTTAGAAAAACAACGAGTAACTTCAAAATACAAATTACTCAGATACAAATTATTCGGTATTTTAGTTGGCAACTCGAGCGTTCATAACTAAACACTAGTATGATGACGTTTAATTTGGCAGACAGGTGAAAGTTCGCAAGTTGCCCGCAAGTTGCTCGCTAATGCGGTGTCGGCGCGGGTCTAGCTAAGTTTCCTTTAATACATTAATCATTATGTGTATGCGGCCTACGTTTACACATAGTGCACAGATCGTGGGATCTAAGGAATCTGAGTTAGGCCTGGTAAATTCGTAAATTTTACAATAAAAAAGTCTTTTACGATAGGTATGAAATGTTGTGTCTCTATTCACACAACATTTCATACCAAAAAAGACCGAAACCAAAAACGGTGTCTCCCGAACATTACACTATAAGGTCGCCTGAAATAGACGCATGGGCATATAATATATTTATATATATATATATATATATATATATATATATATATATATATTTATCCCGCAAACAAACTGCCATCCACTATGGGCGAAATTACATTTAAAGTGACGTCCACCGTCATTGGGAGTCCGCATACCGGACGCCACTTTTTTTACCGGTGGCACATGCGGCCTTTTGGTTATAGCTAACTGTACAGCAAAAATCGACGGAAGTCAAAAAATCCATCGTTTGGCTGCATTTATATACTGAAAAGTTCTCGACAAAAACTCCGCTGACGTGTGGCGCTACTGCCGCGCGTATATCTGCAGGCGTATACTTCGATTATCTTCTAACTACGGGTCCGCGTATTTGGCATCCGAGGCATCCCCGAATGCGACGTTGCCAGGTCGGCACGGCATTTCATCGGACGCATTCAGAATGAAATCAAAACATAAACAAGTTTCCTATCGTAGGGTTTGGACATGCTGCTGCGTATTTGGCGCTATAAAAAGTGAGTGATAGTGTGTGAAACAAAATTAAAGTGCAGTAACCTACATATTGGATGCTGTTCAAAGATGAATGAACGAAGACTTCGTAGTAGAAAGCTTGTAGATTTAGTTCCAAAAGAAAAACCTTACAGTACAAGGTCTAATTTTGATTACGTGTGTGTATGTGTACTCAAAATTTTCTTAGATGTCTGAACCTGCTCAAATAGCTACCTTCTGTTCTAAGCTATAATGTTCAAGTTGTGATGGCTTGACATTAAAACAGGAGCGATCTTTGCCACCTGCTTCGTCGCCCGTCTACCTGAGTGACCTCCGACCGCGACT
The DNA here is from genome assembly GCA_932273695.1 of Apotomis betuletana. Taxonomy (NCBI): domain Eukaryota; kingdom Metazoa; phylum Arthropoda; class Insecta; order Lepidoptera; family Tortricidae; genus Apotomis; species Apotomis betuletana. The sequence goes on along the minus strand of OW026302.1, from coordinate 4,104,291 downwards.
TGTGCTTGTTATTGTAATTTCAACCTTGTAGCTATAAAAAAATGATATTAATTTGTTATTTGCTTAATTTTTTTCTAAAGTGAGCTCCTCTACACAAAGATACAGAAGACATGTTAACAAGATAAGCTCTCCGGTGGAATTCGGACATCTAAGAAAAAAAAAACTATAACACATAAAGAAAATAAGTGGGAACATATTAGTTGTGCCAAGTAAAAAACAACAATTTAATACGACTCTTTCTTTTTAAGTAGTTTTATTTACTTAGTAAATTTCTTTGGCTTTTTCTATTGTTACATAACGAAAGGAAAAGCAAAATGTATTTATTGGTTTTAAATCAAGACCTCCGTAAATTGATATCAGTGGCCCATTTCACGAAGCTACAAGGTACATTTAACACGCAGGAGTTTCTTTATGACTATCTATGCGTTAGAAAGAGATTTCCGAGATTTATTTGGATGTCCGGATAAATTGTGCTGTCCGCAGGTCCGCACACCTAACTTTAATAAGGGCTTTAGTTTAAGTTTTTTTTTACTGTTTATTTTTGTTTCTTGCTTATATCTGTATATTTTTAACTTGATTAAATACTTGTCAGTGACATAGATTTTTTGTGATGTTGATTACTTAATATTTTATATAATTACTAACTACAGGCTGTACTATTATGTTTTATTTTTTAGTATGTTGCTAACAATTTGAGTAGCTTTTATTATTGGGGTGCGGCCTCTGAACGTTTTAACCGACGCATATTCGTGCAATGAGATGAATGATGTGTACAAGTAAAATATAATTTCTAAGAGTTTGAGAGTTAGTTTTGTAATAAATATCACTTATTTTCATGTTATCGCTCAATTATTTATTGCATTAAAGCGTGGTGGTTGAAAACTTAGGGGTCTCCCACACGTAACGAGTACAGTGGCGAGACAGCCCTCGGCCGAGTGATGTAATGTACCGAGCACTTGGCCGAGGGAACTGTCTCACCACCGTACTCGTTAAGTGTATGAGACCCAATTAGTGTCGGCACCTTAATAATAAACTACCGAAATTAATTTAGTGCCTTTAGTGAGAAAGGGCTAAACTCAAGTTTTCTCTTATTTTTTTATAACCTTATCATTAGAATCATCGTGTCAGCCTAATAGTCATTTTGAATTAGGTATGCCCTTTCTCACCAAGGAGGCACGGAATTTACCTTGCCCATTAAAATTGTGATTAAAATTATTTTTCGTTAAAATGTTTTCAATTAAAAACAGTGACCAAGTCCGTCCGTCCCAAGGTTTCGTGTAACGAAGCTACTTAGTAAAATACGTGTTTTAAAAGTACCTTGTTTTTTAAGTTGACATTACTCAGTATTTTAGGTAATATATATATATATGTTACTGACATAATAAGTTTGTTTTTATGTAATAATGAAAGCTATATTAACGTGCTTAGTGTTTTGTTACCAAAGATTGATAATTTGTTTATTTTGAGTCACTTTAAGTATCTTAGTAAACTTATTGCAAAACAACCCACATTAAAAGGACCAGAGAAAATCTTTCTACACACATTCTAACAACCAGAGCCAGGGATTTCAGATTCCGATTGTAAATTGTATAGTTTGTCGTTTCATTTTGTGTCCATTCTATACTTAAGCAACAAACATAAAATTATTTTGTCTATTGTATTTGGTTTATAGCTCATTATCGTCAGAAACAACAAACTATAACTTGTAGCTTCGTGAAATGGGCCATAGAAAGTAGCTGTTAAACTCAGAATCTTTTTAGGTGGCCGAGTCTGCGTACAAAGCCAGCCTTTGTTCGCAGGTAATAAGATTCGGACACCAAAAACGATTCCGAGTATACATGTACGATTATATTGTGCTGTAAGTACCCCTAACTTTATTATCTAACTTAATAACCTTGGTTAAAAATGTGTAGCAGTGACGGATCTCTGTTTTGAACAAAATAGGTAATATTTTTTTTAATAAACGTCTTAAATGTATATGCTTTGTTTCAATTTACTTTATTTTGAAATCAAATCTAACCTTACCCGACGTCGAATATGAAGCGGCATGAATAGTAGTTATACAGCTAGCGGACGTCTGCATATAATTTACAAGCTTACTCAGCAGTTTGATTCTGGCGCTTAGTTCAATTTATGCAAAGAACCTGTCTTATCAACTTTACCGTATGTTTGGTCGTTAATCTGCAGATTAACGACCAAACATACGGTAAGTAATTCTTCAGATTATCTAGTTAATAGTATTAACCATCCCGAAGGGCTAATTCTACGCAGACATATTAATAAACACTTGCTACCAAAATAATTGCGTGACACATACATACATATACGGACGTTAGTTTGACGCATACTATTCATACCGCACGATATTTGACCTCCGTATAGTTATGAATGCAGAGCATTACTTTAGAATTAACGGACGTCGAATATGAAGCGGCATGAATAGTAGGTACCTACACAGCTACCAGACTTACGTCCGTATATAATTTAAAAACTGCGTGACACATACATACATATACGGACGTTAGTTTGACGCATACTATTCATACCGCACGATATTTGACCTCCGTATAGTTATGAATGCAGAGCATTACTTTAGAATTAACGGACGTCGAAAATGAAGCGGCATGAATAGTAGGTACCTACACAGCTACCAGACTGACGTCCGTATATAATTTAAAAACTGCGTGACCCATACATACATATACGGACGTTAGTTTGAAGCTTACTATTCATAGCGCACGATATTTTACGTCCGTCTATGAATCCAGAGCACTACTTTGGAATAATTACATGGACGTCGAATATGAAGCGGCATGAATAGTAGTTATACAGCTAGCGGACGTCTGCATATAATTTACAAGCTTACTCAGCAGTTTGATTCTGGCGCTTAGTTCAATTTATGCAAAAAACCTGTCTTATTAACTTTACCGTATGTTTGGTCGTTAATCTGCAGATTAACGACCGGTACCGATACGGTAAGTAATTCTTCAGATTATCTAGTTAATAGTATTAACCATCCCGAAGGACTTATTCTACGCAGACATATTAATAAGCACTTGCTACCAAAATAACGGTCAAAACTCACTTCAAAAACTATAAGTTTTAGCCGTTTTTTTCATTAACTAGTAAAACTTGACCGTTAGAATTCACGGACGTCGAATATGAAGCGGCATGAATAGTAGGTACCTACACAGCTACCAGACTGACGTCCGTATATAATTTAAAAACTGCGTGACACGTACATACATATACGGACGTTAGTTTGAAGCATACTATTCATAGCGCACGATATTGGACCTCCGTATAGTTATGAATGCAGAGCATTACTTTAGAATTAACGGACGTCGAATATGAAGCGGCATGAATACTAGGTACCTACACAGCTACCAGACTGACGTCCGTATATAATTTAAAAACTGCGTGACACATACATACATATACGGACGTTAGTTTGAAGCATACTCTTCATAGCGCACGATATTTTACGTCCGTCTATGAATCCAGAGCACTACTTTGGAATAATTACATGGACGTCGAATATGAATCGGCATGAATAGTAGTTATACAGCTAGTGGACGTCTGCATATAATTTACAAGCTTACTCAGCAGTTTGATTCTGGCGCTTAGTTCAATTTATGCAAAGAACCTGTTTTATTAACTTTACCGTAGGTTTGGTCGTTAATCTGCAGATTAACGACCAAACATACGGTAAGTAATTCTTAAGATTATCTAGTTAATAGTATTAACCATCCCGAAGGACTAATTCTACGCAGACATATTAATAAACACTTGCTACCAAAATAACGGTCAAAACTCACTACAAAAACTGATTTTTCATGTGAGTTTTAACCGTTATTTGATTAATAAGTGAAACTTGACCGTTAGAATTCACGGACGTCGAATATGAAGCGGCATGAACAGTATACAGGCTAGCTGATGTCCGTATAAAATTTAAAAGCTGAGTGACACATACATATACGGACGTGCGTTTGACGCATACTGTTCATACCGCACGATATTTTACCTCCGTATAGTTATAAATCTAGAGCAATAGAGAATCTGAAAAAAGAACTGTCAATGTCACTACTACTTTTTTAATTTTCCTTGCTACTTCCATGTAGACAGAAGTAATGTTGCATACGTCTGTCGAGGTTTTTAAAAACGATATCAAAAAACTATACGACACTATTTTGATAGGTATTAAGTCCGAACAACGTATGCTATCGGGAAAAAATATAATGAATGCCTTTGTAAAACTTAATGATCCCAATTCATGGATGTCGAATATGAAGCGACATGAATAGTAGGTATACAGGCTAGCTGATGTCCGTATAAAATTTAAAAGCTGAGTGACACATTCATATACGGACGTTCGTTTGACGCATACTGTTCATACCGCACGATATTTTACCTCCGTAGGTTTGCCGCGTTACAAGTTATGAATGCAGAGCATTACTTTAGAATTAACGGACGTCGAATATGAAGCGGCATGAATAGTAGGTACCTACACAGCTACCAGACTGACGTCCGTATATAATTTAAAAACTGCGTGACACATACATACATATACGGACGTTAGTTTGACGCATACTATTCATACCGCACGATATTTGACCTCCGTATAGTTATGAATGCAGAGCATTACTTTAGAATTAACGGACGTCGAATATGAGGCGGCATGAATAGTAGGTACCTACACAGCTACCAGACTGACGTCCGTATATAATTTAAAAACTGCGTGACACATACATACATATACGGACGTTAGTTTGACGCATACTATTCATACCGCACGATATTTGACCTCCGTATAGTTATGAATGCAGAGCATTACTTTAGAATTAACGGACGTCGAATATGAAGCGGCATGAATAGTAGGTACCTACACAGCTACCAGACTGACGTCCGTATATAATTTAAAAACTGCGTGACACATACATACATAATTATACGGACGTTAGTTTGAAGCATACTCTTCATAGCGCACGATATTTTACGTCCGTCTATGAATCCAGATCACTGCTTTGGAATAATTACATGGACGTCGAATATGGAGCGGCATGAATAGTTTAAAGGTCTTCGCACATTATACAACTCAACGGCGACTCGATTCTATGCCAAATATTGAAATTTAAGCCCTATGTCATATTTACTAGGTTTAATTTTAAAAAATGTACGACGCGTCGTCCACTCGTCGTCCACTACTAATATCATTTTTTGAAATTAAACCTAGTAAATATGACATAGGGCTTAAATTTCAATATTTGGCATAGAATCGAGTCGCCGTTGAGTTGTTATAATGTGCGAAGACCTTTAAATACCCGCCAGCACTGAGCGGGAATTCTTTTTCTTTACCGAATTCACTTCGCTTAGTGTCTAGTGAAATTGGGGGAAAAAAAAGGAAAGATCGAAATATAGGTAGGTACTAAGTCAGCCTGCACAATTTGTTGTCACATTGGACCAAGATAGTTTTCGCGGAATAGCAAAGAAACTATTATCCCGTTTGACTATATTAAGAGTAGGTACGTTTAATCAATAACAGTCAATATAATAATTATATCAGCGATTACTTACCCATGTTCTCATTCATTGTCATAAGAAATAATTTCTGAGTAAGTAACAAAATATTTATTACGACTCTCAAATCACGTCAGATAATTAAAAATTCAACTGTACAGTCAGCAAAGAAAGTGGTCTACCACTTTTGGACTCTATCACATGTAAAATAGAGTCGAAAAGTGGTAGACCACATTTTTGGTTGACTGTACCTAGGTACCTAATGAGTTGAGGTTGCGCTGATCCAGAGGCGAGCACTTAGGTGTGCGATAACCCTTAGAGTTCCGGATAGACTGTCGGTATCAAATTGCTGACGCTACAGGTCCTTGAAGGAAGCCAATACCTGCATTTTCTATTCATAAATAGTAAAGTACATTATTGGTAGGTATATAAGTATTTGGCACCAACATTTAACAAAACCATCACACGCAGTTCATTATCACTTTCGTGTTGGTAGGTATGGTACCTATTTTGTGTACGAGTCAAAGGGTAATTTCGTTCAAGGCGCCAGATAATCCCATTAATTTTAACGAGCAATTCTTGTTTATTTCATATAATAAAGCTGAAGAGGGTCGAAAGTCTGTACATGAAAGATATTCGAAAAAAAGTTGGCTTGGGATACTAAGAATCGATAACAGAACACGTTCCAACAGTTTTTAGAATTTTTGTCTGGTTATCTGTTTGTCAGTTTATTTGACCGCGCATCACGTGAAAACGGCTGAACGGGGGAACGGGGAACTGCCGAGAAAATCCCCGGCCAGGTAGGCTATAAAAACTGGCCATGTTCGAGTCGGACTCACGCACCGAGGGTTTCGCGCACGTTTGTTGTATGGGCGCCCCACGTAATTATTTATTTTATTGTGTTTTTAGTATTTGTTGTTATAGCGGCAACAGAAATACATCATCTGTGAAAATTTCAACTGTCTAGCGAGTAGTAGGTATTTGAAAATAAATAATTTACTCCGTCATGAATTATACCTTATCGTAATTAACTATATCGCATCCATATACAGCCGTCTCCTCTAAGCACTTAATAATGGCCACGAAGGTAGGTATCTATTTTGAAAACAAAAAAAAAAACATATTTCCCGCAGAGATGGGCAAAAGTTAATCGATTAGGTAACGATTAACGATTAAGATTGACGATTAGTTAATCTAATCGTACGAGTTCCGATTAATTTAATCTCGATTAAGTTAATCGTCGATTAAATTTTAGCGATTAAATTTTCAATCGATTAGTTAATTCGATTAATTTTTCTCGATTAGATTAACTTTACTAATATAAAATACGATATTTTTTTAAGTCCCTGCCTAGAACTTCTTAGAGTACTACACTATAAAAACCATCTTGTATTACTGTAACAAGAGGGAAGAGGGAAGAGGGAAGAGGGAAGAGGGAAGAGGGAAGAGGGAAGAGGGAAGAGGGAAGAGGGAAGAGGGAAGAGGGAAGAGGGAAGAGGGAAGAGGGAAGAGGGAAGAGGGAAGAGGGAAGAGGGAAGAGGGAAGAGGGAAGAGGGAAGAGGGAAGAGGGAAGAGGGAAGAGGGAAGAGGGAAGAGGGAAGAGGGAAGAGGGAAGAGGGAAGAGGGAAGAGGGAAGAGGGAAGAGGGAAGAGGGAAGAGGGAAGAGGGAAGAGGGAAGAGGGAAGAGGGAAGAGGGAAGAGGGAAGAGGGAAGAGGGAAGAGGGAAGAGGGAAGAGGGAAGAGGGAAGAGGGAAGAGGGAAGAGGGAAGAGGGAAGAGGGAAGAGGGAAGAGGGAAGAGGGAAGAGGGAACGGTCGGATACAAAGGTATCCGAACCAAAAAAGTTTCTAAAGGTACATTTTGTGTCCCTGGACAAGACATATTGTATTTTCGTAAAAAACACAAAATGCGCGTTTTCCAACTTTTAATCGAGAAGTTAATCGTGAAATTTAATCGATTAAAATGACGATTAGTTAATCGTTAATCGAAGACTCTCTCGATTAAGTTAATCTAGATTAAATTAATCGCGATTAACTTTGACGATTAACTTTTTTATCATCACATTTGAATCACCTTTTGAAGTCGGTGCCAAACTATTCATTTAATACTATTAACACTAATGGCACGCAAAGAACCACGGCGGCGAGCCTTTTAGTTATTACATTATATTTGGTTTTAGATATTCGAATTTTTGTTGAATAAAGAACTTTTTCACGACACTGCTCGAAAATGTGGTTATAGATTACCTGAATCCAGTACACAAAACTGCTTATATATGTTCATTTGTAAACTGTATATCTATGTTAGCTCCCAACACGACAACAATGTTGGACCTTACGGTAACAGTTCGTATCTACACTTGAATTTCATGGTAAGATACGACTTTTTAAAAAATATTTCAGACTAATTTTCTCGGCCGGCTTAAACGACAATTTAACCAATCAAAGCTTAATCGTCTGCCGCATGTCAAATTAAATTGACCAATGAGAATGCGTCATTTAAGAGGTGTATTTTTTTCTTAAACTTATAAATACCTAAAACGAGTTTATTTTCTTAAGTAAGATAATACTCCTCACCGGTTTACTTTTTAATAAGTTTTTGTTAAAAAAGGTTTTACTCTGAAAATCATGAACATTTATATTTTATAATTAGTTATGGGGCGTAAAACAATTTCCTAATTTCTACATTACTAATTTCACAACAAGTAAACAGTTTCAACAAATAAACACTTTTAATTACCTATATAAATATTGAGTTCATTTTTTTTTATTCGGCTGAAAAGCTATGACTCCATTGCGACGAGATGTGATGCGCGCATGCGCTACGGGTCAGCCGGCCAGATTAAAAAAAAAACAAACAAAATGTATTGTTTAGTAAATATTAAAATTGGTTTTGTAATGTGATTAATTTAATAATGTTCACATTGAGTCACGAAATAATATATAATATTAGAAACGTTTGTTAATATTGCGTACCGTTACAATGACCCTTCAGTGTATAATGTATCGTAGGGTTGTTTACCTGAGTGTAAGCTAGACTAAATGTTTAAATGTCTAAATTAAGTTGAAAGTGACGTAAGTTTGAATATTTTTGTTATTTCTTCATAACTGGGTTGAAAATCGTCTTTATGTCGTTTGAATCTGGGGGCACGATCAGCTTTATGTTTATAATAGCCCTGATTTTTACAACAATGAGGCTACAACAAGGCGCCGAGTAGGTAATGAATGACCAATATGAAAAACTCGTATTATAATATATTTCCTCGTGTCGTGAAAAGCACTATGTTAAGTCTCGGCTGAAAGTGCAATAGATTAACTCGTACTATCGAAGGCCTCCCCTGCGGGTCGGCCTTCGAAATTTACTCGTTAATCTATTGCTTACTTTACAGCCTCTACAACAATGTACTATATCTACGCACATATCATTAGTGCTCTAAAATGCGTTCAGAAATCGTAGGAAACGACCAGCATTATTACAACCAATTTGACTATGAGATTTTTTTTGTCTGTGGTAGTAGGTAAAATCTGTACTGTAATGTTATTTTATTACAGTACCGATTTTTGTAAGGTTACGAGTTTAAATTAGGAACAGCTGTCAAAACACAAGTTGGTCTCTATTCTAGTATCCATAGATATTAATATTGTTATCGATACGAAACGTCAATTCAGTATGTTTTTCTATAAAAACCGCACGACATTTGATCTCGAGTGACATGAGAATATGCACACATTCGTTTGTATATGATTTAGAAAAAAAACCATTCGTCTTGACGGAGGTTCGAATTGCCGCCATTATTGTTGTCATTTGTTTGTTGGTTCTTTGCTTTTACGAAAGTAGAATTGTGAAAAGTTTATTGTTATTCACATTTTAGTTGAAAATATTGTTTCAATGTAAATGTAAATTACAACTATTACAATAAATAATCTGTTTATGTATTTGTTCAGATTTATTTCTTACTGCATTAGTATATATCGTTTTTAGATATTTTACAGGTAGCACTAGTGGTGCCGGTCATTTCCTTATGGCTTCTGAACCCATCTTAGAGTACTTATGATATGTGTTTAGATAAAGTAGTGTATACAACTGTACATAATTAGGCCTTAAAACACTCGTGTGATCCTATTATGAAACTCGCTGGCGCTCGTTTCATAAAACCACACTCGTGTTTTAAGGCCTCTTATTATGTATCAGTTGCATAAACTACTATTACTCCAGGTTTGGCACCAACTTCAAAAGGTGATTCAAATTTGATCCGTACCGTACATAATAGTAGTTTATGCAACTGATACATAATGAGAGGCCTTAAAACACGAGTGGGGTTTTATGAAACGAGCGTCAGCGAGTTTCATAATAGGATCACACGAGTGTTTTAAGGCCTAATTATGTACAGTTGTATACACTACTTTATCTATGTATACACATATCATAAGTACTCTAAGATGGGTTCAGAAGCCATAAGGAAATGACCGGTACCACTAGTGCTACCTGTAAAATATCTAAAGACTACATTATACTTAAAATGCAGTAAGCAATAAATCTGAACAAATACATAAACAGATTATTTATTGTAATAGTTGTAATTGACATTTACATTGGAACAATATTTTCAACTAAAATGTAAATTACAAACGAATCTTCACAATTCTACTTTCGTAACAGCAAAGAACCAACAAACAAATGACAACAATAATGGCGGCAATTCGAACCTCCGTCAAGACGAATGTTTTTTTTTCTAAATCATATGTATCCATATTCTCAAGTCACTCGAGATCAAATGTCGTACGGTTTTTATAAAAAAAACATACTAAATTGACGTTTCGTATCGATAAAAATATTAATATCTATGGATACTAGAATAGAGACCAACTTGTGTTTTGACAGCTGTTCCTAATTTAAACTCGTAACCTTACAAAAATCGGTACTGTAATAACATTACAGTAAGTACAGATTTTACCTACTACCACAGACAAAAAAGTTCTCATAGTAAAATTGGTTGTAATAATGGCTGGCATTTCCTACGGTTTCTGAACGCATTTTAGAGCACTAATGATATGTGCGTAGATAAAGGATTATTTTTGGGTTTTTAGTTTATTTTGAAGTGGGTTATTTTTTTATTTTTTATTTTTTGCTTTTTAGTGATTGAAATAAAATACACTAGGTACTTACCTCAGGAGTACACTAAAAAGAATACGACCAACGGTCTTAACTTACATATAATATTTAAAGAATTAACCCCTAATTCCTAACCGTTAAGGAGTTGTACTTGTAATTATTAGCTCATCATCATGAGACGACGATGGAACTTTAGAAAATACATGAAAAACATTGTTAGTGCCCGGAATGTTTGAGAGATGCCTTCGATTTCCCTGAGATCCCATCATCGGTTCCTGACTAGGTGACAATGGTATCACCTCAGGAGTACCTACACTAAAAAGGATACGATTAACGGTCTTAACGTACCTATAATACTCGTATTAAAGGAATTATTAACTAACTCCTAATCATTAAGGAGTTGTACCTTCCATCATCAGCTCAGCGCTATGAGATGTTGACTTCCAGACGCAAATACTTGAATAGCTTTAGAAAATGTATGAAAAACATTATAAGTGCCTATAAAATTTGAGAATTGCCCTAAATTTCTCCATGATCCCATCATCAGATCCCGACATGGTGACAATGGGACCACCTCAGGAGTATACACTTTAAAATAAAAAAGATTTTTTAAAATCGGTCCACAATTGACGGATTATTCGGTGGACATACAAAAAAACCGGCCAAGTGCGTGTCGGACTCACGCACAAAGGGTTCCGTACCATTGATTTATGAAATTAAAGGCCTTTTGTTTATTTTTATATTTGAGTTGATTTAATGAAACGGTTTACGATTTATATTATATAAAAAAAAACTACTTACTAGATCTCGTTCAAAACAATTTTCGTTGGTAGTTTTTATAGTAATGTACATCATGTTTTTTTTAGATTTTTCATTTTCTTATTTTAGAAGTTAGAGGGGGGGGACTAACTTTTTTCCACTTTGGAAGCGTCTGTCACGCAAACTATTCGGTTTAGAAAAAAAATATTTTAGAAACCTCGATATCATTTTTGAAGACGTATGTTTGATGAAAAAAAAAAATTGAGTTTCAGTTCTAAGTATGGGGAGCCCCCAGATGTACGGGAGGTACCCGAAAAAGGGTTTTTTTTTTTTAGTTTTTATTTTACCGTTTTGTCGGCGTGATACATAATGAAATAATGAACTTTATTCTGCAAGTAGGCCACAAGGGCACTTTTACATGTCTGAGTCTACCGGCATTTCACAAGAGGAGACCACTGTTGAGAAGAAACGCCGAAAGAAACTCAACAGTCAGACATTTTTTCAGAAAGCATAAGTACTTAACTATTACAATGATATGAACAACTATACGTAGTTCTACAAGAAAACATATTAAAAGTGTATTTTAAGACATAAGTGAGGAAAAGTGTAAGAATAAAATACATACACATACTCATACCAAATTTCAGCTTTCTAGTACTAATGATCACGGAACTAAGCCGCGGACGGACGGACAGACGGACATGGCGTAACTATAAGGGTTCCTCGTTGACTACGGAACCCTAAAAACAAACAATCTATAGCTATCACGCTAAAAAAGCGAAGTGAATTCGGTTAAGAAAAAGAATTCCGAGTATAAAAGAACCCGCGTCGTAAATGAAGTAAATTATTTGAAATAACAATAATTTGGGAACATTTAATTTCTAAAAGTGAATTCATGTTATTGACCGAGCGAACGAAGTGAGCGAAGCGTCTCTGCTTCAGCTTGGATGAAAAATCGTTGGTATGTTAGATGTTAGGATGTTTGGATTTCTGTTCTCGCCTAGAGCTCGCATTTCTCAACCGATTCTCATGAAATTTTGTGAGTAGGTTTGGTCAGTACATAGATTTTTTTTGTCAAGCCAGTTTTTAGAAATTAAAAAAAATGGCGGAGCTACCATGGGAGTTCAAAACTTAAAAAATTACAAATAAGAGATCAGCGTTGACTGGGCGGTCGCGACGTTTTGGTACAAATTTGTTTTCCGTCCCACTGTATCTTGAACTTCGGTAAAATCAAATTGCCGCCATTTCGAAACAAAGCGAGGTATACAGCTCACAGAGCCACTAGTACCTATTTTTACAAGTACATGCGCACGCGACATACTTAACAATAATTTGCACCATCAGCATAAGCATTGTATAATATTTCGTTATTAGCAAATAAGTCAATTTACTTCACTTCACGTTCGCTATACATGTTAAATAAATCAAGTTATTTCAGAAACAGTTTATTTATAAATAAACAATATATACATCATTGAATCAATATAATAGTATAATAACTACGTACAATCATAAAAGCTAAAATTAAAATACTATACTAAACTAATAAAACTAATAGTGGCGCTGTGAGCTCTAGACCTCGCTTTGTTTCGAAATGGCGGCAATATGACTTTTCTCAAAAATTGCATGTAATGTTGCCTTACCATCGCTAGTAAGTGGAACATACCGAAGACTTTTTAGAAGTGTCCAGTAAACAGCGAGATTTTAAATTTGGAATCAATAATTGTCCAGTAAGTAAGTATGTAATTCCTATTACGTATCAAGATATTTGAATATCGAAACACGATTTACATCGTCACCAACCTATAAAAAAACTAAGGATGTGAAGGCGATGAGGTCGTATATAAATGTAAAAAGGATGCATTCCACAAATTGTTTTAATTATAAGTACAGTGCGAGAGCAAATTGTAGAAATTAAAAAGTGGCGTCCCTTTTTCATAGATTAAATAGAAAGAGACGACATTGCAGTATACATTTGCAATTTACACTAAGAGCAAATGTAAAATAAAAAGAGGTTAGTACTATTGGCAGTATAAACGTAACTCGAGATGCATATTAAAAAAAAAAAAAGTAGCGACAAGGTTTAGTGCGGAAGTTTGTATGCAGCGTTTAGTTCATAATTGTGCTGTGTAAAATATGACAAAGATATTTCGGAATTCCTTCCTTTTTTGTGTCGTTTAGAAAAAACCTCGGAGTTAAAATTGAAGGTAAGCTTTATGATATGAAAATTAGTTAGAAAATACAACAATGTATAACAATAATTAAATTTTATCTTTAAGACTTAGATTTGTAAGATAGTGCAAATAATCAAACGCAGTATTTATAAAAAAAGAAATGAAGGCGGGATTTAAATTAAAAGACAAATTTTCAAAGTTTGTGTGATCTATTAAAATAATTCAGCAAAAATGAGTTCAGACGAGTCTGATTCCGAATAGACGGCACTCCTCCATACTTAAAAGCGGAGGCAGAGTTAGCTAAAATAATTTACTTCCGACTAAATCCAAGGAGATATAAAAAATACAAGAGATTCATTAAATGGAAGGAAGAAAATCAAGTTAATAGTTGGTCAGATAATGTGTGATAAGGTCTGAATATTTCAACAATCTTTCTGAGACAATCGGATGGAAAGAGCTATGCTTGGTGTGTCTCTTAGGGATCAGATCCGAAACGAAGTAGTTCGACAGAGAACCAAAGTTACCGACATAGCACAGCGGATAAGCAAGCTGAAGTGGCAGTGGGCTGGTCATATCTGCCGTAGAGCCGATGACCACTGGGGCAAACGCGTCCTGGAGTGGAGGCCACGAATCGGTAAACGTAGTGTAGGGCGCCCTGTAACAAGGTGGAGCGACGACATTCGTAGGACAGCGGGTAGTAACTGGAGGACGAGAGCTGAAAATCGAGCTCAGTGGCGTGCCATGGGAGAGGCCTATGTCCAGCAGTGGACTGAAACAGGCTGATGATGATGATGATGAATCGGATGGCTACAAAGGAAAGAAATCACAAATATTCAGCAGCAAAATATAGAAAAGTTCTTAAATCAAGTTCTAGATGATAAACAGTTTGGCGATGAAGGTAAATAAATGCTGCCACTATTTGATAACGATATAACTATATATTTTATCCAAGTATAAACTCATAATTATTTTTGTTATAATAGGTTGTTATCATGGGAGTTAATGGTGCCTGCGACGACGAATATCACAATGTGTAATAATAAAAATGGGATATAACAAAAATATTCATAGGAAAATGGCCGAATATGAATGTCACCTATAAAATATAATTTTAATCTAATTTACTTGTTTAATTTTTGAGAAAAGCACTATACTTGCTTCGACCGTAAGAGCCATCCTGGCCTCGTATTATATCCGGACCTCGCCTACGGCTCGGTCCGTCTAATTCCTACTCGGCCAGTATGGCTTACTTACTGGTCTCTGCCGTAATGTACTATTACCGAAGTTCAAGATACCTACAGTGGACGGAAAGCAAGTTTGTACTAAAACGTCACGACCGCCCAGTCAACGCTGACCTCTTACTTTCCGAAATATGTATTTTTTTACGCTTTGAACTACCATATCTCCAACTTTTTTCAAAATTTTGAAAAACTGGCTCGACAAAAAAAATTATATACTGACCGAACCTATTCACAAAATTTCATGAGAATCGGTTGAGAAGTGCGAGCTCTAGGCGAGAACAGAAATCCAAACATCTAATACATATACCCAACGATTTTTCATCCAAGCTGAAGAAGACGCTTCGCTCACTTTGTTCGCTCGGTCAATGACCTACAGTTATTTCAAGAAAAGTGTTTCGTATTCCAAAATACTATCAAGATAATTATGAAGTTAATGTGCGAGCAGTCAAGTGCCCGTACACTATTATTCGTTATTTGGACTAAATATCTACACAACAGTTGATTGGTAAGGAAAATGAAAATAGTAATTAGTCGTGCTCGTGACATCGACAGTTCTTTTTTTTTAAATCTCCTTATTCATTCTATATAAGCAATGTTGAAACGAAGAAGAAAAAGTCTACACATTTAAAAATGCATCTGTATGTAACAAACACACTAGAACGAATGAAAGAGATAGATACATCACAATGCTGGCAACGTCGCACTTACGAATCCCAACCGTTAGCGTGGACGTAAAAATGTCGACGTGTTAGATGAAATATGATAAATATATCCAGGAAGTCAAGAATTCTTCACCTTTGTATGGGGTTCATAAATGCTTAGGCCCAACTGCAGAATGAATATTGCCGCGTATGCAATAAAAAGAAAATCATATATCCTATGGAGTAGGAAATCAACAAACTAAGCAATATTTGCAGAGAAATGTAAAAAAAAATAAGCAGAACTAGTGGACGCCATGATGATGCACTATGTGCATGACGCCAAATGTGTTGCTGGATGTATATATATATATATATATATATACCAAACACGACTGAACGGGTTAATTAAGTACCTACTTACTATAATAACACCCGTCTTTTTCGCTCCATTTGCAATGTAATATTCATTACTAAATTTATTAAAAACCATGTCTGTTGACATGTTAATAATTAATACCTTACTGGGCGGAATTTTCGAAAGCGATTAGGCGAAGCGGTTAGAATCGTCCAAAAAAAAATTAAAATTTTAATGGTTCAGACGAAGTTCGAACCCGCGTTTCTGAGGCCTTTCGGGCCAACACATAACTGAATTATTGTCCTCTGAATATCCTGAAGCCTAAATCTTTACGGTAGATGGCGCGGCGATGCCACCCTAAGGCATGCAAGAAATTTTCAGTTCAAAATTCAATGGCTCTCGAATCAGTTTATCGGTCCAATAGGTAGGACGCCCGTATTGTCTCGGAAAGCCGCTTCAGTGTCCTTTTATTAATAAAATAACAAATTAAGACAATCTGTCACAGTAAGTAGGTACATAATATTAAGCCAATTGAGAGCCATTGTATGTCCAGAAAGTTGGACGATTAAGCTTTATGTTTTTTTGGAGAACTTCTTTTGGCTGATAGCTAAAGTATTAATGTTTAATGTCTTTAAATCCCTCATAAGTAGCAAAGCTAATTTAAAATAACGTAATTATAACCTCTTTTTTCCGAGCGGGCCCGCATTGAGTCTTATTCATATTCACTGTGCGGCAACATTCAGTGCGCATATCAATAATATACCACACTTAGACGTGATAAAATTTTAATTAACGGGTTTGCTTTTCAGCAAAACAGGCGCAACGCTGTCTGCGATAAATGGAGCAAAAATATTTTAATATGCAGCAAAAAAGCTCGACGGCCGCTAGGTGCAGTCATTTGCTTCGCAAAACATTCCCTTTCTTGGGCTTTAAACACAAAGAGATGCGCGCTTGAGAGTTAATTAAATTTAAATATGAGTACCGAGTAGGCCACGCCATACAGGCTTTGTACTCTTTACGCGTGATTGCTATTGCACGAATACCGGGTATTGATGATAATCAGAGGAGAATAATTGAATCTGCGTATATGAGTATTTGCTAGTTTAATATTTATGTTTTTGCTGAGCATTACGACATGACAATAGGAAAATATTGGACGAAAATGACCTGCGCTTCAAAGCAGTCATGCTATTATTAAATTTCACGAGTCGGTTGAGAAATGCGGCTTATAGGTGAGAACAGCCGGAAACCCGGACAAATGGAGACCCGAACGTCCGGATGTTTGGATGCCCGGGACATACGAAAGAATTTATGGCCAAGCTCAAACGGTGACGCATCGTTTGCTTCCTCGCTCAGTCAATTGGCAACATTTTTTTTCAACCAGGCCGTTTTTCGATAAAATCTAATAAAAACTGGTTGCCTGTAAAGTCGGTTTTACGGGCGAAGATTTTACGTGACAACGCGCGGCGGACCGATCATGTTTGAGTGGGAGAGAGACGCAAGGCATTCGCCGGTCCGGCGGGCCTCTCTCTCGTTCGGTGACTCATCGTAACAGACGTGAGCGGGCGTTACACTTTTTCATGAGTGACTCCGAGCGCAACCTAATTTAAGACGTTGTCACGTCAAAAAAAAATATTACCACATTTTTCAAAATATCCCAAATTGTGATAAAAAAAAATTAATTTCAAAAGTTCCTCATTTTAAAAGAGCGTAAACGACAAGTAATTGGTCACAGCGCAGAAAATCAGTCGTAACTACTATTACTAAGACCGAGACGGATGCCATCCTAAGGCATGTTGAAGCAACTGGTTGAAAGATTCAATGGCTCTGACATCTGGTTCGGTGGTCCAGTTGGTAGGACGCTCGTGTTGGCCCGGAAAGCCGTTGGAAGCGCAGGTTCGAATCCTGTCTCAACCATTAAAAATTTCAATTTTTCGCTTCATTGTAAACATTTTGTTTACGTTAGCAGACGTTACTGCTTTAATAAAAATAATTAAGACGGAATTAGTATGGAAATTGTACGACTGTTCTTTTTGTAGTTTACGACTGTCGTCTTTCCACAAGGTGATGTCATTTGAGCGCTGATTCTTAGACGACGCTGCTTTCACCTTTTTTAAATATTTTAAAAACTAGTCCGTCTAACCAAATAAAGACAACAGTTTCGAGTTCTGTAATAATAATATTATGAGATTAGTTTAAAATTAAGGCTGAAAATTTGAAATTTTGACAATTATAATTTTTCGCGATCTCGGTTTCGTTACGATAATAGGTCGAATATCTTAAAAAATGTAATGATTCCAATTTGTACCGTCGGGAATATCCCCTGTCCACGGAATCCGATAAACGCCGTGACGCTTAATCCGGTGCGCGGCATTTAATTAAAAACGATAATTTTCGATCGTTTTCCGCCCCATCTAGGCTTCATGCACATAGTAAAAGTAAATAAAACGCCCGCGGGCTTCATGTACCGGAAGTGCATCAATGCTTTCGGATGAACCGCAATTAAGCGTATTGCTTTAATGTTGTTGTTATTATAATTATATTGTTTGTTTAATATTGAATCGCAAATAATGTAAATGGTATTATGGGTGTTTTATTTATTGCAGTTCAGGCTTTAAATCAGAGATCTGATATTTTGGTCTGTGGCAGTGCAATACCCTTACCATGAGTTTAACAGTGACAATACTCGGTAGCGACTGCGTAAAGGATTTGTATGAAGAACTAGCTTTTGCCCGCGACTACGTTCGCTTGATAAAAGGGATTATTAAAAGCGCCTAAGCAAATGTAAGAGCAATTGTGCTTTTGGTCTAAAAATTACATTTCCTACATGATCACCGCACCCCAACAGAAATGTTCACTCAATTTTCAATCTTTTTAGGTATAATTTCCAGGATGAAAACTATCCTATGTCCTTCCTCGGATCTTAAACTCTCTATGCTAAATTTCATCAAAATCGATTCAGCGGTTTAAGCGTGAAGAGGTAACAGACAGACAGACACACTTTCGCATTTATAATATTAGTATGGATTGTAGTCCTACAAAGTAATCGCTAGGGGTGCTGTACTATTCTCCATACAAATCATTTACGCTGTCGCTATCGAGTACGGTCACGTTACTCATGGTATGAGTACAGTTGCCTACGAAACCGGCGATCTTGAGTTAAATATAAGTAAATAAATAGGGGCAATCTTATACAAATTGACCTAGTCCCAAACTAAACAAAGCTTGTACTATGGGTACTAGACGACGATATATCACGATTATTCTCATTGTATTGAGACACTACATATATATTTCACATAGCTCACTGTTACGGCCGTGAGCAACGTCCACATAAATACACTGGCGCCGTGCGATTTTTCTCTTTGCTTGACGATTATTAGTGGAAGCAGAGTTGAGAATAGCCACTCTTGCCACTGACATTATCCTACACGAATACACTGCACACCGTTTTCGGCTCAAAACTAGCAACAATAATAATAAAAAAAAACTATTCTCACTTATCGGAAATACTCAGTTACTTTTTATCTTTCAGAATACGTTTGAGCGACAATGAGCACTAAATCTGGCATAATTTCACGCAAGGCGACTGCACGACAACTAGAGATGCAACTAAAGGCTGCTCACAAGGATTTGCAGGCATCTAAGGCCTTTAGTGATCAACTGCTGCAGGAAAGTTCTGATAATGAAGTAGAATTACAGAAAATCATCAACATCAACACATCACTGAAATCCCAGCTGGTGGATAATGATATTAAATTAGATGAAGCCGAGGGTGAGGTGTCACGACTGCGTCTATTACTGGACTCATTCAACCAGTGCGCCTCTACACATGAAGTGGCATTGCAACGCATCAAACACCTTGAAGAGGAACTTGGTGCCAAAATAGACGAATTAAATTACTTAAGGAAAGAATATGTAAAGCATAATCCACCGTCCACTCAAAATATTTACCAAGAGATTATTGGCGTTGAAAATTCCAAGGATTGTAAAAAATATGTATTTTTTAATAGTAGTACTAAGTTGAAAAGATATGTTAAGATAAATAGATATATAAAGAGGACTCAAAAACTCATTCAAAGCCAGGCAGTAAAGAAAAATTACTTCAAACAGAAATTAGAATTGTCGGTCATGAAAGACAGAGTGAAGCAATGTAACATTCAACTAGAAAATTATGATTTAGACATACAAAAATTGCATGCTGAAATTAGTAAATTACAGAGTAAATTGGAAATGACATCATTCATGTATAGATCTTCAGAAAGAGAGATCAAGGAGCATGTCCTGGCTTTTGACCAGCTATTGAAGGAGAGTAAAAGTAACGAGGAGCGTTTTAATTCATTAATGAACAGTAATTATTGTAACTGTGGCCATATCCCACCAGCATCCTCAATAAACAGTCATCAAGCGGAGGAGGTGCCCCTTGGTATTTTTGAGTCCGCCCGTCCTGTGCTTAATGTGCAATCACCTAGTCATGTAAGTAGAACAGTTGTGTACTCAGACCAGATTGGCTCAGGAATGGGTTCAATGTTAGGTAACAAACTCAGTCAAAAAGTGTCAAATTTCTGTTATCCTAACATAAGTATGAGTAAATTTTGTCAATATCTTTCAAAGGGAAGCTTTGATGACAGGACTACATTAGTCATTATGGTAGGAAGTAGTCATAATGTAGATAAGTCTAGTATAGATAAATTAATATCAACAATAAATGATATTGAAATATCTGGCATAGGTAAAATCATACTGTGTGCACTACCATACTCACAGAATATGCCATATTACTATAACAATAGAATAGCACACCTTAACTCCATATTATACAATGCTATATGTTTCAATAAAAAGGTGCATTTCTTTGACATAAATAAATTTATCAAGCGCTTCAAATTGACCTCTGAAAAGATAACTATGCCTAAGAAATGTATTCTTACACTAGTGGATCTTTTAGCTTTTAACATAGAGCCAAATAGATTTTATACCTCAGTTAGTGGGCTCAAGCATGTCTGCAGTGGCAATACACCTTTGTCACATTTAAACTAGATTGTAAGACAGCGGAAACATCTCTGAATATTAACATTGTTCACCAGAATATTCAGGGTTTTTCCAGCAAGGAATTAGAAATAGGCTTATTTTTAGATAATAAGAATATTCAAGTTATGTGTATTACTGAGCATTGGCTGAGACAAGAACAGTTGATTTTTGATTTTGTTAATTTTAAATTAGTGAGCTGTTTTACTAGAAAATTTTCCATTCATGGTGGTTCTCTTATTATTGTTAAAAATTCCTTAAAATCCAAAGAACGAGAAGATATTGTTAATTTTTCAATAGAACGAGTCATAGAAATTGCTTGTGTAGAATTAGAGAATTATGTAATTATATGTGTTTACCGACCACCGGCAACTGATTTTCATTCATTTGAATCATCTATGGAAAATGTTTTAAAAATAGCATGTAAAGGTAAAAAACATGTTATAGTTTGTGGAGACTTTAATGTTAATTTACTTGAAATGACCAGTGATACTGTTAAGCTGTTAAGTTTGTTCAAATCTTTTCATTTGGTCAATATGTTCCTGGAGCCTACCCGGGTAGGTGTAACTAGTAAAACCTGTTTAGATAATATTTTTTGTGATTGTGATTACTTAGAAAAGGAAATATTTAAGTGTTTTAATTCAGATCATAGAGGGCAGAAAGCTTCTTTTCCTAACACTTTACAGGAAACACTACAACCACAAACTATAACATGCAGACCCATAACTAGTTATCGTTTGGAATCATTCAAAAATGAAATTCATAATGATCTTTGTATGTTACCTCTTTCATGTAATGACTTAAATAGTACTTACAAAGATTTATTTGGCATAATAATGGATCAATTTAATACACATTTCAAAAAGAAAACTATTTCTGGGTCGACTACAAAAACAAAATTTAGTGAATGGGCTACTGTAGGTATTCATAGAAGCAGAACCAGGCTTTATGAACTGTATGCAGAGAAGGAAGTGAACAAGGACGCAGATTTTTTAAACTATGTTAAGAACTATTCAAAATTGTTTAAGCAAGTGTGCATAGCCGCAAAAGCAAATTATATTAGTTCTAAAGTCAAAATGTCGGACAACAAAGTAAAAACTATTTGGAATGTTATTAACAGAGAAACTGGTAAATCTAAAACTCGCAATTGCCAAGTCAACATTGTCAGAGAAAACGGGCAGACTATGTCAAATCATGATGTTGCCTCGGCATTCGAGGATTATTTTTCCAACATTGCAGTTAATACCACAAAATGTTTAAAATCATCTGCATCCGAAGCCCATACCTTACTTTGTGCTAATTGTAAGAAATGTGATGTTGAGTTTCAATTTAGTCCAGTAAATACAGTAGATGTTATTAAAACATTTAAATCACTCAATTTAAAGAAAACAGAGGATTTATGGGGAGCATCAGTAAAAATAATTAATCATATCATAGATTCAATTGCGCCTTACCTAGCTTTGATTTACAATAGTTGCATAGCAGAGGGAGTTTTCCCAAATCTTATGAAAATTAGTAAAGTCATACCTCTTTTTAAATCGGGTGATTTGAGTGATCTGACTAATTTCCGTCCGATATCTATACTACCTGTTTTAAGTAAAGTTTTCGAAAAATTAATGTTGAAAGATCTACTAGGACACTTCAATAGAAATAAATTACTCTCTAGTAAACAGTTCGGTTTCACAAGGGGACGTTCCACGACTGATGCAGCATCTGTACTTATTAAACACATTTATGACAGCTGGGAGGAATCTTGTGATGCAATTGGGATCTTCTGCGACCTTTCTAAGGCATTCGACTGCGTTCATCCTGGAACACTCATTTTGAAATTAGAACATTATGGTCTGTCTTCAAATGCTTTAAGCCTTATGTCTTCATATCTCAGTGATAGAATGCAAACAGTGGATGTAAATGGAACCCAGTCCAATGGAGCTATAGTTAAGCTAGGAGTGCCACAGGGCTCTATTTTAGGTCCATTTCTATTTTTGGTTTATATAAATGACTTACCATCTATAGTAGATAATCTTTGTAATATAGTACTATTTGCTGACGATACATCATTAATTTTCAAGGTTCACCGGAAATCAACCGACTATGCGGAAATTAATGGCACACTAGAGAAAGTACTTAACTGGTTTACTACTAATAATCTTCTATTAAATGCCAAGAAGACTAAATGTGTTAGATTTGCTTTACCGAATGTTACGGCGGTAGATTCTACTATATTACTAAATGGTGAATGTTTAGAAATAGTGAATAAGGCATTATTCTTAGGTATAACATTGGACAGTAATTTGCAATGGAGTCCACATATAGCAGTGCTTGCAGGTAAATTAAGTTCAGCGGCGTACGCCGTTAGGAAAATCAGACAATTGAGTAATGTTGATACAGCTCGCTTAGTTTATCATAGTTATTTTCATAGTGTCATGTCATATGGTATTCTGGTTTGGGGCAAAGCAGCTGACATTCAGACTATATTTGTGCTACAAAAAAGAGCCATTCGTTCGATATATAACCTAAATTCTCGTGACTCCTTAAGAGACATTTTCAAAGATATAAACATCTTAACTGTAGCGTCCCAATATATTTATGAGAGTATTATGTATGTTATTAGAAACCTAGATTCATTTACAAAAAATTCCGATGTCCACAGTTTTAACACTAGAAATAAAAATAAAATTGCTATTAGAAAGTTTCGTGTTCGTAAAGTAAGTAAATCATTTTTAGGCCAATGTATTCATTTTTATAACAAGTTACCTGATCATGTTTTAAAATTAGCCTTTCCATCTCTCAAAAATTATTTAAAAAAATCTCTAATGTCAAAAGCATATTATACAGTAGAGGACTATCTGACAGACAAAAATGCATGGCCTGAACCAGAAACCGCGTAGCTGACTCCTTCTTAGATTGTACCTAACTAGTTTAAGGGACACAGTTCTAATAAGAAAGCATATCAAACGTACATAAATTGTGATAAACCGTCTGGCTTTCTTGTAGTTTCTATTTTATTCTTACACTTTTCCTTACTTATGTCTTAAAATACACTTTTAATATGTTTTCTTGTAGAACTACGTATAGTTAAGTTCATATCATTGTAATAGTTAAGTACTTATGCTTTTTGAAAAAATGACTGACTGTTGAGTTTCTTTCGGCGTTTCTTCTCAACAGTGGTCTCCTCTTGTGAAATGCCGGTAGACTCAGACATGTAAAAGTGCCCTTGTGGCCTACTTGCAGAATAAAGTTCATTATTTCATTATTTCATACATAATATATATAAATACAGGAACAAAAATATTCGAGTTCATCACACAAATATTTGCCCTGGCTGGGATTCGAACCCAGGACCGCCGGCTCAGTAGAAAGGTGCACTAAAAACTGCGCAAACCGCGTCGTCAAATTATGTAAGCTTAAGAGAAACGTTCTTAACATTGTTCTAACGGGTCTAACCGACATCAAAAAAGGGAGCTTTGAAACCTTAAAGCCTCCAAATCCGTCCTGTTTAAATTGAAATGTGATATGATGAATCCATGAAGAATATAAAGAACTCATTAATCATCATCTCAGCCATAGGACGTCCACTGCTGAACATAGGCCTCCCCTTTGGACTTCCATATATACCGGTTGGAAGCGACCTGCATCCAGCGCCTTCCGGCGACCTTTACTCATTAATATTGTGAATCAATTCTTACTTTTTCCATAAAAACTCTTGTGTTTGCTCCCAGAAAAGGATTTAAATTCTTGAAGTATTTATTAGAGAAAAAAACAACATAAAATTAAAAGTATTTAACTAAACCTTAAATTATGATCTAATTAAACCTAACTTAAACTATTGGGACCTAAACTATATGTACATATATCCCCTATGTCGCTACCATTAGGTAGGGTGCCCATAAGGCTGGCCGCGTTACCTCGCTCGATGGCAATGCCAATGCGTTGGGCGAGGAACAAGCCAGCCCTACGATCACCGGAGGACCGGATAAGTAAATAACTAAGCTTTTTGAAAAGCTTAGTTGCTTCCGGTCCCCACGGTCCTAAGGTCTCCACGGCAAACGCCGCAAATACGTAGCTATCACCGAGGGCTGCGTACTTGCGGCGCTTGGCTGTCTCTGCCGCAGCAGCCGCTCCACCGGCTCTCAACGACGTCGTGCCCAAATGGGACGGCGCTAGGGTATCCACACATGTGGGAGTCCCATATTAATGGCCGTCCCTGTTGCCAGGGCACAAGGGTCATTCCGTCGGGCCTCTTGCCATCGTCACGCGACAGGCCATTTGGCTCTTGAAGTTAGAATAAAAAAAAAGAAGTGATTATTAAATATTTTTATAGAATCTTTTTATCGATTCTAATTTTTTTATGTGGAAATACCACATTGTTTCTTATAAATAATGACACAGGTAAATTAAGAAAGAAAAATTGAATGCGATCTACTACAATCTAAGCAGGATTTGAACCAGCGATCTGATTCTGATTCTGATTCTGAATCACACCAAATCTTTCATTCCATAATTCTTACGCTACTGGAGCGCCCTCTGCGTCATATGTGTTTAAAATGCTTATGCGCATTAGCCATACCCTAAGGAAGTGCGCTTTACACGCACGATCCCCTGTCCCCATTGCTTTTACAGCAAGTGTGAAGACTGCGAGAGAGATGGCGCTGTTCTAAATATTTTTATAGAATCTTTTGTATCGATTCAATTTTTTTTTATGTGGAAATACCACTTTCTTTTTATAAATAATGACACAAAGGTAAAATAACAAAGAAAAAATTGGGCAAGTGCGAGCCCGACTCGCGCATGAAGGGTTCCGTACCTATACATATATATATAATCTATAAAAAGTTTGTTGTATGGGAGCCCCCCTTAAATATTTATTTTATTTTATTTTTAGTATTTGTTGTTATAGCGGCAATAGAAATACATCATCTGTGAAAATTTCAACTGTCTAGCTATCACCGTTGTTGAGATACAGCCTGGTGACAGACGGACGGACGGACGGACGGACGGACGGCGAAGTCTCAGTAATAGGGTCCCGTTTTTACCCTTTGGGTACGGAACCCTAAAAAAAGAGTAATTATTGTAATGAGAAGCGCCTATTTTAGGTCAAGATATTAAGACTATAGTATCCTGCAATCTCAATGCGTAATTACCACATAATTATCCAGGTATTTAATTATGCCTCCCAGCATGCCGACCAGGCTAGTGCGTGAGATTCAAAGAGAAATTAATTAAGCTTAAGAGAAACGCCACAAACAATCGCCGCCTCCGGTGCGTTGCTACAAATTGCTTACACTAACTTCTCTTATAATGTCTTAACATTCTTATAAAGGGATCTACTAATTGCAAAGAACGTCCGCAAGTCGACCAGAGTCAAAGCGGAAATCAGGACCTCATGTTTTCTTTTTCATTTAAATGTTTCAACTCCTTGAATTCCTGAATCCACCATTGACAAAATGTGCATCATCTGTTGATGGGATGGAAGAAATGATGGAACTACTCCAATTTTGAATAGAAATTTTAACGTATCTTTTTTGGCCTCGATTGCTCCCGGTGTTAAGGGATGTGGCAATAAGGACATGCATGGAGCATGCTTGCATGTATCTCATAAAAATACATTATTTGTTATTTTGGTTGAATTAGGTCAAGTTGAAAATGTATATAAGTATTAAAAATGCTTTGCACATCCCTAACCAATTCCACCGTTTAATTCTGAACAATAGCCTGCCGAATTTCAATCTCGAAGCAAAACTCTATACATGCCCGCAATTTGGGGACCGTAATACCTATCTCTTATTGGCTTCATCCCTAATTTAACTCTTAAAGAGACGTATTGGTGAACTCGGCGATCCAGAAAGATGTATTATGTAGTCGCTGAGAGACCGGCCGATTGATGGGGACCATTTCAGGGCTGTGCCTCATTGGTTTGCGGGTGAGACTGCGATTCTGAAAGGGTTGCCCACATTTTGCGTGCGTATGTCTATGTCACGCTGAGGAGGAGAAAAAAGTTTTTTTTTCGATATCGGCAGTGGCAGGGTGATTATTTGAGCGTTTCAAATACCTAATTCCCTTAGGCTGCACCCAAACTGGAGTCTGACTTACTCACAGGTTAAGATGAAGAAGACCAAATGCCATAAAAAAAAAACTATGAAAATAGACCTTAATCTATGTTTGGCAAATTGGCCGTTGAGTGTAGCCGCATTGATGAACTTATAAATTGTGGTGTTGTATTTGGCTACTGCATTTGTTGCGGTTTTATGTATATATTAAAATAATACAACTTTAAAATCTTTTTTATACTGGCGTACTTTAATCTGTCAATTATAATTTCACAGACAAAATCACAATTAACGCACTTTTTAATCCTGTACCTAAATTCTATACTCTATGTTACCCGCTACAGAACTTGAATATTCTTAAGACATCTCTCTACTCAACTCTAATCATTTCAAAAAGAAAACATCAGCATATTTGATAAAAAAAAGCACGCTACTGTTCACTGACTAGTTGAAATTACTTGCCAGAAAAATTTAACCAATCACGAGGCACCTGCTATGAGCATCGCGATGTCATGTTTTTTTTTAATAGGTCAATTTTAGTTGAACGAAAAAGGTTACATCAAAAATTCAAATTCATAGAGGGGAATGACGATTTAATTAAAAATAGTTTTCCTGCGTTTTGCTCGTATACAAAGTTTTGTATGCAATAGTTACACAATTATGTCTTAAAATCTCGTACATTACTTAGGCCACTCGGCAAGCCTCGTGACCAAAACGCAGTACTCGACTTTAAGAACCTTCATTGTGCAACGATTGCATAAAATACGAGTACTATTACATAATGCAGCCCGGCATAATTAAAACACTATGACTAGTGATTCAATTTGAAAGCCATTTTACAGAATTATTAAGTTACATTTTGAAATTACTATTCTGAGCGTTTGTTTGGCACATAAATGTAATATTCTTTTTTATTATGAAAAACTTAAAGTAATTGTTTATTCAGTTTAGAGTCAGGTATTATTTTATGATTTCGCGGTACAGCGCTGCAGGTGAAGTAATTATTTTCCATTTTTAAACGCAAACTATTTTTCTCCTCCTTTAAAAAGTTAATCTTCTGCAGTAATTATCTTAGTTAGAGGTATTTAGTAGAATGTGTAACGAGGGAATGAGTAACATAGTTTACGCTCCACTTTGTTGTTGAATTGAAGAAAGTATTTATTTACCTTAACTTAGTCCCTTGGAGACCATGAGTAACATCACGTTCGAAATGAAGAGGTAATTAAATAAACACTTTTGAACGCGATTAAATCCCGGTTGGTTGTAATAATGTGTAAAAATCGTGTAAGTTTAAATCAATTTGTTACCTTAAGAGGCCTTATTCCTTTTAAAATGCTAATTGTTTTAGACATTTTTCTCTATGATCAAACATGTTTCTTAACATATTATTATTGATGTTACTACCTAGAACAGGGCTATTGGGATCTATTGGTATATATTTGAAACCAACAGTTTGAATTTTTCATTGATAATTTTTGTATCAAAAACTACTCGAAATTGGCAAAATTCACGCGGAAAGTTTGTTTTTTCAACGCATTTTCGACTGCACGCAATGAAAAGCATGAAATAGCTATGTTACTACCTAGAACTCGGGGAAAAGTATAATTCACTTCAAAAAGTTGGTTGAAATTATCAATATATTTGTCATAATATGAAACAATTTTTTTTGAAAGGAATAAGGCCTCTTAACTAGACAACATAATCGCAAAGCAGCAGTTTTCTTATTTCATAATATGTGACAATTTAAATTTACCTTTGAATCCAAACACTAGGATGGATGACGACGCGGTTGGTGCAGCCTGCAGCTGCCTACTGAGACGGCGGTCCTGGGTTCGAATCCCCAGGGCAATATTTGGGTGATTATCTCAAATATTTGGTTCCTAGGACATGGATGCTTTCTATGTGTTTAAGTATATAAATCGTCAAGTATATCGTTGTCTAGTATATAATATATAATACAAGCTATGCTGAGGCCTTATTCCTTTTAAAATGCTGATTGTTTTAGACATTTTTCTCTATTATCAAACATGTTTCTTAACATATTATTGATGTTACTACCTAGAACAGGGCTATTGGGATTTATTCATATATATTTGAAACCTATAATTTGAATTTTTCATTGATAATTTTTGTTTCAAAAACTACTCAAAATTGACAAAATTCACGCGAATAATTAGTTTTTTCAACTTATTTATTTTCGACTGCGCGCAATAAAAGCATGAAATAGCTACGTTACTACCTGGTACTCGGGGAAAACTATTAGGTATTCACTTCAAAAAGTTGGTTGAATTTATCAATATATTTGTCATAATATGAAAAAAATAATTTTTAAAAGGAATAAGGCCTCTTAAGTTTGGGGCTAGATTGATTTGCATGAGACATCCCTTAATATTTATTTATTTATTTTATAATTGAATTTATCTAAATCCATGTCCCATAAACGATATTATATAAATGTTAATGATTAGTAATTTAATGACATTATCGAATCGATATCGGTAAGATAATGATTTTTCCGCCACACCTGGTGTAATTAACTATTTTTTTTTGTTAATTTTTGGCTCTTGCCTAATTTCATTTTTTAAAAGAAATATTTCTTGCCGCTTAATATTAAATCTGAAGGCCTAGTTAAATTAATCGATGATAAAACATTAAATCGTGTCGATACCAAACGGGCCTTAATATTGAACAGACTTTGTTCCTAATTATTAGCGAGCAGGCAAAGCTTAATCTTAATAGTTGGTTCCCCTCTTACCAAAGCTCCCATTATTAAATCTTCGCCGTTCTAATTCTTTGACCTTTCAATGTTGAGTATAAAATTTTACTCTATATTCCTGAGAACAACCGCTATTATCCGGTCTGTTTAATTTTTAATTAGAATCGAAAGTCAGGTAGCTTGTTACCCTGCTAGGTATAGGCACGGGTTTAGAGTTGAACCGTAAACTTTGCTTTGTTTATATAACTTCCAGTTTGGGAAAGCAGGTAAGTTTTCGAACATTGCGGTTTTAATGATCTAATATTAAACGAACGCAGGGAAAGTAATTAAGGTTTCCAAGGTATAATGCCGATAGGAAAATTGTAGGTGCTGCGATACGCCCGAACGAGATACGCTCAAAGCAAAATTTCATCAGGCCAGTGTGCATTAAATTGTACATTTCTAAATCGAAGCACCGATGCTTCTGAGCAACAGTGGGATTTATGCGGCTTTTCCCAAATGGATGTTTTGATGTTCGAATATTTAATTCTAGGTGGAACTATTCGACGTATTCTGCAGTAAAATCAGTCAGTATGAACTTTGTTAGTACATTTTATTTACTTCTATCATTTCTTACATTGGATATAAGAGTAGGTATTGGTTAGTTGTAATTTGTCGTCTTTATTTAGTTTACGATCTTCATTTTTAATAATTTTTCTATAATACAAATAAGACTCATCGAATTAATTACCATTGTTAGTTAAAGAAAATATGTCGAGTGAATTGTGAATGCAAAAAAATGGAGCTCAGATATACAACACAAATATTTGGGCTATTGTTAAAAAGGAATACTAGAAAAAAAGAAAACCATAACGCGGTTTAGTCATATATTACGAAGAAAGTCAAATAAAGCATCGGTACAAAAGTACGAAATGAAAGTTTCCCTCTTCATCCCTCGTTATCTTTCGACTATGCATTGAAGATGCTTTTACATGAGATATAATAAAATAAAAAATATTGCCTATTTTACATTTAAAATAATCAGCAACAGGTGCATGAACTATCTCATGCAGTTCTATGGACGCGTTACATAAAAATGTATATAAAGTTGTGACGTCAAAAATACAAAGAGACACAAAACAAAAGGTAAACACACGATACCGCCAGTTGATGCAAAATAGTTCTAAATGCAACATACGACGTAACTAGACCATCCAATAAAATTAAGAATGGCCGGTACATTGTAACTGATTCCGCACTTAGAGTTCGACGTGACTTTGTATGTGGAACTCCTGAAATGTAGCTAGAGGTGGGTAATAAATAACATTACGATGAAAAGTCACTGTGATCGGCTATTAAAAAGTACAGTCCGTGAACTCGATTGCGATTCGAGTTCGGTTGAAAACTGAGAGGTTCTTATTTAGATCGCGAAAGAACGAGCGAGATACGTATAAAATGCGAATGGCTTTCTAAAAGCTATCACGGAATTTGCTCCTGAAATTGCACGAAAATCGGTTGAGTAATGCGACCTGCGGCTAGAACGTCCGGAAATTGGGCATCTAGAAAACTTGACATCCGGACAAGCGGACATACGAAAGCATTTGCCAAATCTGAAATCTAGACGTTTCGCTCGCTCGGTCGAATCGGTATGCGATTCATCATTAGGAGCTACGATCCGCGGCGGCGGCGAATCGAATTGTGTGTTGACGCGAGTACCTGTTTCGTATGTATGTTAATAAGTCACAGTTTTTTTGACTGCAACAACGCGTTACATTTCAATCGTGTCTACGATTAAAATGTAACGCTTTCCACCTCTAGGACCGGCGGTCATTACGTGTGACAAGTGGACTATGGCGGGAGTTAACGAGATGAATGAAGTTACGTTCATTTTGCGCTCGGTTTTATGTGTGTAACAAGGTTTTATTTAAAACAAAGGAGTGTGTTTCTAGAGAAAACAAAAAATACACGAAAGTTTGCAATCAAGTATATGTAAGTTAACTGAATTACTATGTTTGGTATTCAAACTTTCCGCTACCAAAAGCATTGTGTAAAATGCTTGTCGTTAGCTTTTTTGTCGTCATAATTTTAATTGTCAAGTCTTTATTCCTAAGAAAAGTTACATGTTAATTTATGGTATGAAATAGATTTACAATCATTATAATTTGAACTAGAATTACAACACATTTATGACGTACTAGAAGGTGTCCGAAACTTCGTGCGCGTATTTTTGTATACAGTAGTCGAGAGAACTGTATCCTATAACCATCTTTGGATGTCCAGCTGTCCATGTAATACCAAAGTTGGTCAACATTTGTCCAACCGTTTCGGCGTGATGCGAGGACAAAGGAAACAGATGGAACCAAGCAGGCACGGCGCCGCGCGCCCATACAAAACCAATGACGATCCTGCATCACGCTATTAAAATTTTCCTGAAATCATGACCATAGAAAGCTGATATTCAAATGTTCACAATGAAGCGAAAAATTGAAAAATTTAACGGTTCAGGCAGGATTCGAACCTGCGTCTCCAACGGCTTTCCGGGCCAACACGGGCGTCCTACCAACTGGACCACCGAACCTGATACCAGAGCCGTTGAATTTTTCAACCAGTTGCTTCTAAATGCCTTAGGGTGGCGTCGTAGCGTTGGAGATGCACGTTCGAATCCTGCCTGAACCGTTAAATTTTTCAATTTTTCGCTTCATTGTAAACATTTGGTTTACGTTAACAGACGTTACTGCTTTAATAAAAATAATTAAAGCTGATATTCAATACAAATCTAGAATCTTATACCTAATACAGTATAGATAAATTACCCAAATACCTACACTATAAATTATCGATAAATCATTTGCAATAAGTACCTACATTTTTAAGTCGTTAAATTAAAATATATTAGAATCAGAATCAGAATATTATTTATTGCCTTAAAAAACTTATCCTAAGAATTACATTGCTAGTAACTAAAAAAAAACAATACAAAACAGAATAAAGTGAGGCAATGGGTCTCAGTCTCAGCATGTGCTAGGTCAGTAAAGCCCAGCGCAGACTAAGCCCGGAGATTAAGTCGGTGCTGACATGTTGACAGTTCAAAAAAACAAATTATCAATATTGTATGTATGTATGTATGTATGTAAACTCTTTATTGTACATTAAAATATAATTATAAGGACATTAAACTAATGATATGTACAAAGGCGAACTTATCCCTGTAAGGGATTTCTTCCAGTTAACCTTTGAGCAAATGAGAGAGAACAGAGAAGATCCAAGAAGATAGGCAAAACTATTAAAAATGCACAGAGACACTAATGGCTTACGCAAAAAAAAGACAAAATCTTAAATATACCTACATAAACTTACACATTATGAATATAAATATGATAATATAAAACAAACTAATAAATATATATGAATAAAAATAATAAGTATTCAATTTTAACAATAAATACAGCACTCGACGAAATTAGGGGTCTAGAAGCCATAACCCTTTTAACTTTTCTTTAAATGATGCCACGGATTGCGATTGCCTGACGGGCACCGGTAATGAGTTCCACAATTTTACAGAGTGAACTGTAAAAGATTTACTGTAAGAGCGTGACTTATTGGACGGGAAGGCGAGAGCGAGATTGGCGCTCGAACGCAAGCGGTGACCACTGCCAGCCGCCATATAGGAGAATCTTTCGGAGAGATACAGAGGTGAGGAAGGATTGAACAAAACATTGTAGAGCAGTGACAAGACATGCACATCCCTACGACGGCGTATCGGAAGCCAACCGAGTTGCGTACGGTGTTGCGAGATATGATCATATTTTTTAAGACCAAAAATGTACCTAATGCAAACGTTCTGCAGGCGCTCAAGCTTGTCAAGCAAGTCTTCCTTAAGGTCGAGGAATACAATGTCACCATAATCAAGTAGAGGAAGTAAAAGAGAACTAGCGAGAGATATTTTTGTATGAATGGGAAGATATTACTATCCATTATTAATTTATGTACAGCCAAGGACATTGAAACACGTACCTTTTTTGCTCTTGTCACGATGACAATAAGGGCCAAAAAGGTACGCGTTTCAGTTTCCTTGACTGTTCGTGCAAGTAATATTATTTATCCCAGTTTAGGAATTCTTGTATAGGTACTGTAGAACGACTTAAATTTCAAATTTCAATAGCTATCTAACTATTGTGTGTCTGTCCTCTGGCAAATAGACATCACAGCTTTAGGTGGGATTTGGAACTTTGCGTCTGCGACCGTCGACTGCAACCCACTGCTTTCTACAGATTACTATGAAACGATTATTGGTCTAAGGTGGCAGCGACGACGGGCGGCCACAGGTGGGAGCAGAAAGTCCAACCGCGGTATCTCGCTCACTCCTATGGCTGCCGCTTGCCACCGATGTCGTGATGGGACGGACACGAGCTTCTTCGCTCCCGAGGGAAAGTGTGCACACGACCCGTTCGAAGCGCAATCATTTTATAATAGCAATGTTGCACCTGTTGACAGGTGACCAGGGTCATTTGGTCGCATCAGAATGCCATTTCAAGGGTCCTCATTGACATCCTTTGAGTAAGGAACCTTAAAAACGCGGGCCTGCTGCGTAGACTCAATCTCTCCAATAAGTAAAAGTGTTTACCTAAGACTAAGATTAAACTGCATAATTGATTACGCAACTGTCCGAAACCCCGACATTCCGCCAAAATTACCCAACCATAATTAAACAGCAAAATTAGATTCATTAAAAGTCAATATATACTTACATTTACTTAAGCCCATCAGAATTGGAACTCGAGGTAACTAAGAGAGCGCAAGCCAGACCTTTGATTGCGGATCTCAAATGTTTGCAAAGTCCACACCGAGAGACTCAATTATTCAAATAACTATAGATACTCTAGGCGGGGTAATTTTCTGAATATTACCTCTACTAGTTAGCGGGTAACTGAATTAGTTATATTGAGCTTAGTGCGACGTGTAAGCTGCTTACAAGTTTGCCACCAAAGAACATGAATGCCCTGTACGTCAAGCCAGTAAGTACTTTCCAACTGGAGTAATAATGTATTGAAAGCATTAGCACTACTTGGTAATAATCTAGCTTGAAGTTGCTTGTTTTAAGGTTCAGTTGTTGTCGATCCCGTCTCGAGAAATGATCATAATGTAGTCTGTAACTTCGGTATAATAATTATTGTTATTATTCCGGGAAAGGCAGCTCGTGGCTTGTGTCAATGTCAGTTTTTAATAGTAACTTTATAAAGGTTAATCCAACCATGCTTGTAACTATACGTTCTTATAAAAAAAAACAACCAGGAAATTGTAATAATACCAATGATGTAAAAAAAAGGAAAATTGTCTTGCAAGTATTTTGCATGCATACATTGATAAATTGTCTCCGAAAAAATACCCCCTTGTAAATATATTTTACTCAAGTTCGGGTGGAACAAATCGAGAGAACTGTAAAGGAATTTCATACAAAATTATATACTTAGGATTTTTTTAAACATGGCGTCTGCTCATGAACAGGCTAAACAGCAGATCTTTTTTGAGTGGTTATTTTTTATTCCAATGCATATGTTTGAGAAAAGCACTAAGTATACATGCCTTAGCCGTGAAAAGGGCTTGCCGGCTTCGTATCACTATCCGGTCTATACCTACTCACCCCTTCTTTCCTGGCGTTTGCAGTAATGTACTATATCGATTTTTAGAAAAAGTACTGGCCTTTCCGGGGCGTTTGATGTAAGAAAAGGTCAAGTGGAGCTGCGGCCGGTTCCTAAGAAAATTAGGCAAAATTTGAGTTTTGGTTGTCGACTGTTACTACTTTCAAATTGTGACGTAAAAAATCTAACATGGATTGAGAAAAATGTTTTATTTTTATTTGTATCGTCTTTTCTAAAAGCTTATTAAAATTCTGCCACCAATCTTAGGCGGGGTTCAAATTAAGCAGTTTTATGCATTTAAAGCAAGGCTAGTTTAAAGAAAAGACAACTAATTAAACAAAAAGGAAAAATTTAGACGTTTTCTTACAATACAACTATTAAATGTCATTATGTCAACATCTTCTCTTTAGTATTAAAAATCAATAAGGAAATTACTGTCGAGAACGTATGGAAATACGGGTATTACCCAATCTTAAAATGCCTGGGTAACAATGATTCTAGCAAGAATGCTGTGGCGAAAGCATAAGCAGTTTTGCATTTGACAAGTGTCAGAATTATTGACAAGCGGACCGAATAAGCCTATTTTCGGGGATTTGCGCAGATGTGTGAGCTCCTGAAAGAATTGGCTTGTTGGGTAACTATGCTTTCGTTCGTATTTACCTACATCCTGGTAAAAATGTGGGCAATTTAATTTCATGTTTTAATATTACAGTCAGAATGTAAACCAATATTTATGTTATTTTCAATCAGTTTGAAAACGAAAATGGATATTGGTACAATGTAGTGCCGCAGCCAATCACATTTTTGTGTTATTTTTGACGGGTAAGCTTACTTCTATTTGAGTTTAGAGATTTGATGAGCTTAATTTAGGAAATTATAAATATTATCAACTCTCACCTACTATATTTTATGCATATATCTTAAGTTTTCTGTTGTGAAAATAGAAACGATTTGCCGCTCTGTTTTTTTTGCTGTATGTTAGTTCTCGTTCTTTTTTAGCAATTTTCTTATTTAGACATTTTTACCGAAGTAAAAACTAACGTACTTAATTGACAACATTTTAAATTTCCAAATACTATTCAGTTTAAAATAATTTTATTATTTTATTATAACAGAACCTAAAACTATTATTTTTGTTTGATAATACAGATTAGTTGTCAAAATATATGTATGAAAGCAGCGTCATCTAAGAATCGGCCCTCTACAAGACGTTACCTTGTGGATATGACACTCACAACACACACAAAAAATAGTGGTTCAATATCCCTACTAAATCCGCGTTAGTAATAGTCCGACTGTGTGATAGTTTAAGCGCTTTGACCAATTATTGGTCGCTTGCGATCTTATAGAATGTGGTCATATTTAATATTTTATCCTTTATTTGATAATATCGGAAAAACGCCCAAATATAGTTTTTTTAGGGTAACTCGTTTAGTTGTGAAAGCATTGTTTTGTTCGTTGACGTCTGTTTTTTTATCTATTATGATCAATAGCAATGTCTGAACAGTAATTAGACGGAATATCCCATCATGCCATGCACCTATCAGACGTTGTCAAGTCCGTGATCAGTTTAATCCGTCTTCTTTGCCTGCACAGTCTCCGGGGGTTATTCAGATTCAGTCTAAATATTTGTGTTTGAACTAAGATTTCGCTCCGTTTTTTGTTTGAATACCTTTTATCTTTCGTGGCTAACTTCTTAACTTTGAATTTTTTGACTCCAAGTAGCTAAACAAGTACTACTTTAATGTTTACAATGAGGCAAAAAATTTGGTTCTCTCTATTAGCAAAATCGATATACATCTCTCAAATAAGTATAAGGAATTGAATTGAAAGAAATCACATTGAAATTATTTATTCAGTAAGTAGGCCACAAGGACAATCTTACCGAGGAGACCGCTCTTGAGAAGAAAGCCGAAAGAAACTCAACAGTAAGTATTTTTTTCGTAAATCATACTTAAATCTGCTCGGTTGGCCGCCGCCGCGACTCTCCTGATGTTGAATCGCGTACAGATTCGAAACATGTCGAACAATATTCGACTTCTATGACGTGAGTAAACCCGTTTTGTATTTTAACATATTTAAATCAATCAATTACAGTTATCGTATTACCAATTACGTTGGTACACGTAAAGGAGACGTATACGTATACATTCTCCTAATCAATATTAGTTAGGTACATTATTATGAAATTTAGTCTATAAATCTCAGAGATGTATTAAGTCTCTTGGCACTGTGAATCGAATTAAGCCCCAAATGCATTAGGTATACAATTTATCTAGACATTTAGTGTATTGTATCCACATGTTGGTAAATAACCAGATGTATCCCTGAACCACGGGGGATTGCCATTAAATCCTTCCGGGCCCCGTCGGTCGGGCGTCCGGCCCGGCAGGTATTTGTTCCTACATTTACGGGCCCCGAATCCCTCCTATATGGATTCGACGAATGTTACTAGAACACGGATTAAAATTGGTAAATTTTTGATAGTAAATATTTTTAACACAAATAAAGGCGGCTAAGCGCGAGTCTGACTCACGCTTGAATGGTTCCGTACCATATCTTTTGTCTTTTTATAGTGGTCATAGTATTTAAAGCCTGACCAGAAATATATGAGGATTGTCAAGAGGGCGCTATTTATAAGATTTATATGGCAACAATTCTGTAACCAATCGCAACCCACTATAATGACATTAGTTTTAAATACCTGTCAGTTCCACTATGTTAACCTCGTAATATCATTTAATGGAATGCACTCTTTTCCTGACTGTTTTTCGTGTAGTAAACACATGTACACTTTATTTATAATCGTTCACGACTGTGAATGGTTTTCGGCATTTTCTTTGGATAATTTTAAATATTTGTATTTTAAAGAAATTTCCACGAATGCCATTGACATTGTTGACAGACCATCATAAAATCATTGCCAGTGTAAGAAATAAGTTCCATTGAAACTCCGCAATATTGCGCATCCGGTTACCTATCTGAAACACTAAAAACGTTAGTCCGAATTTCATTTCGACAAAAACTATTCGACAAATAGTATCATTTTAACTTTTTTTAATTTGTCCGAAAATTCAATTCGATAATTTACGATTGGGCATTAATTGTTTAGGATTTTTATTCACTTGACTAATGACACGTTTCCCTAAATCTCATTTATCCGTAATATCAGTTTTCCCATGTAACGTTTCGTTTTATTATCTACTCGACTTTTTTTGTATGACTTTGATTTCATTTGTCCGATGTAACGATTCGGTTTATTAAGTACTCGACTTTTTTTGTATGACTTTGATTTCATCATGCGATCAGCACGGCAGCTGCGCTCGCTCGGCTCGCGAGCTGTTGTGGTCACAGTTCTAACCTAACCTAACCCAACCAGGTCGGTTTTGGCGGTTTGTCGGCTGTTGCCGCAGCACGATAGCTTCGCTCGCTCGGCTCGCGGGCTGTTGTGGTCACAGTTCTAACCTAACCTATCCCAACCAGGTCGGTTTTGGCGGTTTGTCGGCTGCTGCCGCAGCACGGTAGCTTCGCTCGCTCGGCTCGTGCGCTGTTGTGGTCACAGTTCTAACCTAACCTATCCCAACCAGGTCGGTTTTGGCGGTTTGTCGGCTGCTGCCGCAGCACGGTAGCTTCGCTCGCTCGGCTCGTGCGCTGTTGTGGTCACAGTTCTAACCTAACCTAACCCAACCAGGTCGGTTTTGGCGGCTGCCGCAGCACGGTAGCTCGCTCGTTCGGCTCGCGGGCTGTTGTTGTGGTCGCAGTTCTTATGTAATGCGAAAAATATCATTGAGTAAATGAAAAAATGGGTATTAAACAAAAGACGTCTCAATTCAGATGGCAAGTGAATG
Organism: Apotomis betuletana; assembly: GCA_932273695.1. NCBI lineage: Eukaryota > Metazoa > Arthropoda > Insecta > Lepidoptera > Tortricidae > Apotomis > Apotomis betuletana. The sequence continues at coordinate 4,065,233 of OW026302.1, read as the reverse complement.
GGGCGGGAAAAGTTAAAAGATGAACTGAAAATTTGTTCAAATGTATGCAGTGCCAAAAGTAACATTGGGTAAATGAAAAATGGGCTACGAAAAAAAATACGTAACAACTCATAGGGCAAGTGAATGTGACGGGAAAAGTTTTTCGGACAAACGATACTTCTACTAAATGTAAAATGGTGAAAAGAAAAATGTACGAATCCTGTCATCGAACAAACGATAATAATTCGAATAGTTTTCGGGCAAATGAAATTCGGTCAATGGTTTTTAGTGTTTGAGATAGGTTACCTGCGCATCCTCGTATATTTCTGGTCAGGCTTTAATACATAATACTCTATGAACGTGTCAAATTTCTTCCTATTAGCATTCAACCGTTAGTAGTAAACGTATAACCATGACCCAAGCAAGTAGGCGAAGTATATATTTTTATTTAGTTGCAATATTTATAAAACTAAATTAATAATTAATAATAATATAAAACTATTTATACTCACATGAATAGGTACTTTAATATTCTCAAGAGGATTAAAAATTAAAATCATATTTAAATAATATCAAAACTTATTTATAGAATCTGGGCGTTAGGTGGCGTTAGGTTTGACACGTTGTAAAGTTTTAAATGAAATGCTTGTTTCAAAAATAGCAATTAAGTATCTTTAAAAAATTACCATACATAACCGAATATCATAATAACCGAAGTCAACTGGACAAAATTATGCTTTCCGAGAACTAAAAAACCAATAAAGAAAAGCATTCTGATATACTGAGAACCCCGTCCGTTTTTCAACGTCGATTAAAAATATATTCAGTGTTTTTTTAATGTGATATTGAAGCTAAGTCTCTAGAATGAAATGCTTATATTTTTTTAGTATTCCTTCAGAAGCTGTCCCAAGCTTTAAGTCTCATCTAAACAATAGTCCAACTATTTCTGTTCTACCGCATAGAAGGTTTTAACTGCTTCCATTTTTCTATAAAGTTACGCTCTTTTATGAAATACATCTTTTCACTCTCTTACAGGTGACGTGTCTTGCATGCCAGTGTCTGCAACAAGTGACATTGTCTTTAAGTCACATATCAAACAGCTTTTATCTTTTATGTTACAGGAATAGAGACGAAATTTGTTTGGGTTATGGCGTGTTAGAAATTGAATTTAGAGAATATATTAAAAGGCCTTGCATTGACTCGTTTTACAATTAAATTAGATTTATTTATTTTATAACAACAATTTACATTACCCTAAGTTAATTTACATGAATTGATATTATGATCGTCAATAGAAACATAAAATTCAATAATAATCATTCATTTAACTCAAATAAACCATCATAACATAACTACAACAGTAAAAATACAATCCTAAAATGTAATGTCTATAACAGAAATATATGTCATGTACCTATGTATGTTCCTTGGCATCAAGATAATGTTTTTAAGAATAATAATGTTTAAAACAATTATGTTTTTAAAAATATATAATAGTTTTTGGCTTCCGAATTGAAATTTTTCAGACCTTTCATAATTGAACAGTGGAGCCTAATTTGATTGACATCGAAAATAATTCCGTTAGTACTGCCTATTTCTTTACGTTCCTCTAAAATAGGTAAACAGTCATTATAGTAATACTAGCTCTGCCCCGCGGTGTTACCCGATCATCCAACGGGAACACTAAATTTTACGGGATGAAAAGTATCCTATGTCCTTTCCCGGGTCTCAAACTATCTCCATACCAAATTTCATCTAAGTCGGTTCAGCGGTTTAAGCGTGAAGAGGTAACAGACAGACAGACAGACACACTTTTGCATTTATAATATTACTAGCTGTGCCCCGCGGTGTTACCCGCTCATCCCACGGGAACACTAAATTTATTCGGGATGAAAAGTATCCTATGTCCTTTCCCGGGTCTCAAACTATCTCCATACCAAATTTCATCTAAATCGGTTCAGCGGTTTAAGCGTGAAGAGGTAACAGACAGACAGACAGACAGACAGACAGACAGACACACTTTCGCATTTATAATATTAGTATGGATAGTTAGAAGGTGCCCGCTAACTTCGCCATCGGCGAAAAGCCAAAACCCTCTTCTTAGAGTACAATAGAATAGAATAGAATAGAATAGAATAGAATAGAATACTCTTTATTGCACACCTCAAGAAGAAAGAAATACAAATACAGATGACACTTAACATACAATAGAGGCAAACAATAGGCGATCTTATCGCTAAAAAGCGATCTCTTCCAGACAACCTTTGGGTAGCGGATTAATATAAATGAAATGAGATGAGTAGGCGATGCAAAAAGTAATCAAGAAAACTACTGAAAAATTATTTAAATTATTAAAATCTACTAAAACTTGTAATAAATAATATATATTGATACATAAACATACATAAAAATATACATAAATGAACATATGACTAAATATATACTACTCATATATAAACTTACCCATAGTCGGGTAAAAATCCATACTAATATTATAAATGCGAAAGTGTGTCTGTCTGACTGTCTGTCTGTTACCTCTTCACGCTTAAACCGCTGAACCGACTTAGATGAAATTTGGTATGGAGATAGTTTGAGACCCGGGAAAGGACATAGGATACTTTTCATCCCGAATAAATTTAGTGTTCCCGTGGGATGAGCGGGTAACACCGCGGGGCACAGCTAGTATTCTATAACAATCTGAATTCTTGAAATCGGCTCAGCCGTTTGTACCTTAACAAAAAGATTACCTTCAAACCTAAGTAACACATAGTCTGCATAACCTCTAATACAGCCCTTATAAAGCTAATTTAGGATCTATGAGTGTTACTTGGGAATATTTCTGTGATAATGAGACTCTTATTGAGATATCGCTTTTGTGCTCAGCACGGCAGAAAAGCCTTTTCACAATTTTTAATAGCATACATTCGAAACGTTCCCTAAAATAAACTACGATAGAAATAAATTTATGAAACATGTAAAATCTCATTATTTTTAAGATGGGTAGACTACATACGAAAGAGATACTCGTACTAAAACAAAAAACACCATTAATTGGGCAGTCGTTGCATGCAAATGAAAGCTAATACCTGTTCTAGTTAGACGTCATATTACAAATTATTTCGGCATTAATTGTTATAATATAGAACTCAGATTATGTACCGAAACGTTCACAACACTGTGCCGCGTTTAATGATCGTAACTTTATATGTTCTTCATACTGAGATACGACTTTACCGCACCACGGCAGAACACGTAATGTGGCTTATGTTTCAAAATTGCATTACCGATATTAATGTTGGATTGGAGCATAATCAGCAAAGCATTACTGATTTTATGCGCTTTATGTACGTGACAGCGGATTGAAGGGATTTTAGTCGTAATCTATATTATTAGTTTATGCAACTGCTACATAATGAGAGGTCTTAAAACAATTGTGTTAATTATGTACGTCGTGTATATTAATTAAGTACAGATGCATACACTACTTTATCTACACACATATTCATAATCATTATCATAGATTTTCTTTTATGAGAATATGAAAAACAGTCCTGCCAGTCAGTCCGCGGAGCAGAGGAACACAGTCATGAGGTCTCGCGCGGCGGGGGGAGGTCACCATTACAGTATCATTTTTGATCAAAATTGATACTGTAAATGGTGACCTGGTGACTTCGGTACTGTTATGAAATTACATCTCTGATTTTGGTCGCTGCCAAGTAATGTAGGTCCTGAGCTATAATATCTGAACTTGTTATAGGAATTTAACCTTTTATCTACATAAAATAAGATTATCTTTCACCATCATCATTATTATTTAATAGTTCTACTCTTTTCGGTGCAGTTTTCTCCAGTCCTTTCTAACGCCAGTTCTTTCACTTCTAGATACGACGTAACGTCTGCCTTTTTCTTTATCTGGTCCAAATTACTAATCCTCAGCCTTCCACTTTCTCTACTTCCCTCAATTTTTTTAATATCGGTGGGTAATACCAGATTAAGCTTGCTATTCGAGCTGTATTAAATGCGATTCTTGTTATTGAAAACACAAAAAATAATGAAAATGCGCAAAGGATAATAGCAAATGGATTTCCAAATAAGCATGTTTTGATTTTATACATTGGGAAAGCTCAAAGCAAAATACAAAACGCTTTGCGTTTCATCTCCATTTGTGCATTTCATAATTCATTTTAGAGGTGGATTTCCAAGTAGATAATGTTATGATACGAAATTCTCTTTGTTATTTAATTTTCTCTAGATGTGCAAACCTTTATCTGCTAGTATCTAAAGAATCTAGCTTGAACAAGCACCAAAGTATGTGGTACGTACAATGACTATCTATGAAAGTTATTTGTGTTTTTTTTATAAATGTAAAAAGTACTAGTTTGTTTCAAAATTGCTGTTATTTATTTTTTAAGTATTCAATCGCATTTCACAGCCATTAAAAAAAAATCGATAACTTTTATTGACAAAATAATTATATACATAATTGTACTTGTCGAACCTTCTCACAAAATTTGAGAACAGCTGAAAATCATCTGGACATCAGAACCCAAATATCCGGACATACAAAAGATTTTTGGCTAAGCTGAAACAGAGCTCTATTGCGCGTTGCATTTCTATAATTAGACAAATAAATAGGCACTGTTGCTCGTAAATAAGTTAAATAATAAAAATAATAACTCAGTATTTTAACCACTAATTTTGTGTAGATATATTAATTATGCATGCATAAGGAAATTATACCTTATAGTTGGACGTATTTATGCAAAAGGGAACCAAGCCACATTCAACTTTTGTACTTTATGCTATAGGTTACAGGGTTCAATGTAAATTGTTTTTTTATTCCTTATCACCATATCAGCCGACAGACGTCCACTGCTGGACTAAGTCCTCCCCAAAGTTCTCCACAACGATCGGTCTTGCGCCGCCCTCATATAATTTCTGCCTGCGATCCTAAACGGTCGTTGGTCCATCATATATAATTATTAGTAACCACAGAGAAACGCTTTTGGTTTCGATTTTGGATCCGCTGCTTCTTGAGTGGCGACGCAGTGGTAGGGTCCTCAAACAGTGAACTGATAACCGGATGAAGGTAGCCGGAGTCCGCTGGATACCCTGGTCAATGGTCATGCCAGCGCTCTTCGGGAATTGGGAGCTCTTTTGGCTGCTGATATTCTGATATTGATGAAAATAAAGCTTGACATTTTATTTACATGTCTAAATAACCTTTTGCAGTTTTTAAGGTTCGGTATCCAAACGGACTGTTACTAAACCTCCACTTTCTGTCCGTCTGTCACAGAGTCGTTCATTGTATAGGGAGAAACTTGACATTTTCGCATAATGAGTATTATGGTCGACGTAACAACAATACAAAAAAATAAAAATTGTTAAAAACTAAACGCCCCAAAGAAAAACAGCGATTTTTTGGGCATTTTTTTGCTCTCGTATTTAAATGTTAATAGGTAATAAGACACTTAACATTTTCAAAGATTTTATTTGATGGTACGGAACCCTTCCTGCGCCTGTCCGACTTGCACTTGGCCGATTTTCTATTTAACTACTGAAGTCAATCAGTACAAAAGCGACCATAAGGTAATTTCAGTGATACCAACGAACACAGAAAATAACGAAAACGTGCCAAAACTAAAATAAAACGTAAAAACTGTACCCTTACCATGCGTTTACAGTGACCATTTTCGCTAGCGACTGCGTAAAGGATTTGTATAGAGAATTGTAGTTCTACAAAGTAACCGCTAGGGGCGCTATAGTACTATTCTCCATACAAATCGTTTACGCTGTCGCTAACGAGTACGGCCACGTTAACTCAAGGTAAGGGTACTGTTGCAACATTTAAAACTATCGCAAGACTCACGGAAACGAGTTTCATATTTCTAGACTTAAAACACGATTTATCACAGAAGATGTCCTTCCTAACGACCGGACTCCCAGGTGAAATGTACGGGACAACCCAAATGGTTATATAATCCGCGGCGTCATTCTCAGCATATGCATAATGCATTTAAGTTTGCAATATTGGAGTTTTAAATTCCGGGTGTACGTAAATTAAACGGTGGCCTCACCTAACTAGGGAAACTGATACAATTTTCATCTTTCTGTCCTGTGTTATACTCGTATTTTGAAATTTTCAAAAGGGTTGCCATTTTATTTATAAGTAGATATAACCCCTATTTTTAGGGTTCCGTACCCAAACGGTAAAAACGGGACTCTATTACTGAGACTTCGCTGTCCGTCCGTCCGTCCGTCCGTCTGTCACCAGGCTGTATCTCAAGAACGGTGATAGCTAGACAGGGGGCTCCCAAACAACAAACAGAATCGGTTGCGTTAACTTTGCACTGTTGCATTTGTATGGAGCGCTATACATACCAGGTGCAAACTTAACTTAAACACTTAAGGATGGAAAGTGTTTGTACGGAACCCTCGATGCGCGAGTCCGACTCGCACTTGACCGGTTTTTTTTTTATAAAGTACGGGTAAAATATGTACGTTCTATAAGGTGAGGTTGGGACACAAGGGGCTATTTTGGGAATTTGCAAATTCTAAACCCTCATATTATTATAATATCGCAATAGTTAAAACTAATATTTTTTTTTAGCAAATGACAACTCGTCAATTACTATCGTACCGTAATATCGTAAATATTGCTACGATACATATCATCGGTCATACTCAGCTATAAGCCAACGGCAATCGAATAAAAAAGGCCCCAGGAATTTTTGCCCAAAAAACAATAGACAAATTCTCGCATGATAATCCTTTTATTTTGCCAAAATAATTGCCCCGCTGCATAGTATTAAATTCCGGGTAATAACGCCATTTATGGTACCGGGTACCGGTTCTGTCGTATCAGTTTTCAAATACGATTAATTGGGCTGCTCAGTTTTGATTTCGCTGATGGTTTGGGCTCAAATAGTGTATTGGGTTACCGATGTCGGTCCATACTTTTCTTATAGTTTTAATTACTTTTGCTACCATATTGAAAATGGTACCTGAATGGGATTTGATTTTATTCACCGCTGAATAAATACGTGGCTGCTAGATACAATCTATATATATAAAAGAAGAAACTGACTGACTGACTGACTGACTGACTGACTGACTGACATATCAACGCACAGCCCAAACCGCTGGTTCTAGAGAGTCCAAATTTGGCACGTAGGTTCCTTATAAGGTGTAAGGGTGCACTAAGAAAGGATTTTTCAAAATTCACCCCCTAAAGGGGTGAAATGGGGGTCCAGAGTTTGTATGGGGAAACAAGATTAGTTAGACTATTTTATTTGAAACTCCACAGGAGTGTTTCGAACGATAAACGAGTAAACACGTGTTTCAGGTTTTTTCAAAATTCAACCCCTAAAAGGGAGAAATGTGGTGACAAAGTCTGAAAATCAACATGGGTATTGTTTTTATGGTTTATCGGGTCGCTGATTACGAAAACCGCAACGATTTTAAAATCCAACATGGCGGACGTGAATTATCATCTCCCCTGTAGGGGAAATGGGGTTGAAATGTCTAAATACTAAACCGCTGGTTCTAGAGAGTCCAAATTTGGCACGTAGGTTCCTTATGAGGTGTAAGGGTGCACTAAGAAAGGATTTTTAAAATTAACCCCCTAAAGGGGTAAAATGGGGGTCCAAAGTTTGTATGGGGAAACAAGATTAGTTAAACTATTTTATTCGAAACTTCACAGGAGTATTTCTAACAATAAATGAGTAAACACGTGTTTCAGGTTTTTGAAAATTCAACCCCTAAAAGGGAGAAATGTGGTGACAAAGTCTGAAAATCAACATGGGTATTGTTTTTATGGTTTATCGGGTCGCTGATTACGAAAACCGCAACGATTTTAAAATCCAACGTGGCGGACGTGAATTACCATCTCCCCTGTTGGGGTGAAATGGGGTTGAAATGTCTAAATACTAAACCGCTGATTCTAGAGAGTCCAAATTTGACATGTAGGTTCCTTATAAGGTGTAAGGGTGCACTAAGAAAGGATTTTTCAAAATAACCCCCTAAAGGGGTAAAATGGGGGTCAAAAGTTTGTATGGGGAAACAAGATTAGTTAAACTATTTTATTCGAAACTTCACAGGAGTATTTCTAACGATAAATGAGTAAACACATGTTTCAGGTTTTTTCAAAATTCAACCCCTAAAAGGGAGAAATGTGGTGACAAAGTCTGAAAATCAACATGGGTATTGTTTTTATGGTTTATCGGGTCGCTGATTACGAAAACCGCAACGATTTTAAAATCCAACGTGGCGGACGTGAATTACCATCTCCCCTGTTGGGGTGAAATGGGGTTGAAATGTCTAAATACTAAACCGCTGGTTCTAGAGAGTCCAAATTTGGCACATAGGTTCCTTATAAGGTGTAGGGTTGCACTAAGAGAGAAGAGGGAACAGGGAAGAGGGAAGAGGGAAGCGGGAAGAGGGAAGAGGGGAGAGGGAATAGTTGGTTTCTATGGATTATCGGGTCGCTGATTACTAAAAAAAGAATGATTTTAAATTTCAACGTGGCGGACGTGTAATACCATCTCTCATGTAAGGGCGCGATGGGTTAGAAAACTTAGAAATGTCTAAATAATGTCTAAAAATATGGGTGTCGTTTTTAAACGCACAGCCCAAAACCGCTGATTCTAAAGAGTCCAAATTTGGAACGTAGGTTCCTTATAAGGTCTAGGGGCGCACTATCAAACGATTTTTCTAAAGGGGGTGAAATAGAGAGATCCAAAGTTTGTATGGGAAAATTAAGATTGGACTATTTATATTCGAAACTTCACAGGAGTATATCTAACAATTAATGAGTAAACCTACAAGTACTCTTTATTGCACAACTCATACAATATACAGGAGAAATACAATGCAAGACATTACAATTAGAGGTAAACAACAGGCGGTCTTATCGCTAAAGAGCGATCTCTTCGAGACAACCTTTGGGTAGTGGAGAACTTGAAAAAATAAGATTTTGTTGTTAGGCGGTGCAAAAATCGGATAGTAATAATAATAATATATACATAAAAAACAAATAAATACATAAATATAATAAAAAATAAATACATACATACATTCAGCCAACAGATACCTAATAGGACCATTTGAATAAAATACGAATTATGAATGGGATAGATAGTGTTCTTTCAGTTGAGCTTTGAAAGAAACAAGAGATTTAGTGCGCCTTAAGCTAACAGGCAAGGAGTTCCATAAACAGACAGCTTTAAAAGTAAACGAATTATTATAAAATTTTGAGACGGCAGAAGGTACGGCAAAGAGCAAATTTTAGGCAGATCGATAGCGGGGAGTTGCAGGATGAAATAGTATACTATAAAGAAGAGCAAGAACATGGGAGTTACGCCCTAAACTTAAACCTAATAGATGTTTAAATTTGTATTTGGTGCCAACTCGATTGTCGTCAAGGCCAGTGCGGGCGGCGCGGCGGGACTGGAGGAGTAGTCATCGGGAAACTTCCTGCAGCCGTTATAAATGCATTCAAGATTTTCAACAATAAAACGGCTAGACGGATATGCATGAGGGATAAGCAGATAATACCCTAACTTTAACAAATAGCCTAATTTTTTACCTGAAAAAAAGAGCATCGTTCCCATAGCATAATGTATATTGTATAGGAACGCGGGCGAAGCCGCGGGTTAATGCTAGTAATAATGATATAGATACAATAATGTGGTGTTAAATGGCCTTATTCCTTTTAACATGCTGATTGGTTAGACATTTTTCTCTATGATCAAAATTTTTTCTTTACATATTAGATGTTACTACCTTACTAGCTATTGGGATTTATTAATATATATTTGAGACCTACAGTTTGAATTTTTCATTGATAATTTTTCGTTTCAAAAACTACTCGAAATTGACTAAACTCACGCGGAAAATTAGTTTTTTCAACTATTTTCCGACTGCACGCAATGAAAGCATGAAATAGCTATGTTACTACCTAGAACTCGGGGAAAAGTATTATTCACTTCAAAAAGTTGGTTAAAATTATCAATATATTTGTCATTATATGAAAAAAATAAACTTTAAAAGGAATAAGGCCTCTTAATTTAACGACATTACAAAATAATTTCGAAAAATATAATTGCGTTTCGAAATAAAATATTAAATACGCGGCTGTTATTTTATCTTACTTACCTACCGCAGAAACATACATTACTTTCTTTAATTGAATTGTGACTGTTTGTTTGCGTCATAAATATGTAAGTCGTGACTAGTCGTAAGTGGAATAGTAGCGAATGCTAATGAAAATAAAATTTTAATGTTTATTTATATTTTTTCAGGTATGTACAGAATGAAGGAGAAAGTACACGTGAATATCGATCGGTTACTCCGTAAGTAGGTATTTAAGTTGTAAAAAAAAACATAGTATAGCTCTAATAATGTCTATTATGTCAATTCAATGAGGAGTGTTGGATTTTGTGTGGGACTACATATAGGAACGTGAATGCGCGAAAGGGTTAATCGCCATAGGTATTATCATAAGATTCAGAAGTGTTACTTTTACAGTATTATACGTGTTTACCGAGTCATAGTTATAGTATATTTTTCGTAGATAAAATTACACTTTGGGGATCGGAACTTGAAATTATATTTTGGCTCCTACTAGATTAAAATTAAGCTTGCATAAAATAATAATAAATATATTTTTTATTCATACTGAGATTCAATAACTTACCATATTGTAATGCATTCTGATTTGAATTGGAACTACCTCAACGCTTCTCACTGCACCAACTAAAACGAAACGAGGATTACATTGCTATATTTACTCAGCCAAAATTGTCCTAAAACATTAGCACTACCTGAGTTAAGCTTCCTTACATCAAACGGCATAACAAATTCATACATAATGTATAAACGCCATAATGGAGATGGCATGAGGTCAGGACAAGCATTAAGAGCTTTCGGAGAGGGAATGGGGGGGGTTACTCCAAAGTGAATTTTATAACAGGATCCTGAATTATATCATTTTAACTGATTGAAGATGGCGGGTCTGGTGAAAATACGGATATTTGAATTAATGAGGCGCTAACAGGCTTGTTGACTGATTTGGAAATAAATGTGTTTTTTCTAGTAAATTGTAATCGTTATTAGTATGATGAAACTGTATTTATTTTTTCGTTGAAGATGAATTTTGAATATATTTTAACAGAATATTATTTTAGCATATTTTTAGTTAGTTGCGATATAAACTAATGTTTTTCGTTACTCGATTAAATTATCTCTTTGCTTTATATTCATATGTGTCTTCGAGGCTATGGTCTCTAACTAATTGAAGACACACATATATTATTATTTCATAAATGTGATATGATATGGATTAGACTGAAATTGGCATAGCCATTCGATGGACATTAAATACATTAAAAAGTTATCATTCAAAAGTAAATATTATGCAGCATATCATTCATTACAGCACTCAAAATAGTACTGATATTTTAAATATGTGGTACTAAAGACGTTCACTTTATTGCTATCAAGCGATTGACTATTTGTAATTTTGATTATTTCTCAAACATGCTAGGAAACGTATGCGTTCTTGTCATGAAATGATTACACAAAATGTCTCGTTTATTGCACCTGCATTCAAAAAAATCGAGTATTATCCGCTGCTCTAACTTTTTAAATTTGCTAACATTGTACTGACCAAGCAAAAATTACATTACCAAAAAAAACAAATCTATGGTATAATTTTTTGTGCGCTTAAAAACACGGAGCTCGATTCTGCTTGTTCATCATACATTTAAAAAGTAAAAAAATAAGAAATGAAACAAAGACGAACGTTTTTTTTTCCGAAAATGTATTTCTCGCGTATTTTAGCGAAATAATAATAACAAAAAAATAAAATGCCATAAATACTATGGGCTTTGGAATGTATTCAATGCTGAAATGTAGTTTAATTTTTATTATTAGTTATAAACCATTATTTTCTTAATTGTCTGCTTTTCTATTTAATATTTCCTCGCATTATTTAAGAAAAGCACTATACAAGCCTAGGCCGGAACAGGGATTGCAGGACTCGATTTATCCCAAACTCGTCCAGCAATTCCTTAGTTCGTGGCCTCTGCAGTAATATACTATTATTTTATTATATTATCTATTTTTAGTTTATTCTGTTCGTAAAACTATTTATACCTAACCTGATTCTGGATTCATGGCAGCATAGTTACTCATAAACAGGGTGGCCCGGAATAGGTGTGCTGTAATTAATTTGAACTGTCACAATATCATCAGGGTGTAAGTAAGAGCGATGCGGGATTGGCGCTACATTTACATAAGTTACACGTGAATTTCACGAGGAACCCGCTGCCATGGAAATTTGTGTTGCAAGAAGTGGCTAGGGACTTTAAATCACTTTTTTTATATGTTTAAATTTAATGATAACCCGGGTGGCGCAGTTTTAGTGCACCTGCCTACTGAGGCGACGGTCCTGAGTTCAAATCCCGGCAAGGAAATTTGTGTAATGAACTCGAATATTTGTTCATAGGTCATGGATGTTATTTAGGTAAGTCGTCCTTTAGTAACCATAGTACAAGCATTGCTTAGTTTGGGACTAGGTCGATTTGTGTAAGATTGTCCTTTAATATTTATTTGTTTATTTTTAATCTAGCGATGTGCTCTATTTAATTAATAACTTGACATTATCAACTCGATGGAGGTTGAATAACAAACATCGATATACTTACCTATATCGGCGACACGTTTGGTTGGAGATTTTGTAGTACGATGGTTAATTTTCCACACGAGCAAAAACAAATAGTTGAAGTTTCTCTTGGATAGTATAAGGGTGCTGCCTCACCGCGAGCCTAAGCCTGTAGCGTAACATAAAAATGCCACTAGGCATTAAGTTCGCCATTTGTATTGACTTTTGTTTTGTGCAATAAAGTAAAAAAATAAAATAAATAAAAATATATGAATGGAGCAAGATTGCTCGATTGGTGTATGGTGGCCATTCCACAAAATAAAACCTTACAGAAGGTAAGGTAACCATTACTGAAAAAGCCGCCTGTATTCTCTTTTATTGTTTGGTAAGTAAGCAGTGCCATCTCGTGGACAATTTCCGAATGAAGTCGAATACCGATTCCAGTGTCCTACTCTTTAATTCCTTGTCGGATTGTACCCATCTCTACTCCAACTAATCAGCTGTCGACGTACGAATTATATATAATCAATTATTATAAACACTTCCCTCGTGAATGACAGCCGCGATTGTGCACTCCCCTTTATAATGGTTTCGTCATATTTTATAGCAAGAATTAATTGCTAGGTTGTATCGCCTTCTTAAGCTGTAGATTTAATGCAGTTGACAAATTGTCATCTTTAAATAATAGACGACAGTTAATTTTAAATCGGGTAGCAAAATAAATATCTATTCATTAATTTAAATGTTATTGCATAAAATGTAATCTTAAGTACCGAAATCGCCCATCGACTAAGTCAAACATTTATTTATAAATAAATATTTATTTTTGACTTTAAACATAAAAAAATAAATATAAAAATGTTGGTATGATGGTTTGTTTTTAGTGATAAAAGCAACCATCATAGGCCTGCAGGGATACCTAAATTTTTTTTTTCAAAGCTGTAAAGTCAAAAATGAATAGTCTCAAAAATCAAGTCCCAAAGTATCTATAGCAAGTGGCGCAATACTACAACTTTTTGCACCTAACTATTACAATATTTAGCGATCCCAAACACATACTCGAACTTTTCCCAAACTTGTGACACACAAGACTCGTCCAACTTATAACAATGTCGTCATCAACAGAGGGCATTTACGAGTCACAAAGCAAATACATTTTGTATTCATTTCGAAACGCCCCGGGCCTCGCCTAAGCAAACCTATGGGCCCGCCACAAAGTCGGCAAGAACCACGGACTTTCATGGACCTTCGGACTCAGACAAATATTCATATTTAATTCGGACCTGACTCTCAACTTATTTACTTATTAATAGACGACCGCTCAAGGGGCTGCTTACGTATTTACAAAACAAACTATTACGCTGGCCTTACCTTAAAACCCTGCTTTGTAGTTAGGGAATTATAATCTACTAATGAAAGTTGGGTATTTGGGATTTACAAAAATGAAACGTAGATATAAAATTTAGTAAAATCATTGTTTTACAGACTAAATCAACTAAATTATGGCAACATTTGGGTCATTGTCACATTTAGTTGCGCGTCTTTCCGGTGGACATTTGCGAAATGAAGGATTCCAGGGCCTAATTTTCAGATTAAATGCCTGTGAGAATAAAGAACGTTCCCTCTTCTATAATCCGATGTAATAGCAACATAACCTAGATTCATACAAGCTCTTAACTTTTGACCACCGAAGGGACAAATTTTGTTTTTTGAACTGACAATGACCGATTTATTATATCGGTGCACTTTAAATATCGTTTACAATAAATAGATCATCATATCAAACTATAGACGCCCACTGCTAGACAGAAGTTATACACAATTATCGGTCGTGCGCCGTTCTCATCCAGTTGCTTCCCGCGATTCTAACCAGGTCGTCGGTCCAACTTATTGGGACCTCCCACGCTACGTCTTCCGGTACGCGCTAATCAGATAAAGCGAAATTGTTATGACTAGGCAGTTTTGATTGTGTTTGTGTTCTTACGTAATATGAAAAGAGTTATAGCACACGAATTGTTTTATCAATGCTTCGAAACGTGTGTACAGAATAAGGAAAAATTAATAATGAGAAGTTATTTTATCTGTGATCTATATGTATGTGTGATCTTCATTGTCGGAAGTCTATTAAATAATTTGTTGGCATTCAAATTTGATAAAGCTATGCCTTCCAAACTTGAAATTGTTTTTTTTTGTTAATTTTTTAATTATTTTATTTGTTCTGTTTAGACAAAAACATTGTCATTTTGTGGACTCACACCTCTGTACAAAATACGGCACTCGTATATTTGTAAAAGGACTGGCGCGAAACTAATTTACACCGTACATTACGTTCATCTCTATCCCGTGTTAATCTAAATATCCCATTCTGTTTGCGAGCTAGGAGCAAAAATACGTGCGGTCAGTCCCCGTGGAGGGGTTGCATTAAATAATTAATGATTCTTATAACAAATTCCGTTTTTAATTTGACTCAGCGCTGATGCTGCGAGATTAGGCAGGTTTTAAGTGAAGTGTTGATGAAATATTTCATTCAATTACACTTGTACGAATTTTGCTAGAAAATTTTAGTCATTGCTTCACGAGCCGGGGTGTGAATCGGTTCACATTATAAATAGCAAATTCTCGTATATAATGTGAAGAGATTAAAAATAGCTCTGTGATAGTTTCGACATGGTTGAAATATTATATTATTGCATATATAAACTGAATCGATAAAAAACATTGTATGGTTAAGTAGCAAATCTACGCAATTTCACTAAAATCGGTTGAGAAACACCCGGAAATCTGGACATGTGGACATACGAACATTCGAAATACGTACATACGAAAGCAATTTTGGCCAAGGCGAAACGGAGACGCTTTCGGTTCGCTCGCTCCGTCAATAAGGTGATTAGAATCGTCGATTTGTAAAGAAAATGCAATAAATTTTGTGTTCGGAGCTAACAACAAATTTTTTTTTAGTATTAAGACAAATATATTGATAATTTCAACCAACTTTTTGAAGTGAATAATACTTTTCCCCGAGTTCTAGGTAGTAACATAGCTATTTCATGCTTTCATTGTGTGCAGTCGAAAATAAGTTGAAAAAACTAATTTTCCGTGTGAATTTTGTCAATTTCGAATGGTTTTTGAAACAAAAATTATCAATGAAAAATTCAAACTGTAGCTTTCAAATATATATCAATAAATCCCAATAGCCCTGCTCTAGGTTGTAACATCAATAATATGTTATGAATTTATGGAACATGTTTGATCATAGAGAATAATGTCTAAAACAATCAGCATTTTAAAAGGAATAAGGCCTTTTAACGCCTAGTTTTGCAAGAATGCGTTTGTAAAATAATGATTGTTTCAAACTAAGCACCTATTGACAACATTTCAAATAAATGTAATGTTGTCAAATAATTATGAAATAGTTCCCGTAAAGACCTTACACATTTAACATACTTCTTTTGTCGAATATGGTATGTATTTTTACTTCAGGTCTTTAGATCCCTAGTGCGGGAAATGTTCCCGTGCCGCTACAGCCGCGGGCCTTTTTCATTTTGCTACAAACGAGCCTAACTCATAACAACGTTTGGCATCACTATGAATTTCAGTGAATCGAAACGCATTCATATTTTATTTTAAGAAGCACTATTATAATGTTAAACTATGTTAGAGTAAAAACAAACTTACGCTTCCAATATGTTTATGTATTTGAATTTATTGCTCCTAAGATTACTAAAATGATTCATTAAGTATAGAATTAGAACAGAATATACATATTCATTATTTATTTTACATTGTATCTCAAACAAAAAAAAAACTGAATGAAAATTCTTTCACCCGCTCCAAAACTAAATTTTCCTGTCAAATACACACCTAAATCTAAATTGTAACGTAATTTTTTTTGTATCGTTGGTTAAAAATGGCTTTTGCACAACAGCAAAGTCACGGGTAAAAATAAAAAACTGAACTGCATTCAACGACTGGCAAATCATGTAAGACAATGCTTCAAAAATTAAAGATACCCCTTTTATGTTTGTATATTCTTGAGAGATGCATTTTTGTAAAAACACACATGTATTTATTTAAGGCAGCCAAAGACATGTTTCCAAGTAGTACAAGAAATACGGGACGGACGTCCAGTCATAATCACTTTCCTAGGACTGCTTAGTACATGAAGCAAGGTAATGCAATGTGTTTAAAAATGTTTAATAAGTTGCCGAAAACCATGAAGGAACTTCCTATGAGTAAATACCTTTATAAAAGAGTGGCGAGAAATAGCCCAAAACCGGGAACTATGGAAGAAGTGTGGCGAGGCCTTTGCCCAGCAGTGGGACGTCATAGCCTCACAATAATTAATAATAATAAAAAAGATATATCATAATTATATTTTGAAGACGCGGTTTGCTCAGTTTGTAGAGACCTGCCTACTGAGCCGGCGGTCCCAGGTTCGAATCCCGGCCAGGGCAAATATTTGTGTGATGAACTGGAATATTTGTGCTTGGGTCATGGTTGTTCTATGTATGTATTTAAGTATATATTATTAAACACAAAACAGCACAAACTATTTAATTAAACATTTATTCAATAGGAAAATAGAGTTTAGCACCGCTTATGTTTCAAACGCGGTAGAGATGTGCCACTACCCATAACACAAGCCTTCTTGAGCTTAATTTGGGACTAGATCTATTTGTGTGAGGTTGTCTGATATTTATTTATTATTTATATCCAAAATAGAAGCCTTTTTCCTTATTGAAAATCCAATTGCTCCTAATACATTACGGGTAGACGTTTTTACGTTTGAGAGCACGGAATGCGACGAGGGGCAACGATTTAATAATATTAATACTCTATGAGTACTTATAAGTACCGGCACGGGGTGAAGGGAAGAGTGTCTATAAGCAGAGATGGGATGTAGCCAAATATTTAGAATAGCAAATTATTCACGAATTATTTATTCGTGGGACCTTCTAAGATGGTGGAAATTCGGTATTAAATTTATTTAACACCAATCATTTTAGAAGTATTAGTTTATCAACTTATCATTCTGCTATGATATCGTTCTATCCTAACTTATTCATCGAATTCTTTAGGAATACAAAATTTGCATTATTATTTTTTGGCTAATTTGGCACAGTTAAGGGAAACTGGCTAAGTCTAAGCTTTTCCTATTGATGTTTTTAGTCCACAAAATTTCTCTGTTCGTCGTTTGACTATTTAAAACAGGAGTAAAACTCGCTGGTTCCCAGATTTTTATCGTTATATTTTCACTTAATCCATGTAACAGCCATGACAGTATTTGACGAGATTTCAGTCCCAAAATTTTAGAATATCATAGATTTGTTATTTGAAAGGAGTTTGGCTCTTCTCTTCTCAAGTATTAACACGTGTTAAGATTTCAAGTGCCAAAGAACAGTTCGTGGAAATGTATAAATAAAATGAAATAATTAACTTTATTCTGCAAGTAGGTCGGGCACTTTTACATGTTTGAGTTTACCGGCATTTTACAAGAGGAGACCATTGTTGAGAAGAAACGCCGAAAGAAACTCAATAGTCAGTAGTTTTTCGGAAAATATGCTAAACTATTACAGTATGTACTTCATTTTTTTTTATGGAAGTAATTTTTATGTTATCAAAATACAAAATTAACTAAAATATAGGTAAGCTAAAGCGGAGTAAACATATACTTTGAATGTTTATATACATATACATAATTATATCTATACCACACAGACTAGAGGCAAACAAAGCTGGCACTCTATGAGTAAGTGCCTAATATTTGGCGTCATAGGGAAATTAATCTTATCTGAAAGTTTTTCATGAAAAACGAAGCCTACACTTTTTAATATTTTATACGTGTGAACAGCAGCAACTAATTAGTAGCAACCAAAGTAGACAAATATATATTATTCGAAGAGAACTTTATTTATAAATTTATGAAACAAGTAATGTCTCATTTTTTTAATGAGGGTACGCACCACAATTTTATATTAAACCATTGATACAAAGATCAAAACTCAAACAAAGATTTAAATGAGTTACCTGGTGGATTAGACCGGGAATCGAACCTGATGGTACCCCCCCGGTAACGGTACCCGGTAGATCTCTATTTACATAGCAGTAAGAATGTGCTTTGGGCACCTTGAATACTACTAATTAAGACGCTGACTGTACAAGGGGTCATAATAAAATGGTGATGGCCCGGTCAGGGTGACGCGCAGCACGGACACACATTTATGAATAGCTTAGCTATATGGAGGGCGAATAGCATGCGCGTTGATAACGCCTAGGTATATAACTAAAAATAATTATCTTAAATGTCAGTTAAACCGTCACTAACCAGGTGTCTAGAACATTTTTTAACGCTCATGTATATTAAATAATAATTTCTTGTCCCGAGCAATTATGACGTCAGGCATTTCCACCACCAGCCGACCGCGACCATCCCGTTGCCTATTCTTAACTGTTCGGCTAACAACTATGCACTAGCGTTTTACTGCACACGGGCTGCAAAAACCAGCTTGCAGGTAAAAAGCGCATTTTAACCGCGAACGCCATATAAGGTAGGCAGCAAACCGTAAATGCCATGGTCACCCATCGTAACGGCGTGATCGGTTCGTCTTTTTTCTTGTAATTTATGCCTTATTAAAACAATTTATTCTGTTTTGTTCGCGGATTCCGTGGGCGATTTACTCTACAAGTATGTTTAATGTTTGGTATCGACGTCCGTTATTTTGAATTTTTGGTCGCGAGCCGGTGTCGCGTTTGGTGTGATTTGTATAAACAGACTTCCGAACGTCCGACCGAATTTCAATGCGACCCATTTTTATATGGAGTACTATTCAAGTATCACAATTTTAACTAAGTCCTCTCACGTGACTGACATGTCAGTCCAGTCCAGTCCATGGCAGTCATGGGTGTCATGACACCCAAATACTTCCACAATTGCCAAAAACATCTCAAACCATATCTGACGACCATAGCCATATTAGAATATATTATATAAAAACCGGCCAATGCGAGTCTGACTCGCGCACCGAGGGTTCCGTGCAAATAGTTATCCCATTTTAACTGGCCGGCTTAAGTTAAGTTTGCACCTGGTATGTATGGCGCGGGGTACAAATGAGGTGAAAAGTTAACGCAACCGATCACGTTTGTTGTATGGGAGCCCCCTTATAGTAGTTTTTGATGCAAGTGTGGAAAGTATGTCATTTTGAACGAGTCCCGAGGAGTCTTGACCTGAGCCGCAAGGCGAGGGTCAAGACTCGGGACGAGTTAAAATGACACTTCCACACGTGTACCAAACAACGTTTTTTAATACATTTTCGAAAAATTGCAATAATACTAATTTAAAACAGTAATTGAAAGGGGCAATTATATTTATTTCTGTCTGATAAAAATTAAGAGTACCTACAATTTTTAGAGCAATTGTGAAGGGTCGCATTTAAGGCCTTTGCTGGTAAGTTTAAAGTTTTATTCAAGTTATTAATAATTCTCTTTTTCTCGTTTCCAGCCAATAAAATTTTCATAGACGGCAATGTAATTTTTCTTTCGATTTTGCGAGTAAAATACTCTCACTTGCAATTTTTGCCTTGGCTCGTATATATAGGGCGGTGTTAAATCTATTCTGGTAACATCAGAATCCATAATTTTCTATTAAAAACTCTTATTTTATAAATATTACGTGTCATTTACACATACTTAAAACAATCTTGAATGAAAAAGAAAGTTTTACTTTTAATTGTAATAAATTTTTTTCAAGATGGCGTCGGCTGTCATCATTCAGCCAAATCAAAAGAAATAGTTTTAATATTTCAAAAGAGATATGATAATGTTACACAGTAATTTAATTGATTCCAAACAATAAACATCGTGAATCTGTTTTTAGTTCTTTACATTTCATATAATTGTAAATAAATATATTATGTAATACACAAAAATAGCGATTATTCATAATTATTATGAATTTATAAAGCAGCGCGTGGGTCACGCTTAATACTGTATTTTCTAATCTGTGACAATACTTTTCTTTTTAATTTTTATAGGTCACGCACAATACTCATTTGCTCATTAAATAATAGTCACTCAGACAACTTATTAAAACCGTTTTTGAATATTTTTAATAGATATAACCCTTTGATTGATCCAATATGCAATTTAAATATTTTAAGCATAATTATAAAATATACACTTGCAATGCTGTATGACGTAATAAATAAAGTCGGAAAGTGATTGACCTTTCTTTGGATGTATGAGACATGAAGTGTTAGTACAACAGAAAATTAAAAAAATTTGAAAAGTAAAAAGCACTAGTTCGAAATATCCAACTTTTCGCACGATTTGCAGCTACGAAAAGTACCACTTTTTGAGCAACTGTATTAAAAAATATTTATTGTATTCTGTTTTTTAGTATTTGTTGTTCTGGGCAACAGAAATAGGTACATCATCTGTGAAAATTTCAGCTGTCTAACTATCACGGTTCATGAGATACAGCCTGGAGACAGACGGATAGACAGACAGACGGACGGACAGCGGAGGCTTAGTAAATAGGGTCCCGTTTTCACCCTTTGGGTACGAAACCCTAAAAATGAAGAGCTATTTCCCATTTCTCAATTATTATACTATGTTTAGGTACTAAATAAATATTAATCAACTGTAACATAATATTATTTATTTATTTACAACGATCTTTAGGATGAGGAAATTCGTAGACGAACTAAAGTGACCGATATAGCTCACCGGATTAGCAAGTTGAAGTGGCAATGGGCAGGCCACATAGCACGCAGAGCAGATGGCCGATGGGGCCGTAAAGTGCTCGAGTGGAGACCTCGGACCAGCAAGCGCAGCGTAGGACGTCCACCTACAAGATGGACAGATGACCTTATAAAGGTCGCCGGAAGGCGCTGGATGCAGGTCGCTTCCAACCGGTATATATGGAAGTCCAAAGGGGAGGCCTATGTTCAGCAGTGGACGGAAAAGACTTCGGAAAGTAAACAATGTTATTTCTGATAGGATTGATAATCAAAGGGTAATAAATAGAATCTTATGCAAAGATTATGTTTATTAATAAAATTTTAATTAAATTATTCTCGTCTTATATCAATTAATATCAGAGCACTCAAAGTACATAGTCTTGTCGGCCGGTTCCCTTATATTTGATTAAAATTTGTTAGACAAGTTGACATCTGAAGGCTTACAGTAATTTAAATGGAATCGCCGAAACATCCGGTTGTATTGATCATGCTCGTTTTATGCTTACAGCTGTACCGGACTAATTGTATGTTTATAAATAACTATAATAAGAGATTATTATAGTTATTTATAAACAAAACGAATTATACAAATCGACCTAGTCCCAAACTAAGCAAAGCTTGTACTGTGGGCACTAGACGACGATATACATAATATATAAATACATATAAAGATAGGAGCGGGGAATCATTGGATGCGGTCTGCACGGGATCGCACTTTGTGGTGACTCATGGGGGAGGCCTATGTTCAGCAGTAGACGTCTGTGGCTGATAGATATAGTTGTCGCCTACGCTCATTTAGAATGAGAAACATTTTAGATGGTTTTTGTAAAATGTAAAAATGTGATTTAATTATTGATTTTTTTATCTTTAATTGAATTATACGACGCGGTTGGCTCGGTTTGTAGTACAGTTGCCTACTGAGCCGGCGGTCCTGGGTTCGGATCCCGGCCAGGGCAAATATTTGTGTGATGAATACGAAAATTTGTACCTGGGTCACGGATGTTATTTATGTATGTACCTATTATGTACATCTAGTACCCATAGTACAAGCTTTGCTTAGTTTGGGACTAGGTCGATTTATGTGATTGTCCCTTAATATTTATTTATTTATTTAAATATCGGAAAATGGCCTGGTCAAAGATATGAAATGTTGTCAATTCTAAAACGATTTTACTTTACAAGAGTTTTGAGAGTAAAACCCATTAGCTTGGCTAAGGTTAGGTTTGTTTTAGTTCAATCCTGAATAATCTATGTTTCAGAGAAATAGAAAAAATATGGTTACAAAAATTATGCCAAGTGACCGCTATGACTATTAATTTTATGCAACCCAACATGGAACCTTGTGGTTTTCTAGAAGTAGGAGAAATAAGTTTTTGAAAAACTTTTTTGTTACTAGTTTTTATTGCCGACTGTATTTTTCTTTGAACATTCGTCAACTAGGTATATTAAATAAGTTATATATTAAATGTTTTTTTTGTTATAAAGGTTTTATAAAACATATTTCGAATAGCGCCATGTCTCTCGCGGTCCTCACTTGCTGTAAAGCAATGGGGACTGGGGATCGAGCGTGTAAAACGCACATTCTAGGGTAATGGCTAGAGCGCTTTAGCATTTTAAAGAACATAATTATATGACGCAGAGGGCGCTCTAGTAGCGTGAAGAATTATGGAATCAAAGATTTGGTGAAATCGACGTTACGATCTAATAGCTCAGTAAAAAAAGTAGGGAAAGGACTACGCCGGAAACGTAGGGTCGCAGGTTCGATTCCTGCTTACATTGTAGTAGTTCACATTACATTTTTATTTTATAATTTACCTTTGTGTCAATATTTACATTGTATACATTAATCAAAGGACTATTTACACATAGTTAGGACTATTTACATGTAGTGTCAGTGGAATTCATGCAAAAATATGTATATTTTTGTCACTTGTCGCTTGTGCTGTCATTTTTACGTCACCGTCATGGGTATAGCGTACCTACAAACGTACATACAAACGTACTCCAAAAGGCCTCCCACCAAATGTTAAGGTCACGTTACATAACACCTCTCGTAGACGGCTTGGCGGCGCGCGCGCAGGGTCAACGACCGGGGCCCGGCGTGGGCGCCGCGCTCACATACCGAACTTTACACATAGCTATAAGTATTGTTCTATTCGATTTGAGTTACTATTATGAAGTCGTCGTAAAATACTTCATATTCGTTTAATAAATCCAGGAGTAGTGACACCTTGGCAGTATGCCTACGGCATGTTAGGAAAACCATCATCATTTTCATCATAAATTTAAGTAGCCGATGAAGTATGTAGTTTTCTCCATCTAAATCCATCCATAGCCACTTCTTTAACTTCCCTATGCGACATGACGTCTACCTTCTCTTTTATTTGTTTATGTAACTTATTCTTGGCCTTCCTCTTCCTGGCTTCTCCTCAGCCTTTCCTTCTATGATGTTATTTATAAAAGCATCATGTCGCATCAGGTTACATTTTTCCTCTGCACACGAATACACGTATTATAAAGGCGAAAGTTCGTAAGTGTGTTTATATGTACGTTTGTTACTACTTCATGCTCAAACGGCCTGCCGTTAATTGGTCCTGACCAATTTTGATTAATTTTGGTAAGAAGGTAGCTGACACGCTGTATTAACACATAGGCTACTTTATATCCCGAAAAAATTTAGTGTTCCCGGAAGATGAGCGGGTAACACCGCGTGACGCAGCTAGTTCTCTATAATTTTCTTCCACTCTTTAAAGCACTTCTTTATTTGTAACTTTTTCTATCCAACTGATCTTCTCCATCCTTCGCCAGCACCTCTTAAAAAAACCATTAAACCTAAAAAGACATAATATTTCATAGCTTGAAAGTTTTTCTATCGATATAAGCTAAGCACCTAAGGATGCGGTCGCACTATCTCAGACACGTGTCGATTCACTACAACCTGCGACACACACCTTTGGCCGGCTTGATCAGAACTAACTTCCTAAAGGCCCTTTCTGAACTGTAAAGGGTACACTGTGTTTAATTGTCTTAGGTTACGATCAATATACAGAATTACTAAAGCCTAAGACTCCTAAGGGGTTGGCACACCGTCTCAGACACGTGTCAATTCACCACACCCGCTAATTACCGTGCCGTGTTTTGCTACCGATGACGGGAATTAATTAATACTATCGAAATCAGACACGGTTAAACTGTTGTAATACGCCACGGGCCATACGCGAAATTACCTGCATATATATATCCATATTTTGCGATAAATAATTTGTTGACATGCTCAGTGACGGGGGATATTGTTTTGTTTCGGTGGAGGTTATGTAGTTATTTGGTTTGTTTACAGGAGCGATACGGCCTGTCATTGAAATCTTACCGAAATGTATGTTAAATTTTAAATCATCTGTATATTAACTTTTAGAAATTTTCCTTTCACCGTCATCGACATTAGGGTACTCGGCCTTGGGTTCAACCCTTATGTTGTCGATATACAACTGATTCATACGAAACGTTTTGCTTCTACTTTTCTTATCTGGACAGCAAAAGAGTGTAAATCTGTTCCTGTGCACCTTTTCCTGAAAAATATAACTTGGATCTCTTCAAGTCGAGAGTGAATAGGCATCTTCTAGGCAAGCATGCTATGTATTGTCACTTAACATAAGGTGAAATCGAGGTAAAATTATTGGCTATCCATTATTTAAAAAAAAAACCTTTATAATGTCAATTAGTCAATGTTACTTTGAAGTTTTATGTATGGACGGATACGTCAAGGAGGACGATTTACTAGAGCTAACTGTGGGACTATTTAGATTGATTTGTGTGAGGTTGTCCGACATTTATTTATTTATTGACTTAATGTAACTATTGTCATATTTAAGTAATATGCATCCTAGGCTCTATGTCAATCATTTTAGAAACGAGTTTAAACCGATGTCAAAAATGGAGCGGGTACTAAGTTCGGGGCGTTTTTTTCGATTACTCGACAACGGCTGACCCGAATTGGAAAATTCTTTGTTTGTTTGAAAATGTTACACTCTCTAGTTGGTCCCATTGTCATAAAACATGACTTCGTTTCGTTGGCGTCTGTTATTTTTTGTTAAAGTTATTTTCAACTTAGGATACCTAAATGTGCGATGTTTAAAAAGACAGTATTTGCTTCTTTTATTTTAATATTACTTACAATAATGTTATAATTTCAATTATAATAATAATAGGTGTGTCTTTTTTTTAGGGCACGTACAAACCGTTAGAGAAAGCACTTACACGTAAATATATCTCTTTCCTTCCTTATATAATCTCTTATTATAGCAGTAGTGTAATGTAAGTCCATTTTACCCATTTTTGCATATTTTCAAAACTTAGGTACATTATACTCCAATGGCTCTACCTATAGGTAAGGTATATCAGTGAAAATCGTATACGGCCACAAATTTAGTATATGTTCTAAAGTGACGGGTGATGAGACTGTTCAGTTTATTTAAAAATTGGGCAAGTGCGAGCCCGACTCGCGCATGAAGGGTTCCGTACCTATACATATATATAATCTATAACATGTTTGTTGTATGGGAGCCCCCCTTAAATATTTATTTTATTTTATTTTTAGTATTTGTTGTTATAGCGGCAATAGAAATACATCATCTGTGAAAATTTCAACTGTCTAGCTATCACCGTTGTTGAGATACAGCCTGGTGACAGACGGACGGACGGACGGACGGACGGACGGACGGACGGACGGACGGCGAAGTCTCAGTAATAGGGTCCCGTTTTTACCCTTTGGGTACGGAACCCTAAAAAGTATCCTATGTGTTAAACCAGGATGTCAGCTACCTCCATAATCAATTTTATCAAAATTGGTCCAGCCGTTTGAGTGAAAAGAAGTAACAAACATACAAAAACACAAACTCGCAGACATTCGCCTTTATAATATTAGTGTTATAATTAGTGGATAACTGGTAGCCGACTTACCTGACGGGAAGGTGTCATCGTGGCTAATAATCATTAAAAAGTGGCAATACTGTAGTGTCGTCCCTTTCTAATCAATCTAAGAAAAAGGGAACGACACTACAGTATTGTCACTTTTTAATTTCTACTCTTTATGGTCAGACTGTACATGTGCAACAAGGTAACACCAGTGTAGCCTACCTCCCATACCGACCTTCTAATGCACTGTTTACTCGTCTCTTTAGTACACGCTGTATTTCTTAGTCTGTGACTAGGTCGATTATCGCTAAAAAACGAACGCGAATATGAACATTAAAAATACTTTTTTTTTAAAGTGTTTTCTTATTTTTATAAATGTTACGTTTTTAATAAATAGGTACACATAACACTTTTTGCTAACTTTGTAATATAAGTAGTTGATACATAGGTATCAGCTAATAAAAACAATTACAAGTATCTCCATAGATACTTGTACAAGATTTAGTTAATGGTTTCTCTCATTTTATTCGTGCTCCCTCAGCACTCAAGCCTGTGTAAATGAAATCAGCCTAAGAGTAAATAGTGCAACGCTAAAAGGTGGCTAATCCCTCTCAGCACAACCAGCTTAGAGAACGTGCTCCATCGTTCCCGATGTCGTTAGCGACCGGACCTCCGACATCAATGAGATTTCTCAGGATATCCGACATTCAGAAATAATCCAATGCGCCCCCTCATTTAAACGTCAAGTATGCTCGTTCAGATAACAAGATGATTTCTGATTTACGACGTTTTTTCCTAAGTACCTACCACGACACGCTTAAAAGTTAGTGCGGTAATTATCAGTTTTTAATAATGTTTTGATTAACCCGAAATAAAGTTTAGTAATGACCGATGCGAATGTTTGAAAGAGAGTATCAGGTCGCTCGTCGGAGGAGCGCGGAGGGCGCCGGAGGCTGAGCGAGCCAGCGCAGGCGCCCAGGTGCGTCAGGTGGGCCCGCCCCCGGCCCCTCCCCCGACTCCGCGCACCTGCCTCGCCGCTCAGTCCACCGCCACACGCCGGCCCGGCGACTTGTGCTCCGCGCACACCGCCACTTTCTCCACACTCTCGCGAGCCCTGCGCGTCGTCTCTCGCTTCTCCCGACCGCTCAGTTTCCCGCTCCCTCGCAGCGTCCCGGTCGTCCCTCCGCACTCCCCTTCGAAAGTTGTCGACTGCCGTCAAGTTCCCGCGCCTGTTTGAATTTCGCGGCCGTTGCGGTCGAGGTTTAGGGCCGTGCGACGGTATCGGGATCGACGGCGCGTGCCGTCGGGTGCTCCGGTCGGCCGCGAATGCGGTCGTGAGAGACGAGTCGAGGCCTCCGCGAGGCCGCCGGCACGCTGTTCCCGCCGCAGCTGGGGTGCGTCTCCTACGTGACGCCGTGCGCCTGTTGTCCGCCGCTGTACCTGCAGCCGGCTCCGCATCCTCAGCTCCAACTGCCGCTGCCCTTCCCGTTGCCCCTAGCCCTCCCGCTCCAAGCCCTAGACCCTCAACTCGCTAAACACCAGCGGCTGCGGCTCTCTAACATGGTAAGTGCACAATTTCCCGCCTCTCCGCTCGCACTCATCCGATAAGTTTTCTCGAATAGAGAGCACACTGCCGGCAAACTTGGTAACAAACGGATCTGATAACAACTCTCGGGCGCACACACGATACCATCGTCGCCGGCAGCGCAGATGCCGCGCGACTATCGCTCTACATCGCGTCTCGCACATGACTCAAACAAACAACCATTGCTCATTGTGTAACACGGACTAATAAAGAGTTACACACTAAAGTGCTTTCGCTGATAAAGTTCGGCCATAACTATGGGGAAGTTAAGTTCCGCACGCATAAGTTAAGCATATTAACGTTTCCGCCGCGCTCTTCGCTCTTACCCAAACTATTATTTTTAATCTCCAGGGAGTATTGAAATACGTATAATTCGTGGTAGATATTATAGACAACTCGGGGAACCTTTTAGCGTAGACTTATAGTTTCTTCATAAAGTTTAAAAAGAAGTTTCAAGTGCCTTAGTTGAGAACTAACGTTTTCAGCTTGAAGCGTGTTAAAATGATAAATTTCCCGTTATTATGATATGATTTTCCGTCTGCAATATTTAAATCAGATCAACTTACTTATGCAATTTACGGCGCGATGCAAAATAAATAAATCCAGCATAATCGAAGTTTACACTTGAAACACTCGAACAAAGTCTTTTACTATAAACCTCGATGTTCATTTATTTTTCTTGTTGAGTTGTACTTTATTTTGCGCCGTAAACTTTTAATGCGATTCGTATTCATCAGAAGTTGCAAGCGGGAATCAAAGAGAGGCCGCAGTCAATAACTAAATCAAGTTATGGACAATCCGACGACTTACACGTTCGCCATGAAAGTAAGCGTTGATGACAGAAGTTAGACTTAAATTAAAGTCGCATCAAACTTTTCTCATTAAGATCACTTCTGACGAGTGTAAGTTTATATAGACTTTAATATAGTTTATTTACGCATAAACCTCGCCTTACAATCTTGACGGAGTCACTTAAATAACAGGTTCCTCGTAACTCGATGGACGTCAATACAACCGGGTGTTATCCGTCAACCCTTTTATAATAGATAATTTAATTCGTCGCCTCCTTGCGGAATATTTAACTTGGTGTTTATTCACATGACGAGGGGACGTTTGTATGAGTGTCACGTGCGTCAAATACGGCGCGACTGGGTAACGGAACGTAAAAAATGGTTCCGTGGAGCCTGAACCATTACCATGCTAAATTTCTGCAGTTAGGTCTAGGCTGGCTGCGTAACGGTACATGATTCATTCGAGTAACTCTGTGGTTACTCACTGCACAATATATTCCGACGATGCTAAGTAAAATAATTGAATATGCAGTGCTGTAGAAAAAAAAATAAGTTATGTATCTCTAAATTTGTGAGTAAGTCAGATTTTTATTATAAGTAAGTAGATGATTAGAGAAAAGGGATGCAGTGTATGTATGAGAGTATGAGGCCCTAAAATTTTGAACGTCGGTTTGTAACTCTCATGATGTCCCTTGACGCTTGAATTTATCTTTCAGTTTACACAATATGATTATTTAACTATTTTGTGGATTACTTCAATGCTCTGCATTGACCTGTAAACTTTTACAAGCACCAAATAATACTCGTTAATAAATATGTTCTATCTTCAACGCACGTAAATTTTCTTCAATAGCGCTTCGAAGAGCGCTGTTTAATTATTTGAAAATGCTTAAATAAAGTAGATCCAAAACAACTCACGATAATTTTAGACTGAAAAGCAAAATATTAAGCAATTACAAATAGCTATTTAGGCTAGCTAAATTAATTTGCCAACTATTTTCCTTATAATAATAGTAAGTTGTTTATTCCAAATTTTAAGTAAATAATTTGGAACTGTTTTTATCCATCAAGAGAGTGTATCATTATTTTCTTATATTCATATTACAATTATTAGTAGACAGTACCTACTTAAATATAACATTTTATTAAGATGCATTTATTAAGTATTTATTTCACTGAGATAGTAAAATACGGGATAAACTTAATTAACTAAAAAAAATATTACTTACACATCTTTTTTATAAACACATAATATCTTTGTGGTACCTTTTCGAATTTAAACTATTCAAAGCACAGTCATCTAGCTCAAACGACAATAGTGGTAACATGAAGACCGGTTCAGTGAAGATAAATTAATATAAAACTTATGAATTTCTGGAGGAAACGTGAAGATCGGTCCAATCACAACAGTGACAAATCTAATGAATTTCTAAATGAAAATTGAAGATCGGCTCAATCACAACAGTGGCAAATCTAATGAATATCTGGATGATAGTTTCTTTGCTTTTTTGTTAACAATCCAACCAGCATAATCTACGATAACACGCGTTTCACCTATCTCGGAAGATGTTTAAGATGTTAAGAGGCCTCCTTCAACCGAAAAAGATTTCACTAAAATAAATTTGTTAACAGTAGCGCAATTGTTAGCTGCTAGTTACATAAATCAGAGGACTGACAAACTGTGAGCTACTAGTAACCAAAATAAGTATGTAAAATTAGGATTATTTTGGTTACTACTAAACATGATTTGGCTATTTCTCAAGTAGTTAAACTAGTTGAGCTATTTTTTTCAGTGTTCTCAATCTTATGATACGGTTAAAGATCAAAACATTTACTTAACATTGCCCACAAGACTATGTTATAATTCGAAACACTAAAATAAGGGATTCGCTACTATTTCTGAACATTAATGATTTTAATGTTACAAAATACTAAGAAACGTTTGCAAACAGCATTTCAGTACAACAGCCATGTAGCATTGGCACATCGAAATATGATATCATTTCCATTTTCACATTTCTTAGAATACTCTATTATGATACAAAATACCAAGAGCATCATGGAAGGCATTTGACAAACCTGATACAATACTATGTCAGTTAGCGTAGCGAGTACTCTTCGCACACTTTTATTCAAAACACTGATAGCTTGGAGCGTGCTAATACGCAAGATGAAAAAAACATACGATGCCATGTAGAGCGCAACGCGAGTAGTGTCATATGATTTCTATTTTCTCATCGTACGGAGTTATTTTATGGTAAGTAATATTGAGACAGATTAGATGATAAACTATCTGCCACTTTCCGACGGTTTACTCTTGTTATACCTATAGACAAAGGTTTCATAGAATATTTCATTTCATTGGCATATCATTTCATAGAACGCGTTTTTCTCTCTCACCATAAAATATTTCGGATTGTAACAAAACCAACCGAAACTAATATATAATGATGACATTTTCAAGATTTATGAAACATGTATGAGTTCCGGAGAAAAAAAGGTCTGAAAAATTTCGATGAAATTAAGTACATGCAACGAAATGTTTGTTTATGAAAGAAGGGGACCTTTCCGACACATAATATATTATGATTGTAACAATTACGGCCTTGTCACTTACCTATCACGTTATAAACCCGACCACCAAAGGTCCACATAACTAATACTTTCAAAGTATTTCAAATACATAGTTTTCAAATAGTACAACGGCTAGTGTATGATATCATTTAAATTTTCAAATTAGTCAGAACACTCTTTTATGAGTTTTAGAATGAGCAGAAACCAAGCGAAGCGTTCATAATTTATCTAATATTCTACGCATAAAAAAGTGCATATAATTTATTTATGGAAGCTCTTTCTTATAGCTACAATTCTACCATGTGAGGCACTGTAACGAGTCATAATTAAACATGATATCATTTCCATTTTCAAACTCGTATTCAAATGACTCTTTAATGATACAAAAGAAAAACATACTTTTTAGCTTTAGAACGAACATTTCACGAAACGAGCGAAGCATTCATAGTCATCTAAACTAAGTACAATTCTGATATCATAGGAAGAAGTGTATGAAACCTTCGTTCGCTTAGCTACATCGCTAATCGCTACCATGTCAGTAACGAGAGGTGATAAAACATGATATCATTTCCATTTTCACATTTTTCCAAATACTCGTTTTATAATTAGGAATCATAATAGCGATCGCGTGGTGCGCTCGGCACACGGTATCGGTTTCACCGCAATTTTACTGGAAAGTCGCTCCAGAGTCGACCGCGCGGAACGGTATTCACAGCTCAAGTATGCGCCTAATTGCATTCATCTAACTAATAAGTGTATAATTCCAATTCAAATTGATTTAGCAGGGAACGAATTCTGTCACGTCACAAGACGTTTTCTCAATTTAATCGTTTGATTTAGTATCGCGGTTTAATTGTTAATGATTTTGAAATGTATACTACGAACTGTTTTTAAAAGCGTTAGTTCTGGGTTCTGTTCGATTTAATCTACAGCCGCACTGACCAAGACTCAAGTAGATCCAATACTCAAGTCCCGCATGGGCTGCGGCGTTCGCTCGCAATTTAGTTCTTTAGTTGGCTAAAAAGTATCCTAAATACTGTTAACCGACTTCTTGAACGCGGCCTATATTTGAGGCGTTTGTTGAAAACGACGATGACGTCCCGTCGATAACGTAGCCTCACGGATCAATATACGATCAATTGTATCTAAATACTAAAATATATTGTTATCCAATACCTAGTGTTTTTATTGTTAAAAGTACGAATATAACCAACCGTCCTTGCTCTTCTGAGATTGAACTAAATTCTTCAATTTTAACCTTTCGAGCCGTGTCACATAGAGAGATGTACAAACATCAACACAATAAAAAAACAATTCGGGGCCTGCGAAAATAGTTTTACTAGAACTACATAAATAGTGGCTACTTATTAATTACTAATGTCTCTGTGAACTGTAGAGCTCGCGAGTTTGTTTAGAAATGACTGAAAGTCATGTTTTAGGTACGTTTCCAATCACATATCTCTACCATTTTGTAATTTAACGAACCTACTCACAAAATTTCATGAGAATCGGATGAGAAATAGACGAATGAATTTTAGGACAAGCTGAAATGGAGACTCCTCGCTCACTGCGCTCGCTCAGTCAAAAACACATTACCATCATCAGTGATCACAGCAATGCAACAGCTTCGACCGTTTTTATCCGAATGTTCGTACCAAATCTTACATCCCGTCGATTTAGCTTCTCCACACTACAGGCACTTTATAACTCTTTCTTCCCATCACCTTGCATGGTGTTTAGGTCAGCTTTCCTTCATTTACTTCTCCATTTCGACCTTTCCCGACATCGTCTTGCGGCACTTGAGACTCAATCATATCCTACCTTTTTTTAGGTCCTGTCATTCTTTCATCGAGTATTCATTTATTTATTCAAACTATATTGCACAAAATAAAAGTCATTAATAATGGCATTCTCTACTAGTCAACCATAGGGCCAAACAGAGATGCTTCAAGTGGGTGCGGAGTAGAAAATTAATCGTTCGGAGAGCGTCTAAGATACAAGTGAATACTTGACGTATATTATATAAAACTAGCGACCCGCCCCGGCTTCGCACGGGTACACTGCTTATAAATTATGCCTGTATTATACATATAAACCGTCCTCTTGAATCACTCTATCCATTAAAAAAACCGGCCAAGTGCGAGTCGGACTCGCGCACCGAGGGTTCCGTACAAACACTTTCCATCCCTAAGTGGTTAAGTTAAGTTTGCACCTGGTATATATAGCGTCCCATATAAAAAAAAAATTTAACATAAAAAAGAACCGACTTCAGTAAAACTAAAAAGCCGAAAATAACCCGTTCAAGTACAGATTACATTTGACTCACCCTTTGAAATCGATCCCAAACCACTCAGTTATTATATTTATATATTAAAGTTTACGTGAGGTTTGGCACCGACTTCAAAGGGTGAGTCAAATGTAATCTGTACTTGAACGGGTTATTTTTGGCTTTTTAGTTTTACTGAAGTCGGTTCTTTTTTTTGTTAAAAATTTTTTTTTTTCGCTTTTTAGTGATTCATATAAAATACTTATGGCGGGGTGATCAGGGAGGTCTTGAAGGCATGCATCTCGTTTGAAATATCTCCTAACTGTTAAGGAGTTGTACCTTCCATCATCAGTTCAGCATGAGAAGATGATGACTACCATATGCAAATATATATAAAATTTCAGGAATTCCTTCGATTCCTCATGGATCTCGTCATCCGATCTTCACCAAAATTTTATGGAACCAACCTTGAGATGTCTATTCATGAACCTAAAAAGAATTTTCCAAATCGACTCATAAATGACGGAGTTATGAGGTAACAAACATTAAAAAAAAAAAAAAAAAATAACCGAACTGAGAACCCCCTCCTATTTTTGAAGTCGGTTAATTAGGTGCAAAGTTAGGTATAAAAAAAAACTGCTTACTAGATCTCGTTCAAAACAATTTTCGTTGGTAGTTTTTATAGTCATATGTTTTTTTTTGATTTTTCATTTTCTTATTTTAGAAGTTAGAGGGGGGGGGAACAACTTTTTTCCACTTTGGAAGCGTCTGTCACGCAAACTATTCGGTTTAGAAAAAAAATATTTTAGAAACCTCGATATCATTTTTAATGACCTATCCATAGATAGGTACCCCTAACGTATGTGTTTGATGAAAAAAAAATTTTTGAGTTTCAGTTCTAAATATGGGGAGCCCCCAATATTTATTATAATTTTTTATTTTTGCATCAAAATCTTAATGCGGTTCACAGAATACATCTACCTACCAAGTTTCAACAGTATAGCTCTTATAGTTTCGGAAAAAAATGGCTGTGACATACGGACGGACAGACGGACAGACAGACGGACAGACAGACATGACGAATCTATAAGGGTCCCTTTTTTGCCATTTGGCTACGGAACCCTAAAAACCGCATCAAAATCCGTTGCGTAGTTTGAGAGACTTAAGCATACTTAGGGACAGACAGAGCAACCTTGTTTTATACTATGTAAGTAGTGATGATACATATTATATTTACATACTATAAGATGTTTTTATCAGTTGCAGCTGTAGTGCGTTTTTTTATGCAGGCACAAAAGCACTGAAATATGATAAGTGAGATTAAACGTAAGCAAATTGCCAACCGTCCCATAGAGCGACGGCGTCGAGATTGTTTTTCAGCGCGTGCGTGCCGACGCCTGGGATCATCTAATTACCACATTTTACCGTGAAATCCTTCATCTATTACAACCCTTTAAAAACTTTTACGACGTCAATAATTTTTTTATCCGATTACAAATGCGAATGGTCTCGTTTAGTTGGAACAATACACATAAAATAAGTATCGGGAAGTTTACGATTGGAATTTCAAAATTAACTCGAGTTTTTGCTATGAAATGGAATTTATCGTCATTCATTTTTAATTTCCAGTTAGGTAGCTATGTACAATAATTAATACCTAATAATGATATTATTGATGGTGCTGAATAATAGCGAAAGAATTTACCTATGTATTGATATTAATTCTGTACGCGTAATGCGTTCGGGTTTTTGTTTTTATAAATAGACCATGTTTCGCTAAAGTGTGAAATATGTACGTACGTAAAATCCACTTTTTATAGATTTATACAAGCGACGACGCGCATTTTGTAGTGCATCTGCCTACTGGGCTGGCGGACCTGGGTTCGAATCCCGGCCAGGGCAAATATTTGTATGATGAACTCGAATACTTGCTCCTGGGTCATGGATGTTATCTATATAATGTATTTATATGTTATGTATATCGTCGTCTGGTACCCATAGTGGAAGCTTTGCTTAGTTTGGGCCTAGGTCAATTTGTCCCTTAACCCTTCTTTTTATATTTTTTTTCGAACGAGAATTGTTTTCTCTATTCAACCTTAACGAGGCTTCCTTAGGTTTTTGTCAATTTAAGGGTTTTAAATAAATAAATATTATCGGACAAACATACACAAATCGACATAGTCCCAAACTAAGCTAAGCTTGTACTATGGGTACTAGACGACGATATACATAATATATAAATACAACCGAATGCATTTAACACTTGATGTTGTACTAATAATTACGAAAAGTCTATTAAAATCCTTATTATTAACTAAATGAACAAGTTACCTAATTATTTAATAATACTAGGAGTTCTTATGAGTATGTTCGTATAAGTACGAGTTCACGAGTCGACTACTTGAGTATGTCCGTTCCGGTTGGCAGGCCGGCGCGATGACCCTATATCTATTTGCTTTGACTCGAGTCACAGGCGGAAGCGATTTTACACTGGCCAAATCAGAACTATTTAATAATACGAACTGAAACGTCAATCTGAAAACCGTACACAGTAAAAAGTGATGTTCCTATTTTCTGGACTGTATACATTGTCATGTTATAAGTATAGTTAACGCTCTATAGGTATGTGATGACAATGTACAATACTAACCAGTGTAACCTAATAGTGTAAACTAATAAATCTAAGAGTATATCAATTTGTGTAAGATTGTTTATTGAAGGTCCTTAAATTTATTAACAATTTTTCAGCCGAAAGATTAATTGCTGAATTAAGCTTAAAATATACTTTGTGATCTAAAGAATCTCACTTTCTTGGGAATCGCTCATATGACTACGAACACTCAACACTAACACTGTAAAGAGTGCACGACTGAGAAGAAGAAGTTACTGATCAAAAAAAGGTATACGGGTGAAAGAGACTTGTACCTACTGCCTTAAAATTACCTTTCAAATTTTGATCAGAACTTATCGAACTTTTTAACTGTACCCTTAACATGATTTATCGTACCCGTTCTCGCTAGACTGCATACACAATTCGTGTGGAGAATAGTACAGCCCCTCTAGCGGTTACTTTGTAGAACCACAATTCTGCATACACATCGTTTACGGAGTCGCTAGCAAATAGGTCACTGTAAACACATTGTAAGGGTCCTGCTACAAAAATTTGTGAATCGCTAGTAACTTGTGACTTAATTTGTATAATTTTTCTCAGCACTCATCTCGTAGACGCGGCTGGGGCCCCTTAGATTACTCATGAGTTGTTTTTAGACACCAGGTGACCACTTGATTGTTATTAGGAATTTTTACAAAGCAGACAGTTTTTTAGGGCTCCAAATCGATATTAAATAATGTGCTTATAGTGGTGTCACTTAAAATAAGAAAAAGGACATGTGAAATAGGTACTAGATTCGCACTACTCCGCTACCTAAAGGTTGTCTGGAAGAGATCGCTAGGAGTCGCGACACGCTAGTTATTTTAATGTATCTCATGTTGTGTTGTATATTCCTTGATGTTTGAGGTGTGCAATAAAGCGTATTTCTATTGTATTTGTAGATTATTTATGATTTGTTACTTAAAGAAGGTGTATCGTAAGTCCACTGTAAAAGTGTTCCAGTATTTTTGTCATCATCATCATCAGCCTGTATCAGTCCATTGCTGGACATAGGCCTCTCCATAGGCACGCCACTGAGCTCGATTTTCAGCTCTCTTCCAGTTGCTACCCGCTGTCCTACGGATGTCGTCGCTCCACCTTGTTACTACACTACGTTTACCGATTCGTGACCTCCACTCTAGAACTCGTTTGCCCCCGTGGTCATCGGCTCTACGACAGACATGACCAGCCCACTGCCACTTCAGCTTGCTTAATGGCTGTGCTATGTCGGTAACTTTGGTTCTCTGTCGAATTACTTCGTTTCGTATCTGATCCCTAAGGGCCTTTTCACACTTGTGATTTGTGAGCGAATTTTTGTATGAAAGCGATCACGCAGCGAGTTCGCGGTGACGCTTATTTTTATAGAAAACTCGCTTGCTAATCTCATGTGTGAAAAAGCCCTTAGGGATCAGATCCGAAATGAAGTAATTCGACAGAGAACCAAAGTTACCGATATAGCACAGCGAATAAGCAAGTTGAAGTGGCAGTGGGCTGGTTGTCTGTCGTAGAGCCGAAGACCACTGGGGCAAACGAGTTCGGGAGTGAAGGCCCTAGAAGACACACCGACCATAGCTCTTTTTTTGTCATGCATAAGCGTAATTATTTCATTTACTCTGCAATCCAATATCGTAGCGTAGGTACTCTATTGAGGTATTTATTGGTCTGGTCAGTGTATGTACAGTCATTTTAATTAAGAGCCAAATTTGGATGTATCCGCTCAACTGTGCGCATCAGTGAGCAGACCTGACCGCACGTTTAGTGATCATTCTATTGTTGAATAATGCCCAATAATTACATCACATAAGCCGGATTTCGTTTCCAATTTGTTTGATTACAATTGTTTATGAAACCGCAAAAATTCGCGAGGCATTCCGAACTACAAAAGTGTTTTTACCTATCATCAGATAACGTTTAGGGTTCCGTATCTTACAAGGAAAAAACGGGACCCTTATAAGATAATTTTATTGTCCGTCCGTCCATCTCACTCTCAAGATCCTTTATCTCGATAGATTTGTGATTAGATCATAAAAAATACAGTCTTTACTTAAAGTTTTTCCAACGGTAAAGTTTAGTTTGTCACTCAGTAGGTACCTACAGTTTATCTTTTCATTAGCGCAATATGCAGTGCTTTCATAGTTCGTATGGAACCCTCGATGCACAAGTTCGACTCGCACTTGACCGACTTTTTTTTGTTTATTATCTTACTTACCAAACTTTAAGTATTAAGGCTATCTTAGTAATTAATCTTCCGTGGACGCTTCTATCGTAAATTGAATTAATTGATACTTATAGGTACCAGTGACTCGATCCAATGTTTACCTACATCTTCGATTCTTTAACGCCTAGATTTAAAAAAAGCACGCGGACGCTAGGAAATAGTTTTCTCCAACATAATTTCATTATGTTTAGTTCCTGTATCCTATCCCTAGGCAGTAAAATATGAATGTGGTTCGTTAATTCTGGCTTCGCTAGTTTATCATAGCTTTGGAGAAATTAACTATAAACTTTTTGTATTTAAAAATTGGTGGGTGCACGCCGTGCACGCGATCTCGATCCTTCTCCGAAGGTTAAAAAGTATCCTATCTCTCTTCTCCGAAGGTTAAAAAGTATCCTATCTCTCATCTTTGGATATCCAGCTATTACCGTACAATTTTTTTTTCAAATTCGTGAAGCTGTTTGGCTTGTTGAGAGGACAAAAAATTACTGACCAACAGATGGCGTCAGAGTGGAGTGCCCATACAAAATAAAAGATGATACTGCATCGTGCTATTAAGATTTTTCCTGAAATCATTTTCCTTCTCCACAGGAAACCGTTTCACAATAAGAGAAACAGTGATATGCCGTTTCCGAGATTTTCCGGAAATTTGTTCAACTACAGCGACTACTTTCCTACAAAAAAAAATTACTAGTATTGAAATAAATTAGACCATAGTCGTATTATCGTAATGAAAGTTGGTATATGTATACAAATCCCGATTCAAGAGTTACATCACAAAACGATGTAAAACAAAACAAGCGCTTTCACCATTTATCTCAACGCATTTACAAACCGCCGTCCGCCATATTGAAATATGGTATTAGAAGACTGAGTAACGAAATTTTTCTCACTAATTACTCGGTGTCAGGGCGATTGTGCAGGAAACTGCGACGCCCAGACAAAGGGGTCCGACGTTCATTAATAGGATCTTTCTGACTCCTTGCTAAAAACGACATGCTTCTATGATAATAGCTAGGCGCTTAAGACCTTATGCGCAAGAAGAACTGCAGTCCGGAATAAAACGAGGTCCTCGGGAAATATTAATATTGGCCGGCATTCACGCCGCCTTAATAGTTATAATTTGTTTGTTTGTTTGTGAAAGGGTGTTCTGGATGTTTAATTGTCCTAGCGTTATCTTTTATTATACTTAGAATAGATTTTCATATTTCAACCGTCGGAACAACTTTGCGATTATTTTAATCTATTATCAACACAAATTAACTACGAGTACTTACTTCACATTTTTTATATAAAAACATTTTACAGAATTAAAGCAAACAAGGAAACATTTATAAATTTATCAGCTATGTTATTACTAGCACTAAAAAAATGCGCATTTCGTAAAAGAAGATCACGTTTTAATTCTTCGGTCGCCTCTGGATTTTTCAACAAAGAATCCACGCTAGCAGAATCCATTTTATTATACCTGCTTATAACGAAAATAAGACACTAGATGGGGGAAAAGAAAAAAGTACTCACCTCTTTGTGATGCAGGTAATGAAAAAATATATTCAGGTCAACGTGAGTTTGAGGGGCTTGCTATATAAGCTTATTAGCTAACTCATTCGCATTTCTCCGTTCCATTGTCATCGAACTTCAAAAAAATCTTTTGTTACATTTCTGAGTCTTCGGTTCCTTCAGCCGCTTACGAAATATCGGAAAGTTGTTTAATCCGTACATTTTATTTACCGCGTTCGTAAATATTGATACCGTATTTGAAAAGATAGGAGGTAAGCGGCATTCTGATTTTGTTCTTTTAATATGTAGGTATTAGGCCGTGGTACCGTTAATATATATATTAAAGTACCTACCTTTTCTAGGCCAGTATTAATATGTAATGACATTTTTTTTTAATTTTGATTTAAGCTAGATTATTTCAAAACGAATTTACTCAATATATCAATTTCCTTATAGCTAAAAATTTATTCACAGAAGCTAGAAAAATTAATGCAAGGAATCCATTTCTAATCCGACCTTTGAACGCAGTAACTGTTAATGGAATTGCTAAAGGAGGAAAAACCTAGCCGTAAGCATTCAAATAGTCGACCATTAATGGCAATATTGGTTTACGGCAGTGCCATAACGATCCGGTATCGAAACTATCGTACGCAATTGATTCGGAAGGAGCCACCGACCGGAATTTTATTTTAGCTACGTATTGCGAGCAATATTTCCAATATTTGCTATAAAGTTCATTTTGTCTGCAAACGAGTAGCTTCGAGATGTAAATGTTGAAGTTATGACTGTTCTACATTTATGTATAAGGCGACAATATGCTACTGACTTTTGTTTTCTGGCGTTTGAAATATTGAGCTGTATTCTGTCAGTAAGGCGCTTCCACAAGTCTGAGTCTGCCAGTACGGGGAAACCGCTGTTGAGAAGAAAACCGAACCAAAACTCAACAGTCAGTACTTTTTGATAATTTATAATAAACTATTACAATAATATAACGTATTTAACCAAAAATATATCTAAACAAATTTTCAGATATAAATATGAATCTTATGAATAAAATAATAAATATATTAGAACGTGTAAAGCAGATGTATAAATTCTCCAAAATCACATTTAAGTTAATATAGAAAGTTTTAAAGTCAGATACGTGAAACATTATACTCCAATAAAATATTCAAAGTTGAAAGCACTTTGCTCACGTCGCCAGAAACACGATAAATCGTTGTTGGACTTTACAATATTTCTGCTTTTATTATTTTGCTGAAGCTGCGATAGTTTTGGCGTTAACCTTCTCGTCGGCAGCCATAACTCAGAAAACAATAACGGCGGTCCAGAAATAAACGCGGAAAACAAACACAAGTACGCTTTCATAGACTAGATCTTTTTTTATTTAATTTAAGGAATTAAACGATATTTCTTTAAGAAATACCGAAGCTACGAGTTTGTTACGAGTGTGAAATTTTACTCGATACAAATTTAGAGGTATGTGTTACAGAAAACAATCATTTGCCTCGGCGCTGAAAAATACTTTATACAAACTGTTTAAAAATTGGATCTCCCGTTCAAAAACTCCACTAAACAAACTGATACAAATTGCAACATTCCGGCAGTTCGCAACTGAATCAGTTTCGACTTCATGGCCCGCTGCGCTGTACAAAGCAATATCTCATCGACGAATGAAATCAGATCAGCCATGTGATGTAAATAAAAAAAATATATATGTGCAGAAAGGGATTGAAAAATGTTTCTCATAGCTCGGTGGCAAAACGGGGCATGTCCTAATGTAAGCAAATTGCCGTCACAGCCTTTCAGCGTCCGGCCACGCTATCATTTCCAAGATAAGCGCTTAAAAGCCTCGTGGAAAACGCTTTCAGCAGACGGACTATTAGCTCGGGTGGTTCCTTATTTTTTGCTACGCTTCGAAACTGCTGAGCATAAGTTATAGGGACACGGGACGTGTAACTAGGCTTCGCTTTAAATCAGCGATCGTTTTTAGCAGTGCTCGACGCAGCTTTGCGAATATTGACCCATATCCAGACTGATGTGCTTAGCTGGTATCAATTTAAGGTTATGCCTTTTGGGTTGAAAGTGTAAAAAGTACAAATATTTCACGCTACGTAATTGAACTAGCGCTATTAAGCGCTTTGTGATGTTGATTATCTACGTATGATATTAATGTTAAAGATTATGCTTTAAATATAATATAAACATATGTGATAATGATCGAATAGACCCGAGATCAATACGAATCGAATTTAGCCGCCGCGCTAGGAGAGGGCCGCGGTGAGCGCGGCAGGGAAGGTACTTGCAGCGTAATGCTGCACTTGCCCTGGTCAGGAAGCGATGCGGAATGCAGTCAGGCGCGTTTGTACCGCCGCGGGGCGCGGGAGGACGGGGCGAGGGCAATGCACGCTGCGCCGGAGCAGCTCTGCCTCCCATTCAGTGCACCGAGATGCTTTGTTTACGGTTTTCGAATGTTTGAATGTTGGTATGAAAATTACGCTGGCCTATGGCTGTTAGTAGAGTAAAACTAAATTTAAACTGAACGTAAGTTTTATGTCGCAACTGCTAATACTTAAGCATCATCGAATTGTGTTTATAATTACGTGAACGCATAGGAATGTTATGTATTAAGTAATTTATTTATTTCTTACATTTGTTTACTTATTCAAATATACCAATGACAAGGAACGAAGTGATGTTAGTCTTACAATGTTCTAATTAAGTACAAAACAGTCCAATTTAAAGCATCTAACCTGTGACCGCGAACTAGAAGACTGAGTTTGGAAAAGCCCCTAGCAAAGTGGACCAACTACCTGGTTAGGATCGCGGGCAGAAATTGGACGAGGACGGCGCAAGATCGATCGTTGTGGATAACTTTGGGGAAGGCC
Source organism: Apotomis betuletana (assembly GCA_932273695.1). NCBI lineage: Eukaryota > Metazoa > Arthropoda > Insecta > Lepidoptera > Tortricidae > Apotomis > Apotomis betuletana. The sequence continues at coordinate 4,022,472 of OW026302.1, read as the reverse complement.
TTTGTCCAACAGATATGATGATGAACCCGTGTCAACTTAATAATTATTATGTGAAGCATTAACATCATTTTTATATTTAGTAGCCATTAAACGTGGCTATCACCTGTCGTTTTTATATCTATATTCGTCATGTTTATCTTTGTCGAAAACATATATTCAAAGACGTATCAAAGCTTTGAATTAATCCAGTTTCCTAGCACGGTTTATACACACGAACCAACACAAAGTAACCCCCTTCACCCCACAAAGCCCGAGACCAGAAATCGGCGCATTACTGCTGATATGCAGCGCTGTGCACGTCACAACATCCACGACATTCAATGATACCGTCTCGTCAACGCTTTGAGCCGAGTACCGCAATTCTGTGTGCGAGGTGCGTTCCGAACACGGCCCTGGGAATGCAGTCGTTATATGCACTACTCGAAAGGATTACCCGCTAGTTGGTGGCCGATTAACCGGCGCACTCGTGGTTCCCCGAAGCTTGTATCGGTTTGTTTCCAAACGCGTTTGAATTTGGAATATTATCTCGTTTATCGGTATTTTGTTTTTGGGTGAAGCCGATTTTTACCTCATTTTAGGAGTTGTTTTTAAAATGTTGCATTATTGTCTGCCAGGATTAATGAGGTGATTTTGTTTTAAGATTCTAGTTGTTGAAGTTTTGTCCTTTTGACCATCATTTTAACTTCAAATGCAATTTTGGTAATGGGGTAAATGTTGATTGTAATGTATGTATGTACTTAACTAGAATGTTCTGAAATATTAGTATTAGAATTTCATCTATTGGTTTTAGAAACATTTGTAATGGTATAATGGGGTTAATAGGAAAGTTTGACTTTACACTATTTAATTTAAAGCGGTCTTATTATCTGCTTGCTTTACTTCTACAGTTATTAAATCTTCACAGCTTAATTGTTTTTTATCTTTTTTTCAGGTACGTGCGAGTTGTTAGAGAAAGTACACGTAATAATCGTTCGCTTATTGCGTAAGTAGTTATTTAATTTCATTTCAAAGTTTTTTTAACCTCTTTTTTTTGATAATCTTTAAAAAAAGTTTTTCTATTCATTTGCGCAATTACATTATTGATGTTTTATGTATTTATAAGTTACATAATGTCAATTCACTATGCAGTCAATAGATGTGTACTATATTACCTACACATTTAACACAAAACTTATTACGTTTATATTGAAATTAATGGAAATGAGTTGCTTCGCTCACACAACTGTTATATAGCACCAATTCCTCATTTAGAACGAAAAATTTTCATTTTACAAATGATGAAATAAATAAATATAATGTGTCTGCTTTTCTCACAATATTTCCTCGCAAATTCGTCTGCAACATCCCGTTACAAATGACGACACTAAATAATTATCTCAGCTACAGCCGTAGAATACTACAAACTTGGGCACGCGGACGTACCCAATATATCCCCGTCAAGCGCTTGATTCAGTATGATACATTAACATTACGCTATTTACATTCAAAATATAATCCTCCCGAGTCCCGAACCCCGAACCAAAACTAACGGCGTCTCGTAGTTTTATTCCTCTAGTAAAATATCGCCGCCAAGCCGTCCCCAGGTGCGGGCTCAAACTGCGCAAGTTCGCTAATGTGTGGCTTAAATGATGACGGTGTTGTGGGACACACTTACCATGCCGCATCCGAGAGTCAGGCGAATAGGAACAGTTGTCGATTTCGAAATAGTTCGAGGCTGTTATACATTTTTCTAATTTTTATTGCACATTTGATAATTAATATTTTTATCCGAGAGACAGGGCGAATAGGAACAGTTATCGATTTCTAAATAATTCGAGGCTGTTATTATTTCATTAATTTTTGTTGCACATTTAATCCATACTATCCATACTAATATTATAAATGCGAAAGTGTGTCTGTCTGTCTGTCTGTCTGTTCGTGTTCGGCGGTTTAAGCGTGAATAGGTATTCACGCTTAAACCGCTGAACCGATTTAGATGAAATTTGGTATATAGATAGTGTCAGTCCCGGGGAAGGACATAGGATACGTTTCATCCCGAATAAATTTAGTGTTCCCGTGGGATGAGCGGGTAACACCGCGGGGCACAGCTAGTAATTAATATTTTTTTCCGAGAGACGGGGCGAATAGGAACATTAGGAACAGTTATCGATTTCAAAATAATTCGAGGCTGTTATTTATTTCTATAATTTTTGTTGCACATTTAATAATTAATAATTTTCAGCCGAGAATTTTGCTTGAACTTCGAGTTATATCGGTCCCGATGTAATTATATGTTTTTTATCAAATTCGTAATACCTACTTACCGACTTCATTCGATACACCGATAACCAAAAAATCCAGCAGACTTACCAACCAGAAACCAAGTACAAAATTTGAAACGTTTACAGCAAAAACCCGAATTGTCAGGTAGATATCGACCCGCGGACGTAAAGGACTGCGCTGAAAGCTTTCTGTTTGCTCAACCCGTTTCACAGCGCGTATAATCACGGCAGAGACACTGCCCTATTCAAATGTAACACTCCCTGACAATATACCTACTTGGGGGTAAGTGCTGGCATTGTTGAATCTTAAACGCTCGCGGGAGCTAATCCTGGGTGAAGATCGTTATTATACTGGGTGCTTATTAGGCTACAAACAATTTTTGGAAATCCATTATTTTCTTTTGCATTAGCCTTGCTGTGGTTATCTGCAAAATGCAGCTCTTTCATTTTTCGTGACCGTCGTTTTTAAAATATTTTTTTTGTTGATAATTTGACAGTTTGCAATATTCTTGGCTGACGGGATCTTTGCATTCAAACTCAAAAAAAAATGGTCTACCATGGTTCACGCTTGTACGCGCAAGAAGAGGAACGAAAGGAGAAAAGTCATACCCTACTATTTTTTTTTATTTTTTTTTTAAATCTTTATTGAAAAAAAAAGGCTTTGATCGCTTAGCGACCATGTCAGCCCCATAGTGACACATACAGACCACATGCTATTCTAATAGTTATCTGCGATTAAGTAATTTTATAATTAAATAGTACAATCTTATTGCTAATTTTGATATTTAGCACATAGCTACGTTAACACGAACAAAATTAGCAACTTAGTATTCGCCATAACACTAAGTTGCTCTGTTTAATTTGCTGAATTATATTGTATGTATTTTCTCACTGATTGCTTTATTTGTATATTCAGGACAAATGCTTGATGATAGCAATCAATCATTCAACCAGCTTCATATATTTTCGTGAAATTTCAATAACAATGTCCGAGAGATGGCACTATTTACTTTTTATAAAATTCCGATGTCGCTTTTTACATTTTTCTCTTAGACGTTGCCATGGACTATTGGGAAACTATGCCATGAGGTATTAATTAAGATTTTATAAATTACTATGAAATCTAGTAAAGAAAAGATTAATGTAATTTACTCATTTCTTGACTCATTCCACTAATGAAAGAAAACGATTGAAGCCTAATTTTTCACTTTGAAGTATATTTATAATTCAAAGAACTTAGTAAGTTATTATGTCTAAATAATACCAAGAAAAAGTTGCATTATTTGCTTTTTGGAAATTAAAGTACATAGATTAGGATCAAAGGGTATTTTATGACCTATTTATACTTTAATAGATTTTGGTGTAATGAATATTTGTGTAAATTTTTAGTTGTTGTTGATTATCTAAGGCTTTGTATGTATGTACGTTTCCTTATGTGATTACGTTATTTAGGTAGCTCTGTACGGAAACCCAAGACGCCATCAAGATTTTCGTTGCGTTAGAAACTTACACTCGAGGCTCTGCACTTCTTTCTAATCGTTGTATTCGGTGCACATAAGGCGTTATCAAGTCCCATCAAGAACAAACATTTCTCGTCTTATAACGCTTTATAAGTAGGTCCTTAAATTCTTTTCTGTGTTAAACCTTTCTTCTTCTTCAATTTCAGACCTGTGCTCTTGTCGATGTAGCAATTGCCAGCCGTTTCTTTCTTCGGCTTTCTCCTTCACTTCTGGGTACGACATGACTTTAACCTTTTCTTTTATTTGCTCAAAGTAATTTCTTCTTGGCCTTCCTTTACCTCGCTTTCCTTCGATTTTTCCTGCTTTTGCTGCTACTTTTGAGGGAAAAGTCATGTCTTAGCAAATGCCCTATCATATTTCCTCTTTTATTTTCGATTAGTGTTAGTAGTGTCCTTTTCTCTCCTATTCTATTGAACACCTCTTCATTATACATTTTTTCCATCCAGCTTATGCCTTCCATCCTCTTCCACCAACACATCTCAAACGCCTCCAACCTCTTCCTATATTTCTGTATCACCTGTTTCTGTTGTTCCATAAATCCGTCAATTCCCAGAGACTGAAATTTCTGTGTACACCAAGGACCCGTTTATTTACTCACAAGTGAACAATCACTTAAAACGTAAATCTGTGCATATTAATACTTTACTCTCTCAGTGGCTCAATAACAGATTCTTCCATTTCCCGTTTGAGCATCGCCCACAAATCCACAGTTACCATATGCCACCGCACGGCCACCCGTAAATTACGCTGGTAGGTATTTGGCAACAGTGTTTAAATAGAGGGCGCCTAAATTTGTACCCTTAAGTAGGGGGTAATAGAGGAAGTTTGTGCGCCTTATGTAATCGAAACGGGAGTTGGGACTGTACAAACTAAGTTTTTATCTGTTAACTTGCCCGAGTGGGGATGGATTTATTGACAACACTACGCTATTCCTTTGTGGTTTGGTAGCGTTTGCTGATTAAAGTGGAGCGAATTTACTAATCGTAAGTTATTTAATATACTTGTTTTGCGATAATTATTTATAGATTTTTAAATATTTTGTATTTATTGATGCAGTGGATGTTTTTTTTTTTCAATTGTATTATCAACTTACTAAAGCAACATGCGTTAATTAAGATATGATATACAAAATGAATTGATAGTCGAACCTTATTTGCCTTCTGTTCTTCATCTTTACAATAAATATGGTAGTTTTCCTTTTACTAGTAATGGCCTAATTTCTTTTGTCGTAGGTGCCGGCGATTAAGTTAAGCCTGGTCTTAAATGGAGACCACATCTCGATAGATGCAATATAGTGTGAGTCCAGATAGTCCCACAATAAAAGCCTCGGTTATGTCCAGTTAACATATCGTTTGCCTAAAACCTGCCTCACCAATTTGTGCACAAAATTTAAAAGGGCATCGTTTACCCGGTGCTTACTCAGTTGTTTTGAAAACGGTGCACACTGCACAGGGATGGTAAAACAGCGTATAACATTCAGCAATCCATATATTGGAATACGGGTAATGAAAGTGCGGTGGGCTGCCCATTAATTGTCCCAGGTGGCGATTACCGCTCTGACGCCACTATTCCTACCCGATCGTGTTTTTCTGATACTATTTTTTAATATTCATTACCTTCTGTCGATGTTTTAATGGCTTTTATATGTGCATTTGTTTTTACGGCCAATTTAAAATACTGTTAAAATTGTTTGCGCGTGTGCGTTATTTTACGAAGCGCTATGCAGTAAAAGCAAGTGTCTTTAGAGTGTTTCTTTTCAAAATAATTTCTCAATCATCTTTTTCTCAATCATTTTTTATTCCAAATTCAAATGTTTTATCCGGTATTCTATCGTCCTAAAGCAGTTTGTTGGCGGTATCAATTTTTTTGACGTTTCGAGTAAATTGTAAACACTATCGCTAGCGCCTACTAGTTACAGGCAATTAACATCCAATAGTTCAGTTCAAAACTATTATCTTCTTATGTATCGCTGATTTGTTAAGATCATCTGATGCAGAATATTTAAAATTGTTTCTTTTTTTTAAGGTTATTCTGTCGTAACTCGTAAATAAAGCTACCAGAAATACAACTGCGCGTAAAGTCGTTTTCCAACGTTTTTATATGTTACTCTTAGGAAAATACAGTTTTTCTTGGATTTAAATTCTTATTTTAAGTCGTATGGTATGACGTAAGTCTTAGTAGAGTTTTTCTGGTTGTTGGGAAACTGGACATGGTTGATCTTTACTTCAGAGCTTTTCTTGGCTTTTAAAAAGCCAAAAGGGTTGCATTTGAAATAAGTCCTAACAAATACTCCTTGGATAACATTAACAATTAATAATACATATTTCATTTAGCCGTTTTATATTAGTTTCATTAGTTTTTATATTAGTTTTATAGATTTATTCGCTTGTATTTAAATTAAATATATTCGAAATCTTTTAATACCTAATAGTCGTAACAAGAAAACATAAACTTCCATTGCTCCTAATCCTTTGTTGAGAGTATCATTAGTACAAAGTTTATATTTTATAAAATGTTCTGGGAGCGCTAAGATGGATGGCACTCAAGTGATTTCAAACTAGTGGTATCCTCGCTAGTGGCGTCTGTTTTATTTATCAACTGGGTTTACTCTCGGTCTGGTCTAGCAAATACGTTTTACCTGTATTCGGTTTCAGTTTTTAATTATCCTCCCACGGACTTGTGGTAATTACGGTTACACGGTCAGGGATATTTTTAAAACTGCATTTATTTATATTTATAAAAGTACTATGTGAATTTACGGACGGTTGGTTATTGTTGTTGATGTTTCAACAATTATAATTGCTTGACTAATGCTGAACAGAATCAATGTTGATCCTATTGTTTGTGGTAATATTATATTTTTCATTTTGTATACAGATCAAATGATAAACAAGATGCCAATATTTCATGCGATCCACTACAGTCCAAGTGTGGCGCGAACAAACGACCTCTTTTCAACAGGAACACTGCTCTTGCAACTGAGCTACAGGACCGCTATGCAGACCGCATTAAATAATGCCTTCTAATTCCGTTTTTTTTATGTTAAAATGCTAAGCGCATTCACCAAGCTCCATCAAACAGATATATTATAATACATATATTAAGCGTTACTAATTATAATTAATCATCAATACAACGTACATTCAACCAATTTGAATCCTAGGCCATTTCGTACCTTGTCACAGTGAACGTCAATATGAACGCCGCTTGAAATCTCATATCATTGTCATTGTGACAAGGTTCTATAGTGGCCTAGAAATCAAATTGGTTGACTGTACCTGTATAATCACAATAATACATATATCCCTGAGTAGGTTCATTTCACAAGAAGTCCTTTCCTGTGATCAATGAATTTTGACAATTAATAATAAAGTTTACGATTAGTATCGTACGATTTTAAAAGCTTCGTGTATTCGGCCAAATATAAAAATATGTATATTTTGTAAAGCACTTAGTTTTCAATGCACCTAATAGCCTAGTCAGCCGCCATCGTTAATCAGTAGCATGTTATCAGCCCACTGAAGGCTTACACCGGTCGCGATAGTGGCCGATAACAAACACCCGAAACGACCCGTGTTATTGATTATATTTTTTGTCTCGCCACTCTTATTCGTCTTTTCTAATGTGCCTGATGAAAAATAACAGTAGTGGTAGACAAACCACAAAATGGCCAACAGAAATAAGTAGGTAGTATAGTCCTTTAAATTTACAGCCTTAATTTACTGGAACGGCGAAGGCGCGTCGAAAAAACCGAATGGCATCGACGAAAAGTCATCGCGTGATTTTAATTTCCGTGTTTGTCTATAATGACTTGTTTTATGACATTGACGGCTAATAGCAAGCAACTTTGATTTATTTTATATTTCTTTTCTATGAATTGAAGATATTTATCTAATAATGGAATATTAATTAAAATTATTGAATGTATTTAGATAAGGTATATTGTATTGACGTGTTTGTGACACCCTCTAGAAAGCAGAACCGAACACTTCCCGCGTGGTCACTATCACTCGTAAAAGGTTGCCAAACTATTTGGGTAGTATTACATGACAAAGACCTGTCGAGTCCCTGAAAGCGCAATCTTGTTCCTTGGTCGGTTAATGGTGTTACCCATAACAATAATAAGAGACAGTAATTCAGTAAGCCCCGCAGCTAATCGAGTCTTCTTTGCGAAAGGGTTTCGCACGCTTGCAACTTACTTATCGGTCTCGGCCAATTGTTTGCTTAGGTAATAGACAGCGGCCGTGCCGGACCGCGCTATACGATCGTTTTACAACCGCTAAATGACTATTAAATTTCACGCATTAATAATAAATGCAATTCCATTTCGTGCCGAGTTAACATTTAGATTTGTTAGGTCGTTTTCATGTTTGGTAATATTAGTACCGAATTCTTGATATCTGTTTTTTATACTCTAATTTTATGTTTGTCAAATTCTTGTTTTGTGCGATTTTTTGTTTGTACGGTGTATTTGTAATGGTTTTTGATAATCTTTTCCACGTTTCTAGAAATACGTAACCAACCCACAGTTTGTAACATTTGAGGAATCTTAGAAAATATATTTTGTAACAAAGACGCGAATTGTTTCGTTAGCAGTAAAAACGCGTCACACAACTTGCCTTAATGCATGCAACTAGACAAAGATGCGAAAATAACAAATCCATATAGGGCTGTTTTTACGAGCACATCGAACGCGGAGCACCTGTCTGTACTCGCGTTGTCAACAGCTACAATGTGTTTTAAACAATTTTATACTGCATACCCTGTTTGTTACCTTATTGGTATAAAATTTTACAACCAAGAAGATAAAGTAAAGTTTTCCATAGCAATCAGTACTTTTCTTCAAATTCTAAATTTTTGATAGTAAAAACAAAACGAGCTTCGAATCAAAAAGTATGAAATGCGTTTCCATCTTTTTCCTGATATTTGTACTTGAAATGCACATTTAGCGATAGGATCGCCTATTTATTCGTAATCTTTATTAATTTAATGATCATGTTGATACTGGCACTAGCTTTTGTCATGCTTCCGTGGCTTCGCTTCTGTGGTGATTTACATGAACTCGTTTACATCGTTAAGTGTACATGTATACAAAAATTTGATTATTGGACCTTTGAAATCTAGTGTCAAGTCTTCTTCTCCTATTCTCTCTCCCCCTCTCTCTCTGTTGGCCGCGAGTTACTGATAAATCTGTGTCATTCTCATTTGAGGATTGGACTAGGCGGTAATGAGTGTAAATATAAACATAAAAACCATAGAGATGTGCGAAAATAAATTTAAAAACTTGTACCATCTGACGCCGTATTTTCCAATTACGAGTAAGTTCACACTGTAAACAATTAATTGGTACAATCATTTGCACAGCTCGTCTGTGGCACTTGGCTGCTGTTAATTGTGTGAACGCACGGGTAGGATCATGACATGAATATCTGAACGTGCACCATTTACTTAGTCACGTTTACTTAGTTGAAGTGCTACAAATTAAATTCAAAATGGTTTAAACGGTAATTATTGGTCCTCAAAAGTTGAGACGTGATTGATATTAGGGTGTATTTGGAACCTGTTTGTTGGTTATTTGACAACTTATTTCAACTGTCAAACGTAGCCATCGATGTTGAAATTTAAATATCCGCCTCGACCCTTATCGTCAGTTGATCAGGATCAGGTAAACAATATTTATCCCTTTTATGTTGGTTGAAAGTTGCATGTTCTGGCCCGTCAATATCCGGTTAAGGTTTCTTTGCCGAATTAATTGGTTGTTACAAAGATCAAAGGGGTGGTCTGAGATTTGCGTTAATCCCGATCGAGCCGACTTGCCGAGCGATTGGCAGTTAAAGTTCGAGTTGAGCCCCTATTACAATGTAAAGTGACTTCTGTCAATCAACTTATATCATCGTTTCGCACTCACGCCGCAGATTCCGATGTCATTCAATCGACACTAATCCATAAGTTACGGGTTGAAAGTCAAACTTCCGATAACGCGATCGGTTAGTTGTCGCCTTATCCCGGATAAAGGAGGTTTATCTGTTGAAGGAATTAGCGATCTTTGCTGAAATCGCTGATTAAATCTATGTGGTTCTCGTAATAGTGTTTAGAAACGATTAAAGTGTTGAAGTTTGCTTTGGCTTGACCTAATTTCGGTTTATCTCCTCTGTATACTTAGTTGTGTGGAACCAATTTGTGTGAATTTACTAGAAATTTTGTGAAAGGTAGAATCAATGTTTATTTCAGGACTTAACTAGGTACGTTTTCGAAATGTTTTAATGTGGGCAAATTAAAACCACATTTGGTTATTACTTCAATTATAGATAAGTAGATCGACACGCAAAGAAAAATCTAATTGCGCTCATGGTGGTCCACTCGGACCCAATAGTAGTATCAGTTTTTGCTTCAGTAGCTTCCTAAGCGACTTATTGAAGGTAAAGTAAACGGTATCAAGGATCTGAACGTTGATTTAAATGGATAAGTACGTTAATTGTCTTGCCGTTCTGTTTGTGCTTGCAGAGGAGACGTCTCGGTTCGACAAATATTTCCTCTAGAAACAATTGCGGCTCTTGCCGGAGACTTATTTGCGCCTGAATATTTTACTTTGACAGTTTCTTCTCGATTGTTTCTTTCAATAAAATAAACAGCTCAAAGAATATGTAAGTGAAGTCTTTAAAACTTGGATACCTATTGATTTTATGTTCATGTCGTTGAAATACCGGAAGTTCGAAAAATTCAAACTATGTAGCCTCGATTTGAATTTTGAATCTGATTTAATTTAATGAGAGTGCAAATCTCGAATTTAAATTTGTACTATATGAGATACACTGGGACTTAGGGGGCCATTGTATAACTCCTGATGAATGTTCCATCGAGAGAATCATAATTCTACCTATAACGTTACATGTAGTAAAATGCCGTTAAAATAAATCATGTACCCTAAAACCCGGATTAATATCAAACCTAAAAATAGCAAGACACAAAACGTGTATACAAAAATCTGAAACCGTGACGATGTTTGCCAAAGGGGAAATCCCTTTCCCTGAAAGATTCAATGTTTACCCACAAAACCCCTAATTCGGCCGCATTAAGTTCACAAATTGGCGCAATTAGCTCATCGCCGTAACTGAGTTAAAATTTCACTGAGCGTTCATAACCTCACGAAATGTGTTTGAAAGTTTTTCACGCACTAATTTACGTTGAGCCGCAGTCGTGCGACCGGTCGCACGGCAGGTCGACCAGGTCGGGAGCTCCGTCGGGTTATTCCGGATATTGAAGCACGTAATCTGGATGCACAAATGTCTCCACTCGCAATTTATCGAACGATAAATGGCCCGACCATTATTCCAACCCTTAACCTTTCAACTTATTAATATCTACATAATTTATTGTAAATTGCATTCTAGTGATCTTGTCCGAGAATAACGAGCCGAGGTTTAAAGAAACTGACATTCAATATTATTTTTTTAAATTCCGTATTTTGGTTAAAAATCCATAAAAAATCTGCAGATTTTGTATCATTTTTTCATTTTCCATTTTATCTTTCTTACATTTTGTTCAACACATGTTTTAACATTAGATACCATGTGCATCACCAACGTAAGAATACATTTAAAAATACCATCGCTAGCGAACATTCTATACGATATAATAACCCCCCTAAGATGCATGAACCAAAATTACATAACTCTTTATTAATTCAGTGAATAAAGGATTTTGACCTTACAAACGGTCCGGTAGTTTTGAATTTTTGATATGTTGTCTAGGATGGTTAGTCAGTGTTTAAAATGCAAAATGCACAATTCCCCCCCCTCCGCGCCCGCCGCCATATTGAAAAAACCAGCACTCTCTTCATATTTTTCCTCATATCTTCCTTTAGGAGCATTTTAGCTAGAAGAAAGCTTCGACAATGTTATAGAGAGTTAAATTTACTACATTTTCCATTTTATATTTTGTTTCTAGGACAGATAGTTACGGAGATATGCACATTTAAAAAAACTTAAGAAATTGCAATTTCCAAGTCAAAAACAAACTTCTGGATTATATCTTCGTTTAGGAGCATTTTAGCTAGAACAGTGCTTGGGTAATTTTGTAGAGAATTAAATTTACTATAATTTACATTTAAAATTTTGTTTCTAGGACAGATAATTACGGAGATATGTAAAAAATAAAGTCACATTTTCCGAAAATGTATGTAAAAATGGACATGAGTTTTATAACCAATTATATTTCCTACATGTTTTAATTTGTCCTAGACTAGTCCGTAACTGAATGACAGCGTTCTAAACCAAGAATTTTGAGAAATTTTCGGATAATTCGACTTTTCCTGTTTTTTAAATGTGCATATCTCCGTAACTAACCGTCCTTGAAACAAAATTTGAAATGTAAATTATAGTAAATTTAATTCTCTACAACATTGCCCAAGCTTTGTTGTAGCTAAAATGCTCCTAAACGAAGATATAATCCAGAAGTTTGTTTTTCAGTAGGAAATTGCGATTTTTTACGTTTTTTTTAAAGTGGATATCTCCGTAACTATCTGTCCTAGAAAAAAAATATAAAATGGAGAATGTAGTAAATTTAACTCTCTATAACATTGTGGAAGCTTTTTTCTAGCTAAAATGCTCCTAAAGGAAGATATGAGCAAAAATATGAAGAAAGTGCCGGTTTTTTCAATATGGCGGCGGGCGCGGAGGGGGGGGAATTGTGCATTTTGCATTTTAAAACTGACTAAACATCCTATACAACATATCAAAAATTCAAAACTACCGGACCGTTTGTAAGGCCACACATAGTACTTTAGTCTCTATTCACCGTGTTATATCTCCACGACGACAGCCGTCCTTGATCTAAAATAAAAACCGCTAAAAATACACCTGGAAACTCACCTGCACCATTGAAAGGTGGTTACGGGCGCAAATCCATATTCTGTTTAAAAACTAACTTTCAAAAATAAACGTACATCTCTGCTTCGTGATTTAGTGCGATAGCTATCGGAGAGTGAAACATACCAGGCTTACAGTGCGGCTACGACGTCGGCCGCAGGCGGTAGCGGTGTGCGGCGGGCGTAGGTGGGAGCGAGAGCCTGCACTCTCGCCTTCCTCTCCCACTTACCGTCGCCGCTTGTCGCCTGTTTTGGGGCCCGGACGTTAGCGCTCTGCGAGTCCGATACACTCACTCGCGTTTTTGAGATTTTCCACTGCTAGTGCAACTCATTTATTGCATCGCTATGGCGTTATGAGATTATATTTCGTATGAAACTCGCTGGAGTTGAGTAACCTTAAGCGTAAGACGATAAATAAGATTGTGTTTACAAAATAAGTTTGTAGCGTTTCTGTATGCAAGCTGGGAATAAATTTGACGTGTTTATGGTCTTCCGATCGTCACATTTTTGTATAATTTTTTCTTCCAAGTCATCGTGGAGCAGAGAAATGATTGATTGATGATTTTCCATAACTTATGGTATGGGACATTATGTTTTGTATTAGTTATGTTCGTATTCTAAGTAAGATAAGTTCAAAAAATGTATACCTATTCTAAAAGGGAATATAAACATATTTTAAACTTTTACTACAAAAAACAGATGCCAATGGCGTTATTCGCAGCTACTCTGAAGATACAAATAATACGGTAATTGTCAATAGTGAAAATAAACTAAGTACCTCAGATTTTTGAACATTATTCTATTTTCAACACAGGCTTCGTCAGATAGAATACAAAATATAATCAGCGATAGGCTTCGTCAAACAACACACCAATTATGTGACATCCGCAACTGGCTTACTACTATAGTATTTACACTACCTTTTAATTGTACAACAACTCAAAAAAAAAGTCATGTTTTGACTACTGATTTTTATGACGTCACAAGCCAGTATCTTCATAGAAACTTCATACCAACAGATCGTTTCATAAAAAGTAGGTGATTTGAGCTGTCATCAACTACCGTAATGTCAGATTTCATAGCCACTCAGTTGCTTCGAATTTTGAGTTGGACTCTATTTATATAATAAAATAAGAGTGGTGACAGGTAGCCGTAGTTACCAAAATTTTTTAACAAAAAAAAGAACCGACTTCAGTAAAACTAAAAAAGCCGAAAATAACCCGTTCAAGTACAGATTACATTTGACTCACCCTTTGAAATCGATCCCAAACCACTCAGTTATTATATTTATATATTAAAGTTTACGTGAGGTTTGGCACCGACTTCAAAGGGTGAGTCAAATGTAATCTGTACTTGAACGGGTTATTTTCGGCTTTTTTAGTTTTACTGAAGTCGGTTCTTTTTTTTGTTAAAAAATTTTTTTTTTCGCTTTTTAGTGATTCATATAAAATACTTATGGCGGGGTGATCAGGGAGGTCTTGAAGGCATGCATTTCGTTTGAATTATCTCCTAACTCCTAACTGTTAAGGAGTTGTACCTTCCATCATCAATTCAGCATGAGAAGATGATGACTACCATATGCAAATACTTAAATAGTTTTAGAAAATACATGAAAAATATTATGAGTGCCTATAAAATTTCAGGAATTCCTTCGATTCCTCATGGATCTCGTCATCCGATCTTCACCAAAATTTTATGGGACCAACCTTGAGATGTCTTTTCATGAACCTAAAAAGAATTTTCCAAATCGACTCATAAATGACGGAGTTATGAGGTAACAAACATAAAAAAAAAAAAAAAAAAAAAAAAACATACAACCGAACTGAGAACCCCCTCCTTTTTTTGAAGTCGGTTAAAAAGCAATCTAGTGGCTATTACATCTTACTCTGCTAAACTGCGTACATGTGATGTGACGCGGTTCAGACGTCTTGGCATGCGGGACGCATGTGGCCCGCGTTGCATAATGCATATAATGACGTGACCTGCACTTCCGGATTCCGGTGAATTAATCAGCTTTTACTACATAACAGTAGTGTCCATAAAACGCAATTTCCACCGGATCGTATATATTGCTCTTGAAGAAAAATAATAAAATTTGATGCTTGGCCAAAAATCTATTCCGACTTACCTAAGGATACCTTTTACGCAACGCATCTGCTACTAGGTCAAATAAATTTGCAGCTCATTTCAAATTAAAAAATCATTTAACTTCTTAACTCAGCTTCATCATCATCAGCCCGGAGTCGTCCACTGCTGGACATAGGCCTTCCCCAGTTCGCGCCACCATACCCGGTCCTTAGCTTTCCGCATCCAACCGCTTCCCGCCACTCTTTTTAGGTCGTCGGTCCACCTGGCGGGAGGCCGTCCTACAGGGCGTGTCGTTCGTGGTCTCCACTCTAAAACTCGTCTGCCCCATCGACCATCGGCTCTACGACAAATATGCCCCGCCCACTGCCACTTCAACTTGCATATCTTTAGGACTATGTCGGTCACTTTGGTTCTCCGTCGGATCTCCTGGTTCCGGATTTTGTCCTTCAGAGAAACTCCAAGCATAGCCCTCTCCATAGCTCGCTGAGCAACTTGGAATTTGTGGACGAGGCATTTTGTAAGTGTCCACGTCTCGGCCCCATAAATAAGGACCGGAAGGACGCACTGGTCGAAGACTTTGGACTTAAGGCACTGGGGCAGTGATGATGATTGAAAAATATGGCGCAACTTCCCATATGCTGCCCAGCCCAACCTGATTCTTCTGTCAGCTTCCTTGTCGAAGTTGTTTCTACCTAACTGGACCATCTGGCCTAGGTACGTGTACTCTTTAACAACTTCGATGCTAACATTATCGACGGTGATCGGTATTGGGTCTACGAATGAGTTGAACATAACTTTAGTTTTATCCACATTCATTCCCAGACCCACCCGTCTGGAAGAAACATTTAGGCCCCGCAACATCTCCGACAAGTCTTCCAGCGATTCAGCCAAGATGACTATGTCGTCAGCGAATCGAAGGTGTGAAATATATTCACCGTTTATATTGATGCCATGTCCATTCCAGTCCAATGTTTTAAATACGTCCTCCAGAGCGTTCGTAACTCAGCTTACTTATTTATTTTCATTAGTAACAATTAGGTTTTTAGATGCTCACGAATAGCGACTATAATTGTTTTTTATAATAGAATTGTGAAATACTCATTAAGCGAAATGTAATATTTCTTTTGAGTAAATAAATGTCTTTAACCAGAACTCCAGATACTTATCACTAGCAGAGCAAGACATAAGCAAGTTGTGACTACACAACCGAAATGTTGTTTTGTAAACAGTTATTGAGACCTTAGGAATTTTATGATTTTATAAAATAATCGTATAAAAGTCATGTAAAAAGTTTCCAACAGAGGCCTTCCGAGAAAAATGTTTTTAATAAAACCGCGAGTGTAGATATACTTAGGAGGATCGACTGGGACTAAGATTTTTTAAATCTCTTAAGAAATTCACAATGTTTCTGAAGAACATAACCGGTCAAGAGTCAACATGCCAATACCAACATCAAAAAGTTCCTAAGTAACCAATCAAAACTAATTAAACAAACCGAAATCAATTATTAAAGTAATAATTCCACTAATTGATATTTTGCGGAAAGTTCGGTAAGTAGTGCTAGTTATAGGATTGATGGGCCCCATTCGAGCTGCTTGCTCGTTCCGGTTCCGTCTTAAATTAATTGGTCCGTAACATAGGAAGGAAACAGCTAACAACTCATGTAAATTGAGGGCACATCTCTCCTTGCGGAATGGACAGAGAACTTCAGCCCACTCAAGTAATGTACTGGTAATGGATCTCTTTAAATAAATAAGTAACAGTTGATTCGATCATTGTCCCATTAGTCGTTTCGGCGAGCGACTTATAGCGAAAAATCTCGACTACCGTCTGTACAGACTCGCTAGATGACTGGAATAAGGGTCATACACAGAAGACACAGAAAGTTCCTGATGGGGTCAAACTACTAGGGTTGCAGAGCCCCTAGTAGCTTGGGCCCCTCCTGCTGTCTTGGAGCCTGTGGTCGACTTCTGAATGTCTCCTTTCGACTTCGTTAGATTTTAGTATCATTTACAGTTGGGCTTGTCATTCACAACTGGGCTGAATGAACGCAACCAAGCAATTGACTGCCCGACTGTCACCGGCCAGGTTTTCTTACATCATATCATCTTCTTGTCATATAAAGCCATCATCTCAGTCAAAAAGAGATGTCTTAGCCGTCTTTTACTGATTCATCAACGCCAAGCTCAAAACTTTGATGTTCCAAATAAGTATGAATTTTTAGGATTTCTTTGACTGATTGGACGTACGAGACAGATCTCCAGTTTGATATGTAACTGCATAATTATACATATAATGTATGTATAAAAGTTAAAATTTTATAAGTGCGTGTTTTATCCCAGCGTTAAATGAATTCATGAGACTATTTTTATTAATGGTAATGTTCTGCTTTTAAAAACATGATTATATTTTTTGTTCCGACTATATTTATGAGGTAAAAGAAGAACAAAAGTTGTTGCCGCACGTGTAGTAAATATAAAATTTATTCAATAAATTGTTATTTTCAGCACAATATTGGAATAAGCACTAATTCTTCTTCTGAATAGTTATGCAAATAGAAATCAGCAAGATTACAATAAGGAAATATAATAAATGCGCCGATTTTTCTGACACCATCTGGTTATTCAGCGTTCTGTTCCATTTTTATTAATATTCATTATGTCTTAAATTAATTGTACAACGCATAAAATTACTGAAAGCCAAAAAATAAAGCAAAACCCTTTCATTTTTGCATAATTGAATGAATGAAAAAAAAATTAACCTCGTCATCTGAAGGCATTGTTGCCAGTAATCTAATTAACCTCAGATAGCACAAATGTGTTAGCGGACGCAGTTGAACTCGGGCCGGGAAACGTTTTTTCCTGGAGCGTACAACCCATTTTCGCGTACGGCCGTTACTCATTAGAATTCATCGTGCGCTCGCGACCGCCCCGACTGAAGCATCTGTTAAATGTCGTGCTAGCTGAAACTTGCTCATAATTATCTGTTAACATTCCCAAGTTTGACCCCGCGAAAATCTTAGCGAAAGCGGGTATTTTCAAACTCTGGCCCACCGGAGGCGTTTTACTTCCCTAATAATCGGGCTCATGGAGATTTTTAATGAAAAAGATTGTTCGCCGTTATTTAGAAAGTTCGTAAAAGGGATCCAGTTTGAAGTTTGTTTTGATTTAGTGCTGCGCCCCCGACGTTGATTGTATCCTTCTGTTCTTTGTATCGGATTAGAGCTAATTAAAATTATTAACTTAGTGCGGCCAAATATTACAGATCTGGCGCCTGAGGAAATAAACATTTTTAATTAATTTCTACTCTGCACCCACTTAAAGCATCTCTGTTTGGCCCTATGGTTGACTGGTAGAGAATCCCATTAGGCTTTCAGTTCGCCATTTATACTGACTTTTGATTTGTGCAATAAAGTTTAAATAAATTTTTTTTCTTCATCATCTGTAAATATTTCATCTGTGTTTAATAATCGGCTCGCAAAATGATTCGTGTAGTTTCAATACGTTATTTCGTATTGAAATAAACCTTTCCATTTAAAAAAGTACGCGAATACAGACCGAGCGAAAAATGCTTTCAAAGCTTTGAATTAGGTACGCATTCACCCTGGTTTGCGAATGTTAATGAAAGACTTCCAGTCATTTATCAAATTTGATGACGCGGTCCGTATCCGTCCCCCACTAATGGTTATCAAATAAACCCCGCACCTAATGGCACTTAAATTCTAAATAAAACCAACTAATTGACGCGTACATTCTTTTTTTAGGGTTCCGCCGAAAACTCGCCATTGAGACACTATTTAGAACTGACGCAATCTTTTATCCCTTTAACTCCTGGGTTCTTTCAGAAGAACTTGAAGAATGGGCAACGGTACCTACTCTTTTCATTTTGAACATAATAATAAATGTTGGGAAGATTATCTTAGTATGTGGGTACTGTCAAGTAGAAAATACGTCGTTGAATTTGACTAAGGATGACAAAGTATAATAAGATAATATAAAGCTGTATTTTGTTAAGAAATCCCGTTGGTGTTTTTCTATTGGCTTACCGCTTAGGTTTGGTGCTTGCTAGTGCTTAGTGGTAATAAGGTAGAAAGGCAGCATTAAGGTTAACATAAACAAAATGAGGCTAGCGTGCTCGAATCGAAGTCAAACTCACCCTTGACTGGTTATATTGTTTGTTATTTTCCAAGTCAATGAATTTCACAGTTATTGTATCCATTAGTAAAGGCCAGATTATTTAATTACCCAACATCAATTCACGCCGTCGCTTTCCGTGGATGATACGCAGATTTTTATTCAGCGATTCAGCCAAAACCGTGTCATAAGTCTACATTAATCACGAGTGACAGGATGATCATTCGAATAATATCGTTTGAAAGCACGAATACGTTTTGATTCCTGTTGATTCACTGGGTCCGAATCGATTCGGATGGGTAATCGTTTGCGGCATTTATCTCGTTCTTGACATTTATTTTTGTAAAGTTTGTTGTTTGCCTGCGCTCGGTGGCGGCCGCTCTTCCAGTCTCATTCCTTCGTATGCTAAGCAAACATTATGGCGGATACAAACATTTGAATCGTATCGGGACGTTATTCATTCGTATCGATTCGTCGATACATTTTTATTCCTTTGGTTGGAACTACATTTGCTGTAGTTTCTCTTTAACGGTGATATTTTCGTTTCGCCTGTCCACCCCGAAAGCCAAAACTGTGGAGCGCCAAATGAAAAATAAGCAGATACAGGTGGCTTGGTGAAATGAAAGAAACTTGAGTATTTTAAAAAGGTGCTATTTGAAATTCAAATAGTTTAGGAATCTCACCTTTCATTATTTTGATACAGGTGCACTCCTTTTTTGTAATATAAACGGACAGTCAGTATATTTTATTTTATATTCAACCTTGCGATAGTGTTTTATTTAACTTTACATTGTGATGTTGCGGGTTCTATAACTGCTGATTTTTTTTTGATAAATGTAAAAATATTTAAATCGTACAATATAATATTTATTATACTAAATATATAATCTTAATTTAATGTTATAATTTTTATAACCTCAACATTGCCTGCAAAATCATTTACTAAGGAGTAAAGAAAACTACTCGTATAAGCTATTTCTTCTTTGCCGTGATCGTATAAAAAAATGTCTTATTGGAATTCTTAGCTTCCTCTATATCGGCTTAGATCTGGTCACTTGTTTTAATTAAAGCTGAATATCTTGGAAAATACTGGTTCTAGTTCCACCAAAGATGGCTAAGAACCACCTCGACAGGGAGGGGTTACAACAAAAAAAAAACGCACTCAAATTGGTCGATCCGTTTGGGAGTTACGATGCCACAGACAGACACACAGGTACACAAATACACATATTATACACAGATAAACTAATAACACCCATCTTTCGTCGGGGGTTAATAAAACACGTTTACATAATACCATTGCTTACAGCACCGATGTTGCTAAAAATAGAAAAAAAAAACGAGCCGTGCAAAAACGGTGAAAAGCCGTCTGCACCGGAAAGGCGGAAAAAATCCAGCCGGTTTTATGGTCGATATGTTAATAAACATTCGACGTGCTCCGAATGGTGAGATAACTGCCCGGGCTTGCTAAAACTTAAATACATGTAATGGGAAATAATGGACTGTACTTTTAATAGTAGATACATTACATATACCTAGGGCGGTGAGTGTCTAAAATTGTTAGTGTTTGTGATCCGAACTAAAGGCGAGGGTCATAAAATATTCGATCTGCTTTACGAATTATCGCCCGTGGTTTGTTTAAATTTTTACGTCTTGCTTCCTGGTCGAGGCCAGGAAGTGCGATTTTCTCCCCGCGTAGCGTAGAATCCCACTTACGGCCTAGGATGACGTAAAGTAAATTATTGTTTATTCAAAGAAGCAATCTATTGCAAAATATTTGATGAATTAGTCTAATTTGTTGGAAATATTGAACTATCTTTTTTTATGTTGGTGGTTGGCGAAACTAATGTTGTTCAGTTTGAAGAGTGAAATCTATGTTTTAATTTAGGTATTCCCTTGATTTGTCTAATTCTTTTTTGTCTAATTTCAGTTTGTCTAACAACTTTTATCATAATGAACATTTTATCTAAAGTAATTATGTATAATATCATTTCTTATAATTATTATTTTGTCGAAATTCGTTTTGCCTAAATGATAATTTTCATAACTCTTGTTTTGTCGAATATTATTTTATCTAAAACTCACTTTGTCGATTCTTATTTTCAAAATTGTACGTTAGGTTGAAGACCGAATACTGTAGGTTAGGTTAGGTTTGTTTTATGACCATGGATAGCGGAGCGAGCGAAGCGAGCGGAGCGTCAGAATGCTTGCTAAATAAATAAATTAGGCAAAAAAAATGTTAGGTAAAATATGTTTATACGAATAAAAAATTAGGCCAAATAAAATTAGACGAAATAAGATTATGTGAAATGAGTATTATACAAAACGACTTTCACTCAAATGAAAATTAGGTAAAGTGAATAGTTATGCTAAATAATATTAGTTTAAATGAAATTAGGCAAACCGAAATTAGGCAAAAAGTTGTTAGGCAAAACAAGGTACAACCTTTAATTTATTCTCCTCTTAATAATATGGGTTTTTAAATAACGCGTATTGTCATTTCAGTCATTATTTTTTATTTTCTACCTTTTATTACTTCATCATGTACATAAATGAATCAGTTTATTCTAATAAAAAAACGATTGAAGTTACAGATCCGGTCTAAAATAATGAATTAACATCTGCATGATCTAGTTCAAATAGTCTTATATCCATTTGCTTCTGCGTTGTTTGTATGCTCTTTACAATTTGGTCACTCCATCTGTATTATCTAGCTAGTTCGAAGAGTCATATATTCGTTTGATTGTACGTTGCTGATACGTCTTTTTGATTTGGTCACATGCATGCGTTTACGCACCAGCACGTGTGGGCTTTACGTCGAACTGAGCAGTGTGTAATTTATGTTCATTACTTGCAAGTTATTTCTAGATTCATTTCCTTACGCACGTGAATAGCCGGTGTTTATTTTTAACAATAACACAATAGAGCCGGACGTTGGTCTAAAACTTGAATATTAATCTTGATATTAGTTTTCCTAAAAAGTAGTGCCGTTAGTATCTAAAAAACCGGTCAAGTGCGAGTCGGACTCGCGCACCGAGGGTTCCGTACAAACACTTTCCATCCTTAAGTGGTTAAGTTAAGTTTGCACCTGGTATGTATAGCGCTCCATACAAATGAGGTGCAAAGTTAACGCAACCAATCCCGTTTGTTGTATGGGAGCCCCCTTAAATATTTATTTTATTTTATTTTTAGTATTTGTTGCTATAGCGGCAATAGAAATACATCATCTGTGAAAATTTCAACTGTCTAGCTATCACCGTTCTTGAGATACAGCCTGGTGACAGACGGACGGACGGACGGACGGACGGACAGCGAAGCCTCAGTACAGTTTTTACCCTTTGGGTACGGAACCCTAAAAAAGTAGTGGTGATGGTGATGCGTCTAAAAGTTTTGAGTGACTTCAATCTCTAGCAGTGGCACCGTTTCCTTATGAACAATTTGATTATTTGTATAGAATCTTTTTTATCGATTCATATTTTTTATGTGGTAATACCACATTTTTATTTTTATAATTAATGACACAAAGGTAAATTAAGAAAGAAAAATTGAATGCGATCCACTACATCCCGCTTGGATTGTAGTGGATCACATTCAATTTTTCTTTCTTAATTTACCTTTGTGTCATTAATTATAACAATTTGATTTTGAAGTTCATAATGATTTGAACGGGTAAGGGGATAAACTGGCTTAGTACTTATATATTTTTTCAAATGAATGTTTATAACCTTTCCTTAATTTCTCAGTTCATTATAATTACTATCGAAACCAAGGGTAAATAACGACTATCTATACCAGAGGTTGCTTGCTGGGGAAATTTAATTTGAGTAATTAATTTGTCTGTACTGTAAAATATTGCACGTACGACTTAGCTCTTCACTCGGTATTTTCGATTGAAATGTTTTTTTTTTGGATTACTTAAGTAATACAATAGGCTGTTTGTTAAAGAACTCCTCTCAAACATAGATGCGAATAAAAAACTGCGTCAGAAAAAGTGCGTAAAAAATAAACCATGGCTTAATTAAACACCACAATGTGTATGTCAACAACATCGTACACAGGAATCAAGATCAATTTTAAATATTAAAACTTAGCCAAGCTTTCAGCTAGAACAACTTAAAAAGCAAAACGAAGAACCTTACGAAGTCGATTGTTCCTAAAATGACAAGTAGACTCCCCAAGCAAGCTAACATCAAAGAAGATCGGTGATATTCGCCAAGGCACTCAACATGCTGGAATTCTTTCCTAATCCCGAATCTCGGCTTTGTTCAAAGAAATGTGGACTAAGAAAACTAATTTGTAGTTAGTAGATTGTTTACTTTCGTCTGATGTTTGATCTATTAAATTGTCCGCGTTCAAGTCTTTGGCGGAAGTATGCGGAAAGTAGGAAACCGATGGCATTTAATTGTGATTTACGAAGGAAAAGAGTAGAAACTAATATATTTGTACAGTGTACGTAAATTACATTAACTTTTTTACTATTTTGTTGTATGTATTTGTAGAGAAAGAGGGCACCGTAGATATCTACTAATACTTATGTATGTACTGTGAACTGTGGTTACTTTCGTCTACCGGGTATCATTGTCTTTTTGAAATGTTTAAAATGCTCTTAGTATTTTATTCAGTGCTTTGTGATTCTGTCGAATAAAGTAGGACAATACAATAGTAGTGTGTAGATAGACTACACAGGGTGTAACTACAAGTCTAAGCTCACTACACGGGTTGTAATTACAAGTCTAAGCTCACTATGCAGTGTGTAACTAAAGTCTAAGCTCACTACACATGGTGTAACTACAAGTCTAAGCTCACTACACGGGTTGTAATTTCGAGTCTAAGCTCACTATACAGTGTGTAACTAAAGTCTAAGCTCACTACACAGAGTGTAACTACAAATCTAACCATAAAGGTTGTAATTGCAACAACACAAGTGTGCACAAACCTACATTAAACATAATGGAATACTCGTGCGTTTATTAGTGAAACATTAGACATATTGTGTGCCTAACAGGGGCATAACTTCGTTGCCTGTTCACCTCAAGTTGGCGAAGTTTTGACAACGCATCTTCCCCGATATTGTTTTAAGTTTATTAAGTTTTGAACATTGCATAACGTAAGTTCACTAATGAACCGAACAGGGTGCTTCATAGTTGTGGGAATTTTAATAAAATCTTTTCGCCGGTGAATTAAATCAATAAGTTTGGATCATTAATGAAATAAGATGAACCTTGATTGATATTGTCATATATTTGACGACGCAGTTGGCGCGGATTGTAGTGCACCTGCCTACTGAGCCGGTGGTCCTGGGTTCGAATCCCGGCCGGGGCAAATATTTGTGTGATACCACAGAATAGATAATAGTACAAGTACAGAAGGCACACTACTTTGATCTTTACAAAAGCCGCTTTTTTTAGCCGAAAAAATATGATTTATGGCCCTTCTAAAGTCGTCGTCCCCAGCGCAAGCCAAACGGAACGTTAAAGCTGCGTGCCAACGGTGAAAATGAATTGGCTCGCTTGCCGCGTCGCCGAGAGCGAGGGCTGTCAACGACTAAAAATAAAAATGTATTTCCCATTTATTTCTTGCATTCAATATAGAGAGCAATATATTTATATTCTTCATACATTATATTTATTATTTCATTATTTAACTATAAAATAATCAATCTCAGAATTTGGACGAATTGAATCCACCACCAGGCCGCAAAACAGTTTAGCTTTATTTTTAAACATTTTAATACGTATAATATAATAAAATAATGCAACGAATGCGTTACCTTAACATGTAATTAAATTCTTGAGCTTCATTTTGTTTTTGCTTAGTTGTTCGATATTTATTTATTTATTCATATATAGAGGAAGGCCGAGGATTAACTATTTGGACCAGATCAAGAAAAAGGCAGACGTCGGGTCGTATCGGGAAGTCAAAGAACTGGCGTTAAGTAGAACGGACTGGAGAGAACTGCACCGACAAGAGTGAAACTCTTAAATAATAATAATAATTCATATGACGGGACGGGCGGGCGTTGACCATCAGGTGACAGGTCATTCTCCATTATCAGAGTCCAAAATAATAGTTAAGCTTCTGATTTAAACTCGTATAATCAACGTAAGGTAATATTATAACAATGCACTATAATTAATCACTTTTAATTAACACGATAGCATAACGACAATCTAATGTTACTAATCAGAACGCAGTGAAGTCGGATCAGAGTTGGCAGCACGTCCGTGCCGTTCAACGCTCAGGCCAAGAATGTCCCCACCCAGTGGCCAGCTGCCCTTTTTATGCAGGTAGACCGGTAACTGGTAAGCTGCACGTGCACGGTGTTGCCAACCTTCGCCGCCGAATACACTCAAATCAGTCTGGATTTGACGTCCTGATTTTTGATCTTCGACACGGCCATCTTGACAAGTCACACGTCCTCGTGTGATGTTCCTGAAATCAGAAAATTAAACGCAGTATCATGACTAGCTTCGGCCAATCCTGATTAAAGCAAAACTCAGAAGGGCGGGTTCCTTTACATGTGTAATAACACTGTTGAAACCAATCATAAAAAGGTAGATACTTAATCCATAAAGTTACTAATTAAATTACTTCGACAAGAATTAGTCTGTCGCTACTATCACCTACGTCGAGTGATAGTAGCTCATGCCAACTTAAGTGACGATACCCTTGCCACCTATATCGAGTGACGATAGCCTTGCCACCTATATCGAGTGACGATAGCCTTGCCACCTATATCGAGTGACGATAGCCTTGCCACCTATATCGAGTGACGATAGCCTTGCCACCTATATCGAGTGACGATACCCTTGCCACCTATATCGTGTGACGATACCCTTGCCATCTATATCGAGTGACGATACCCTTGCCACTTATATCGAGTGACGATAGCCTTGCCACCTATATCGAGTGACGATACCCTTGCCGCCTCTATCGAGCAAATTTAACGGCCGCATACATCCCCGAACCTAACGCACGCCACTCACTGCCGTGGCCGCACAGCTACGGGAAATCAAGCCCGAATTTACACTTACGTCTACGAAAGATTGAGGATGTATGCAGTCTGAGCCAATGACACCACCCATCAATCAATAACACATTACACAATACGAGATGAGTATTGTTCGACATTTCTAATCGCAACTAGTAGAAGGTCCATCCCCTTCGATATCATCAGAGCTCAATCTATCGTCTTATCACCTTCATCATCATCATTGTCATCGTCGTCGGAGCTATCAGTCAAGTCATTACTAGGCATCTTTCTTAAACGGTCGTGTGCTTATAGGTGCGTTTGGAATCTAAGGCTTTAAGTGTGCGATCGTTATCCAAAACTTCGATAACCCTGAAAGGACCTCTGTATTTGGGATCAAGTTTTGTTTGGTTACGTTCTTCATTTTGAAGTAATACAAACTCACCAACAGAAAATGGGATAAAACTAGCCTCTCAAATCGCGTTTTACATAGGCTGCGTTTTTCTCCATGTTAATTAGTGCGTTCGATCTAACCCGGTCTAAATCAATACTTTCCTCAGTGTCATCAACTAACATCGTGTCATCAACTAATGGTCGGCTAACTCTCCCTATTAACAACTCTAACGGACTTGATTTGGTTACTCGACTGAACGAGCTATTAAGCGCAAGCTGTACCTCAGGCAGAACATCTTGTCAGGACCTATCAGATGTTTCAGCGGCTGTAAGCATGTTTTTGAGAGTAGACATCACCCACTCTACCTGCCCATTGGCCCGTGAACTACCGGTTGCAATTAAATGATTATGATATTATGTTAGCTGACTCGCAATAGTCACAAAACTCCTGATTAGCAAAACAACGTCCCTGGTCTGCTATTAGTCGTTTAGGAGGGCCAAATAATGCACAACTACGTTTGATGGCCCTAATACTGTTAGCAGTGTCGATGTTGCGAGTGTGATGCAAAAGAACGTACTTTGAAAAAGCATCTATCAAGGCGAAAACATATTATTTTGCATCACTCTTTCCACTAAGCTTCCCAGTGACATCTATATGCACTGTGTGCCATGGGACCGGTACCTTTGGGATGGGATGCAGTTTATCGTCAACAACGTCACTTACAAGCTATCTCGTTATCTCGCTGTTGTTCAGCGAGAAACCAGTTTGGCGTAATGTTGGTCACATTAATCTGTCTGGGTTCTACATGGTCATAAGACTTATTGGGTTTCGGGGGTAACGGGTTTCGCGAGAAAAAGTCTGCATGTAACATACGTTTTCCTTCCCTATGTACAATCTCGAATGAAAAGCTTTGTAAAAAGGCCCACCATTGGTGTACTCTAAGAGTGAGATCGAGCTTTTTACTAGCGGATTTCAGGGAGCTGCAGTCGGTGACAACGACAAACAAACTTATGGCCATGAAGATAATGCCGAAAATGCTTCACCGCATTCACGGACTGCTCAGAGCAGATAGATGCCGACTTCTACCGGACTACGGCTACGATGAAGTGACTGGTACGGTCGACCAACCGAACTGAGAACCTCCCTATCAGTCTCACTATCTTGTTCGTCTACTGCAAATGGTACATAGCTCCCGGGCATTTCCCTCAACCTACTGTACAAGTACGCGCATGTTTGGAAGTTAAGTTTATCGCAAAGGGTCTTGCAATTTACAATACTACATGTCAAATTTTCTAATAGGCTCGCGTCAGTAAGTCTATTTACTGCACAGTATTAACAATTTTAGCTAGACTGATACATGTCATACAGTCACTAAATTATCCAACTGTTTGCCATGGAACTTATTGGAAATAAACTCTTCCATAAGCGATCACTCGGCAACCAAATCACAATAAAATGAGAACTCCTCACCAGATTGTCTCATATGGTGTGGTGACGTCACACGTCAACCCTCTTCCCTGTGGTTGAAGGCGCCCTGTTGCTCGCCTTCGCGCAGTTCTTTGCGCGATGTCTTGTACCGCGGCAGCTAAAGCAGACGACTCATGGCTTCGCTGTTAGCTGCTAAGTTCGCGTATATTTTTCTGAAACAAAAACTCCAAGCACAGTATCACAAAGCTCGGTCATTCTAACCTTAAATCCAACAAAAAAAAGGAAATTAAAATCAATCTAACAAAGTTACACTAAATTATGATACGTTAATGAGAATATCTAATCCATGGCGTAGACACAAGAAAAGATTTAAATTAAATCATTATTTGCACTGAAATAACAAGCTTTATACTTTGTATGATAATTTTTGGATTACCAAGGGATTATGAAACATTAATGATAAAAATCAAACTTCAATTTCAAATTCTTTTGTCCTAATATTTTCCTAATCCTATTAGTGTCTCCAGTTTAAATATTTTAGGCTATAGCGATCACCACAGTTAAAAGTAACATTAGGATCATTTAAACAAATCTCAAGCTCACCAGTTCTTACGGTAGTTATACGTACTAAACTATACGCCAGCTAAAGTACACAGAGTAAGAAACTATTCAAGATGTCAACAAATTCAATTCTACAGAACGATTGGAAAATCATGAACAGAGGGTAGATTATTATTACCGCAGCCGCTCCTACTACTAAGTAAGGTACTGTGTATGATTCATGCACCCTCACAGCGCAATTTTTAAATGATAAACTTTAATAATGGTAGGTAAACTGCGTAGTAGTGGTCATATTAATCAACACTAAATATCTTCTGTAGAAACATTTCGCGTTCGGTCATATTATATCACTACGAAAACAATCGTTATAAAAACGTCCAATAAACTTTCTTCCACATGATTATTAAGCTAGCACGCTATATTCAACTTTTACTTGGAGGTTACTGGTAATACTTTTTTTTGACAAATACCCACTAAACTGAATAAGTGTGACTCAAGTCTACCCTAGCATCTAGCTACAATTTCTTTTAGTGAACACTATATCGGAATCGTAGTGACAAGTTAACGACTGACCTGATGTGTTTTTAAAATGTGTCGGTGAGGCCATAGTGCCTACGTCCACGCATCGCTTGTAGTTGACTGTCGCTTCTGGGTCCACTGGTGCAACAACTGACGATGTGTCCCGCTGTTATTGAAGCAAACAATTAACTTCGATGTAGTTTGCTGCTGACTGCTGGCGTTTGTCGCCGAGGTGGTAAGTTGTAGCCCCGATGAATTATCTTTTATACGAAGTAAACAATCGAATTTTCTATGTCCGTTTCTCTCGCAATGAAAACAATTTAAACAGTGCAATCTTCATTTGTTTTCATACGGTTTTGTAGGTGTCCGTGACGGTGTTTAGCTTGAGTTTCAATAATGCAAACGCTTGTAGCTCCTTGATTTAGTGATGTCAAGTTTGTTGTATGTGGAAGGGTAGCCACTAATTTTGGTTATTTCATTTTCTTTGCTTCGTGTTCCATCTTTCCGCTCAGTGGCCCGTAGGCCATCCCACTTCTGATGACGGGACGGGCGGGCGTTGACCATCAGGTGACAGGTCATTCTCCATTATCAGAGTCCAAAATAATAGTTAAGCTTCTGATTTAAACTCGTATAATCAACGTAAGGTAATATTATAACAATGCACTATAATTAATCACTTTTAATTAACACGATAGCATAACGACAATCTAATGTTACTAATCAGAACGCAGTGAAGTCGGATCAGAGTTGGCAGCACGTCCGTGCCGTTCAACGCTCAGGCCAAGAATGTCCCCACCCAGTGGCCAGCTGCCCTTTTTATGCAGGTAGACCGGTAACTGGTAAGCTGCACGTGCACGGTGTTGCCAACCTTCGCCGCCGAATACACTCAAATCAGTCTGGATTTGACGTCCTGATTTTTGATCTTCGACACATATATATTCATCACTACACACCTAGTATAAAACAAAGTCGTTTCCTGCTGTTTGTCTGTCTGCCCATATGTATGCTTAGATCTTTAAAAATACGCACGGACGCACCGTGCGAAGCCGGGGCGGGTCGCTAGTAACAAATAAAACATGTACAAAGGCGAATTTATCCCTGTTAGGGATCTCTTCCAATTCATTTCTTTTAACTCATTATTTATATATTTTATATACTTACCTATCAAACTATCACTCAATCGTTTATTCATTCATTACTAGTAATTTTACAAACTTGATATCAAATATTATTATAAAAACCTCTATGATTGTTGATTTAGTAGTAGACATACTTATTTTACTAGAATTTAAATTAACAAATATCAGCAAATAATCTACAATTAACAATTAAAATTGTTCTGAGTAACCAGTGTTAAATATGAAAGTAGATACACCTGCAATATGTTTTTTATTATTATTCAGTAACTACTTATTATATATTATGTTCATTTTCTTACCTTTCGGCATCCTTCGGACGTGTTGGGAGAACTAAAAACGCGTGATTCCAATTTCGATCATTGTTCCTACAACCCGCTGCCATACAATATCTTTTCGCTGTCTTTTTACTTCTTTAAACACTTTATATGGTATCAACAGATGAATGCGGAACGTTCACTTGCGACGTAAATCGAGACGCGCCCGAAAATCTTGTAGGTACGTGCGTTCCGAGACAGAGCGTGTCTGCCACTGAATAGTCCGCATGCATGCGGCGACCGGCATGTACTTGTAGCGGGAAACGTTAATCGCGGAGTACGCCCCGCCTGGTGATACCTACTCACCTGGAGAAGCCTACGTTGCAGATTAGAACTTGTAAATTTTCCTTTCGTGGTTCCAAAATAAATATTTTAGTTTTTTTGAGCAATGACGATTGAAAACGCGGTTAGCGCGATAGTAGTGCAGCTGCCTACTGAGGGTCTTGGGTTCGAATCCCGGCAAGGACAAATATTTTGTGTGATGAACTCGAATACCTATTTATTCCCGGGTCATAGATGTTTCAACTTTGTATGTATTGGAATAAATGTTTATCTTTATAAATACCTATGTATGAATATCGTCGTTTAGTGCTCATACGAGTTACACAAGCCAATAACTATAGAGCTTACTTTGAGACTAGGTCGATTTGTGTGAGATTGTCCTATTTTTTTTTTCTAATGACCGCTATAAACATTTTTGGCCAATTGAGATTATGGCCATCAACATTTTATCATTTAAACGTAAAGTGGTACGCGTCCCTAAAATTGACGTATAATGGCAACATGTCTCTCGGAAACGCCATAGAAAATTATGTTTTGCCATAAGACATTTTAATTATTAAATTGTTTCACAATGTTTTTTTTTTATGCCTGTTATTTTAAATCATTTCATAAATTTTAATGGAAACGAGTACATCGCCAAGCCTGCCCGTCTAGAACAACTATGCTACGCGACTCTTCTCGCGCGACATAGCGCTACCCGTCACCCTCTCACAGTACACTGAAGAAAGAGACAGGCAATTAGCTCACGCGAGAAATAGTCACTTGTGTCAGTTGTGCTAGAGGTGCAGTAGTCCTTATCTTAGCGAATAACACTTATTTCGTATGCTTATCATTTGGTATAACACTTATTTCCTATAACAACATTTGGTATAACAACATTTGGTATAATTTCATATGGTATAATTTCATATGGTATAACAACATTTGGTATAACAACATTTGGTATAACAACATTTGGTATAACAACATTTGGTATAACAACATTTGGTATAACAACATTTGGTATAACAACATTTGGCATAACAACATTTGGTATAATTTCGCTCGTCGTCGTACCTAACCATGACTCTATTGCAATTTAACTTTCATGTTTGAGCAGTTTGAGCGGGTTATATCAAATGAAATACCCGAAATACCCAAAATAAATATGAGGTGATATATGGTGGTGTGCGAATTGCGTTTTATTTACCTAACTCAAAGTTTTCTTTCGTTTTGTGTAGTGCTCGTACCTAACCAATTTTTTTTTTTTTTTTTTGCCACTTTTTTCCTTTTTTTTCCTCTTTTTTCCTTTTTTTTCTATCCTAACCTAACCTAACCCACGTTTCTCTTGAACTTTCGGTTTAAGTTTTTTTTTAATGCGGGGGGCTTTGCCCCCCGTGCCCTCCTGTGGGTGCTCCGCCCCCCGCCCCCCTATTTCTCTATACCCTATACGTTATGCCAGTTGAACGCCATCGATACGCACCCATTATTATTATTAAATAAGTACATCATCATATTATGTAAGAGGCTCTTGTAAGTGGAGTCATTTCCAGCTCATTCTATACTCCGCTTTTTCTTTTACTTCTTTGTATGATGAAGCATTTATTTTTTCTTTTATTTGCTTCACATATATCCGTCTTAAATAAATAAATATCGGACAACCTCACACAAATCAACCTAGTCCGGCAGTAAGCTCTAGTAGGCTTGTGTTATGGACACTAGATGACGACAAACATACGCACAAATATTCGAGTTCATCACACAAATATTTGGCCCTTGCCGGGATACGAACCCGGGAGCGTCGGCTCAGTAGGCAGTTGCTTAACCACTGCGCCAACCGCGTCGTCTTGGATTTCCTCTTTTCCTTTTCCCTTCTACTTTTCCTAAAATAAATACCTATGTAAACATAATTACCAGGTACTAAAGGATGAAACTGTCAAGAGTAGGTACGATATACTGCATCTGTTCCGAAAAGCCTCCAGGGCGATGCGCGTTCGCGAAAATTCTGTTTCTTAGATATACTTGTGAGTGGCAGGTTTACTACCACGGAAAGTCTGCTTTAGTTAACACGTCACGTCATCGTTGTAACGAGGTATGACGGAGTTTATGAATTGTTTTAAATTGTTTGTTTTGCTAAACTTAAATTATATCATGATGCTTTCAATGAAAACGAACAAAATATATATCACTCTCAGTCTGATAATTTTCCTTTTTTCTTGAATCGTCATCATCGTCGTATCAGACGAGAGAAGTGAATGCATGAATTTTTCAAAAATCTTTTTATAGGTACAAAAAGATGTTTTTTTTTTCTCACCAAACTGAGGTTTTTTTTTGAATCGGCAGCACCCCTACCAAGTCGTCAAAATTATCACATGAGTTTGGTTTCCGTGTCAGGTACGTAACCAAGCGGGAAACATTTTTATATTTTGTTTCAGCTACAGAAAAAAAACAAGATTTTTGATAAACTTCAACCATTCCAATGAAAATGAACCAACGTTGTCTGATAATAGACCCCCAAGAGTGTTGATGCCAATTCGGCTCGTGACTTGCGAATCCAGTGAGCTCTCGCGCTCGGCGGCGCGCGAAACGGGCGCCACTTGTCGCTGTCATACACATCCAGGTGTAAATATTTGTCACGCTTGTATTAACTACGATTTAAGGGCGAAAATCGCATCATATTTTAATGATAACATTTTGAATGTTGCAATTGTAGGGGGCAATTAAAAAATTATCCTGCCTAGAGGTGCAGGATATTTTTTTGATTATACGCGACATAACTTTTATACGCGACTATTTCTTGCGCGAGATAATTACCCGTCTCTTTCTATGCAGTAATTTGAGAGAGTGATGGGGCGCTATGTCGCTCGACAAGAGTTTCGAGCATAGTTGTGCTAGACGGGCTACAAAGAATCTGCTCCTATTTTGTAGTTGGTTTAAAAGGAACCCCTTTTAGCATATTGTCACGACAAACCTTATAGTAAGTTTTTAGTGTATCATCTCCATATAAATATAATTATTCAAAAATTAATTTAACCACTAATAACCAAAATACGCATTCAATCAAACTAGAGTCCCGAGACCCAAGTCGATACCTATTTGCATGACTAACCGCCCCTTAAACTCCGGACAGAGTACACCCTGGTCAACAATGGGACGTTTAGCAATTCGCTCTCATAATGAAGTTAATCGGAGATTGTGGCCGGCGCCGGCCCCTATGAATCGTGTCCTGAAACGTCGCTTTTAGTGAACATTGGCCTTGGAGGTTAATTGGCACTATTTGTTTTCAGTGTATTGGCGACGGGATAGGTTTCTCGTCAATGATATTGAGCTCAATTCAAGAAATTGTAGTCATATTTAGTGTACTGTATATAGTTTGCCCCCAATGTGTATCTAGAACTTGTTTCACATTTAATTTTTATGTAATATGTTTATTTACTTTATTCTAGCGAAAAGGCTACAACTGTTTACCCAACTGTCCTAACGAAAAAAAATGTATGAAGACTAATGAGGAAACCGTAATAATCAAGAACATTACGAATCAAGAATTTCGAGATCTTAATCGCAAAACAGGAACTCCACTCAATATGTCATAAGTCTAAAATTAAGTTCACAATAACCAGAATCAAAGCATTTCAAACTAAAGCCCCAAGCCCCAAGTCGATACCTATTTGCATGACTAACCGCCCCTTTAACCCCGGCCAGAGTACACCCTGGTCAACAATGGGACGTTTAGCAATTCGCTCTCATAATGAAGTTAAGCGGAGATTGTGGCCGGCGCCGGCCCCTATGAATCGTGGCCCAAACGTCGCTTTTAGTGAACATTGGCCGTGGAGGTTAATTGGCACTATTTGCCTTCAATGTATTGGCGACGGTGTAGGTTATTCGCCAATAATTTTGAGCTCTATGCAAGAAATGGAATGCTTGTTTAGTGTGCAGTGTAAAATTTGCATCTAATATGTAATGAGTTACGGGTTGCTTAATTAAAAAAAGTTGTAATACAAAAAAAACCTGTTACGTAACACCGATGTAATATTCTATTATTTTCACATAAACAGGTAAAATGTAAAAAAAAAATACTTACTTTAATTTTGAACTCAAAACTATTTTTAATTAAAGACAAGGCAAAGAGGTGACACCGATTGATACATTCTATGATAATCACACTGATATTTTATTAGTAACGAGTCGTTAAGTTAATTTTACTCATCAGCCAAATACCGTATTCTATCTTACTAAATGAAATTACTTCCGTATCCCTCTACCATTGCCTTTAAAACAAAACACATCCAATAGGAAGGGAATGAAATTCACTGAATGGTGAGTAATTTTTTTTTTTCGTTCACAGGTGAGTGAATCTTCACTACTTGAGTGCGGCAACGGGCGCTACATTGCGTCCGAAACGGTAAGTCCACAGAATTTTATTATATTACTATACTGTTCTGGGGTGACTTTACGAGAAAAGGGGCTACTTTTATACTTTTTTACTAAATATAGTTAAATAATTAATAAATTGGCAGAGTGCTGCCACAGACTGATGCGTATACGAAGAAACGTAACAACAGTTTTTTTTTTCAATGTCGCCGCTGCATTTGAAAGTCACCCCAGATTATGGTATTTCTTGACAGCAACTTGTGTTCTTAAATTTGAAATTATGAAATATTTGTGAAAAAAAGCAAAAGTCGAACGCAATGTGCTTAGTTGATTTCATGTAGAAATAATTTATACGTTCCATAAAAACTCATCTATGGTAATATTTGGGATCAAGTAGGTGAGACTAAATACATTGACAGTGTTCTAAGAGCCAGCTATTACTGTGAAAGTTCGACATTCCTATTGAGCGCTGAAACAATATAGGTACCAATATATGTATGAATAAATAACTAAGTGGCCATTTCGACCGTTTCAAAATTTCCGAATCACATATTTCGAAGAACTATTTTTTGTTTCTATACTTAAACATCAGTCTACACCCATATTGACAGACAGATTTGAAATGATTGAAATGAGTAGACAATTTTCATGATAACTACTAATTTAATTGTTCTCCTAATTCACATAACTATAGGTATATTCTTATTTTGAAGCATAGTAGTTTACAGATGGAAGGTTTCATGGATCTTGATTTGTATTTTTAGCTCATTCATTTTATATACTGATCCTAACTGTAATTTGACTTTTTAATTCTAAGAAATATTTTACAGAATACACTCCATTATTTGCTTAATACTAATTCAGCGTATTTTATCGGGTCTTTTCCTCCTTTTCTTCCTTTGAGTTAAACTCCAACCACAGTCAAATTATATTCAAAGGCAGAACTCACTGCCCTTTTTTATAAGTAAAAACTTTCATTCATATCACAAGGAAAAGTCATACCTCGCGAGTTTGTTTCGAAAGGGCTGTAATTTGTAGTTTTTACGTTATCGTATTAAACTCGCATCTCCACCATTTTGAAAAAAAAAACTAAAAATTTAATGGACCTAAAAATCTATATATACTTAACGAACCTACTCACAAAATTTAATGAGAATCGGTTGAGAAATGCGACCATCCAGAGCATCCGGACATCCGGAATTCGGACATACGAAATATTTTTTTTTCTTCTTCTTAGTATTATATGCGTCCACTGCTGGACATATGCCTCTTGCATGGATTTCCAAACTGATCTTGATGCGACGATCCTACTCCAGGTCGGCCCTGCCGTCTTTTTAATGTCGTAGCGCTCACTGACTATCTCTCATCGTCTAATAATTTGAGAAATATTTTTTAGCCAAGCTAAAACGGAGACCCTTTGCTTGCCAGGTTAATTAACCTTGCCATATAAACATGTAGATGTGACTACGTAACTGACTGCACAGAAATAAAAACCCCCGGAGCTAATCAACGTTACTTTTCCGCCGAGAACTTACAAGGTACTAAACTCGGTCTCCTCAAACTTCACTGTTTATAGCCTACGTAAGTTCCAACATAAACAAAGTTTTTTGCTTCAATCCGACTTTTCAATGCTTATCTTAGCGGAACAAGAAATTCTTGTGCACTTTGCATACTTATTTATGTTAGTTTTATCACTAGTTATTTAAATTTCCAATGACATATTTCATATTTCTTATTTTCTTCACCAGTCTGATAGTTGTTTTGAATCATTTTATATCGGTACATACATGGATTAGGATTCGAAATGCATGTACATAAAACTTTTTTCTGTGTTCATGTACGGATTTAAGTGGCGAATGATACAAAGTGTGGCGTTAGAAAGTCTTCACGCCATTCATCCATGACCGAAGCATTTTCCAATTTTATGGGAGCTAGAGATGGGACGACTAGGGATTTCGCCGACTAGCCGACTTGTCGGTTTTCGGACTGCTGACTATAAATATAGCAGATTATTTGACGTTCCCGATTTGTCGGCCCATCTTTAGGAACCGCTATTGGCCCGAAGTCCAAATCCATCGACCCCACCGTCTTGACTCGCATATATTCACAGCTCCGACTAATCACTCATTTAAGCCTTTACTAAAGATTTATACGTTGTATAAGCGTCCAGAGCTGGCAGGAATGCAAACCTTAGTAAGCGGTTTTCCGTGCAATGTATGGCGATTAGCGTTTTCTACTTGTGCGGCAGCCGATATTGGTCTGCGGTTCGAATCCATCGCCCCGCCGTCCACTTGACTCGCATCTGTTCACAGCTCAGACTAATTACAACCCAGTTTTTACCCCGACGTACTGGCGTTAAACTCTTAAACCGAGCAAGAATCCCAACCCTATTTCTATCAAGGTAAAGCGTTAAATCCAATAACCATTCGAACTGACCGTAACGCCCCGCCAAATGAAAACTTGTAACGTTCTCTGAAGGCCTATTTTCATTTTTCGAGTAAACTAAACAGTAATTAATTTGGAACCGTTGAATTATTTGGAACTTTATGATTAATGTCATTTGACACGGATTTCCGGAGCGGCTTGTAGATACAAGGTTTTGATACTCAGTTACTTATTTTGTACCATGATTCGTGGATCAAGTACTTTAGTCAGAAAATTATCAGTGAGCCAAAATAATTTGGTCTATCACATTTTTTATTCGCATTTTTATACGATAGTCAAGTATTTCGATAACATTTTATCAAGCTTTGATTAGAATCAACAGGGAGTAGGTCCAAGTTTTTTGTTAATATCTTTCAGTGGCAACAATTTTATATGTCAAAGAAGTTACGTTGTAACACTTGTAACTATCATTACATTTCCATATATTTCTTATTACTTTACAGGTTAAAAATTTGCTATCCTCTAATTAATTATACCTATCCAAAAAAAACTATAGGTACCAGTACTCAAAAGTTGGCTCCACTGTATATCGTTCCTTTGATTTCGTACACGCATTTATTTCCGTGATTAAACTATTCGCCTAGCGAATAAATTTAAATAAAAAATGGATCAATTAACTTTTATTGGATCGCCCAGTAAATCCATATACTATTAAACGATGCATCGAATAACGGCTGAATAATTGAATTGCAATCAAATACCTAGTACGGTATTCCAAAAACCGATGCACCTTTGACTACGATTGAAGTGCACTTGGAAATATGAGTCGAAAGAATTTCATTTAAAAATAGTTGAGCAGTAGCGGATCGCGCATTTGTTCGATGCCATGTTTACCAATTAGCAGAGCGGCGTGCCCGAAGGAGCAGCCCACATTCCCATTTGTTCCTAATTGATATTAGATTCCACAATCCTTTCTGGAATAACAAATGAAACTTTCCTAACAAACGTGACTGGCCTTTCTTTCCAGGTCTTGCGCTAAATATTTCAACTGTCGAG
Organism: Apotomis betuletana; assembly: GCA_932273695.1. Lineage (NCBI taxonomy): Eukaryota > Metazoa > Arthropoda > Insecta > Lepidoptera > Tortricidae > Apotomis > Apotomis betuletana. Next base: position 3,984,206 of record OW026302.1, on the reverse strand, counting down.
CGAAATTTAGCATAACGTTAATACTTGATCGAACTCTGCACCCTCCGGCTACGTGAGCAAACATCATATGATTATAAGGAATCGATACGTTTAAATTAAAACAACGACAGTTGATAACAAATGGTGTTTATTCGCACAATGAATACAACTTGTGAGTAGGCCTAGACTTCATTAAATAGTATTAATATTGATTATACCCAATCAATACGAGAGCGATACTGACCTGTACTTAATTCAGTAGGCTTGAACTTATAATTAGCCCTTAAATAACCAACAAATCCAACAATGCCTCCACGGCGAGCAACCGACCGACCACGGACAATGTCCGTTAGCGAATGTCTCTTATTCCCAGCCACGTGACCGGTCGCCATTGCTCGGAGTGGAAGGGGGCGATCACGTGACTATCACGTGATCGTTCATTGCAACTACTTTTAAATTAGAAATTATCCTTACAGCTCGGCCATCCTGCTAGAGCAAGTCTCTTCGCTCTATAACTACATCATAGTAATATAAATAAAATTGTAAGTATATTGCGAAAACCTAGGTTAACCTTATAATTTCTAAAATCAAAGATTCATGTCTTAATTTAAAATGTACAAATACAAATACTCTTTATTGCACACCAACATCAAGGAATATACAACACAACATGAGATACATTCAAATAACAGGCAGAGGTAAACAACAGGCGGTCTTATCGCTTAAATAGCGATCTCTTCCAGACAACATTTAGGTATGTATTATGGTTAACCCTTCCAGCATCTATTAAGTATCAAATTTGTCAAGAAAGATGATAGATATGAAATGTTCATATAAAAAATCAGGTAAACACCTATGTTCGGTAATCATTTGTGACATTAAGTTTCTGAGGGGGGGGAAAGTAGTGTCACCGTCACCAGCAATTTCGCGGGAACATTACGTTTCATCATTAATAAAATCGAATAATATGTAGGTAGACTGGAATCAGCGGCCAGGACGCCATAGTGGCGGAAGTCGAATAAGAGACTAAATATTTTCAATGCTATTAAATTATATAAATATTTTGAGAATATTGTATTATGGTAAATCATTATAATTTTACAAAAAGCATTACAGTATTTTGTTCTATTTTATGTTATATTTTTTTTAATTATCTTTTCTTTTAGGTGTCGTAATAATTGCTTAGTTAATTACACATACATAGATATAGATATATTAGATATGCCAATGCACCAAATGCTGATTTCCGTTTGGTCTCATGGTTGACCGGTAAAGAATGCGCCACGGCATTAAGTCCACCATTTGTGCCTACCATTTTATACTGTACAGTAAAGTGTAATTAAATATACTTAGATAAAATATCGTCATTTACTAATAACATCGTATGGTCAAAAGATTTCAATTTTTATTTTGTTTTATTGGGACACTTACAAATGAAACTAACTAGTTGGGCGTGTCTATAAATAATTTTGCAAATTAATTAAAATATGTGAATTATATTTTAAATTTTCAAATATAGATATACAGCAGCATCAGCATTCAATTGCAGCAAGAAAACCTATATACATATAAATAAATTCCTAAAGCTAAGGAAATTATAATGGCTACACAGTAGTAATTTAATTATTGTTAACACCATAGACCATAAGAGTTAGCCAGCACTCTCATCACTACTATGCTTATTATTCGTCGAAATCACTACTAAGCTTATTATCACCTCAATATTATCTCATAAATATTATAAAGGAGAAAGTTTGTGAGCGTGTTTATGTGTATGTCTGTTACTTCCCCACGCTCAAACGGCTGGGCCCATTTTAATAAGGTTTTAATCCACTGAATCGTTCACAGATTTATCCACTGAATCTTTCTTGATTTGTTGCAAGGACAGTTTGTTAGATTTTACTTTCTCGAAACTAACTGATGTGGAATCCTTATAATAGTTGAGTATTTTCGGCAACACTAAAAACATGAGTTCAAACCGAATGGGATATTTTAGAACATGATTGTGTGTTCATGCCTAGAACTGACACACTCGAGGCGCCCTACTTAATACGCCTCGTATCAGGAAACTTAAATATTTATCTAATAAATCGAATTATCTAATGACGGTGCGTTGACTACCGACATGGCATAAAAGTCTCCTTTGATTTTGTTATGTATACTTATTTATGTTATTATGTGATTTTATTGATTATGGAATTTGATTATTGTATTTTAATTTCATTTTGGTATTTTATTTAAATTCTAGACTATCTAGTTTGTAATCTATCATTTTTTTTTGCATGGTTTTTCCTTCTGGCAATAAAACGAATTAAATTTAAAAGCGTCCTACCCTCTATCAACATGTTAAAGTAGGTACCTACCAACATGAATTTAATTTTTTGACAACTTTACTCGATAACATTTGACTCCCTTTGTAGCTGATACTTTCTGATATATTTACCATTTACATTATTACAAGCGAAAGGACAGAATGTTGGAAGGTGATCTAGCTTGCCACACGACACGTAGTACAATTATTAGAGTATTTTTGCACTGGAAGCGTTTGTGCCCGTCCTCATTGCAATTTAGATATCTAAGAACCTCTTCAGGTTCGCGAAAGTAGGCGGCTTGAGCACCTACTCGTACAACACGATCTTCTATACCGTTTGACAACTGATATTATAACAACTGATATTATTTACCTAACTTAAAACTGATATGTAAATCTAATATAAGTACTTTTGTTTCTAGTTATAAGATAATTGCAATGCCCTGTCAGGGCGTTTAACTGCCATATATGTTAACACCCTACTGCACCTACTCATGACAGCAATAAGCGAATATGAATAATATGAATGTGAATAAATAATCCACCCATTTATAACCTGTTATGCTACACCTGTTCAATAAATTGATTTCAGCGTATTAGTAGTGCTCAAGGGAATCACTATATCGATCTTTTTCTTCTGACCAGAACAAAAGCTCTGCGTAATCGTCACGGCAAGGGAATGACTCTATAAGTTGTATCTTCCACACTGACCATGAAATATAGGACCGTGCCGAGACCCCGATACCAAGACTTGGCAAGCTCTGTAAGTTTGGGAAGTGCCTTCTCTCTTTCAGTCCATCCAAAATTTCAGTACACTCCTTTACTTTGGTGGGCCACGTCAAAATCGTGATCTTCCGACATTAAATTCAGGAAAAACATTATTTAATGATATTATCTGGCTAATGAATTAATACTCAAAGTTACGACGGACACTTTAAAAATAATCTGTGGCTAGTCACACGGTGTGTAGTAGGAAATATAGTTTTGGTACTAAAAAAAATGATTTTTATTTCCTATTCAAACGTAAGGCACCCAAATAAATAAGTTAAATATATGTTGTCATGCACTCATAGTCAGCTCACATAATTTTTACCACTATGTACAGTACCGTAAGCAACAAACACATATGTTTACACTTTCTAACCATAAACAAGGCGAAAGATGAAATGTAATGTAAATAAAACCCAGCTCGATAATACCGTAATAATAATCCGTCACAAAAAGATTTACATAATTACTAGGCCAAATTTCAGCTCAATCGGAAACCGCGAAGTGGGTCAAGTTTAACTTAGTATATTCGCGTTTCTTGTTTGCTTGCTTACAGACAAGGTCGACACCGGAATAGGTAAAACCACGAGAAACTAACTATAAGCTACAATCAATCATTTTGACTAAGATGAATATTTACACCTTTTAATTTTACTAACCATGACCTATTCGCTATAGTCAAAATCGGCCTCTAAATATTCCGCTACAATGTTTTTTTTGTCTAATATCAAATTGCTCCACAAATTTCTTTTTCTAAATATTGGTTTTTAGTAAGTTTTTGCGTTCAAATGGTTTGATTTTATTTATATTCTACAGAACTTTTGGTTTGTCCGTTTCCTTACACACTTGCCCTGTTTATGAGTTTCACGGAAATTAATAAACTTACGAACCTAATCAAGGTTATAGGTAAAAGATAGAACTAGTAAATAAAGTATCAAAATATTTACAAATAGCCCAACAACTAAATTGTTTTCTACTTGTTAACATTCAATGTCTTCGCTATACGACGCTTCACATTGGCTTCGCACATTGTCGCAATTATTTACGAGCTTAAATAATAGTTTGCGGACCTCACTTGGTATGGTTATTGTTAATATGAGTCATTTATTTAAAATAAACATTTGGTGATACCACAAAGAAATATCTGTCAACATTATTTGACTAGCCAGACTCTAGTTTAGAAGTTGAGCGGCGCTTGGAGAACGAGAGTACAACTTTTGAAAATTTGAATTTAGAAGCTTGTCATCATCGGAACTACTACTATAAATATAAAGCCTCTCCGTCTCCATGCGCTCATACCGTCTTGGGCTCACATTCACATCGCGGAGTTCATACGATGAACTCCGCGACCTCGGCAACCGTCTTTCCCGTCGATCGACTACATCATGCAATCTGTGCTGATCACGAGGTGTGTGCTTCGACGGCCTACGAGCGTGAAACTCTCTCACGATATACTGCGCGATCATAACTGCCTCCATCATGTAAGTGTTTGCGGCTTTGCCTACCTTCAGGCTCCCTTCCGCTCCCTCACTTAGCATGACTTCCGCGGCGAATGTCGATGAACTGCCTCCATCATGTAAGTGTTTGCGGCTTTGCCTACCTTCAGGCTCCCTTCCGCTCCCTCACTTAGCATGACTTCCGCGGCGAATGTCGATGAATCTCGAATTCATCGTATCTCCTCTCTCGCGCTCCTCTCTGGGCTCAGTATCAGTGCCCTCCTTATTTCTCAGCCTCCATCACTGAAACTTGCACTTAAACAGTGATTACACTGATAATTTATTTATCAGCATGCATACATCGGTGCTTCGATCATAAAAATGAAACAAATTTATCGTATAGGGAACAAAGCCAGGAAAGGGTCCAGCTGTTAAACTCCTTAGTTACTAGTCCGTCATTTCGAGGAGTCCTACCAGATTATCTTGTATTGTACATTATTACAAACGTGAAAGTTTATGATCATATAGTTATATATACCTTCAACTTTAAAAGGCAATAGACCATCATAAAACTAATTCAGTAACCAGACATCAGAACAGACACAGTGTTATGGTTACAAATCATAGGGTACTCATTCAAAGGAGGGACAAATAGGAGCCGAGGGTTTCTACGGGCGCACCTCATCCCCTCTACGCGAACGAAACCGCGAAGAAAAGCTAGTTAAATTTCTTATTCACCAAGTGCCAAAAACTTACTTCCAGTTTCTCGAATTAACCCATAATCATTTCTAATATATCTTTGGGGTAAGTTCTCAGAACCTACTCGTATATTATGGTAGGATTCCAGAAAACCTCGATGATGGTCGTGAGCTTGAGATTTTAAGACCGATCTCGAGAATGTGTTGGTATGTAACTCGCAAAATAGTCTGATTGCTATCACATTGTTGGTCGCCTTGAGCGGCATAGTAATAACAAGCCGCTACGTAATAAAACCCTACAACTTACGAGTGCAGCGGTCAGCGCATTGATAAGCAACTGGAATATTTTATCTAGGCACCCACTTTGTTGTTTATATTTTATTTATTTATTCATAATTACCTTATGTTGTATTATTTGCGATTCGTACACTTTGAACTTAGTTAAGTATTTAGTTAAACGATGTGCATGTATTTCTCTAGTTAAGTGAATTGTATTCTTTTGGAGAAATAAATTCTTAAACCACAACCATGTATGTATCTTTGTAGTATTTTAATTCCATTCTCACGAAAATTATCATCTTCACGTTTCAAAGTACAGTCTTAGTAAAAGAACAGAATAGAGTAGACCCTAGTATGGTATGGTACATTCAAAGTCAAAGTAGTTTATTCTTCAATTTAGGCATAATTACAATGCACTTATGAATGTCGGCTGTTTTGCAAAACAGTAAGTATATTTTATACATAAAATTACATTATTTTTTCAGTTGGAGGGCTACGTATATTTTGTGTGTGCAAGAAACAAAGCCCAGAAACATTAATAAAAGAGAAATAGTTCTCGCATAAGCAATGTTCAGGTATTTAGTTACCTATACTAGAACTCGTAATATCACAGATACACAATCTGAACCACCAAAACATAATTAAGATAACTATCTAAAACCCAACAAAAGAATATGGTCGAACACTATAACTTTACGGACATTCACCATTGCATTTTTAAGTGAAAGTTTGTATTTCTAATTGAATGTACATATATTATATCCCTTTAGTTGGTAATTAAAATGCCATAGTATTAGTAGCCCTTGAATTATTTCACAACACAAATTTAAGAGGATATTTGATATTATGCATTAATATATGTAGACACTTTATCATAACAGCAATATTATAAGTAGAACCTAAAAACAATCAAAGTATACAAAGACGAACCCGTCATTATTTATAAGGGATTTCTTTTAGTTAAGCTCCGAGTAAATGGGAGTGAAAGGTATACGAATATATTGAACGCTTAATTATGCATACCCTTAAGGTAGTCGTTTAATTATATAAACAAGTGTATTTACTTTTTTTTTGCAAATTTATCTCAAACGTTAAATCAAAAATTCCACAAAATAATTAAAAACATTTAGCACTTTCGCGTCGTTTAGGGATGAAATTAATACTTATTCTTAATACTCGTTAGTCGTATTCATTGTGTGAAGGCCGATAATTCGAAATTTGCGGGCGGGATAAGCAAGTGATTATAGGAATACTCGCCTATCCCAACTTCTGATATATAAGGAATCGATACGTTTAAATTAAAACAACGACAGTTGATAACAAATGGTGTTTATTCGCACAATGAATACAACTTGTGAGTAGGCCTAGACTTCATTAAATAGTATTAATATTGATTATACCCAATCAATACGAGAGCGATACTGACCTGTACTTAATTCAGTAGGCTTGAACTTATAATTAGCCCTTAAATAACCAACAAATCCAACAATGCCTCCACGGCGAGCAACCGACCGACCACGGACAATGTCCGTTAGCGAATGTCTCTTATTCCCAGCCACGTGACCGGTCGCCATTGCTCGGAGTGGAAGGGGGCGATCACGTGACTATCACGTGATCGTTCATTGCAACTACTTTTAAATTAGAAATTATCCTTACATGATATAGCCGTAGTAACTTTGTTATATCTGATTCCGTGAACTTTGTATTTAGGGGCTATAAAGAGACTGTATGTATAGTCAGCATGCAGGCAGAAACAGTCTCAATTGCGGAGTGGTGCTCGTAAGATCGCCTCACCTCGTGCATGCGATGCGGCCCCGACGAGTTTTTGAATTTTTAAATTACTCATTGTACGATGGAATGTAACCGAAATCTTCCCGTCCTATACGCCTTATTGACGCAGTCGAATGTGCACCCAGATTCTTAGTCCTATGTTGCAAAATACAACGGTGGGATCGTCGACATCGACCGTTTTTGTTTGTCGGTACCGCAATGTGCTGCGAGCCCCGACTCTTTCGTAGTGATGCTAACGAATGTCATCCTAATATTTTCATGGATAAAGTCGGGATACGATTGACGCTCGATTGAATACTTGACATCTCGCTTTCAAACTATACAGATAAACCTAGCTTACCGTCGCATAATCCGGCCCAACTTAATGGTAGCGCGATTCAGCTCAAAAGGCATATTTTTATCAAGAAAGTTCATTATAATATTTACATGGTTGGAAAAAAGACGTTATTTTACTGAAATGTTCAGGAGCAGAAAACATGAATTTTCTGTATCATGATGTCTATCGGAAACGAAACGAAACTTTGTTGAACATGATTGAAAATAGGAGAGAGAAGATGTTAGGTCATGTCATACGTCACGATAACTACATCAAGGTGATAATAGAACGAAAAGTAGAAGAAAAATGGAAAAGAGGAAGACCAAGACGGACTGACGGATATATGGATCAAATATAAAGGAAAAAAATTGGGCAAGTGCGAGTCCGCCTCGCGAGTGAAGGGTTCCGTACCATAATCTATAACAAGTTTGTTGTATGGGAGCCCCCCTTAAATATTTATTTTATTTTATTTTTGGTATTTGTTGTTAAAGTGGCAATAGAAATACGCCATCTGTGAAAATTTCAACTATCTAGCTATCACCGTTCTTGAGATACAGGCTGGTGACAGACGGACGGACGTACGGACCGACAGCGAAGTCTCAGTAATAAAATAAGATCCCGTTTTTACCCTTGGGGTACGGAACCCTAAAAATAAAAAATAAAAATAACAAATTCGTGTAAATTGACTATGTGTAATTTATAATGTATCCCTATATGTGTGAAATAAATATAATCTAATCTAATCTAATAAATGCTTAATCATACAAAGAAGTAAAAGAAAAGCCGAGTGTAAGATGAGCTGGAAATTTCTCCACCGATAGGAGCCTAGCTCTTAAATATATGATTATGATGATGTCTATCAGAACACAAAATAACGATGCATAATGTAACGTATTGTTTCATTAAGTTGGTATAAGTAGTATGTTGGTATTGCGCTTTCTCGGAGTAACCACGGATGAGTTAATACGAGACTGCAAAGCGAACATTCATCGTGCTCGTTCCAGCTATATTGACGTGAGCTAATTTAGAAATCGGCGATTAGTTACTTCTTAATAATGACACTTTTACAGTCTCACGTATGTTTTTAACAGCAGATTTGATAGTAGAAATTTTACTCGGGTTTTTTTATCACATTTACAATAAGAATAGATGAAGATTTTATAGATCATGAAGCTGATGTTAAATCTGGCTGAAGGACTACATTTTCAGTTTAGGAATTTTCGTAACTGATTTGACGTGAAGCCAACAATTTGTAGAATTAACTTATGTATGACATAGTCCTCGAATAAGATTGGATTTTTCAACATGCCACGTTGAGCAAAGTCGCGAACACAAGTATGTTGAACATTTTAATGAAGTATTTTTGATCTTGATAGCGAATACATGATGTATATTAGTGTTTATTTATTTATTTATTTATTTAATCTTTATTGCACAAAAGAAAACTTATCGTACAAAAGGCGCACTTAATGCCATGAGGCATTCTCTACCAGTCAACCTTCGGGCAAAGTTTATGTAAGTATATGATATTGTGTAAGTTTATATATATATATATATATATATATATATATATATATATATGTATTAGAGTTGTATTAATATTTTCTTGGTCTTACTTTTAAATTGTAAACGGAATAAAACTGTTTCTGTTAAATCCAATAGTTGTGATACAGAATGCCTCATGTCATTAAGTTCGCTAATTTATACACTTTTTGTGCACTAAAGTATAAATAAATAAATATTGACCGTACTTTGCTAGCTAGTAATAATCTGAATAATAGTTACATTAAATCGATAAATAACATTATCTATATCGTAAAAACCTTCATTCTTCGCGACGAAAGCAACTGGCCGCGCATTGTCTTCTCTATAAATGATTGCCGAAGTCACGGCCAGACCCGTTCCACTCTAGCGGCGTACCGCGTCGTAGAATGTTATTACCTCAGTACCCGGGAATCGCAGGCGCAACCACGTGTGAGCGAGAAGGGGGACGAAGAAATTCCAAAGAGTGAAGGAGAGATCCTTCGTGGGACGAGGCATGGGGTCAGCGAAAGTGCATTGCCACGGCGCTCGCTGCGCCCGATGGGAAAAGTAGTTCTTGCGTACCTATATGCACTAACATTTATATTTAGGACTAACTTACTTGATGGGAATTAGCGCGGGCCCCACGGGGCTAGTGAGCAACACTGAATATCATCATTTTACTGAAGTTGAAATACGACTACGTTATTCAATTCTCAGGCGAAATGTCGAAAATTATTTTGTGTTTTGAGCGCTCGATACATTTATCTGATGAAAAATCAAAACTGTTTCCGATGTGGTAAACGAGAAACCCCGATACATTTGAGCGTATCCAATAGTAGTTATAAAAACGGTTTAAACTCATATGTAACAATCATAATGAAGAGCTCCATATGAGTTCGAAACATGTCGGGCCGTTACTGACAATTTTTTACGTGAGTATAAACCGTTTTTATAATTATTAAATATGTCTCACGATAGTTTTAAACATATATCGTATCCAATCGTCGTATCCAATTTATTTGATTTCCCTAAAAAACTGATTAACTTTTTAGAAGCTTTTATTTAACTTGTAATCTATGTATGTAACTATGTATGTTTGTTCTTTTGGAATCTTACAACTAAATTGCATACCTGCTTACCAGGGGGCTAGTCTAATGATGGAGCCGGAAGGTGGCCCTAGAAAGTCTGTAATACCTAGATAAAGCAATCCTACCGAGTTGGGATTTTTAGAATCTTCTCGGTGAGCAATTGATGGATGTTTAAAGAAAAGTACAGTCGGCTAAAAAAGCTTGTCAAAAATATGAATTTTTTGACAGAAACTTATTCTTCGAAACCAGTAAAACAAAGGGCTTAATTGCTGCTGAAAATGGCGTCATCTAATCGCCTCTTTACAGGTGTTTAGTCCACGACAACTCAAAAATAATGAAGGTATGTCATTCAATGTTTACTTCAACGAACAATGCGCAAGCAACAATACGGGCTTGAACAAAACGATGTGAAAATCTTATTAATACACAAAAAGGCGATACACGTGAACAGCACCCCCTGTTCCAATTTGAGGGAAAGGTAAAAATGAAGCGTGTCAAGTGGGGTTTCGAACTCTCAACCGGGCAGAGGGCCTGTTGGCAGTCTAAAACAAAGGCATTTTAGCCAACCGAGGTAATTCCGCGACTCGCTAAAGAACTTTCGACTCTGAGATTTTACACTTGACACCCGATCGATATTGGCGTGATTTTCCTGTTATGGTGGTTAAGATGTTTCTGCAGTTGTAGAATCATGTTTGTTTCATTACCCTACTGTTAAATTTTGCAAACTTGAACTGTTATAAAACAAACCCAACATAACCTACCGGTTTCTACACAAATACTAAAGACAAGACGTTACATTCGTCGGAAAAGATTTTGAGTTCGGTAGAATCCTATTCTGGGCAGTGATACATTCGTTGGTTCAGTTCTTAAATTTGTACCTTGTACCTGATGAATTCACTAACTATGTAAAAAGTACTTTGTCGGTAAGCTAACTAAATAGAATAAGTACGCCAAGAACGAACGAAAATCTTCATGCAACAGATTTGCGAAAGATGAAACCGCTTTGGGTTTCATGTGTGCGTGTCTACGAACCAATCATAGAGACGTTTTGCTTGTGACATTTGTCGCTGTAATAACAGATGCGCACACGGACGAAACTTAGCCCGTGGATAACCAAAACTGACTTCACATTCAAGCGTTATCTAGGTTCCTATACGTATTTATTCTGAGCTAAATACATATTTACAAAGAAATATCAGAATATAGTCAAGAAACTCATTGCCAGTGTAATTAATAAAATTTTAAACTAAGCATACAAGTTCCTAACTGAGAAATGTAACGAGGAAGTTATAATTTCACGGCAACATTTTATGCTCTCGCAAGGCAAGCTCAAACTTGCCTTCGAAAATTGTTTAATTCCCCACTTACACTTTACAAAATTTCGTCAGAAGTACGAAAACAAGAGCAAAACGTCCAGGTAGGATCTGTATTACACCGGTCTGAGGTAGTTTAATATGCAACGAATTTAATAGTTAATGTTCGCGACGCGGAGCAAGCTTGTGTAGTCTCAATTACTCCACACTTATTCCCTACTGGGAGCACGTTTGGATTTATGTGAGTACTTCGACTTGCCGACACAGGTAGGTGCCCACGAGACCGGATCTGATTTGCAAAAACGCATTACAAACGCGTATTCGTTTGTGTCCTCTGTGTCTTTATTACGAAGTTTGCGAGTATGATAAAAGGAACGTATTGTTTCGCGGAAGTGAAAATATTACCACTCTTCCCCTTAAAAATGAACGTCGTTGCCGCGGGGATTTCTTTACATTGAATGTCTTATATTCATAAGCGGAATGTATGTGTGGGTCTTTCTTCTGCGCATGTAAACAATGTGTAAAAGTGTTACTAAAATGTTGATAATGCTTTGAATTGCCGAATAATTGACGAATTCCTGTAACGGTACCTTTAATACAAACAGCAGACAGGAAAACAGCTATCGCTAAATAGCGATATTTACGAAACCTTTTAATTTTAACTCATGGTATTTCGAAGCACTGATCTCAGTGCAAATCGTTTAAAGCCTATGTAAACATATCATTGAACTTCAATTTAATTGCCAAATTTATGACATAACAAACGAAGGGTTAGTGACTAAATAAATGAAAATAAAATAAATATTAAGGGACAATCTTACTCAAATCGACCTAGTCCCAAACTAAGCAAAGCTTGTACTATGGGTACTAGACGACGATATATGTATGTATATAAAATCCATGACCCGGGAAAAATATTCGAGTTCATCACACAAATATTTGCCCTGGCCGGGATTCGAACCCAGGACCGTCGGCTCAGTAGGCAGGTGTACTACAAACTGCGCCAACCACGTCGTCAACTATAGCTGTAAATGGTTATTCTGAGCCGACGGTCCCGGGTTCGAATCCCGGCAAGGGCAAATATTTGTGTGATGAACTCGTATATTTGTGCCTGGGTCATGGATGTTATTTGTATTTAAGTATGTATTTATCTATATACCTAAGTATGGTTATCAATTATCATCGTCTGGTATCCATAACACAAGCCTATACTAGAGCTTACTGTGGGACTAGATTGATTTGTGTGAGGTTGTCCGATATTTATTTTATTTTTTATTTTATGCTTCGCGACTCTTCGCGCGCCATAGCCCTTGTCACTCTCTCACAGTACTGCACGAAAAGAGATAGATTAATATCTCGCGCGAGAAAGAATCGCGTATTACAATTGTGTTAGAGGTGTTTGTCTTTCTCTTGCGCACTAATACAACAATAATTGTGTAGATGATTTACCATTACATCCTTCATTACAATCAAGGACCAATCTCCAAAAAAAAAGCATTTGATTTTTTTTAATTTTTCATGTACGAGTAAGTAATTTTTTTTTAAATATAAAATATGAGTTTGAGGTGAAATGACAAAACACGTGTCCATTGATTTTAGGTTTCCGTACCCAAAGGGTAAAAACGGGACCCTATTACTGAGACTTCGCTGTCCGTCCGTCCGTCTGTCACCAGGCTGTATCTCAAGAACGGTGATAGCTAGACAGTTGAAACTTTCACAGATGATGTATTTCTATTGCCGCTATAACAACAAATACTAAAAATAAAATAAAATAAAATAAATATTTATGGCGGGCTCCCATACAACAAACTTGTTATAGATTATTTATTTATTTATTTTATTTCCACATAAAACACAGCATAACAGTTAAAACTAAATCACTGTGCATTACAGATACAATTTTTAATTAAGGTAGGTACAAACTAATAGACAATAGAAGACTTACTACTATCCATCGCCTCACAATACCTTAAACATTCACGACACACCGTTCGCCAATCACTTGCAAAAACATCCAAATCTGGTGCTGATGCGAGAAGCTCATTAAGCCTGTGCAAAGCTCGAACAAGAGGAGACTGCTTCCGCGAAACGGTGCGTGCTTCAGGAGCAGCAAACAATAGCCGACTGCGCGGGCGAAGAGTGATCCTCGGCACAGACGGAACGAACAGACGCACCACTTGACCAATCAATTCTGGGCAGTCTGACTGTCTTCGCATGATCTTGCAAGCGTTTTTTAGTAAGATGTTATTACGCCTAACTTCAAGCGAATTAAAACCTAATACTCCTAATAAAAATTTAGTCGGATATAAAAATGGATAATATCCGAATCTCTTCTTGTAAAGAAAACGCAAGAAGGCCTTTTGGATTTTCTCCAATAACAAAATATATGAAGCCTCATGCGGATTCCAGACAATGGAAGCTGTTTCCAGCTTGCTTCTAACTAGGGCAGTGAACACCAGTTGTATGACTGTCGGACTATAGAAGTCACGGGTATTTCGGATCACGAACCCCAACCTCCGGAAACAATTTTTGGCTAGGTCTTTTATATGGTCATGAAAAGAGAGGCGTGAATCAAAAGTGACTCCTAAGTCCTTGACAGTATCCGTGCGAGTCAAGGGTACTGACCCAAGTGTGTATTCAACCTGCAGGGGATTATGACTACGCCCAAAGGTCATGACTGAGCATTTTTCTATATTAAATAGAAGCTTATTGTCAGTGCTCCACCTATAAAGACGATCAACATCCTCCTGAAGTGATACGCAATCCGAAAGCTGATGCACTCCATACACCAGCTTCAAGTCATCGGCATAGAGCAGGCATCTGGCATTGTTCGGGACCATAGCCAGGTCATTAATCATTATACCAAACAGCATTGGTCCCAGAATTGAACCCTGGCTGACTCCCGAGCGGGTGTGGTAGGATTCGGAGATGAAGCATCCGTGTTGCACGTACTGCCGTCTGTCGCATAGATAATCACTGAAGAATTTCACTAACTTGGGAGAAAATCCTATACGAGTCAGTTTCCTCAGGAGAACGTCATTATCCACACGATCAAACGCTTTTTTAAAGTCGAAATACAACACATCAACTTGCATTCCCTCATCTAAGTGTTCAGATATCGAGTCAACCAGAGTCAGGAGATTCGTTTCGACCGACCGATTAGGCCTGAACCCATGCTGCGCGTCGGTAAGGTAGGGTTTTATTTGGGGAGATACATATGTGACTCATCAAGATGGACTCAAAAAGCTTCGCCATAGCCGACAAAATTGCAATTGGTCTGTAATTTTCAACCTTGCCCGTGTCTTTTGATTTGGGAATGGGGCGCACGCGAGTGATTTTCCACTGATCAGGGTAATTACCTGACTGCAAGGCCAAATTAAAAATGTGTAGCAAGGGCAATGTTAATTCGTCTTTACATCCTTTTATGAAGAAAGCTGGGACATTATCTGGACCAGGGGAGCTCTTGGGCTTCAGGTATTTAATGCCAGTTATTAAGTCTTCTGGTGAAACACTATGGAATTGAACGTAATTAGCGGTATTCGTAAAATCTTCACTGAGAACCTCATTACAGTTTAGGCGAGGAACCGAGGGCAAAAAGACACTCGAGAAGTAGTCCGAGAAGGCTTGTGCTGCCTTTTGGCCCTCAAAAGTTGTTCCATTATACGAAACCTGCGATTCAAAACCACTTCAGACTACTTATGTGCTGCCAGAATGCTCTAGGGTCGCTACTAAGTCTAGACTGAATATGGTTCACGTGGCAATTGTAGGCGCTTGATATAATGTCGCTGCTTAATGTCGGCCCTAAGTCTAGAGAAATGAGCATACGCCTCGGTACTTCCAGAGCGCTTCCACTCACGATGAAAAAAAGCTTTGCGTTTTATATCCGCAATCAGATCAACAGTAAATCAGACAGGGTAACGTCTGGAAGGTTTTAAGGGTCGAATCTTTTTAGGTATGCACATATTGAAGATTGAGTATATCTGTCGATAAAAGAGGTCTACAGCAACGTTGACATCGCGGCAGTCAAGGACTTCCTTCCAGGACACATTAGAGATCAACTGATAAAGGAGTTCGTAATCACCCTTAGCGAAATTCCAGTCACGACTAGTGTCAATATTGCTAGGCTCAATATTCACTAGATTATCATTGACACCAGAGAAAGAAATGGAAATTTCTAATGGAGGATGATACGCGTCAGAATGCGGTACCAGTCCATCTTCTTCGGCCACCTCAGCACAAGTTGCGCAAGTATCCTCTCGTACCAGCACCGTATCAAGTACTCCTCCGTGCATATTCACAATTTCATTCATCTCTTGCAGGTTACAAACAGTAGTGAAATAACAAAAGTAACTTAAAATACTAAGAGACGTGTACTTAGGATTTAGATTCAGATCACCCACAATCACAACGCGCCCATTTAGGGAGTCGATGATAGCCTCAACACTTTGGAAAAAACACATATAAACGTCTTCTGTAGATTTTGGTGGAATATATACAGTACAGAGATGGAGCGTCCCGTGTTCCGTCACTATGGTTGACCACAGGTCTTCCCCGAAGGCGGTCTCCAACTCACGCCTACGTCTTAAAGTGATACCAGGCCGTACGGCCACAAGTACGCCACCCCCCTGGCGACCGTCTTCACGATCGCGACGCAGCATACTCCAGTCCGCTTCAACAAGCTCGGCAGTTTCGACAGAATCAGACAACCATGTTTCAGTAACGGTAACAACATCACACTCAGGAGTTAATAACCGTTGTCTAAAGTGCGCCAGCATTCAAGCTGGTATTCAGGCCCCTGACATTTTGGTATATCATAGATATTGACTTAAAATTACTTTGCTTGAGTTGTACCTTTGGTACGGAACCCTTCATGCGCGAGTCGGACTCGCACTTGCAAAATTTTTTTTCATGTTCTCCAACATATAGTGAAACCAGTAATTAATTATCGATTTGCTTGAACACATCTCTCTACAGAAGTTAGAGGATTTGACCAATTTTCAGTACTTTGAAGGACAATTTGTCCTAACAGGTTGAATTTGTGCAGCTAAAAAAAAATACGTGTCTGCTATTTTAGACTACTCTATAACGTATATCAAAATTAATCAAATCGGAGTCGGACAGTTGGGTACCTTGCCTTGTTAGTGAGTTTTGGCTGTCCACAGACGGTATAATGTAATGATTGTAATAATATAGAGAAGAGAAATGAGTGATCTCCGAGGCCCCGTTGGTTTTTCAGGCTGACCATATCCTTCGCATCTTGAGCCTCAGCCGCTGATTATGATGGCGACGACAGCTAAAAGCCAGAATTAACGACACCTCTAAACAATCTAAAACATAATTCCTCCATTATAATAAAACTCGTGAAACAGGAACTCTGCAATAAAGGTTCTATATGCTAATAAAATCGTTGGGAGCAGTCTACTTATGAAAGCAGGAACTTGGCGTATTTTTTTAAGTCGCGTAAAAATTTAATCACGCCGGTTAATTGAATAGGAGGGAGTCGGCGTTAAAACTGTTTGTAGTATATTTTTATTAAAGCAGTTAAAAGTAAAAGCATTTTGGCCGAAAAATTATGTAAATACATTATGGCGAAGCGGTTGTGGCAATATTTTGTGTGCGATAAATAGAACTGTTTGCACAAGGCTTTGATACTTCCCTCGGAAAGGTCCTTTTGAATCTGAAGTTGATTCAACATAAATATAAAGTCTTCATTTAGAAATAAAAGCGCGTATATTTTGTATGGAAATTCCTTATAAATAGTATTTTATTTGGGTTCTCGACGTAAACTACAAGTTTATGACGTACCATAATTTAATTAGAATTTATTTATGAAATTGTATGTGTATAGGATATTATGTGTGTGTGTCTATGGGAGTATGATCGTATGATAACATATTTATTGTGTTGGTTGATATAAATTCCAAATTACTTGAGAATCAATCTCATGAGTGTCGCCTTTACGATTTTCCTCAATTTGGATCGGGGGGAATAGATCTCGAAAATTCGTCGTGAAACTTGTTATAACACGTATAAAATCAAAATTTGCACGAATTTAAGAACCAATTATGAATTAATTTACGAAAGATTACATACTCTTCTGTGAGTCCAACAACTTTTTAATTAAAATTCTTTCGCAGAACTCGGGGATAATTTCATTTTTCTTTTCACAAGTCCGATGTTCATATGCATTGTTAATTCTCGGAGATGAAACTTTCTAATTGGTTTGCTTCCAGTAAATTTTTTGACTCCAAAAAACTGGGTTCACCATTATCTAACAAATTACAATGCTGTCTTCGAGATCTATCAATACAATACAAAATGCTTTAATGCACACCAAAAAAGTTTACAAAAAATAACGGTAGACGACACAGACAACAGTGCTCCAATGTGCTTACGTAATTTTTAACATTTTAAATCTGCCATGCTACGGTAAAAGGACGTATCTTACTATGACATCCGTATAAAGATACGACCTTTTACCATAGCACGGCAGAAATAACTAATATTTATGTTATACTTAATAAACTTTTCGTCATTGTAATGCGCCTTCAAATTTTACTAAAAATTAGGTAACGAAATTGGAGCGACGATCATTGTTAAATTGGTATATCTCGAACAATTAAGTGAATCGTCATTCATTCAACTAATATATTTAAACATATGCCACTAAAATAAAAACACTATTATCATTGTTATTAGTTAGTACATTTCCATATAGTTCAATGCGTACGCACATAAAGTGAAAATTGCATGAGTGTAAGTTTATGATCCCACTTCATGACTTCATTGCATATTATTGCGGATGTGAAAATAAGAGACGCTAAAACGTTTTACAACCAAATAATATCAGACTTTCATATTTTGACGTTTTTTATAGCCACACCATTCGAAATTACCTCTAAATTCATAGATAGATCTAGTTTTGAAGAACCATGTGAAACACGTGATTAAGGCCCCACCAAAAGCGAGGAAGCGATTAACTATGCAATATTTTCTCGCTCAAGAAACGAACAATAGATAATATAACTCCCGTGTCGGTAAAAGGGACAGATATATTAATAGTTAATCGCTGGCTGTTCACACTGCCGGCCACTACTTGATACCAGCGATAAAAGATAGAACGCGCTCAGCGGTACTCGCTTGGCGGTCAGAACTCACGCTGAGAGACCAACGATGGTCATTTTACTGTAGTTTTCATCCATAGTTACTTGAAACAGACTTCTACAGTAATACGAGCGCGTACAGTACTGCATACTCGACCGCCCCGGCGGAGCGAGTGATGCGAGTAGTCGGCCATCGTACTTGAACACTCGCTTATAGGCGAGCGACAAAACTATTCGAACTACACACTTGCTTCTCGCTGCTCGCCAACTCGTTTCTAGTTTACAGTTCTAATCGCCTCTCACTCATTGTCGGCGGTGGGACCAGTGCCTAAGTGCTAATATATTTATAAAAATTCAAATATCTGTTATTTGTAGGTACTACTCGAAACCGGTGATGCCGCCATTTTAGTGGAGGTAAATATGTAGCTTAACTAAACATAAATCTTCGTTTTAGAAAAGTAGTAAAATATCCAGTTTTATCTATATTGTTTGTAGTGTAGTCGAAACGTTTCGTATATTTTGTTTTAATATGTTCGCCCATTTCCATTTGTTACTTTTTCATACGAATAATACCAGTACCCGATCATCCGTTAAACCAGACACGTTATTTAATGAACCAAACTGTATCAGATGGGAAAGCTCTGTAAAACTACGTAAATTGTGAGCATTCAAACACAACATATCAGATTTTTCATGTTTCGCAAATGATCAATGCATCCGAATGGGGATTCGGCTCTCGAAATTAACGAAACGCTTTTTTTATTTGGAGAACTTTATAATACGTTGGTAGTAAAATAAAAAATATGGATCTGGATCAAAGCTTTGGAGTCTCCGCATTTTCTGCGATTACTTATTCCGTTTTCAAGTAAATTAAATACATAAATAATTAAATATCATACAATTTTAAACAAATCAACCTAATCCTAGAAGACTGTAGTAAGCTTGTGTTACGGATACTGAACGTCGCGTCGGTATATAATATCAATAATATTATAAAATTGTAAATATAAACTCATTGTCATTTTATCACGCCTAAACAGCTGCACCGATTTAATTTCGGGTATACGGTATGGTTGATTTTTTTTTTGTATACGGGAGCTGCGCATCCCCACATGATTATAAGATAGTTGTTACCCGACTGGAGAAGCAAAAAAAAAAAAGTATATCGTTTTCTTCCACTAGGACGAAGTCCTTCCAGTGTATAGTAACAAACATTCGTGTTTACATAAATACACGCCTTTCCCTGGATTCAAACTCGATGTGTACTTAGCTAAACATGCCGTCTAAATAATAATGGTTATCATATTTTCAAAGAAAAATATGGGGAAGAATTTATGTTGTTAACACAATATCTTCACTAGTTGCGATTGAACGCCAAAAACAAAGTCCACTTTTCCGCGTTTTAAAACGCCGCCCGACCACTCAGCGCGATCTTTTCATAACCACGAC
This sequence comes from Apotomis betuletana, assembly GCA_932273695.1. Classification (NCBI taxonomy): domain Eukaryota; kingdom Metazoa; phylum Arthropoda; class Insecta; order Lepidoptera; family Tortricidae; genus Apotomis; species Apotomis betuletana. The sequence continues at coordinate 3,964,151 of OW026302.1, read as the reverse complement.
AATTGGCATGCTGGGTAGGCTTTTACAGAAACCTATTCATTTTGGCCGCAAGACGGCGGACTTAATAACGGGGGAGTCGAAGCAACCGAAAACAGCGAGTGAAGCGCGCATCATCGTTACGATTTAATTTCGGGCGAAAGCGGCCATGACAAAGTCTACGGACCATTATTTTGTTCCACCTCGGAGGATGTTTAATAAACAAATGACGCGGGGTCTCGTAATGACGTACCTTCTGCCTCTGCCTTCCCCTCCTTCTGTAGCCCACTTTACCGTTCTAACTCAAGCCATTATACGCTGAACAGATGCGGTATCGCCTACTTAACGTCAATCAAATAATTAAACGTCACAAACTCTAATGAAATCCCAAGAAAACATCTAAACGGTGAAATCTTTTTACGCTCTAATCAATGCGTATCACCGTATAAATTAGATTAAATTAATGCCGTTGAAAACGGAGATTTCTTTCAGTTTTTACTGCCGATCCGGGACAATAAATCTGAATTAATTACTTTTAAGATTTTGTTCTCTTAAGCTGTAAAATTGCGGTAGATAACTGCCGATTGCCGGCTCCATGGTATCTAATTTATTTGTGGAAGTTCTTGCTATCGTCGCTCTTAGCACCATTTCGGGCTTACGCGGTATCCCGTTTAATGGCTTTAGCATATGTGATCGCGTTGTACAATGTGTTTGCATCGATTTATCAATCTGTTTGCTAGTCTATTCAGGTCTGTCTGCAAATGAACAATGATGTAACTAGATATTACACTACACTGTGTTGCTGAAAGCATGTAGTTTTGGTTGCATGTTTCTATTTGACATGTGATAATTAAAAATCTCTCTTAAAACTAGTGACAAATTTAAATGTAAGTACGCTGCTTTATATCTGTACTTATAATGTAAACTCAATGCATGTTGTTTATATTATAGTTTCATGCAAGAATGTAGTTAAGTAAATGTGACAAAAACTTCAAGAAAAGAGCTTTCTCCCGCCTGAAAGGCCGGCAACGCACTTATGACTTCTTTGGTTTTGAAGGTGGGCGACGGTAATCGCTTTCCATCAGGCGTTATGATCCGTTTGCTCGTTTGCCCCTATAATGACATAAAAAAATGGGACGAACTAATTTCGGAAAAGTCTTAGTAACAGATAATTTCAAATAACTCAAATTACTCATAAATGTTTAATGAGTCACATATTAAATTGAACAAACACGGAGCCTGTCAAAATTCGGTGTCTGTCAACGCACATTGTTTACATAACATTACAAAATGGCCCCGATACTAGACATTAACACCTGTCACGGGCGTCGCAGCCGTAATGACAGTATTTATAAGGAAAAGTCGCCGAACACGAAAATACAATTTGGTAAAAGGTGGAACTTGTCACAGTAATGCGAGTGAAACATTAGACAGGCGGGGTAACGCCACGGAAAATGCCTACTGAAATAACGCGGATAGTGCCAGATTATTAACCTTTTTTTTGAAATTGATTTTTTTTTTTTTATTGAAAAAAAAATAAATAATTTAATAGAAGTGAACACATAATAAACATGTACATTGTATAATAAATTAATTCTACACAATTAAAACTAAATTCTAAAAAGAACAAGTTTTCGTTTCTGGTCCAAAGGTGAAAGGTTATGGGCTCGCAGCATTTCCACGCTGGATCGCAATGGACAGCCTTATATTTATTAATACTCAAGTTGACTATGACCTGGGTCTTAATTTCACGTTTGAAATGACATTGACATCTTAGTCTAGTTACGGATGTGTTCCATTGACCTCTAAGTGACGAACTTGTTAATAGCTACTGAATGCAGTCTGAGTAGCAAAAATCAATATACATGGGCCAAATCACGGTGATATGCCCTCGATAAGGCATAAGCTGAGACATCACTCAAATGGCCATATATCAAACAAATAATGCAGATACGAGTTTAATAAAAAAAGCGCTGGAGTCCAAGCAAGACGCGAACCAAACTATGTGACAAGCGGGCTACGAGTAAATACTTGAATTCACACTAATATTCTAACGGCGAAAGTTTGTCAGTGTGTTTATGTGTATGTTTGTTACTTCTTCACGCTCAAAAGGCTGGATAAATTTTATTATTCTGGGTTGGATTAACACATGGGCGACTTTTTATCCCGTAAAATGTAGTGTTCCCGTGGGACGAGCGGGTAACACCGCGCGGCGCAGTTTAATAAATAAATAAAAAACGTTTATTTGCTTTTACGCAGGTTTGCATTATATACAGTGAGATACCTGGCGGACCCCAAACTAGGCTGAACCTGTATCTTGGGACCCTGGAGAGCGAAACAGTTTGCAAATGTTTTAAAACTTAGTATGAAATATACAAAATATTTACTAAAAGTAAATCAATTGCCTAGTTTTCATTTTAATGTGAATTTAATATCGTCCAAAACCAGGCACTTGGTAAAAGTATCCCCCAAAGCTCCAATAAATGACAAATATCCAAAGCAAACAGCGACCCCAAGATGGTTGCCCAAGACAAGCATGTGATGGGTTCGATTATATTTTCTTTGTTTCGTTTATCCCCCGCCGTTGGCAAATACAATCCCATACCAAATATTAGGAATCAATCGATACATCCTTATTTGTTACGGACACCGCCGTGTACAGGTATTTTCAATGGCGGCTATAATTAAACGGGTCAGAAAATATCCGAATTAGAACCTATCTATTGGCACAAAGCATTACTGAGAATATAGATTACACGTAAAATAAACAGTATTCAATTTATTCAATTATAATTTACACAGTATTACAGTTATACACCAAGGCACTGTGTAACAAGTACAGTCATAGAACTAAGTAACAATACAGAACATTGCACAACAGAAAGGAAAAATATTAATAAATAATTAAACATAATTCACAGCAGAAGGACGGTCATCCATCGCCTCACAGAACCTCATACATTCATCATATATTATCATCCAAGCACTTGCAAAAATATCACACTCTGGTGCTGCTACGAGAAGTTCATTTAAATATTGCAAAGCACGTACGAGAGGCGACTGTTTGTACGACACCGTGCGCGCATTAGGTACTGCTAACAAGCCGCGGGAGCGCTTCCTAAAATTAAACTTATGCGCCATTGAAGGTACGTGAAGACGCACCAGTTGCGCCACTAATTCAGGACAATCTGATTCACCTCGCAATATACGAACCGCCCCGGTCAGGAGACCATAATTACGCCTCACTTCTAGTGAATTCAAACCTAAAGTGCCGAGCAAAAATTTTGTCGGATAAAGAAGAGGATAATATCCATACGTCTTTTTATATAAGAATCGCAAAAAAGCTTTTTGAATTTTCTCTAGAAGTAAGGTGTAAGTGATCTCATGAGGGTTCCACACGATAGCCGCTGCCTCGAGTTTGCTCCTGACTAAAGCAGTGTACACTAGTTTAATGGCAGTAAGGTTATCAAATTCACGGGAATTGCGGACAACAAACCCCAACTTCCGATAGCAGCCCGTAGCAAGTGTCTTCATTTACAAAATAATCAGTATACAATTACAAAATAAATATGAAACAATAATGATGTTGCGGGGTAGGGGTCGGGTTGCATAAAGTTTAAAGGCATACTTTTGATACGCATACGTGTATTCGTCAGACTCATAGTATGATTGTGACGTACAGAAATTATGACAGCGAACAATTATGACATCGTACAATTTATGCCAAAAAAATTATGCGTAGCAACTTTATGCGTATACTGTTATGACAATCGAAATTATGACAATAGTTGTTATGCGACGATTAAATATTAAGAACTAGCTGCGACGGGTGGTTTTACCCGCTCATCCTACGGGAACACGGCTCATCCCACATTTTTACGGGATAAAAAGTAGGATTTGTGTTAATTCAGGGTGTCAGCTACCTTCATACCAAAATACATCAAAATTGATACAGCCGTTTGAGCGTCAACAAGTAACAAATATATCACAAACACATTCACAAACTTTCACCTTTATTATATTAGTGTGATGATGTTTACGAAACGATAATACGTACGTAGAAGATACGTACGTGTACGTCGAAGATACGTACGTAGCGTGTGTTAGACAAAAAATCGTGCTGGTTTTCGGACGCTTTTGGTTTTGTCGGTCGCAAACTGAAAGTTATGTGGTTTGATACTGTTTTTTGTGCGACTTCCAACAAGGTTGCGTTAAACCTTTAACGTTTAACGCTATCGTGGAGGGGGTAGGAAAGCACTGTTGCGTTAAACGTTCAACGCAACAATCCCACGGACAATGCGACGGATTTAAGGTTATGTCAAGGTTTGCTAGCCGATTTGTTTGAACAATAAGGAGTATTTATTTTAGTCGTACACTTTGTACGATTGTCAATATTATTCCTATTTGTTTATATAAAAGGTATTTCAAATAACATGGTAACACGGTAAGACAAATCCGTACCAAAATCACACGCACGGCGTCACCATGATATATGGCATCGCAAAACGGCGGCGATTATCCTTTGCACGTCGATTATTCATCGCACGGTACTCAATCGAGCCTAATGTATTTATATGAGTTTTACTCCTGACAAAAAATAAAGGGTAAATTATCGAAATTTTGCACCTCACAAGGTCCTGATTTTCATATACAAACTCGTGAATGATCAACATCGAAAGATCACACCACAATATCCTTTTGTTAAATCTTTTTTTAATCATACATTTTATATTATATTTAGAGATGTGCCATTCTCGAGAACATTTCCCGATTTGTATGTGGAAAGAACGTTCTCGAGAACATCTATACTGATATTGAATTTTGTGAAATTGTGTCATTATCGTTATTTCCTTAATATACCAGGTTGTCAACGTCACTTGATGCAAAAATTTATATAACTATTAAGTTTCTTTCGGCTTACTTCTCAACAATGGTCTCTTGGTAGAGGAGATACATATACTTCTAGGTCGACCTGTAGGCTTTCTAAAGAGCCCTTGTGGTCTACATACAGTATAATTGAGTTCACTATTTCATTCCGTCCATCGCCTAAATGCCAATATCAATTAAATTAGACCCCTGTCACTATATACTATAAATTCACGCTAAACTATGTTAAAACATAACCCCATCTACGTTACCTGGCCTTTAAAGTGGGAAAGCAAAGTAAGTTCTCACTAGAATTCGCCCGGGCTGGGTAATCCGCACTCCGGCGATTAATCTTCGTTCCGGGGCATGTTGCGGGCAAATTTGTGGCGATCGCCATGATTCGGCCATGGGGCCCTGGGGCCGAGTCCGTCATACATGATACGAGGGGCACACCGAAATGATCGGGAATAGAGTACTTTAAACTGAGTTACATTAAATCCTTTTTTGTCACATGCATACTGGCGACTTACAATCACGATGCCGTTTTTACAATTTAAAAAAAGAACGATATATTTTTTTAATTCCATTTTTAAATTGACAACTCGATGAACAAAATGGAGCTGACGCGTGAAAATTTTCGTGCAATTATTTACCATAACTTTCGTCGTGGCTTATCTCCAGATGAATGTCGCAATGAGCTTGTTACTATATACGACATTGAAGCACCTAGTCAGACGACAATATATCGGTGGTATGCTGAGTTTCGACGGGGTCGTGCCTCTCTTGGCACCGTACCTTCATCAGGTCGGCCGAAAACGGCGGTTTCGCCTGAAAACATCGCGGCTGTGGAAAAACTACTAAAAGAAGATAGACATGTGACATACGAGCAGATTCGGGCAACCATAGGCATTGGAATGACTGCAATTCACACTATTTTGCATGGTGAATTGGGTGTCAGAAAATTGATTTCCCGATGGGTACCCCATAATTTGTCTGAAGAGCAAAAGGCGGCTCGTGTTGATTGGTGCCGATCTATTCTGAAATGCTACAATGGAGGAAAGTCAAAAGCCGTTTATAATATGGTCTCGGGTGACGAATCCTGGATTTATTCTTATGAGCCTGAAAGAAAGCACCAGTCGGCAGTATGAGTCTTCGATGACGAGGTCAAACCAACGAAAGTTGTGCGTTCTCGAAGCGTGTCGAAGAAGATGGTGGCTTCGTTCGTCTCAAAAAAGGGGCATGTTGCCACAATTCCTCTAGAAGAACAAAGAACCGTTACCGCTGATTGGTATATCACAGTTTGTTTGCCGGAGGTGCTGGCCGAACTTCGCCAAGGGAACCCGAGACGCCGCGTCATCTTACACCACGACAATGCGAGCTCCCACACCGCCCACAAAACAACTAAATTTTTGAACGACGAAAACGTTGAGTTGATGTCCCATCCTCCATACAGCCCTGACCTGAGTCCAAATGATTTTTTTACGTTCCCTAGAATTAAAGATTTATTGCGTGGTCAGCGGTTTGAGAACCCAGAAGCCGCTGTGGAAGCCTATAAATCGGCCATTTTGGCAATGCCTACTTCAAACTGGAATTATTGTTTTAATGACTGGTTTAAAAGAATGCAAAAGTGCATTGAATGTAACGGAGAATACTTCGAAAAACAATAAAATATAATTTATGTATATAGTGCACATAGTTTTTTAAATTCCCGATCATTTCGGTTTGCCCCTATTCTCCATACAAATCATTTACGTTAATCATATTCTTCTGTCCAATTAGGTACTTATATGTACCTCAGTATCTGTACCACATTGTCTTTATTAAAACCTGCTCTCATTTACGAAAACTAAGAAACAATTGCGTATTATGAAAGACCGAACGAAAGTTAATATAAGTACAAATACATTTCCACAATTTAAGTCTAAATCTAAGGGGGGCGAAGAAAAATAACAAAGCTCCAGAGAGGTCCGGATCTCATTTAGACAAATCGCTCGTAGCGGTCAGGTCAGATACCAATAACAAGGCACACGTGCTATTGTGTTCCATGCCGTCATTAGGCCGCTTCCGCGGGCCCCTACCACCTTACCCCCGCATCCCAAACCGCCCTATCCCCAAAGCAGGATTGCCTAAATTTGAATAGCACACAATACTTTATCTCGCCATTCAGTACAGATCCCGAAGACCCAATAACGGCGTCTCATGAATCGAATTTCGCAATACGGTGCCGAGTGATTTTTAGTAATAAAATCGCTGCTTGTTTATTTACTTATACGACATTCGTTGAAGGCTCGGGTCTCAAATTTTACCCGAAATGAAGCGGGATAATTTAGTTCCGAATAATAAAATGCACGGCGCGCTGGGGCGGCCGGCAAAGCTAACGCAAGAGTTATTGCATTTAAGCTAATTAATGCACTGACTACCCACCGCGACTACGAGAAAAGGAATATAGGACTAATAAACATTAATTACTGTACGATTTACATTTCCTATTCAAGCTTTTTGAGTAAATTTAACGTTGATATTTGATGTGAAGTTGATTAAAGTAAAGTTTTGGAAATAATGTAATTTCGAGTACTGGATAAATCCGACACGTTAGTAGGTACTTGTTTCCAATGTGCTATCTCACGTGACAATTAGAGTATCCACAACCGTGCTCTTGGAGACAGCTTATTGCAACAATAAATCTTTGCATTAAGACTAATTACTTTTAAAATTATAAATCTCCGTCTCAGAGCTCATAAACTTAATATAAAATTGTGAAGAACTTGCCTGCTTGTTTAATTCAGTAGCTTCCATTATAAAACAGGAGACAGACGTTCTAGAGAGCAACGCAAACACGGACTTGTTGCATTTAAGTTAATTAATCCCGGCTAGATCAGATAGTCCGACTCGAAGGACCAGCGGGGCGTAAACTCCGCCGACGTTTTTGCATGTTATGAATCTTTGAGAAACGTCTTGGAGTCGGAAGTGTAATGTCAACGCCAGTTGCACCGCAGAGGAATGTTCTCGGCTTTCAACTGATATCAAAAATGATGAAGGTAGTCAATCGAACTGTACAATTTTTACCATTACTTTATATTCTTATTGTTTATGGTTTAATTGGGTATGGGGTTTGTAGTATTTCATTATGAATAGGCGCAATTTTAGGGCGAAAGTGCTTAGGGCGACCTATCACAAACACCAACGAGCAGAGATGTCCATAGTTTTTTATAGTGCTTGATGACATGACAATATACGGTTTAACGTATGGAACAGAAGCCCACAGAGAGAAAGGTATATTTGGAATAAAATCAATGCATCTAAACACACCGATCAAGCAAACCCTCATTGCTTGACTTCTGACTTTGAACTGACTGACTCATCCACGCTTGGCAAAGACCTTATGATGTCTGAAATGGTACAGACGTTATTTTTATGATCGTGATCACTGACACATATTTTTTGTTAACTCTCAAAAGCAGTATCTATATTTTAAATAAAATCACTGCACCTAAATACATATATCGATCAAGGACTGACGTTGAGGTAAAGCGATCGTAAGACGGTTCGAGGATGCCGCGGACCACTCCCTGTCTTGACTCAGCTAAGTCGGGATTAGGACGCTTGTCGCACGTATCGGGCACCGCCACCCATCTGCGGACGGGTCGGTTTTGGGGTAAGAAGGACGTATGGGATGTTGAGAATGGTTCTACTAACGCCTTTTTAAGATCACAGATTGAGCAAGAAAAAAAAACAGCTACAATTTCATTTTTCCAGATTAAGAAATATTTGATATTTTTTTTGTATAATTTATAGGTATTTTCAAATTATTATATTTTTATCTGATAAATCTTATTAACACCCATATTTTGTAATGAATATTTTTAATAAACGGTGGAAACTTACGGTGACTGCAAAACGTGATAATTTTTATAAACAACGATGCAGTAATATATTAAAAAAAAACGTAACTTAAAATTTTACCACCAAACAAATAGGTCACTTTTAGTTCGCAAACAAATTCAAACACAACATCCCAAGCAATAAGGATATTGAAATCTAAACCCAGCTTAAGGTCTTTACCGCTCTTCGTTACCCTATCGGGAACTTATTGGAAGCGCACAAAAGCTTAAATAAATCCATCATGTTGCCATGAAAAGCACGTTAGCGCAAGCTGAAAAATCACGTAGTGGTTCGCGACGGTTTTTGCTGGCAAGACTAACAGGGCTTGACGTGTCAACGCTGAAATCGCGACATACCGTACGCAGTTGTGAGGTTAAACAGCGCTTAAGCCTCGTTTAAGCTGATGACGATTTGGGAAAATACACGAACACGTTTCATCAAGTTCTGTTTTGAATAGTCTATAGAGAATGATTTGATGCGAAGAGAGGAAAGCCGCGTAACCAGAAAAGCGTTAAGCATGAATCTGGACGGATATAGAAGAAGAAGACCAAAGAAAAGATGGATGGATTGTGTGAAAGTGATATGAATAAGGAGGAAGTACATGACAAGGTGACGAGTAAAAGGGAAGAATAGAGGAAGGAAACTTGCTGCGCCGACCCCAAAATAAATGGGATAAGGGCAAGGGAATGATGATGTAGAAAAATATTTTATATAGAGAATTATTATGCGAACTGCATTTATTTCAATGTTTGAATGTAGAAGATGAATTTGACAGAAACGCCCGATTCAGCAGCTTCTATTTTGTGTTACGGGATAAGGGAGCGTCGTCATTGCGAGCATTCACTTGTAATGTCTTTTTCATATATTTATTTGTTTACTATGAAATAGATGCATTGACACTCTTGATTATCAACCAATGATAAAATATATTATATTTAACTGAAATATTACATAAATACTGCTGGAGCTGCTGAGTACCAACCTCATATTATTTTCATTGGCATAAAAAGCTGCTTTTTTTTCTCAAGTCCAAAGGTACTTGCAATCTATTTTTAAGAACCGATTTCAATGTTCCCTTTTGATTAGCTTAAAAAATATCGTATACATTTCATGAGTAAAATCGGGAACAGAATTTTTGATATTTTTTTTATAGCAATGTGTTTGCAAACACCCTTGCTTTTTTGGAACACTATAAACACGTCACGAGAGGTGTTGGCTGAGCGACGTCGCACGCAGTTTGCGGGACGTTAAACAACGTTTAAGCCTCGTTTAAGCTGATGCGGTACCCGGCCCGCTGACGTAGGTGTGAATTAAAAATACTATCGGAAAATTTATTGTTCAGACCCTTGTCCATAGTGATGGAATAAAGAGATAAATATTAATAAGAGGTTTAAGTGTAGTATGTTGATAAGACGACGACTCGACTGTCCCGAATTTCTGCAAATAGTTTGATATCGAAGAGTCTGGACCAACATCTTAAGAGGCTCTCGGTAGTTGGCTGGATGAGGAATCAGATACCGAAAATAGAAATCTTGAACAAAGCTACGTTTCTGCAGTTCTAATCAATCACCGATAGCTTACTTCTAGGCCCTTCTCTCTGCCAGCGGCGGTTAGTTTTTTATTATGTGTTTTCTTAGACATGGGAGCTAGTTTACTTGGCGACGCATGAAAAAAAAATATAGACATAGTTTTGTAAGTCTTGATTTCACTAGAGTCCACGAAAACCACTTTGGAGTCGAAGCAAGGTAGAGTTCTAATCTAACATCAGCTCATCATCGACAATAAAAATATGTTAACCAGGAAACTGCTTGAAAAAAATAACTTATCTGTATCTTTGAAAGAATTTCACCCAAATATCGCAAACAAGGCAGTAACGCTCCTACGCTGAACGTGCAAACGATAAATATCCTAACAAGCGTAAGGCTCAGCGCTCGACAGACGCAACTGAAGTGCGACTACTCGGCGACTCCGCGACTACACTAATTGCCCCATGCGTCATACGCCGCGCGACACATATCTACCAACATTTAAAATTATCGCCCTTAATATTCTCATGTGGGTAAGCATAAATTAGAACGCGAATTTCATTCTCCTGTTTCAACATTTGAACTTTACTTATGAGACGCGGAGACGGGAGATATGGCTGTGGATTTGGAATTGTTTAATGCTCTTTTGCAGGTTTCGTAACTTGCTACTTTGTGCGACCTGTTGATTACTCTTATAAATAAAATCACAAAGGAAATGTGGCTGTGTTGATATTACTTTAGGAAATATTTTTTGTAGCGTCTTTCCCTTTAGCGTGTGCGTAGGTTTATGAAGATCGAGAAACACGTCAGCAGCGGAAAAGACATTTTGTATGTATGATACCGCATAGTTGGACAATGTTCTGGTTCGATTGTAAGGTCTTCAAGAACTACATTTGATATCCTTGATACACTTGTGAATAGTCAACCGGGCCCAATCCTATATTATAATATACCTCTGATATTTCCAAATTTCCCAAATGGTGATATACCTTACCTAGTATAGTTTTTTTTAATATCACTTTATTGATTAGGTTAGGTTAGCTTCGTTTTATTTATTGTTAAATATTTTACAGTCAGAGTAAAATGTTTTCGATAAAATTGTACATCGATAACACGCTCATCAACGAAATAAGAGTAAAATCATTTTTAACCGACTTAAAAAAAGTTCTATGGTTTAAATTATTTTTGTCATCTTAATATTATAATTATCGGGTCCACTTACTTTGATCATTAAGTTCTGTGTTGATTTGTACAACGAAGAATATCTCATTCATTAAAAAACAACGTATTATCACATCACAAAATTGAGATTACCTTCGCAATGAAACGCAAAAGTAATGGATTGATGTCAAACTTGCCGTGAAAAATTTTAGTCAATGGGCGAGATGATTTCCTCGCAACGACGCGAGAGTGTTTTATAAAATTTCAATGAAAAATTGTCGCCGAGTGACTCGGGGCGGCGAGAACTTGCCGCGGTAATTTACCGTCATTTGTTTTATGAATATTTATATGCAGAATCGAAAACAATGACCGGATTAAAATTCAATGTTCCAAATGAATGACATGTTTTGTTTGCGATACGGTTTCACGATATTAGGTAAGCTCATCCCGCGGATGTACTCGTGTAGTATACGGGACGATCTAATATACGGCACAATACACTACAATGTATTTAGGTTGTGAGAGACAATCGAGCTTTAACAATCCTAGGTGACATTCGCCGTACATTAATTCCTTGATAAACATTCCTCACATCACGACACAATAGATTCATTGTTCTGGCTTCAAACCAGGAACTATGTCCTATCGTAAACTCGAGTGAATGCGGTGCAAAGTTATATCTGATATCTGGAACCGGAACACGGTTATATTGGAAATAAATTAAAAGTTTCTATATGCATGTAGTATGTTTGACGTTAAACAGATTTTCATGAAACTTAGCACGACGATGAATAAGTTCATCGAAAGAAACATAGGGAGCCTAACTCCATTTGAATCGAACAAATCGATACCTCCTACGTATACTGATACAAGTGCAAAATCACGATTTGTGGAAGATGGTAGGTACCTTAATATTTATTTATTATAAAAAAAACCAGTTCAGACACTAATATTTAACGTAATTTTTGTCTTATATGTTTATTATTTGTTTTCTTTGCTTGTTTTTCCCGTTTTTTTTTTTATTTAAACTGATGATTATATTCTACTTTATTTGTTCGTTGATTCACATATTTTTTAAATTACACGTAAGTTGCCGGTCGGCATCGATGTCGACATCTTTTTTGCTATTTTGTTTTACGATTGCCTGTCGTGCCAACTAAGCAGTGGTGACAAGGGCTGCCATCTCTAAATTCGCCAAACATGGTCAAAGACTTATAAACCCGGATATTTGGCGTAACTCACATTTTCCCCGAAAATAATAAAATTAAAAACATAATTGCTTTATTTTTTATTGTCAATTTTTTTTATTGAGATTTGATCTTAAAAATTAGCAGGCCTAAACATATATTATAGAAGTTAATCATAAATCATAAATTACAATATATACTTAAAAACAACGTTGAACATTCGCCGCAATACATAACGAAGTGCGCCGACCGCCATTTTTGTGTAAACTGTTACCCCGTTCTTAAAGTGCGATATTTAAATTCGCCGCCGCCGCGCCAACTTCGCCGGCGCTCATTCAATTACAACTAATAGCCTCTGATTCATGTTTGTATTGCTAATTAGTCGGCGACTCAAGTTTTGTCACTCCTCACTTACTACGTTCGTCGTTTTGTTGCCACTTCGCCGACGGTTGTACGTTGAACGTTTGTTTTGTTTGCACGTAATTTTGTGCATGTCATATTGTTTTAATCAGACTGCGGCATTTGTGAATAAATGTTTGTTTTGCAGTCTATTTTGGCGTAAATGTAGAATTTTTAACACGTTACCAATTGGTAAATTAACTTGAGTAATTTAAAGTTTCAGTTCATCCGACCATATAATTTCGTTTTGTTGCTTTTGCTTGTTTTATGCAATACAATTTTGTTTTATGTTATCTTTTAAATTGGTGTTCGAGCAATGTTTATCCTTTGACTTTGTGCCAATTTTGCCATTTTATCTGAATGTAAATTTTGGTTTAGTAATGTCTTCAAATCGATCACGAATAACTGATTAGTGAATGTTATGCACCATAAAATTTGCAATTCATGGTATACCTGGTGCACCTTAATACTAAATGCTAATTTCGAATAGACCAATACTAATACATACATTTGTGTCTCGCTAGGTAATTTGTTTGCTTACCAACAGTTTGTCACAAAGAGCCCACGAAGGTGAGCTTTGCGAAAACAATGTCTTGCAAAGTTAGGTAAGCCGAGGCTAACCACAATAACGGCAACATTTGGACCAATAGAAGAAAACTTGTAAATCCCCCAGTGAAACCACAAGGTACACGCGACCCAGGAATTAAGGAGCTTGCTAGTTTGCGACTGGCCGTCTTCACAGTAAATATAATATGTCGTTTGTAGCAGTAATTTAACTAGACTTTTTGATTGAGACTTTCACCTTTTTATCTCAGGTTGGAGCAATACGTGAGTCCCGTGTCTGTGCTAGGTCAAAGAAAGGAGAACTTCATTCACAAGATGTTTGTGTTATCACTATTATAGGCCTGTGCTTTGATAAGTGGATCTTCTATTTATCTTGTACGGCCCGCTTAATCTTGACGTTCTTGATGCGAGCCCTTAAACCGATCAGCATCCCTACAACCATATCTTTTTGTATTTTTTTTGCTTTTTTATCGTTATCGTCATCATCACCATCATCTCTAAACCACATTCATTTTTGTTGGACAAAGTCGTCGTAATTTTTACACCCTTTCCTTAGACTGGTCTTGTGGTAGCCTCTGATACAAAATTTCCTTGCGTCCCCTCAAATCCTTTTGTCGCACGGAATAATTTGGGTGGACAATGTACTGACAATGCTGTTATTGCTTATTCCTTGTACCTACTTTATTGTTTGGTCTGCCAATAAATGTTTCTTTCTTTCTTTCTCTCTTTCAAATATCGTCTGACTGATTTGTATGAATTTGTTTTACTGTTCGTTAGTTGACACTGTGTTTTCTTGCTCGCTAAATAATGCTTAGTGCAAATACCTAGTACATTCATGTTTTGTTGTCTTGTGACAAGGCGAGTCTTACTTAGAACTGGGTGCTTAGGAGACACTTTTATCAACTATGTCTATTCTTGGACGTTTTCTCGCTTTATTCTTAAAATTAGCTTTTCTATTTTCATTGTACTATTTTACTCGTATTCTATTTTTTGGATTACGTCTTGGTTTTTTTACGTTGTTAGCTTATTTTTTTATGTTAGAATCATTTCATTGTTAGTAAATGAATTACACTTTCTAGGACAAACACGACCCGTTAAAAAAGTATAAATCATTCATCATATTATATTCTGTACATATACCTATTATGCTTTATAAATTCTCAACTGAACGAACTTGCAAATAGAGTGCATGAATTGAAAATTTGCTGGCATTAATCAACTTCAATTACACTGTGAATTTTAAAACAAGAAATAAAAACAACAATGTTCGAACAAACTTTGTTCTCATGAAATCCACTCTTGCCGATACGTTGTTAAACGCTTTCGCCCGATACGCTCTCTGTAAAAGTCAGTGTTTCAAAAACGATCACAGTCAAATGAAATACTGTTCAATGAATTTAAGTTGTTCGGATTTCGAACTATAGTTTTCGTAACTGAGTCGAGTATAGAACGCTTTGTGATATTTCACTGTTCCAAACTAACACGAATACACGCACAATTTCTTCGCTTTGTAAGCGAAGCTAGTGATAGAGTGATGAAAAAATCCCCTGTCCTGAGAATCGAGTGGAACACACACGTAAACGGTTGGAAAACAATGCGCGTCAAGTACTCGAAGTGAGTTCCGACACTAGTGGGTGGACTGAGAGGTCGGGTCAACATCGACGAAAATCACGTCGTTGTATATTGTCTTTATCTTTCTAAGTACTTGAACGTTAAATGGAATACCTTTTTTACCTAGCTATTATAGAAGGAAAAAAAAACTGGCAATTCTACATAAATTACTGGATTGCACACTGTTTTGTTTTTTATTACTGGAGTACGTTATTACTTATTACAAATGATTTAATATTCTTAGTATTATCTTTCTATCGGTGAATCGTCTCATTCAATGGTAATATCATATTATGTACAATCTTGCAAATATGTGGTTCAATATGTTTAGTGTGTACCAAACTTGCACTGAATCCATTTGATAATTACTTATCTAAAACACATTGAATCCAATCCCGGTTCCTGTTAAGATTGAGGATTATCGCCGCACGTTCCAAGGCAACGTGGAATACTCTCACAATAATCTACCTTCCAACTTACACTGGATGCTTTCTCAAATTGGTACGGAATATTTGCGTGTTTCAGTATATTTGCACTCCGGCCAATGTCTTATTTTATTACTAAAATATTTAATAGAAATCAAACAACACAAGCTTTCAACTATAACAGTTACGCAATAATAAATAATAATAACTGATCATAAATCTCTTCAACATTTGAGAAAAGAAATAATTTTACGAGTATATTGAATCATAATTCAACGCCATTATTAAATAGCAATAATAATGTGTAAAAACAAGTCGAAGACACACAAAGTCAACTTGTTTTTTCATTTTCATTCATTTAACTCATATGATTTACTTTGTGAATATCGTCTGAATAAGTCTTGAATGCTTTTTTATTTTTCATTGAAGCAGTAACGTCTGCTAGCGTAAACCAAATGTTTACAATGAAGCGAATTGCTTCTCGAATCTTGAATGCTTTATTAAAATCTTAAGCTAATACGATTAAGCGCTCTCAATTCCCAAAAGCGAAGCACTCGTACCGGGGACACGCTCATAGTTCCTACTAGTTTCATTGTATTGGCGCGGGCTGAGCGACCTGTTGCTCCGAACTATTTTATTAGCGCGAGTGTGGAGCCATTCTTTACGGCTCTTTTGTCGGCTGGCGTTTAGTCGCACATTGTGCGAGCCCCGGCGTGATTGGCTAGGTTTATAACGCAAACAACAGCCATATTTTCCATTTGTGCTACCCTTTGTCTAGGCTGCTTTCACATGATAGTTTTAAAATGCTTCCGGGCGTTCAAGATTGCTTTTTGGGCGCTGAATTTCGGACCTTTTTCACACAGATTTTGTTTTCCGTCCCTGTTAAGGTTTTGCTCGGGAGTTGGTCATACGTCAAGATTGTCAGTCTGATGTGCAGCTGCATAAATTGAAGGCCTTGTAGCCGCAACGTTGCCGGGAATTTCCCTGAGGGTTTTCAACAGATAATAAAACTAGAATTCATTCCGTCGCATCGGCTCTCCGTCGATAATTCAATATTCACTATTACCTTAGCGCTGACAACTACTTTACAATGCTAATTTTTGCCACTTATTATGTTTTAAGCTCATTAAGTCTTGGTTACAACGTGCTTGTACTTACAAGAACAATGTTAAACTCATGTTTAATTTCAATAATTTTTTAGTAGTTGTAGTTGAAAGGATCTAGTTTGTATGTATGGTTTACTAAAATTGACGTAGTTTCTTCCAAATAGAAGGTAATCGGTGTTATTACTTCTAAAACTGCGATTCTACCGTAGCAAACTTGTTTTACCCAAAAGTCTGCAACAAAGTCGGATACTAATAGTTAAGACGTCCTTGTTTTATTAAAAATCGCGTTACCAAGATCTCCAACTAGCAAATCTTGTAACTTTATATTAAGTTAGGAAATCGTTTAAAGAGTACCGAGCAGACATTGGCTATCGGCGTTTTCTTATTTAAGCCAACTTTCCGAGTTAGGATTCAGTAAAGCGGCCAAGGAATTTACTTAGATCTCTTTGACTAAATAGCTGAACTGATTAATTATGAAGTTTTTGAACGATTTGTTTCTCTTTCGTGAACTCTTTGTAAATTTAGGTTATTATATTGTCATTTGTTTCATTTTCTTTCATTAAAAGCAGTGAAACTATTATCCTAGGAAACTTTTCGTTTAGCTGCTGGATAAAGAAAGTTCGTATTCCAATTACTCCCTAGTGACAAAAGTTAGTTTACTAAGAAAATTTAATTTTAATATATTTCCTTCATATAAAACAAACGAACAAAAAACAATAGAGTTAGTGACTGCGACTCTCAATTTAGTTCATAATTGCATTATTTCCAGCCGTAACAACGAAGTTTTAGCGACCATTTTTAAAATCTTATAAAGTTGCAGGGACTTAGGCGGAGATAATGCCAACTCGTTTAAGCGCAGCACATGCAGTAGGATTGCACTGTCATCACATTTCAGCCAGCTCTACGTGACCCTATCTACTTGTAATCCCCACACACCTGCCTTTCAAATCTCAGTCGGCTTTCTATTAAACTGCCCGGCCATTTTTATTTTATTTTGATCGATTGCGATACTGAAACGGATTCGCGGGGCGATTTTACCGCGACTTTGTTTTGGTTTGACATGGGTATTGGTTAGCTTTTTGCGGTTTATTCAATCTTGTTTACGTTCAATAAGGATAAGTTACTTATTAAAAACGGAATTGATGAAAGTTGGGATAGGTTGTGAATAGTAAAAACATTAATGTGGGTCAATAAACTTTCTTTTGATGCTCGTTGCAATTAAAAAGTAATCGGTGTAGACTATCTCATTATTTATATACATAATTTTCTTCTTTGTCGGTTTCTTTCTAAGCGGAGTGGTCGTGGTCATCATTTCAGATGTTGGTGGCAAGTTTCACAATACGCCATTCTTCCTTGATAGCCGCCTTCCTCGTGCATTCGTGATAATACCCGCAATATAAATTATCAACACTTTTCTACGAAGTTTAATCACTATTGTCTCCTTGACTATGGAACAGAATAACAAAACGAAAAACGTTGATCCACCCATGAAACATAATTAAATTTATTACAATTAATTCAAATTTATAACGTTTATTCGTCAGAGACCATCGCAAATAACAATTACTCAGAATGGTTTTTCTTCGTAAAAATTTGAAGTAGGTGTACTTTTTCAACTTGGTAAAGCGTGAAAAATATAATAAAAACTAATATAGCGGACATACGAGCGTCGCAAAAACTGCTAACTCAGTGTTCCGTTGAAACTATTCTGCGGCTTTATAAATAGGGGCTTTCATCCGAAGAAAAAACGTGGCGCGGCACGACAGATCGCGTGACGGGCGAGAGACGCATCGATCGCGCCCAGGATTCTGCAAAATGAATCTTGAGATACTAATTTGTTTTGACAAACATGATGCTGATGGCAAGTTGAAAGATATAGGTATATAGATATGTTATGACATCTATACTACCTATTATATAATTCTAGATTTGTTTTGAAAATCGGTTTTCTATGTAGAGAAAAATCTTATTAGCGCGATTCAGGATCATCTTTTGTTTTATAAGGACGCGCGGCGCCATTCCAGTCTGGCGCTCCCTGTAGGTCATAAAGCCAAGGATACACTAGGGGACAAATGTCCTGCGACACGTGTCGCCAGCGACGTCGCGTGAGGTAGCGCGACGTTGCCGGACTACGCGCGACATGTCTGGCAACATCCCGCGACACGGGTCACCAGCGACGTCGGGTGAGGTAGCGCGACGTTGCCGGTCTACGCGCGACATGTCTGGCAACATCGCGCGACACGGGTCACCAGCGACGTCGGGTAAGGTAGCGCGACGTTGCCGGACTACGCGCGACATGTCTGGCAACATCGCGCGACACGGGTCACAAGCGACGTCGGGTGAGGTAGCGCGACGTTGCTGGACTTCGCTCGACATGTCTGGCAACATCGCGCGCTATAGTAAAAACTTTGACGTCGATGAGCACCGGGTTCTGTTTCAGCTAGGAAGCTGATATTTTTCATACACTATCTAATAAGCAAATGGAAAAAATTTAGTGGGTGCCACGGTGGAAAATAAAAAAAAATTTTTTTTGGACCACCCTACTGTGACCCTCTAGGTAAGTGGTTTTATAATATACTTACTAAAACCTCCCAAATCGTGGCTGATAAGCCCTTTTATTAGCTGCCTTGCAACTTGCGTATTTGGCGTCGCGTTGCCTTTTTATAATTATGTACGCCGCAGCCAACAACACTACCTCGGCGGGTGTCATGATATCGACTGCCTTGTGAAACAAAACTTGGTGATGTCGCCAGATATGTCAGGCGAAGTTTCGCGAAGTCGCACGACTTCGCCTGACGTCGCTACGGAATTAAGTCGCGCGATGTCGCCAGATATGTCAGGCGAAGTTTCGCGAAGTCGCACGACTTCGCCTGACGTCGCTACGGACTTAAGTCGCGCGATGTCGACAGATATGTCAGGCGAAGTTTCGCGAAGTCGCACGACTTCGCCTGACGTCGCCACGGACTTAAGTCGCGCGATGTCGCCAGATATGTCAGGCGAAATCGGCCGGCTTCGCTTGACATGTCGCCGATACATGTCGTAGGACATTTGTCCCCTAGTGTATCCTTGGCTATCATACACACAAAATTTAACCAATTTTGGTACAGGGATAGCTGGACATCCAATTTTTTACCTGTCTACGGTAAAGAAAGAAAACCGGTTAAGTGCGAGTCGGACTCGCGCACCGAGGGTTCCGTACAAACACTCCATCCTTAAGTGGTTAAGTTAAGTTTGCACCTGGTATGTATAGCGCTCCATACAAATGAGGTGCAAAGTGAACGCAACCAATCCCGTTTGTTGTATGGGAGCCCCCCTTAAATATTTATTTGATTTTTTGTATTTTATGTTATACTTAGCCGCAATAGAAATACATCATCTGTGAAAATTTCAACTGTCTAGCTATCACCGTTCTTGAGATAGTACAGCTTGGTGACAGACGGACGGACAGCGAAGTCTCAGTAATAGGGCCCCGTTTTTACCCTTTGGGTACGAAACCCTAAAAATGCGCGAACGCAGTTGCGGGCACCTCCTAGTAACTTTTAACGGTCTACTGTTTCAGGAACCCGTTAAAACTGTCTTAAAAGTTATGTATACTTTTATAAAAAAAAAAAAAACTGGGAAATTAAACAAAAGACCCTGTTTTAGATTGTTTGACACTAAAACCTATCCGAGATCCTTCTACAATATTTTACTTTAGCTATAATACGCTACTTGGCCATCGTGTTTAACTCGTAGCGTCAATACAGTTCGAATATTAGGGAAAAAAATAGGAGACGCGCTGGACAGAAACCGGTGGAGGCAGATCATCCGCGCCAGATGCAACCCTGAAGCTGACCACGATCCTCAGACATGAGGGACCGACTCCAGAGAGAGGAGAGAGAGGAAAACAATGTTATAAAATACTAAAATTGGATTGAAAATAAATGTTCCAGAAAGGTCGTTACTTCAGGAAAAATCTTATGCTATCTGTTTGTAAAATGTTTTGTATCCGCTCATTACGCCGAGACGGCTCGACGGATTTTTATCAATTTTAGTACAGGGATAGGTAATCTAAAGATGGATATAGGATATTTTTTACCCGTTGAAGGTAAAGAAAAATGGTTAGGCCAAGATATTACTATATATTTACTGTACTGCCACACGTGCAAAATCTGAAAGTTTCATCGAAATGGGTCTCATGTTTGAAAACAATAAATAAACCTATAAATAAGTAATCTAAACTCATAGACTTACGAATAGAGCAAGTAAGAAAATATCGCAAATATGTTCTCGAATGTTCGATCAGAAAACAATGAATTCTTTCAAAGTATTTACTCAATTTTCTCGATGAACACATTTTCAGGACATTTTTCTCAAACAGAATTCTTTAGTATACGTATCCAGACGAGAAAGCTACATTTTAATGGAATATTTTAGTGAAGAGATCAGTAAAAAGGGCCACTTTGTAAGAGGCTTAATTTTTTAGCGCTTCCTAAGTATTTCACTTTTTATTTTTTACATCTGTCATTCTTGATTACTTTGAGGTTGAAAATACTTTTAATATGAATCTTCATTGAGAATACTTTTATATTTCTCGTCCGGTCCCGACCTTAAAATATTGATTGTTTCATTATCATTATAAGTAGTATTTTAACCAATTTCAAATTCTCTTCTTTACTCGATCCCTCATTCCTGAGGATATCCTTAATCAGTTGTCTCTATCGGTCTGGATCCATTGTTGCCCTCACTTGATGAACTTTGCTTGAAGAAGCTTCTCTAGCGTGCCCCTCTGGCACAACTTCGCACTGAAGTACTATGTAGATAAAGACCTGTCTCTTTTTGTACATGAGTCACGAACCACTGGTCAGTCCATCAAGTTGGCCAGCGACCGCGGGTTCTCTTGCCTTCCCTTCCACTACGTCAACCAAGATAATAGTAAAAATAAATTATCTCAATTTAACCATATACAAAAATACAGTGCATACAATAAATAACCACAAAATGTTGAAAAAAAAACTAATAAGAGTGTAGTGTTTTGACTATTGATTTTTGTGACGTCACTAGCCAGTATCTTCATAGAAATTTCATACTTGGGAATGCAAAGCCGGTTATTTTGCCATAGTAAAACCGGTATTTTTTGTGGTAAAATGACCGGGTTTGGATTCCCTACTTCATACTAACGTTATTAACGTTTTAAAAAAGTTGCCGATTCTCAATATTACTGGTTAGTAGTTTAGCATTTTTTCGTTCAATTCAGATAATTTCTGGGTCATTTTGTTTCTTTTATATAATTATAAATACCTATATATTGTTTTCTACAGCTCAAGTATCCTATTTTGTTTGGTTCATGTTACTCGTCCCAGTTTCCGCAAACACAAAACAAATCGACAATCTCAATTACATCTAATTGTGCTAGATATTGTTTTACACGGCTATTTAAAACGATCCATGATTTAAAGATAATGTAAACACTGAACGCCATTTAAATGACGATGATCAATTCTTTTTTTAAAGTGTAATAGCTTACAAAAAACGTTATAACTTTAGTGTCGGTGTACGAATAATTACATATTATTATTTTTGAATTAAATTAAATTGGTTGGATAATAAAAGCCGTGTAATACAATATCTAGCACAACTCGATGTAATTGGAGATTATCGATTCGCTTGTTTTTTATTTTATTCTAATTACACAGATGTAATAGATTTTTTGCCGCTACTGTATTGTCCAATTCTTACGTTATTTTAGTATTTAAATACAGCAGAGGGGTAAGCAGTGGGCTGCACCGCTCGAATCGCCTATCCGAGTGGACGATTCGACGGAAATGACGCAGAAAATTGCTTAGCCTCCTCACGTGGACGCAATATCCTACGACGACTTCCAATTATGCAGATTATCTTCTCTAGGATACACTTATTACATAGTTACTTACATATATGCAACAGCTGCAGATAGTAGTCGTTACCGTGTAATTGCAGAGTAAATGACAGGTAGTTCTGGGCATTGAGGGCTTCATTTTCAGTTAGATGTTACGACGTTTGATGACTTGGTCATTCTCATTGGTCGGAGGATCATTTGGTCATAGCGTTGACAACTTTATTCGTTCATACCATTGGTTCGAGTCATGGCTTTCACTATTACACATTTGAGACATTAGAGGCATGGCATCAGTAACCATCAGGTCAGCCAGTGCATCAAACTACGCGGTATATTCACTCCATTGTGTATGTTCTCTCTCTTAATCCGACTCTCTCTCTTTCTCCACCACATCATTTCGAGCTGACGCGATCTAGTCTACTCAAGGAACTCAAGACGCCGTCCGTGTGTCCGTGTCGTTACCCACTCACCCCTGTGCGCCGTCTCATACGCAGCACATTGCAAAACATACGATTTATTTCTGCTAAACGTAAATGGGTATGCATATTTAGATATTGTATTTACACTCACGTAAAATTGTCAGGAGCCCTATATGTTTCGAACTCGTATGGTTTCATCAGGGACTGCTACCCGTACAGCGGCGCGGTAACTTCGTCACTATTTTTTTCTAATATGTCACACGCAAGTTTAGATAAATGTTTCTGTCAGCTATAGTTGTACTGCAGGACGAAAGTTTTTCAAAAAAATCGTGTGCGGCGCTGCTAAAGTTTCCTGGGATATTCCCACAAAAATAAATACCAGCCAGTATGTCCTCATTTGTATCGGACTAGTCAAGTGGTTGCATTATACCCAGTCGCAAGATGTTTAGTGAACGTATGTCGGGTGTAATCTGCATAATGAAAAGTCACGGGTTATAGTGTGGATCGAGCCGGACGGCAATTTCTGCTCGCGATTGTTATGGAGTCTGTGTGGACTTCGCTTAAATGCGAAACGGCATATGAGCCAGAAATTGTAACCAACGTAAGCCTTTTTGAATTCCTTCGGTCTTGTAGTGCGCTGCATTGAATCTGTCGGCCGTTTTTGGTTCAGTAATCCATGAATCGGCATTAAGGTTACTTTCGATTTAGATGCTGAAGGTTTTATAGGTGTTATTTATAAAGCATTACAAGGGTCGTAAGGGGTGCTTTAAAGCTAGTTATATTTCCTTTAACTATTAGGAATTTTTAGTTACAAAAATACTACTGTGGAACTAAATTGATTCAGTCAAAAGATGCCGCTAATAGTTATTTTTTTGGATTTGATGTTTACCTGACAATGGAAACTAAATAGCTAGAAAGTAAGTTGTTGTAAAATTAACCTTATTCGTAACTTTACTAAAATTATAATTTCTTATTTAATTAAATTTCATAATAAAAAGGATATGATTTTTCGGAAAAATGATGATTTATAAATCAAATTTCATTCGACGTTTTCGTCAATATTACGTTTTAAATGGAAAATCAAGTATCCCATGTTCTATTTCAGTTGGTGTACATATTTAGAATCACTCTAGTGCTAAAAGTGCAGGCAAGTCACGTGTTGCATTAAGGTACCGCGGGATCGCCACACGTACACGGAGTTAGTGGCTTTTCTGGTACCGGCCATAGCCTTCTACGTGATAATGAAGTGGTGCAATTATATTTATTTCTTTAACGATATTTACTACAAATGACATCTTCTTGGGCCGCGTGTATAAAGCAAGTTAAATAACATTGACAATTATAAAATGAGAATGTTTCATAATGTGCTAAAACTAAATTTTAGATTTGACGATTGCGGTTTACGTTTCCCAAACTATTCAACTTTTCATTTATTAAAATTATTGTTTTTCAAACTGTAAGTGCTCCTTCACTTGGAATATTTATCATTTTGACCATTATGTTTGAATACTACACGCGAATGCTCGCGGTGAGAAAGCTCCTTAAACTTTAGAGGATTTGTATAAAACAAATGTAACCTACAGGGATACTTCAAAACAATGAAAAATAATACCGGAAAATATTTTGGTTCCACAGCATTGGGAAATAACATAGTTGCAAAATGACACAATTTATTTAAAATTGTAAACAAGAAAAGTTCTAAGCTGTTGTAACAGTAAAACAAATTAAAACTGACAGAAATGAAATATTATGCGGAAGAGCGTTTTTATTATATGTATTTGAAGTGTTTAGATCAAACTACATTTTAAAAGGTAAACGCTTAAGATCCATCGCTTAAAGGCCATTGAAACTTAAACTTGCCCGGCCAATATACCTCGGTGCATCCAGCAAATTGGTACGTGTGATCGATTTATGTGATACGTTATGAAATAGGTTCTAGATCGGCTTGAGTTATCTTTCTGCACCTGAAAGGAGCGTCTGCTAGGTACTATTCACTGTAAAATACGTAGGAAATCTTGTTTTTAGACATTATTCTTCCTCTTGTTTTTATTTATATTTTTATGGGAATAAATACTCCTGAGTACGAGTACAATCACGCCTTAAGAAAGTAGTGAAACCGATGTGGCGAATGTATCTAAAAGTTAGGGGACGTAATTGAAACTTGAAATGCTTACTCATACTCATGCTCTTTATTAATATTTAATGTCAACATTTTACAATTCAATACATTGTACAATGAATTTTTATTACTATTAAATAAATTCATTCAATAAATTAACTTACCGATATATTTACGTTCTATTTGAATTTAAATTATATTTTGACAATATCACTTGAGGCAAAAATCGATATATCTCCATGACATTGCTTCGTCGAATTCTGACCCAGGTCAGAGTCGAAACTGAATTTAAGTCTTAAGAGGCCTTATTCC
Organism: Apotomis betuletana; assembly: GCA_932273695.1. Classification (NCBI taxonomy): domain Eukaryota; kingdom Metazoa; phylum Arthropoda; class Insecta; order Lepidoptera; family Tortricidae; genus Apotomis; species Apotomis betuletana. Next base: position 3,938,741 of record OW026302.1, on the reverse strand, counting down.
TTTTAAATTTTTTTTTTTTCATATTATGTTTAATATATTGGTAATTTCAACCAACTTTTTGAAGTGAATAATACTTTTCCCCGAGTTCTAGGTAGTAACATAGCTATTTCATGCTTTCATTGCGTGCAGTCGAAAATAAGTTGAAAATACTAATTTTACACGTGAATTTTGTCAATTTCGAGTAGTTTTTCAAACAAAAATTATCAATGAAAAATTCAAACTGTAGGTTTCAAATATACACAAATAAATCCCAATAGCCCTGTTCTAGATAGTAACATCAATAATATGTTAAGAAACATGTTTAATCATAGAGAAAAATGTCTAAACAATCAGCATTTTAAAAGGAATAAGGCCTCTTAAAATTTACCAGTGCTTTGAAACGAAAATAAGAACAATACCTCTCGATGCAGCTCTTTTGTTTAAACACCACAATGGCGATCGATCCTTATGTACGCCGTGCATCACTTTGCCGTCTATAAAAATAAACCCAGCACTTTTTGAATGTGCTGAAAGTATCGGCGGTGTAATGCCGTAAGTCGATAACCTGACGTGTCGAACTTTTTTCAATACCGCCAGACTGAACTGTCTATTAACTTTAGAACTTTAAACGAGTATTTTGCACCGATACTAAACTAACACGAGTACGGTATACATATACTAAAATAATACGAGTAATACGAGAGGGGTGAGGGAATATCTATCTGTAATTTTAACCATTGCAAATAAAGTTAAATGGATACCAATTTCAGTGATTATCCCGCCCAGATAGCAAACAGGCTGTATAAGTTATACAGCCATTATAAAGCTAATTTAAGCTATATAACGGCTTATACGTTTAAGACGACACTTTTGGCGCAGTTTGTAAGCACTTGCCTACTGAGCTGGCGGTCCCGGGTTCGAATCCCGGCCAGGGCAAATATTTGTGTGATGAACTCGAATATTTGTGTTATAGGGTCATGGTTATTCTATGTAGGTATTTAAGTATATATTTATCTATATTAGTATGTCTATCGTCGTCTAGTACCCATAGCACAAGCCTTCTTGAGCTTAATTTGGGACTACATCGATTTGTGTGAGGTTGTCTGATATTTGTTTATTTATTTATTAATAAGTGTCTATTCAGCCTGTGTGCTCATATGGTCGATATTATAGGTCATGTTATTGTCATTAGAAGATGCCTGTGTGCTTAGAACGGTGACGTTTATAGCAGAAAAGTGTCCGTCACTTTCTGTCAAGTAAGTAAGAGAAAGTGAAAGGATAATAAAATTTGTGTATCGCGTTATAAATGCATTTTTTTTTTCAACAAAAATGTATACAGGAGAGTCTTCACTGAGAAACAAAAAAATACATGAAAATGACATGACATTACAGGGGAATACTCTCAGTGAGCTCCTTACAAGAATGAAGCCGTATTCGTACACAACAAGAAATTGCTCGCTCATCTCTGAACACAATCGCTATAATGAACAAATAAATAATGTAAGCAGATACGAATACGTGTAAGAATCGGGATAAGTGTTCCACGACACTGGGGACGGCGGGGACATATAAATTTCAGTTTTAGTGTAACGTTACAGCTGGTTTATTGATAATAATGAAAACGTATTAGCGCTTGGGAGACAGTTTGCCACATTTCGTATCATTCTGAATTCATGTCGTACTATTGCGGTCATTCAGCGTTTAGGTTTCACATTAAGGGATGTGAATGCCGTGAAAGTACATGAATGTTGATATTGTGTATTCGTGCGGAGTAAAATATTGTTTATATGCGAATATCTGTGATGACTTCCACGTTGTTGCATGATAAGGTAAAATTTTTGTTGGAATTTCAGTAATGGGTAAGGCAAAAACTTGGTTAGAAATAGATATGCCATTTCGGAAAAGGCACATCTCTAGTTAGAAGTGAAAAAGCCGTTTAATAATAATTGAGTCATCATACAATCTTTTTGTCAACACTTATTCACTAAATGAACACAGTATTGTCAGCAAATCGTTCGATATTCGACATCAAAGTAAACGATCAGGGCGTAAAGTTATGAATAAATTGGCTAAATGAAATATCAATTTGTTAGCACAAAAATCTGTAGACATTCCTATTACACGGAAACCAAGGAAGCTTGCCGCCAACGCAAACAGATTTGCCGCCCAATAGAGCGGATGTCGTCGACGATACACTTAATCTAAAGAACGACCCATATTTTTTATATCAGCTGTATCTCGATCGCTTGTCACTAAAGCCTCCAATTATCTCCGATTGATGGTCTCCCCACGACTTGTCTCAGATCAAATTTCGACCACTTCACGCCACCCTCTAGCGTTTCTTTTATTTTTCTTCAGAAGTATTTGACAGATTTGCTACGAGCCCGCCGTCGAAAGATTTTATTGGTCGGTTATTATTTTATTTTATGGACATTCACTCTTATTTCATTGGTCCTAAGACGGAGTTACGGAATCTGTCACAGGGTTATTGAAGCACGCGTTTCGCGATTTCTGACGTTTTTATTGAATCCGATTGGATGATAACGATGTTATGGTTTCGCTATGAAGAGTAGTAATACAAGTTTAACGGGCAATGATTTAGGTGTTAAATACTGAAAATAAAATCGGGTGACAACTCTCGTTAATTAATTGCATAAAAAACTTGAAGCTGGGCCGACCGATATTTCAGCGTAATGAGTCTTTTATCTAAATAAATAATCTCTATGATTTTAATGACGTATTTTAGTTTTGTCTACTAACTTGTAATTTATATGTATACATAATACATATATAGGTATATGTATGCTATTTTTGCTACGTAACGATTCTTAGTTAAATTTTGTAGGTAAGTAAGTTCGATAAACAAAGATATATTTTCTTCCGATTCAGATTCTTCACAATTTTCAAAACAACGGAGCCTTACAGAACCACTATATAGTGTATAGTAATATAAAAGAGATAAAGTTGTCAGAAACTTTCGTAATTAGGAACTTACATGACCCAAGATTTACATACATAACATGTATCTATAATACTCGTAAGTATATATTAAATACGATACTAAGCTAAATTTGGGGTACCTTAATTGGGAGATTAAGGTATCTTGTAGTATACCTAACCCTATGCCAGGCACAGTACAGCTGTTTATATAGGTCACTATGCAAGAACTTAGCTCGACAACGCACCACCAGTCTCGGCAAGGGTCGGAGGGTAACTAACCCCACTCCGTTGGTTCTGACGTATGCGCACGAGATAAGGATAGCAACACTACATCCCTTTTTTATTTTAATTAAAATTAGATTAATTGGTGATCGTATAAATAATAATATATGAATGTTTATATATTTAAATAAAAAGGTTGTTTCACTCAAAACCCATAAAGTATTTAATCAGTCTTGTTTTATGTTATCTAGACCGGTTAATAGTTTAATTTGTGATCTCATTTGATTTAGAACTAGCTTTGCAATATAAACTTGCCGCGAACCTTGTTGACACAACAATATAGAGGATACATCGAGGATACACAAAGGATACCGATTCGAAGTCGCTTCAGCGTGCAATATGCTGTAGTCGCCGGTTAGTCTGTCGCAGCTAACCGGCCCCGTACGGGTTCGCGATAAGGAAAAGTTCTCCCACACCAATGTGGATAGGGAGGGAGTCACACTGGTGGAAAGGAAGAGCAAGGCGCGCATGGTGCCCCGCAAGACTAAGTGGCACAGGCGAGCCGGTTAATTCAGTTCTTGGGATTGCGACACCGTTTCCAACCAGGACATGAAGGTGTACCACTTCAGACCTGTCACTACGTGCAATTCAGCTCATTTGAGCTACGCGTGTCCCAGCCGCTACAGGCTGCTACTATCTGCCTAATCCTACGCCAGCCTGTCTAGCATAACCACGCCTCGCGGTTCCCGTCGCGCGACAGCGCTAGCCGTCATTCCCTCACACCACTGCACAGCTGCAAGAGATGGGCAAATATCTCGCGCGAGAAATAGTCGCACATGACAGCTATTCCAGAGGTCGAACAAAGCAAAGGAGCCACGCCATTATGTCGCTTAAGCCATTAAGGCGCTTATTGAATTAAATCTAACTAGTTTTAAGTTTGGTCTGCATGTAGTTTTGTAGTTTCAAAGCATGTAGGTTATATTACTGTAATATTGTGTAACTTATTTGAAAAATAAATGAATTATACAAAACAAGGGTTACACTTCATTCTAGAATTTTTAAGAATTGTGACATGTAGCCTTATCTGGATAATTATTTCACAACAACCACTTTGTCAAGCGCTTAAGGACTATTGCTTGCTCTTTTCCCCCTTTTACCATCTTCAATTTTTTTTTTTTTTTTAAACTGAAACTGATAGTATAAATGTATTTATCGTAGTACTGTTCATTTGTTAGTTTTAATTTCTTGTTTAAGGCATGTCTATAGCCGCATTGTTAACGAACCTGATGTGTATGATACGACTTCCACGATACAGGTTGTGCCTAGTGTGGAAGTCACTGTTAAATTATGTTAAATGTAGAAATGTTTCTTTTGGTAAAATAAAAATTATTCTATTCTATTCCATTCTAAGTAGCTAACTTGCTTTACACGTCATCATGTTCTCTCGTTCAATATTCTCACTAAGGTCATCATTATAATTTGTCATCTGAAATTACGATATATACCATTCAAAAGAATATGAGAATCCAAATAAATTATCGAAATTGCAACTAAAGTCCAATTGAATTGAGATTTTGAAACCGCGTCTTTTCCTATTCGATCTAGATTTGAAATCACAGATAAACAATTTCCAATTTGATTGCGGCATTAATTTAGAATACCAGATCGTTCTCAATATAAGGTTGACAAATAATTCCAGTTTAATGGAGCCATTCATTTGAAATACAGGACCATCATTGGCAATTTAATTAATGTTGTGAAACGATTCCTATTTAATGAAGGCACTTATTTTAAATACTAAACTAAATTGCAAATCCAATTGAATTGAGGTTTTTAAACCGCCACATTTCTAATTGGATCAAGGTTCAAAATCACAGTGATATACCAATTCCAATTTAATTCCGGCATTTAGTTGTAATACCAGACCATTCTCAATTGAAGGTTGATAAACAATTCCTATCTAATGAAGGCATTCGTTTGAAATACCGGACTATTGTCAATTTACTTAATGTTTTCAAACGATTCGAACTTAATGGAAGCTCTTATTCGAAATACTAAACTTTTGTCAATATAATGGAGGTTGTTAAACAATCCCACCTAATATAGGCATTCATTTTAAATGCCACTTTTGTCAATTTAAAAATGATGTCAAACTATTACAGTTTTATCCAGGCATTCATTTGAAGTGCCTAACTAATTGTCAATTCTTGTCAATGTCACGTCAATGAATTCATTCAGTCCAGTCGTCATACGTATCGGACGTGTCAATTAATAAAATAAATAATAATTTTAAATCGTGCGTGACCTAGCTCTGTACATAACGCGGAAGCAAGTATCTATGTCAATGCATAGTGCTTGCTAGTGAGAATGTTTAGAGTATAATAATTTACATACTTTGAACGGATTTTATGGAAAATGGACGGAAGCAGTCCATTTAACCGGAGTGGACTCACGCGCCGCAGCCCACCGCCCTCGCCCTTACCGCCACGCGACCAGCCGCAGCCCGACCTGCCCGCCCCGCCCGAGCCCCGCCAACAGGATGAGCTCGAGCCCCTGGCCGTCGTCTCCTCCAAGGACCTCCAAAACTGGATGAAGACCATTGAAAACTACCTCAATGAAGTATGCACCATATCTACAGAAGGTAAACTTAACTCTGACCAAAAATCAAGGATTAGCACCCTATGCCGCAAAGTGGGTCATTGCTCATCACAAATGGCTATCGAGTACCAGTCCCTGAAACAAAAAACAACTCAGGCCTATAACTCCCATAAGACACTTAAGGAAAAAGTAGATCTCTCCCGTCGCTTCCAGGAACTCAAGCAATGCATCCAGGAGTCCTCTATAGCTAATCCCGGCCAAGTATCTTTTGCCGACGTACTGAAGAACAATACTACTAGTCGCATCCAACCTCTAACATCAGCTCGGTAGCAATTTACCCGACTGACAAATCGAAGTCGAGCGAGGAAACAAAATCCCTCGTTCAAAAAATCATTAGGCCCGATGAAATGAAATTGCACGTGAGAGGATTGCGCAGAATCAAAAACGGCGGCGTTGTTATCAGCACCGACTCCAAGGAGGACATCGCGAAACTGAAGCAGTTGCAGCAGCTAACGACGTCAGGCCTCACTGTGGATGAAACACAAAAACGAAAGCCCAGAGTAGTAATTGTCGGAGTGCCCGCGGATATGCAAGAAGCGGAAGTCTTCAAGTGTATCTTTCAACAAAACCTAGCCGACAAACTACAAGACCTGACCCTAGAAAAGTTTTTGTCCTCGTCAAGATTGAGCCATAAATCGGGAAGGAAGGAAGCCGAGACCTGCAATTATATTATTGAAGTTCCAGCTCTAATTCGCAAGGTACTAGTCACAAATGACAGAGTTTTCGTGAACTGGTCGTCGTGCCCTGTAAGAGATTTTACTCTGGTCACAAGGTGCTATAAATGCCAGCAGTACGGGCATGCGGCGAAGACATGTAAGATGGAAGTTAACATCTGTGGGCATTGCGGAGAGGTAGGGCACGCAATAAAGGACTGCACCAAGAAGACCGAACCACCAAAGTGCGCGACATGCATGCACTATAAGAAACCGTGTAATCACGAAACTGGCACTGCCGAATGCCCAGCAAGAAAACTAGCCGAAAAAAGGTTCCAAAACTCTATAGACTACGAAGGCGCCTAAGAGCGCCTTTTTAGATTATAAGAAGTCCATTTTCAGTTTTAGTATTACTCAAAACATTCTCGACTCATTATTTCCTATATTTCATAACCGCGTAACTTCTTATTATTAAATATTTTTTTTTTTTTTTTTTTTAAGATATTTATATATTTTATTAGAGAAAAAACAACATAAAATTAAAAGTATATAACTAAACCTTAACAAACTTAAATTATGATCTAATTAAACCTAACTTAAACTATTGGGACCTAAACTATATGTACATATATCCCCTATGTCGCTACCATTAGGTAGGGTGCCCATAAGGCTGGCCGCGTTACCTCGCTGGATGGCAATGCCAATGCGTTGGGCGAGGAACGAGCCAGCCCTACGATCACCGGAGGACCGGTTAAGTAAATAACTAAGCTTTTTGAAAAGCTTAGTTGCTTCCGGTCCCCACGGTCCCAAGGTCTCCACGGCAAACGCTGCAAATACGTAGCTATCACCGAGAGCTGCGTATTTGCGGCGCTTGGCTGTCTCTGCCGCAGCAGCCGCTCCACCTGCCCTCAACGACGTCGTGCCCAAATGGGACGGCGCTAGGGTATCCACACATGTGGAGTCCCATATTAATGGCCGTCCCTGTTGCCAGGGCACGAGGGTCATTCCGTCGGGCCTCTTGCCATCGTCACGCGACAGGCCATTTGGCTCTAAAGTGGCCGGCACGCTGACGCTGACCAGGGCCCGGCGAATGATGTCGTTGAGGCAGGAGTGGCGGGACAGTCTACCAGCACTCTTTGAACATGAGAGTCCGTGGTGGGCCAACCGAGTGACGAGTGTACCACAATGGCAGCGGTGCGGTTCTACGATATTCGCCCCGAGACGCAGGCCTACGACAGATCGGAAAGAGTTTGCATCTAGGAGGTTCCCGTAATTGGCCGAGGGGTACGCGTGTAGCCAATAACCCGATTCCCTCTCGGAGATTGCCAGAATGCGGGCCTTTTCGGAAGCTGATGTGCATGTTTCCAAAATGTGCTCATGCACCCGCCGGCAGATCGGTTGATCCCACATTTTTTGAAGGTTCGGACTACACGGGATGTCATTACCTGGGCAGGCCATTTTCCATGCGTCCCTGGCCTCGGACAAACCAGCCACCTCACAACCACTATCACATAGCGATGGATTTAGGATTTTTCCAGTGAGAGGTAGCGTGCTATGCACCGAGGACAGGAACGCCGGTAATGCGACGCTGGAAATTTGTCGTATTCCGAGGCCACCGAACCTTACAGGCAGAGATGCGATCAAAAACATCCTGCTATCAATTTTGATGTTGATAATTTTTTCAATTTGATTCCAAATAATATTGTCGAGTTTTTCACAGTAATTTCGAAGTTTCCAAAAGGGGCTACACCGCATAGCATATGTGAATTTAGGGACAAAATGACAGTACCGAATAATAAATATAGCCATATGGGGATTAATTTGCAGAAGGCGGTCCGAAAATGTATGGAAATGATCTATTTTTTTGTCAATAAAATCTGGAAAGGCCTCGTCAAATATTGGCGCACCTAGGAGCTGGAGAGAGTGTTTGGATAGAATTTTGATACCCGGACAGATATTTTGAAAATTACGTATGGTGTCTGAACCTCGGATTGTGTCAACATATAATTCGCACTTATTATAATTTAGTTCTAAACCAATGGATTCAAATTTAGATCTAATATTTATGAAATCGTTCAGGACAGAATCCGAGTCGCCTCCTAGGGTACCATCGTCCAAGTACCAGGTGTTGAATTTTGACGTAAGTTCAGTGATGCTCGGGTGAATGGCCAAGCTAAAGATGGCCGGCCCAAGCGGGTCACCTTGTTGACAGCCAACAGAGGATAGAATTGTATTGTTTTTGAATTTTAGATGAGAAGGAGAGCTGTAGCATTGCCATACGTATGGATAAATGTTTGGGATGTTCTTGAGGACCTCGCTGAGCATGACGCTTCTATGGACAGAGTTGAAGGCATTTTTAACATCTAGCTTTAAGAGTGTTACATTATTCGAGTTTTTGAGAAATGTGCGACAGGCGTGGACGGCGGCTTCGCAGCCTCCTTTGCTGCCAAATCCTAGTTGAGTAGGCTGAAATTTTGATTCTAAAACTGGAAGTATATGTCTACAACAAATTTTGGAAGCCAAACGTCTGAAAGTTGATCCTATAGCAATTGGCCTCACGTTGCCATCTTTTTTAGAAAGGGCGCAAAGGCTAGCACCATATAGCGTTTGCGTTACATGCTCGTTGACTTTACCGCTAAGCATCAGGTTTACTAACCGAGTGATGCTGGCTAGCAGCTCACTTCCGTGGCTCCCTGATGTGTGTGTTAGGAGGTCCTTCAAGTGTTGAGGGGTGATCCCGTCCAAACCACCAGCCGAACCGTTGTTGAACGACATGATTGCCGCAAGAATGGCGTCTTCTGACGCAACAAGTCCGGGCAGCGCGGTGTTTGGAGGGGCGGGAAGCTCAGGTGTTAGGGGAGCTGGTGGATGCTTACTCTCGAGAGCTGACAGGGTGTCCGGGGAATCTGGGGCCGATGTATCGCTGGAGAAGAGAATGCGAGCAGCGCCACGGAGGTCACCATCGTTAATTTTAGTTTCTACTTTTTTGAATATGTTGCGTGAGGGTGGGGGCGCGCAAGAGGGAGACAAAGAAATGGGGTGAGAGCAATTATGTTTGATTTTACTGGTTAATGTTTGCAATTTGGAGGATGCGCTATGATCGACGTGTAGGATGTGATAAGAGAATGTAAGTAATTTTTCCCAAGCGCATGGTGTATTTAAAGAGACACAGTCGTCGATGGCTTTTACAAGGCATTTGGCGACAGTCACTCTCGCCCCCCTAGGGATCCTCTTTAAAATGGGTATAGATTCTTTAAGTGTGCTTAATTTATCAGACAGAAAGGGGGGTTGGAGAGCGGATGTCGCGGGAGAGTGAGGGGTAGATGGCAAATGTTGTGCTGGTTGACTACGGCTACATGGTTGGTGTGATTTACCGATATGGATACTCAAACCTCTTCTTCCTTTTAGTAATTTAGTGGTTGGGCAGTGGGGGCATTGTATAAATTCCTCCAGCGATACATCACCTCGGGGATGTGGCATTAGTCTCGGGGCACTGGGAGACTTAAGCGAAACTTAATCAACAACAACAAAAGAACACAAAAAATATAAAAACACAATAAATGATATAAACAGTTTTTCTTTTGACGTATGTCACAGGTAGGGCCGAGGCCGCTGCGCCGTCGCGGCCCGCGGCGGATACTGGGCCTTTTGCTCCCCACCGAATGGTTAAGTTTAGCGCTGCGCTGCGTTGCGTCTATGGAGGCTCTTGCACGGCATATAGCTTAACGTAGAAAGGGCTTAAGACGTCCCGAGGCTTGACTTATTGACATATGACGTGTCAAGTTGCATTGTTTATTTTTATGAATGCAAATTAAAATAAATTTTCGGCATTACTTGATAAAAATAACAGTTTATCCAATCAGAAAATAGATATAGCCGTTAGACTGAGTATAATCACGGAACCGAAACAATTCCTGATAGGAAATAATTAATTAAATACAAATTTGTCGTGGCTATGACATTGTGACGTATTTGTCTTCAAAAATAATAATGTTTTGTTCTGATTTGTAATATACCTAAACAAATTAAACAAGCTGACGTTCATGCAATTCCGACTGTCCTAGTTTCAATTTGTGCTAACGGTGACAATGCAATGTCCTACATAGTTGAACATATCTTAATTAAGCAATATCAAAAAAAAAATTATATAGTTTTATAGTATTATTATATTATGAATTCAATAAGTAGTATTGTATTAATTGTAAATGATTATTATTTTTGTACTTAGAGTATATTTTGAACTCTCAAAGCCTGAGATACAGGATTCTCCTAGTTCAGGCACCAGTATTAAGAATGCTCTGTATAGATCTAAGACCTTTTATGCCATTTGTTATTACTATGATTTCATGAATAAAGATTTTATTTATTATTATTATTATTATTATTAATTCAATTAAGGTTGTCAATCAATTCCCATTCACTGGAGGCTTTGAGTCCTCGAGTATCCCAATTGAATCAAGAACACGTCATATTCCCATGTTACCGGCCCTCTGATACTTCAGATATTCCAATTTAATGGAAGTCTTAAAACAACAGCCTTTTCCAATTGAATGAAAGCTTTAAAGCACAGTATATTTCAATTTAATCGACGCGTCGAAGCCATCGATATTCAAGTTTTAATGGAAGTCTCAAAATCAAATACTCCAGTTTATGAACGCTTTGAGTTATTTAATATAAATTTAAAGGAAGGTTTAATACATATGGTATTTCAAATTGACCTTCCAGCACGAACGCGGCACTTTACATACCGCTTATAATATATCTATGGTCTATCAAATTGACCTTCCATGCAATTGTATTTGCTTAGCCGTTAAGCCTTACTATCTTTCTTACGAATAGTTTGGTTCCCGCGGTCTACTAAATAGACGTTTCATAATGCCTTTCGCTTACTTTAACAATCCGCTTAGCCTATCATATTGGCAATCCAGCGTGGTCTATCAAATTGACCTCTCAAAAAGTCTTAGCCTATCATATTGGCAGTCCAGCATGGTCTATCAAATTGACCTCATAACGCCTTAGCCTGTCATATTGGCAATTCAGCGTGATCTATCAATCTATTCCCTCGAGGTTAGACGAAATTATGTGCTGACTAGTGCTTGTAAAATCTTGCGAGGATGTTCTGACTGTCCAGAGCTGGTCAGTCAGGTTATCCGATTGTTCGTCCCTTATAAATCGAGGTTCAATTTTCGTCCACGCTGCCGGCTACTGTTGGCTGCTCCTGAGGCGCGAACCATAGCGCGAAAGACTCTCCTCTAGTTTGAGCCTTACGAGAGCTTAATGCGCTTCTCGCATCAGCATCGGATTTGGACGTTTTTTGGAAGTAGCTGGATAATTGTGTGTCATGAATGTTTAAGGTACTGTAAGGCGATGGATGGATGTAATTTTTCAGTAATTGAATCTACCTCATATGTAGCATGTTATGATAAATTATTCTTGTAATTCACAGTGCATTAGTACTAACTGTAAAGCTGTTTAATTATTTGAAATAAATAAATAAATCAAATTGACCCCTGACATAAAGCTATTAGTTTCCAGTAACAATACAGTCAGAGCTTATCATATTGACTAATGACTTTGCACTTAGGAGTATTCCATATCACTTTTAAACCCATTTGGCCTATCAAATACTAGACCTATATTATACTATGCCTTATAAGACGTATCTGCTGTTATTTAATTACTGATTTTGTTATACCCAATTGACTACATGTGACATATGCACCTATACGTGTCATATGTACCTATTAATGCACAACCCTTAAGCTGGATGTTCATACTGTTTATCAACTGTACAAGATACTCTAGATAATTATTCCAAAAAAAATACATTTTCAACATAAAGACACATTTTGAATTAAGCTTATCACACTATAATATTTAACCCATCAATATATTTGGAAATTCAGAACGATCAAGCCCACTCCATAGGAAAGTATTAAGTAGCGTATTCAATTACGCACGCACAAATGAACAGTCGTGTAAATTAAATAGACGCCTAGGCAGTCCAATCGTTTTCCCAATTTGTTCATAATTATTATATTGTGATCCGTCATCCACTGCGCCACTGCGCAGTCGAAGATTAGTAACACGACCCATTCGAGAATAACGCTAAACTGCTAAATATTCATATTCCTCGAGTGCACAACTACTAATTAATATTCAAAATAATACATTTTGCCCGTTTTCTTATTTATGTAAGCAACTTTCCACCCAGTGGTGCATTGTGGGTAGGCCTCAGCCTCATGTCGTGGGTAGGCCTCAGCACGAACCCCGTGACTAATATACACTACCCAAAATAAAATTATCTTACATTTAGCAACCGAAAACTTGTGTTTTAATAGTTTTTTATTTTTACGTAACTATTGTTAGGCATTTTTCCGTGATCTGATCAATGATGTGTTCATATTCATCTTTATAATTGCATTCATCGGCTTGTCGCATCCGTACAAGGAATTTTTCGAACTTTTCACCCTGTTCCTGTTTCATCAAACGGAATACGTGGCGTTCATATACCGTACTTTGTTTGCTGGAGCAAAGTAATCATCGAATTTTGCTAAGACTATCGCAAATACCTCTATGCCGACACCTGGCTCCGGGTCCGCTCCAGGGATATTGTAATATATTTCTTAGAGCTCAATTCCTCCGAAATGCAAGAGGCTTGCTCTCTTCTTTTGGCTATCTGTGATAGCTGACACCTCCAAATAGACATGGAGTGCTCGTTTCGAACGCTCCCATCTCAGACCGATCGAAGAGGTCTCGCCTTCGCAATGGATTTTTTCCAAAGTTATGGCTGCCATGGGTACTTTTGGGGCGTCCCGGAACCAATCAATCAAATGATTCAAGCGGAGCATTCATCTAACCGCTTGCTAAGCAATTTAATGTTCGTACTGGCCCTTTAGCCATTAGTCGTTTTAACGACCGCTTAACTACTGCTATACCATGACCTTGGTCAATGTTAGAAGTGTTAAAACAATATGTCAATTAAATGACACAACATATTTGATTTCAGTTGCTAGGTGTACAAGACATTTGTCTTATTCATCAATTGAATGATCAGTATACCATAATGACTAGTAAACATTATATTCTTGCCAATTAAATGACCAGGTACAATATACTCTGCTTACAAGTTTATTTACAACACCAATCATACAGTTTAACCACTCATAAACACATATACCTACACGGATAAAAGATACATATTACGTTCCCGTAAATAACTAAGTGAAATAAACATTAAACACTTCAATGTTTACTTTCATACATATTGACCCCGCAACGCAAGGTATTATTACAATGTAGTTACTTAGTTACCTATTTATCAACCCCATAAACAATTTATACTGCACCCGATCTAATCTGCCTCAAATGCCGTTAGAAGCAACCGAAGTCTATTTATAATTAATGATAATATTTCTGACAACTGAACTGTTTACTAAAGCTAGAGCTAGTTTACTTGAGTAATTTTGCTATCGCAAACTTTCAAATATATCTACCTACAAGCCGTTATTATAAATGACTATAAACTTGCGCTTCTAAGTCAGATCGTTATTTCATAGCTAATGTAACATTTTATCACACTTTATTATTATTATTATTTATTATATGTTTTCCAATGGTTTTAAACTGTACAATTGCATTAATTTTACGTTGTAGGCGCGAGTAGATAGGTACTTAGATACGTTGCGCTTATTAAACAAAACCTCCTTATTGTGCTTAGGTAGGTACATAATTTTTATGGTTTACACATCTTTCATTATATACGAGTCGCGGTATCGACGCATTTCCGGTAAAAATATTAGTAATTAATACCGTTAGTAAATATCGGACAAAAATAATATGTATAAGTAAGTAAAACTGCATGATTCGCCAGGAGTTATTTGCAAATGTGCAATAACCGTTATTTTTTAAACGAATGACCCCTTACAAACTAAAACTTGTTTACGAGTCGATCCCTGTACTGGGATAGTTGAGCAGTGCACCGCTACCCACTAGGTAGATGTCTTTTGTTCCACAGTTATTAGTGAAACTATAACTTGGATAAATTAACTTCAATGACAATGTATCATATCACTATCGAGCTTGCCCTGTATTTATTATACATTTACTGTGCAAGTACACGTTAGACTGCTTTTGTCGTGTTCCCGCCTATTCTTTTTTTTTTTGAAGGCGTAATTAGATTTCTACTCACTTTTGTCCTCGTCGCCACTTGTAGTATACCTAACCCTATGCCAGGCACAGTACAGCTGTTTATATAGGTCACTATGCAAGAACTTAGCTCGACAACGCACCACCAGTCTCGGCAAGGGTCGGAGGGTAACTAACCCCACTCCGTTGGTTCTGACGTATGCGCACGAGATAAGGATAGCAACACTACATATCTCATAACTTATAATGAAGGAAGTTTCTTGCAACTCTGAAGAAATACTTTTGCTGCGCGATCATGTTTAACAATTCTTACCAATATTGTAGATTGGAAAGTATGCCATTGGTCAGACCTACTTTTATGAAACAGCGAAGCCTATAGTCTTTTGCAATTGCAAGTCTAGTGACTGAAAATAAACCGTAAATTTAAAAATAAACACAGACAAAGCCGCGATAAAAAATCACGTGTTCAATAATAATAATAGCTCAATTCTACTGTTCTCATGCTGTCTTTAAATAATTTTCATTTTATTTTCATAGTATTTCGCCTGAAATCATGGCAGCAGTAAATCTATTTTCAACTCCAACTGCAACAACACCAAGCACAGAAGATGGTGCAAAGAGCAACTCGAGAACCATTCAACGATATTGAATTGGATAAAATAAAAAGTGAAGTAGTGTCGTGTAGTGTTTTCGATCAAAGAAAATTACGGCGGAGCATGGTGTCCGAGGCCGCTGCTTGAGCTCTATAAAATCCCTTTTCTCGCAACATATCGTTCTTTTCTCCCTAAATTGCGGCTGTCCCGGCGCGAGACACGTCCAGGTAATAACGCAATAAACCACTGAGAGCTTCCCCTTGGAAAAGCGATCGAGTTTTCCTTCGGCCTTTTGAAAACGCGTCCCCTAAGTTCGGTTGCGTTTTTCTTTGTTGCGCGGACCTTATTTTTCAAGCGCTAGTGTTTGTTTTCGGCCAGTGCAGAGCGACCGCTCAGATAGCTCAAAAGCAAAAGGTTGTAAGAATGTATGGGGCTCTTGTGCTGTTAGTACGTTTGTTGTGGTGGCGGTGGAGTGTGCAAGCGGTCAGAGGCGACCGCGACGTTTTTCGCGGCGCGCGCTGCGCTGTGGCCATCACTTTGTGTAATTGAAAACCCGGTGTGCACTTGTGCAGAACGCCCGTTTACAAATAAATCTTTTATGGTTCCGTGTGCGGTTGATTGTCTACATTCGAATACGAATTGTGAACATTTCGCACATAGCTGGAAGTTAATTTAGATTATTTATATTAAGCAGCGTCTAATATAGCGTGGCACTAAAGAACATTAATCCTGTGATTATATTGATTCACTATTAAGTCGCCCGTATCGCATCATCATCCCTGTTTTCTATTTATTCTTCTTACACGCACTAAAAACATAGGATCAATGTGATTTTGTATACAAGGAGTCAAAAGCTTTATCTCATATTTTGCACAAAACTCTGTTCTGGAAATATGAAAAGCGACAAATAAAAAATGTTATTCGACGGAAATCTTTCGCAAAAAATGCTTTCATGAAACTTAACCGTACGCCAAAAACAAAACTCGAAAAAATAACATTCTGCATAAGTGCAGAAATCTACAATTTATCCAATCGCTAACAGAGACTTATTTCTAACATTTCCGGAACGGAGAACTAACTAAGTAAATCCTTTGTTGCCGGCAAAATGAACTAAGATCGCCAACTCGATGATCGGAGTATGAAACTCACTAAAAGCGGATTTCCATTTAGTCTCCTTTGTCAACTGTTCCTTTTAATTTTGATGAATAAAGAAAATTATTTATTTGGAGCTGCTAACGGTGATTTATTCTCCCCGTAACGGACGTTTGTAGGCTATCTAAGTCCCGCGGGAAATTCCTTTTTTATAATTTCTTGTCCTGTGCATTTAGGCCGGATTTAGTGGGATTAGTGAACATTTTGTTTGCTTTATGCTTCTTTCGTGTGAACTCAAATTCAACTTACACGGTGAAGTTGTATATGGCCTTTCAGTTTTTTTACAGAATATAGAAACAGTATCATTGTACAAGAAAAACGGCTGAGCTGGGGACCTATGATGCTTGCGTTTATCACGTGATAAATAAGCGACAAAGCATCTGTCTCTATCACTCGCATTTTGTCAAACGTGACGGATGCTTTGTCACTTATTCATCGAGTGATAAACGCAACCATCATAGGCCCCTGGTGTGTCTTTTTGACATCTTTGTATTTACAAGTTTGTACAGTAACATACTTATTATTTTACACAATTTTACTACTTTTATTATTATTTTTCGTCGAATGTTTAATTTCACCGAATTTTCACTTCGCAGATTTTTTATTCCTCTTTAGTCAAAGCAATTTCATCATTCTTGCAAGTATGATCCTATTGATTAGGGGTTGTTATATAACAAAGCCAAATAATTTACGATTTCAGAGAAAAACTCTTTCTGCGAAATGAAACATTTCACACATACGGCATAAAGGCTGAGAACCATTTTGCTAGGTCTGGTTTTTCTTCTTAGTAGCTATGACTGTTCTACCAAGTAGAAAATCCAGACCATAGCAAAATTTTGATAGTATTTTTTAGATTATATTATATAATTTATTTAAACCTCATATAACTCAGCCCAATTCAGTAAATATCAGGCGAAATATATTTAATAACAGTATAATAACAATTTATTTCCTTTTTCACAGGTATGTCCCAACTTTTAGTGGTTAGTGGTGAGTAAGCAAAATGGCACCAGAGAAGTGACGCCCACCAATACAAAAGGTTTACATCGCTATTAAACTTGTAAAATTCTCGTAGAACTTATAAGCGTTGCCCCGTAGCAGACTCGTATCGTAGCTGTCTAACATCTCTAAAAACAGAACGACATAAGTGTGTATGAAGGTTAAATGTACATAATACGTTTTTTTGTGGTGCGGCATCGCAGGCCGTGTACTAAATCTTTTAATCTCTTTACAATGGTCCAACGTCATAAATTTGACATCTGTGACTTTTTTATTACGATATTCGAACGTGTCCCTCCCAGAGGTATGATAAAATCGTACTTTATAGCGGCGGCTCGGTTCAGTTCATTATTTTATTTTGTTTTATAGATTAATTGCCGTTTAAATTCAGGGAAATGAAACGGGTAATTGGTTTTTAGATTTGTATTTTAAATTGCATCAGCGGTGTATAATGAGGTTTTAATTGGCCTTTAACTTATCATTATTTTCATCTCATTGAATATAATAATCACAATAACTTTGTTAAAAATTGCATACGAATAAAGGTTAGGAATAAAGGATATTAAAATCAATTTTGTCAAAACTTATTAATAAATAAGTTTTGTCAAAATTATGGTTTAAATATTTATTTCTCATAATTACAAAATCACTTTCTGAAAAAAAAAACATTATTTACTTAAATCTAGGGAAAAGAGGGTAACATGCAAAGTGACTGAACATAATCTCGACAGAAAAAAGGGAAATCGCACAAAGTATGGTAAACGGCAGCAAATAATTATAATATATAATTATAATATTGATAAAATATCGTAAATATCTTTTGCACATGCGCAGTAGTAGATATGTCGAGCGCGGATTACAAATAACTCCGCCATTTTTTATTGATGTCTAGTTTATTTTGAAGTTGTTTTGTGCAAATCTGCTGAAATAATGGCGAGATAAAGGGACGAATCATGAATTTAAACCCGTAAAATGTTATTGAATAAGTAAAAAATGTGAACGACAGTTTCTTGTTGGATAAATCAAATCAAAACACTTTTTTTCCAATGTAAACAGTCTTTGTGAGTATTAAAGTATTTTCTATTTTCTCGCTCGTACCTCGCTCGTGACTAAAAATCACACTCTTCTGAAATCACCTACCTTCCACACTTGTATCGTAAATAACTATTTAGAATTTATTAATTAATCATAGCGAGTTGTTAGGAATTCTAGCAAGTGTTTCAGCAAAAAAACATTTAATACGGCAAGGAAAAAATAAACACTACGGTTTATTGGAAGGTAAATTACTGGGGTTTTCAGTGCCGCGAATGTTTACTGTAACAAGTCCCGGAAATCCCAGGATTTTTGAGACTCCGTACTAAAATTCCCTGTTACTCCAAATCCTGTAAATCATGAGAGTCTAGATTAAGGTTCTAGCAACACCGGTTTCAGTTGCTGGCTGTACAATCAGCATTAAAAACAGCTGTCAATTTTGCTACTAGCTTATGTCAAATAATGTACTAGAATTTTCATTTACTGTTGATGCTGTCTGTACAATAGGCGATACACGTGCGGGTATTTAAAGCTAAATCCAGCGGACGAGGTTTATCCCTATGGACTAAACCTAATTGCTTTATTTAATACGTGATACAATTTACTTAATTTATTTTTAAGCGCTGGTTGCAAAACATAAATTAAGAGGCCTTATTCCTTTTAAAATGCTTATTGTTTTAGATAATTTTTCTCTATGATCAAACATGTTTCTCAAGATATGATTGATGTTACTACCTAGAACAGGGCTATTGAGATTTATTGGTATATATTTGAAACCTGCAGTTTGAATTTTTCATTGATAATTTTTGTTCAAACACTACTCTAAATTTACAAAATTCACGCGTAAAATTCGATTTTTAAATTTATTTTCGACTGTACGCAATTGAAGCATGAATTAGCTATGTTACTTCCTAGAACTCGGGGAAAAGAATAAATCACTTCAAAAAATTGGTTGAAATGTCATAATATGAAAAAAAATAATTTGAAAAGGAAATAAGGCCTCTTCAAGGAGTATTAGTGATAGTGAATTCAAACATGTCGAGCGATATTCGACTGCCACGAGGTGAGTAAACCCGTTTTGTTTATATTTCAATATGTCTTAGACTCGCGGGGGCTTCCTATGTAGAATTCAACAAAATTTAGCAATATATCTGCGTTAAAATCAAATAATGGACTTTTACGCAACGTTGGAAGGCCTCCAACAAGGTGGACCGACGACCTGGTTAAGATCGCCGGTAGAAATTGGATGAGGGCGGCGCAAGATCGATCGTTGTGGAGAACTTTGGGGGAAGCCTTTGTCCAGCAGTGGACGTCTATCGGCTGATATGATGAATAAATTTATATCTCAGAAATCGTAATAAAGTAATTTTAGTTTTCTCAATTCTATGTTTAAGAATAATATTCAATCAGCCAAGGTAATAAAAAAATAGATGCCTCATTCATAAATGCATACATGTATAAAGGGTCAATATTTTGTATCATAACACCAATAAGTAAATAATATTACAATTTTTTCCCAAATTATATAAGAAGTTTCGGGTTACTGTTCACATTAGGGATTCAATACGTTTTCGCTGGCAAGTGGTCCCATTCAGCCGAGTGCATGAATAGGTAATATCCATCCGCTAACTGGGCCGTATCGTGAGTCGGCAACTCTGTCAAATCGAAAGCAACAACTGACAAAGTATACTTTCCTTCCTTCTATGTAAAAACAGTTTTCTATGTACAGGGAGGGGACATAATTTCTCGAAAACATTTCAGCGCGATGCACTTTCGGGCATTGAAAATAGCGTCATCTAACGGTCCGTCAGTTTTGACACAGGGGTAGTATTGATAAGTGACCATAACAGCACAATTTGTACAATGGTGGAATCTATGAATATCCATCCGCTAACTGGGGCTGTATCGTGAGTCGGCAACTGTCAAATCGAAAGCAACAACTGGCAAAGTATACTTTCTTTTCTTGTATGTAAAACAGTTTTCTATCTACAAGGAAGGGTCATAATTTCACAAAAACTCTTAACAACGATATATGTCATGTTTGCACATTGATTGATTAATGACTAAATAGAGCGAGTTCATACAATTCATACTTGCGTTTAACAAATTAATGTATGTGCGCGCACTAATCACCGATCAATGTGTAAACAGGTCATAACCCCTGACATGCTTGTTTTTTTTTTTAATGTGAGTATTTATACTACCAACTTTTCTGTAAAACTGCAAAATTAGGACAATATTGTGGCGACACCCTTCAGATCACAAAAAATTGGTCGCACTAGTACCTAAATTTGACAGCTGTTATCAAATCCAAACCTCTTACCACAATGTCGTCCTCCCATCGCCTCTAAACGTTACTTTACGAGTTTTCTTTGTATTGAAGTTAATTAAGTTGGGTCGGCAAACTTCGCTCCCCATTAGATAATCAGATCGTCACGTGTAGCTATTACCCTGCGGGTCTTATCGTGGATTAAAATCTACGGTCTTCGTAGTTTAAGTGTATAATATACTTACTCGTATGTTAATAATAATAAACATTAATATCTTTGGAATTAATGGAATTGACGACTCGTAGTGGCAAGTTTAGATCAAGAAAAGTTACAAAGTTATAATATTGTATCTGAAATATGATCACATCGCTTACAACTTACGAGTCTTACGACCCTCTAATCTATCTATCAGCCACAGACGTCCACTGCAGAACATAGGCCTCCCCCATAGCTCGCCGATCCTATGCAGACCGCATCCATCGACTCCTTGCGACCCTAACGAGGTCACCTGTCCACCTAATCGGGGGACTTTCTTATACGTATTCGCCACTCCAGGACTTTGCTGCCCCAACGGCCATCCGTTCACTGGGCTATATGACCCTCTTTGCCATAACTTGACACACAATCTGTTCTCCTTTTTGGTCCATTGCCTAATACTCGCATTTTGACACAACCTTCATCTCATCTATACGCAACGTGCAAAAATTCATTGTATTTCTCCTAACTGTCACAAATCGCCGAGCCGAAAACACTTCAAGTAATTTGTCACACAAACACAAGTAACACTCATAAACGTCTCACATAAAAACGTCACTCGGCCGCCTGTTAATCTACCATTAGTTACCGAGAAGTTGTTTCTAACAAAAATATACTCCGCTATCGCGACACTCCTAATGCCGCTTTTTCTTCCCGACTCCAGCATTTTTATGCTCATCCGCGGAACTTTTGCAATCCACTTATTTATATCAGCCGTGAAGCGCTAAGCAAATACAAAAAGTTTTTCGTGTTTAATTTGCACGCTCTAAGGATATTCATTGAATTTTTTCACCCCGAATCGCTTTAAATAATCCAAGGGAATGCGTTTCTTGTGTGACTTCTTACTCTGTACGATGTTTAATTTGAGTTAATGGATTTATTTGGTACGGCATCAAGGGGTGGGGAGGACGAAAATACGTGCACTTAGTGTAATTATTACTCGCTTAGTTTTGTAATGTTGTTGATATTGGACGCGACTTTTGGGAGTGAATGAGAGACACAAATACATTAGTATATATTATGTAATGGGTCATTGACAGATTTGGGTTCGAGTCATTCCGGTGAACATATGCGAAATTAAGGATTCCAGGGCCTAATTTTCTGATAAAACTCTTATGTATGTATACTTGTATAGTATGTGCCTAATTTGCTTCTGGAGGATCAAAGTCTTAAGAGTTCGTCCGTCGTCGTCGAGAACCTTTACTATAATACCGCGATTGTACAAATGTATATTTAAAATTTGAAATGTATATATAAAATAAAAAAAAATAAAAAAACTGAAAAACCAAAAATAACCCGATCATGTACAGATTATATTATTTAAATCACTTTTGAAGTCTATACGCATTTAAATGGGACCACACGGGAAGCACTAGGTTTAAAAAAAAAAAAAAAAAAAATCATCAAAATCGGTTCACCCAGTCGGAAGTCCTGAAGTAACGAACATAAAAAAAAATACAGTCGAATTGAGAACCCTCCTCCTTTTTTGAATTCGGTTAATAAGAGAATGTCAGTAAAGAATTGATCTTCCAAACGCTGATAAAATCATCTAAGCATCTAATGTCTTCTTGCATTGCCTTTAACCCTCCATTTATTTCTTATTTATTTACTAAAAGATCTTGGTGGCTGAATTTATTCCACGAATTATCACATAAAATTGTCAAAGACCTCAAGCGCGTAGATGTTTACATACAAATACTATTTCAACATACTCCGTACACTCCTAACATAAATTTTACACATGCGTCGTAACAACAAAGGCGCGGCTTCTTTAAATATTCCTTTCCTTCATAATCAAAGTGCTGCGTTTGGGAGATAAGAATTCCCAGCGCGCACAACATTAACTACGGATGTATGGAGACTACAGAACGAGAATAATTTCACTCAGTTAGCTATTTATCAAAATCCCCTCGAAAGAAGGCTTACCCAATTTCACTGGCACCGCAACGGTACGCACTCTATAATTTATGCACATAACACGGGATACACGATTCAGCAAAGCGACAGTCGTTTGTAGGAATACAATTTTATTCGGATGTTGTAAAATTTGGTGTACATTGTGTTGGAGCTTTAGCTATATAATGAGAAGGGGAGGTGAAAGTTTGGAAAGGTTAATCGTTATTGGAAACAGTAAAGGCAAAAGATCACGTGGTCGATCCCTCGCCATCTTAAAGACTTCATCTCAAGAATTCCTCGATGCAGTGAAGAAAGAGAATTGGAATCGATAGAGAAAGATCATCCGTTCTAACGACAACCACCAACCACGCCATCAGACATGATGGATACGACTACGAAGAGTATTTCTAGCGTATCTTGGGCCTCATTGTTTTTCCGTCTACTTCTCTGAAAAGCGATATATGCGATTGCTGCCCATGAGAGGCAAACGAGCAGAATCGCCTGATGGTATGCGATTATAATATCGATGTTCCGGACAGATTTATATGAAAAGTCGAATTTAGTCCTTAATTATGAGTTCACGTCAGTTGTCGTTTTCATAGTCTCAGTCTCATTATTATTATCGCCGATTGTTTACCTCTATTGTAATCTGTGTTTGTATTTATTTCTTGTTGAGCTGTGC
Source organism: Apotomis betuletana (assembly GCA_932273695.1). Classification (NCBI taxonomy): domain Eukaryota; kingdom Metazoa; phylum Arthropoda; class Insecta; order Lepidoptera; family Tortricidae; genus Apotomis; species Apotomis betuletana. The sequence continues at coordinate 3,915,262 of OW026302.1, read as the reverse complement.
AGTAAACAATATTCTATCTATCTAGGTATTACCTGACAGTTCGTCTCGTATCTTTTGTTCCAAGTTCCAGTTGAAACGGAAGACGTGTCTCAAAGTCACTAGAATATTCATAAAGAATACATTGAAATAGACAATATCCTTACAAAAGTATCGTACGTAGGACGTAAGTCAGCGCCTTGTGATTCCCCCTTACTCAGCCGTTCGTGGCAATAACAGTGAGTTTAGGAAAATTTTCTGCTGCCTTAAGATTCTCGTATGAAAGAATTGTTAGCTTAAGCAAATCCAGGGACATCCACGATTTCATATTTGCTTAATCTTTGACTTATAATACACTTCCATCAAAGACTTCCGAAAGGGATAACTTTTATGGGATTATAAAAGGATGTGATTTTTTGATTTTCATGTAATATAAGGTGTGTAGCCATTTTGGCATTTATATTCCGACCAAGAGGTAAATAGGTATTGACTGCTTAACAATATTACCCCCTGTGTCAAAACTAACCAACCTATAGTCAATGTCGATTCAAAACCAAAACCTGGCTAAGTGCGAGTCTGACTCGCGCACCGAGGGTTCTGTACAAATACTTATCCCATCTTACCTACAGTCAAAATGTCAATACAGTTTTGTAGGAACTTTCTTACGTCTAAGTTCTTATACCCTGTATAATAATATAAATAAATAAAAATAAATTAAATGGCCGGGTTAAGTCAGGTTTGCACCTGGTATGTATGACGCCGGATACAAATGAGGTGTAAAGTTAACGCAACTGTTTGTAGTATGGGAGACCCCTTAAATATTAAATTTATTCTGTTTCTTAGTATTTTTTCTAATAGCGGCAACAGAAATACATTATCTATGATAATTTCAACTGTCTTACTACCACGGTAAAGAGATACAGCCTGGTGACAGACGGACGGACAGCGGAGTCTTAGTAATAGGGTCCCGTTAATTCCCTTTGGGTACGGAACCCTGAAAAACATGCATATCACTAAGATTTCCTCCGCCAACGCAGTGGTGGGCACTGGGCACCTTCCAGTACCCTACATAGTAAAAAAACCTTTACTATAATAAATAAATAAATATTAAAGGACAATCTTAGACCGCATGTTGTTTACCTCTGCCTGTTATTTGAATGTATCTCATGTTGTGTTGTATATTCCTTGATGTTGGAGGTGTGCAATAAAAAGAGTATTTGTATTTGTAATCTTACACAAATCGACCTAGTCCCAAACTAAGTGCTATAGGTACATTAGTGAAATACCACAGTCCACCAAGTTACTCGATCATTGAAATCGGGGCTAATGTGATCGCATCCCGTGCCCCATCACTTATTCAGGGCCCATGAATACTTAAGTCAATTTACTAGTCGCAGACCGAACAATCTCCCCGGTTAATGATATTGTACTTATTGCGTTTCTGCTTTTGTTTACCCTGGCCACAACGCAGTAATACCGTGGTGGAACTAGCCATTTATAAGTAATGGAACAGGATTGCATTGAATGTGTTGTTCGTATTTAAAAATGTATTGCGTCGTAAGTCGTCTTAGCTGAAAACTAAAAGAAAGAGATACGCAAAGAATGCTATAGGTATAAACTTATCTATACTATAATTATTAATATTTTAAGTGATATGTCTTGAGGGATATTGAAAATAAAAAAAATATCGGCCAAGTGCGAGTGGGACTCGCGCACGAAGGGTTCCGTACTATTATCTGTAAGTTTGTTGTATGGGAGCCCCCTTAAAGTTATTTTTAGCATTTGTTGTTATAGCGGCAATAGAAATACATCATCTGTGGAAATTTCAACTATCTAGCTATCACCGTTCTTGAGATACAGCCTGGTGACAGACGGACAGACGGACGGACGGACGGACAGCGAAGTCTCAGTAATAGGGTCCCGTTATTACCCTTTGGGTACGGAACCCTAAAAAATGAAGATATTTTTAGACATGTTATTCCTATCTGTCAAATTATACAACTACTGACGGTTATAAAATACCCCCAATGTCTTTCTCGAGACAGCGCATCCAAAGTACCAGGCGACCATAAACACGTAGGTGTCAAAAGAACTAACTCCAGTTAGGCGGTATGCTCGTTAACAGACAGAAAAATTAAATGTATTTACTATTGACCAATTTTATTATTTTTCTACATCTGGGAATATGTGTATCTCAGCGGCCTCATCGCCCCAAAACGATGCAATAACTGCGCACCCACATAAATATATGATATTTTACAAAATATTACTTCCTCATTTTTCAAAAAGTGTAACTACTGAGGGTAGGGTTTGTACTTACTCGTAGATAGTTAAGTATAAAACCCCTAATGTCTTTTCTGAGACAGCGCATCCCATCAAGTACCAGGCGACCAGAGACACGTAGGTGTCAAGCACTAACTGCAGTTAGATGGTATGCACGTACAGCGTTCATTAGCGGACAGATGCGTCTGCAATCGGAATTCGATCTCACCGCTTTACTCCGGAACAATGTTACGGGACAGGTTGTAATTGACGTCTGTTTCGAATACGTGGTAAGGGTTACATTGTTTCATGGTAGCCTGGTACTTTTTCAACCATGACGCAGTTTTTGAAGTATGAAAAAATGTATAAAAACGGTATTAATTTTTCCTTTTGTCTTTTTAGTTTATTCAAGTTAACGAGGAATAAAATGTCGGTAAGCTTACTAGTTGGGTTTAGGCTTTTATTTTGTTATAAGAACTAAGGCAAGCCGTAAATAGTTATTAAGTTTAATAATATGTAAATTTGTATTGAAACATTGAATATAAAAAGTATTTATTTATCACTAGAAGTTGCCCGAGAATTTCGTCCTCGTGGAAGAAAAAGTTATATTCATAATCCTCCTTTTTGCTTCTCCGTAATCGGATAAAAAGTATCCCACCTACGGATGCGCATCTACCTGAATACCAAAAATACTATAAATCGGTCCGGGCGGCGTGATGAATGGATAAAGATTTCATTTGTACCATTTTATTATACAATATAAAACATATTTTAAAACGTACGTCGACGCATTCATAAACAAACACGTGTGTAAAATATATTCGCAATGCCTGATAATCTCAACTAAACTAGCACATGCATTTCTAGGCACTACGTACGCTGCGTAGCAAAGCGAAAGATCTAGATTCGTCGCGTGTTTATCTCATGGCACCTTCGCTCCACTGGCCTGCGAAAGCGACGTTTCCAGTACGATTATTATATGTAACAACCTGAACTCTGCCGAGAAAATGCACTAGCTGAATCACAGCTGAATGCTTGTCATAAAGAATAAAAAATAAAAAGGTTTTAAACACATTTGACGTACTGGCTGATTGGCAACATTTCAAAGCCTATAAAAAATAAGAAGGCGCGGCCGTCATTTATTTCCTTGCCGCGTGGGTACATTTGTTATGATTCCTCAAACGTCATTCTTATTTCGGATACTCATCTGTAACTATGCTGTGCTTCACTTAACTTACTTAATTATTGTTTCTAAACTATTTTTCTTATACTTGTTTCGCGTGTTGAGTGTACTGTGGATTGTGGAGTGAAAATGGTGTTTAGTTTACGTGAAATAATGTCTCGTCTTCGCTACATCCATGACGAACGCGACAGCGTCGACCAAGTAAGATTTTTCAAATATATTTGATAAATTATGTACATTTCATCATAACAATATGGTTTTTATATCGATCTCATTGTGACTGCTTTTACATAAATTATGCTGGGCATCATTGATCACTTTTGACAACATAATAAATAACGTTCCCTGTATTAGGCAGCACAAAAGATCTGAATTCGTTTAGGAAAAAGCTAAAAACTGTTACTCATCAATCAATGCTTCGTAACAATAATTTGACGGGTGATAGGTATAATGTTACATAACGTTTCCGTAATACGTGGAAGTTGTTTGTTTCCGATGTTTGGACATTGTAATTTTTTATAAATTTATATTATTATGTTGTTATTCTAGAACATGAATGGGTGGTTGTTCATCTCGATTTTGATTGTACGTAAAGTAAATCTCGCTTTGTTTTGATAGAATACTTTATCGATTCTGTTTTTAATGAAAAAATACCATATTCATATTAATATTGACGCAAAGGTAAAATTAAGAAATACAATTTTAATGTGCATACAATTACAGTGAAACATTACGTTTTAAAGTCAATATTAGTACTTACATTTCTCTTGTTCACTCGTTTAAATAAATCAATCTTATGTTGTCAACTGATGTTATAATTTATTGTATATTTTTACGATTTTTTACAACAGTCATTGATCGCAAGAGACTAAAATGACGGACTCGAAATTTCGGAGCTAAAATTAAAAATACCTTATGTACGCAATCAAGCGTCACTCGAAATGTGGCATGAAAGCAAACTTTCACAAATAGTTTTAGTTGTATAGACAACTCATCCTTACTTATCTTATCGTATAAGCAATAGAAAATGCACAAATAACTTATTTCTTTTTGAAAGAGTACTAGTTTAAAATATCATCAACGACCAGCTTAATGAAAATAATTTAAACAAAATTGAACCATTCAATATTGCTAATCAATGACGTCTCGCATTTCCTCTTTAGTCAAAATAATACGAAGCCATCACCTTATATAGGAACTTACATCATCCTTAATACTCGAGTGAGATTCGTTGTGTCACGCCAAAAACATTAATCACTAAATGGTTGTGTTGGCAACACCTGAGAAGTGTTTCAGAGCACTACCACTTTTATGCTACCGTATACTTGTGATATACTTTTGCGGTATGTTTGGCCAGTCATGGTTCTGCTAGTTTCCTACCGCTCACAAAGCGGTAAGTAAAACAAATGGAGGCATTTTCCGTTTCGAGAGTTTCTTGTGTGAGTTAGTTCTCGTTGCTAGGATTATGTTGTGTGCGAAACATTTTAACGATATGACAAATGTGCAAGGTGCTTAAGATGTTTCGGCAAACTTAGGTGCTTGTAAACAATGTAATACAGAAGTAACGTTGGTAACTTAAATTGATTAAGGGCGTTCACTTCAATGTTATTTCATTCACTGCAATTTAATGTGCACATAAACAGGTTCAACATTCAGAACACTTATGTTCATGTAACATAGACGAATGTATCCCTATTAGGGATCTCTTCCAGTTAACATTAAAAGCATTAAGTCCGTTAAGAGGCCTTATTCCTTTTGAAATTTATTTTTTTCATATTATGACAAATATATTGATAATTTCAACCAACTTTTTGAAGTGAATAATACTTTTCCCCGAGTTCTAGGAAGTAACATAGCTTTTTCATGCTTTTTTTGCGTGCAGTCGAAAATAAGTTGAAAAAACTAATTTTCAGCGTGAATTTTGTCAATTTCGAGTAGTTTTCGAAACAAAAATATCAATGAAAAATTCAAACTGTAGGTTTCAAATATATACCAATAAATCCCAATAGCCCTGTTCTAGGTAGTAACACCAATAAAATGAAAAGAAACATGTTTGATCATATAGAAAAATGTCTAAAACGATCACCATTTTAGAAGGAATAAGGCCTCTGATGATGGATATCACACGCATCGATTTAAAAAAGGTATAAGTAATTTTAACATAAAATTGCTTAATCAACATAAGATAATGTATGAACTACTTTAATCAATTAATCATATTGCTTATGAATTCTTAATGAAGTCAAGGATCTCGTGATAATGCAACCTCCACTGGGACGTGCATACAATATCAGTTAATTATCAGTAATTATTGAATTGCACGTGATAATTAATGAATTTGATTCTAGCGCATTGACACAGTAACATGCCATTATGATGTCCTCATGGAAACGATATTCTATACTCTTAGATTATATACAATACTAGCGACCCGCCCCGGCTACGCACGGATGCAATACTGATAAATTATGTATGTATTATACCTACATACAAACCCTCCTCTTGAATCACTCTATTTATTATACCGCATCAAAATACGTTGCGTATTTTTAAAGATCTAAGTATACAACTACATACAAAATAAGCAACATATGGACAGACAGACAGACAGCAGGAAGCGACTTTGTTTTATAGGTACTATGTAGTACAGTGATGATAGATTTTTTTTTATTGTACACCAAACACATTTACTTAAGAAACAAAAATATATAAAAAAAAATTTAACATAGGTTTATAATCGTGTTTGAAAGATTTTTTAAAGATTCCAAACGACCGTACTTTTTGTGAAAGTCACATGCCTATTATATAGGATAGACTGCAATAAGAGTCCTATAAAAGTAAAAAAATGAGTTCTGAATACCTACGTACTTTAAATACCTATCGTATTGAAAAATCTTTAAATTTTTTGAAAACAAGTCAAAGCTACCTTCGTATCTTAAGTGTAGGTATATTTTAAATTAGATAACTTTTAAAATATTCGCCATGTTTTTTAGGGTTCCGTACCCAAAGGGTAAAAACGGGTCCGTCCGTCCGTCTGTCACCAGGCTGTATCTCAACAACGGTGATAGCTAGAAAGTTGAAATTTTCACAGATGATGTATTTCTATTGCCGCTATAACAACAAATACTAAAAATAAAATAAAATAAATATTTAAGGGGGGCTCCCATACAACAAACTTGTTATAGATTATATATATATGTATAGGTACGGAACCCTTCATGCGCGAGTCGGGCTCGCACTTGCCCATTTTTTCCTATTTGTGCTAGCACATCCCATTTGTGGAATCGATCCATCGAGATATTTCTATTTCATTCCAACTGCGAATTTTTTTTAACGAAATGCCTGAATGCAAACTCCCATGCATTTATTTTATTAAAAACAAACCGATCGCCTAGATTTCCAAGTCCATACCAAATATTTTGTTAGCTAACTACATGAAAAGTGCAATCCGGATTGATAGAGCATAATGCAGCGAGTGGCTTTGTTAGACAAAAGTCATAGCCAACATAAATCAAACAACAGTGCAAGTCCGGAAATTGATACCGTTCTGACGGACCCGGCCAGTGTGTACAGCGGGTATACGTTGCCTAGGTATAGCTAGGGTTGTCAGATCCTAAAACAGAAAGTAAACGCAGTAAAGAAGGTTTTTGTGGTCTTCGCAATGGCGCTGTAACTGGTAGTTCGTGTAAAATGGACAAATTCTGAATTTAGAAAGGACTATCTGCGCCGCGCGGTATTTCCCGTTCATCCCACGGGAACAATACATTTTTCGGGATAAAAAGCAGCCTATGTGTTAATCCATGGTATCAGCTACCTTGATACCATTGATAGCGTATTCCCACCTGAAAGGCCGGCAACGCACTTGTGACTCCTCTGGTGTTGCAGGTGTCTATGGGCGACGATAATCGCTTTCCATCAGGCGATTCGTTTGCTCGTTTGCCCCTAATGACATAAAAAAAAAAACTTTATCAAAATTGGTCCAGCCGTTTGAGCGTGAAGAAGTATCAAACATACACATAAACACACCTACAAACTTTATAAGTAATGTTAGTAGTGTTATAATCTAGCTAGTGGCTTTGTTAGACAATTCTAACGGACCCGGCCAAAATGTGTATAGCGGGCACAGAATACGCCCTAGGTAAGGGTAAAAGGGGTAGGTTTAGGGTTGTCAAATATAATACAATAGGGTTGACAAAAGCGGAGGGCGGAGCGTAGTGAGCTCGTTTTAACAGTAATAAAGCGTCGTCTCGTCAAAAAGTGGATTTCTGCATTAAAATCCTTCTTTTCAACCCATCAGCTCTCCTTCATAAGATTGTAATTTGGCAACCCTACGTATACCTAGTCGTATATAGCGTAAGTTATGGAGCTTAGTGCCGTGTCGCTAAAACCGGAATCGCTTTTAGCAAAGCAACTTTGTCCATCTGAACTGCTATATAATGTAGATGAGGATTGGATGCTCCTGCGCTTAGTTTCATCGGTATAGAGTAAAATAATTCAGAAGCTGGCAAATTGAGTAGGTACAGTCGAGGAAATTAAAACAAGTAACTTTTTCTTTCTTGTCACTATGACAATAAGAGGCAAAAGTACGCGTTTCAGATTCCTTACTGTATGTAGCTAATGTGTTTTACAGATAGTTCTGTTCATGCGCATTTCTTAATATAGTCTGATAAAAAATTAAGTGGCTTTCACAACACATCTTAACTGGTAAATTTTGTTACTATACCCACATAGTATCGTATAGGTAATTTTGTTTCTATGAAGATATACCTACTTAATTAATTAAATAACATGAAATAAACACCTTCATGTAAATACAAATTACAACCAGAATAATGCATTGTAATAAGATTGGTTTTTATTTTAAATAGTTTAAAAAAAAACTCATCTGTCCACGTTGGTTTCGAAACAAAAAAAACTGACAATGATTAAACTTTTCATTAATTTTACAGTACGAAAATGTAACCCTGCATCAAATTATTCAATAAACCCCATTGTTTTAATTGAACCAGTTCTCGTTTTCGTGTTTAATTAATCAGTCAATGAATGCGTCTACTGTTACTGCTACCTAATTGAAAACCGATCCAAGCCTCGCAACTTCATTCCCCAATCCACTCTAATCGCAACTGTTTCGCGAGCCAATTTTAAATTTCACCCACTGAAACTGCGGAAAGCATTAAACGTTAATGCACCAACAATATTCCCTGGGACGAGCATCGTAAAAACTTTGCCCACGACCGCGGCGCAAATACAGGCGACGTCATGCACTTTGACATTGTTTTAAAGTTAATTTCGATAACCATGACTGACAATAAGTCCGTTTAAGTTGCAGTTGGTACACTAAAGTTAAAGTTAATTTTAATTGGTTGCTTTTTGTTTAAAATTTATCCATTAGGCAGTTCAAGTTCTTGGAAATATAAGCGAACTTAGACATAAAAGTCGGTGCTGCTTATCAGTACCAGCTGTTATAAATAACTTTTTGTTGACTGGCATATTTCAATTAAAATGTTTCGTAAAGTTTAGGCTAAAATATATACGGGTTACACGAGGTATCTTGTCATAATCCATGCTACTTTCATGTACGTTTATATACTATCGTACCCGTATATCTGGTATAAAATTGTAGTCGTCTATCGAAGTGCAGGCTGCAGTCGAAAAAGTTTAGCTGCACCTGTAGCAAGTTAAGCCCAACATTTATGTTGCCATCGACACACAATGTCGAGCTTACTTACTTCGCCAAATAGTTACGAAGCGATGGATGTCTAAGTAAATATGGAGGTTAGAAGAATTCTTGAAGTATACCTACTTTTAAAACTGATAGTTTAAGTGATTGCAATTCTGACAAAACTTATCCGAAGATTCGTTTTTTATTTGAATTGTTGCAATTTTAGTAACATATATTAAATCCAAAAACCTTATTCTGCAAGTAAGCTACTAGGGTTCTTTTACATGAAGATTGTGTGTGATATGCAGGGTTCGTAAAATGCGATCAAAATTCATTGAAGTGCCGGGGTCACTCAGTGACCTACGTAATTTCAATTGGTTTTAAAATGCTAGTTTTAAGAAACCTGGTGATATGTTAAATACAAAGGTGCAGTGCAGAAAATACCTAAAATCCAATCCAAATCGGAGATGCTTGATTCAGTAAACATGCACGCAGAGCAGTTTAATCGAAACTAGTACTAACATCGGATAGTTTGCATTTAGAGCGATGTACTGTGCTGTTTAAAAACTAAAAAGCGGCGCACAAACGGCCTGCACAGTCCAACAAATCTCCAGTAGCGTGCCGAGGATTAACTCGCCAGCGTTCACATTCCACGTGTTCAGTAGTTACGGCCCCAATAATTGGCATTCACTGCTGGACGGTACGACGGAAATTAAAAATCATTGTATTACCTTCAACTCATAGATACAGATACAACCTGATACTCAAAGAACGTTAACAAACGAGATTCACAATCAACTACATAATTACAGTGTTAATATTTGCGTACTGAAAGTTTAAACATGCAAATTGCACACTTTTCCACCGATTCATGTTTTGAGTTAAAAACGGTCGACAAAGGCTGCTCGTAAATGTTTACCCGACACATTGGTCGCTGTGTGCATCAATTAAAAATATATTACTTGCTGGGTTGGCTTCCGTCCGTTCGGAACGGTGGCTGGCGCTCGCTGCCTATTCGGACCTGCGAGCTGAAATGGCCGGCGGGTGATGCCGCCAAGCGTTTTATTCATCCTTCGTGCCAAATTAATATTTGGTAACGAAGGATGAAGGATATTAGGATGGAATACGAGTACTTTTGTTATAATCTTATTTAAAACGTTCGTGAGACTTAATAGTTATTGCATTAAGCGGTTTACACTCACGCGAGATTGTCAGAATTGGCCCGACATATTTCGAACTCGTATGGAGCTCTTCATCAGGCACTGCTACCCGTACAGCGTCACTGATTTTCGAAACGCTCTGCCCTAATAGCGCGCGCCGACGGTTAGCTTGCATGCCTACAACTTGTCCGTCCGGCACTCCAACGTCACTTTTGTCATCCATAGACATTACGCACACCTTGATTAATCGCTACGTGAGTGTAAACCGCTTAATACAATAATTTAAATATATAAAAAAAACACAACTACACTTTTGCATGTCAGTTATTACTTCGTTTAGTACTTCGGGTTTGTGCACCCTAAAAAGTACGTAAAGGATAGTAGCTAGGTAGTTTTTAACAGTTGATACTCCAAACAATTCTATCCTCTATTTTCCTTTTATATCTTCTTCACGCCTCTATTGTAACCAACAGAAACTAAAATAAAGCTAAAGCCGTATTACATACAGCCATATAAAATTTCGTATTGGAATAGGCACATCCCCTGTTTACTCACTATACTCGCAATGCATCTCGCTGCATCTACGGCGGTAGCTTGCAGCGATAATTTGTATTCGCTCAAATAAACATATGCACAACTTTTATCCATACCGTTCAACTTTCGGTGGGGTGTTCGCATCGTTATTTGCATATGAATTCTGTTTTGTGTGACATATTTTTTTATTTTTCATGTCATACGTTAAACGAGCGATCATAGTCGATCAGTCAATTTGCCGCGAACCAATCTGTGGCTAAATTGGGTCGCTTCATGCCGTCGACAACTTTTGAGTCTACTCGGAATGCATGCGAATGTATTCGTTATTGATTAACATATGGCCATTCCTATTTTACTGCAATCACTGTGGATAAGTGGGTAGATACTACTGCCTATGGGACTGACATTTGTTATGATAATGTGTGAAAAGTAAGGTTAAGAGGCCTTCTTCTTTTCTTTTGTATTGAAAATAATTTTTCTATGGGTCATGTTTTCAGAAAAATCTTAATAGCATGATGCAGGATCGTCATTTGTTTTGTATGGGCGCGCGGCGTGGTGCCAGCTTTTTATCCGTCTCCGGGAAAGAAAAATATAAGCGGACGAACTTGTGGGTGTGGGTACCTCCTAGTATTCTATAAGCAAGAGCATAGCGCTGGGTGCTAAAACGCTCTGAAACTGGCCACGTGTTGGGAATTGGGGTATTGACAACAAGGCACTGCTAGACATACTATGCCTTAAATACTTAAGAACGGGAACAAACATAAATGCATGTTAGTTACGCGCAAAATGGCGGACATTTAGATAAGTTTGCCACTAATTCCATAACTTCTACAAACCGTTATTTGCCCTTAGTCTGGTAACCAACTTGCGCTGGCTAAAATAGTTAGTAACGAATGGCGTGGAGCATAGCAAGTGCAAGCCACATCAACAGTTCCGCAAGTGCTATAAATCACAACCTGCCACGGTCTACTCTATGTTTTGACTGGGCAACTTTTGTGCAACTTTGGAGTCTTAAAGTTACTATAGCATTCTCTTATAGACGAAGCTCTTTTGTGAGTAGAATAAATAACTCAATTACCTAAAGGTTATCTGAAAAGGTCGCTACTTAGCGAAAAGACTGCCTGTTTTTTTGTATTCATTTAAAAGGCCTTTTTATATATATTTTGTTCATAGTATGACAAACATATTGATAACTTGCCGAGATTCGAACAGTTTACAGTTACCTTCAATTTATTTCCTTAAGTGATTCTTCGAAGCTCATTATTTCCTCAACGTAACACTCAAAGAGAATGGAAAATTTCATTGTATCTGGTAACTAACTCTTTGCGTCGAGGGCTGTTTGCCCGAGTCCTCTATTTGATGCCAAATTAGTACGATTGCGTTCCCTCCTATTTGTTCCAGGGACCTAATAGCAACTTTGATTTCTGAAAGCTTCTAGCAAACAAAGCAAAGAATTTTTTTTAGCAAGCAAACATGGCATGATGTCCCTACTAATATTATAAACGCGAAAGTTTGTAAGTATGGATGAATGTGTGTTACTCTTTCACGTAAAAACTACTGAATAGATTTTAATGAAACTTTACAATAATATAGCTTATACATCAGAATAACACATAGGCTACAATTTATAAAGATATTCCCGTGGGATAAGCGGGTAACACCGCGCGGTGCAGCTAGTAATTGTTATATTATAATGTGTATTGCGCTGTTTGATATTTATGTTGCTATTTGTTTCTGCTTATTTAGTTTTATTAGTGTTCATGTTTGAATAGTTAGAATCTTATTGGTTACATTTTAATCACCTTGCGTAGTTGCATTGACTGGAAAGTGTATAATATTTATGCTGATTAATTGTATTGAATATCGGTTTTCTACAATCTATGAAAATCTATATTTTTCCGCTCATCACGCCGATACGACTACTGGACGATTATAAAATACTTTTACCTGACTACGGTAAAGAAAAATGTTTTACTCGGACGAAGGCAACTTCTAGTTTATTTATAAAAACATGACAATGTAACACAGCGCTTGTACAAAAACAATTTTTCTTAAGAACCCTGTTTATTGTTACGCATTGTCGCAACTTTTCTTATTTTCAGAGGATTATCTTCAATTTTATTTGAAAGAGCCACCTTTCTCTTCCATAGTCCAAAAATATGAAAAAGGTAGATTCTAATACATCAACTTTTGTCACGTAATCGATTATGTATGGACTTATGGGCCGACTGACATATACAAACAAAAGCCTGAAACGTCTCCCTCGTACAATACGCTGACAATAACACCCGAAGGCATCGGCTCCACTTGTTTACACGAAGAAGGCTGCATATTTTAAACCATTCCCGTTCCTCGATATGTTTATCTTAGTTTCATCTCGATATATTTATCAGGGAACGTTCTTTCCTTATTGGTTTCGACTGTAATCTTCCACCAATTTAATTCGACTTCGACGGCGTTTCATCCTGCATAAGTCAAGGCATTGTTTTATAAAACTACGTCCATAAAAACGAACGCTGTTCCGAACGTGTTGGCTTTTCATCAGCATGGTAATCGTGCAAAAATATTGGTCGGGACACGGGCACCTGCCTAGAATTAAATAAAAATAACCGACAGACGAGAACCGAAATGAGCGGAATGTGTAATTTTTGCCGAAACGTTTAGCGTATCAAACGCGTAGTTTATTTATCTACGTGACAGTAGCACGTGTCTCTAATTCGGTGGATGGTGGCATAAAAAAATATGCTATTTTCCCATCAAAATGTTGCCTGAATGTCCAAATGAAATGAGTGCCGAATTCATCTATGTAGCGCGTTACATAGAAAACTGCAAAATAAAAGTATATTTTTATTTTTCAGTTGTATACTTAAAAGTATACTTTTATTTTGTATCTTTTTTTATGTAACGGCGTTTACATGGATAACTTTCGTTACAAAAATAAATGTTTATTTTTATTTTTATTAAAGTCCTTATTAAGATATGTATATTTTTTTTAACAATCCATGTTTGTGGTTAAGCTAGACCTAACATAATAGTTTTATTTCGTAGTTGGGATACGGGTGATTCTACGGGCGTTTCCACCAACGTCAGTCCGCTGTCATAAATATCAAATCAATGGGCCATAAATATGCTTTAAATGCGATCAATTATGGTAAGAAGTACGGTTACACTTATAATTGCATGAACGTTTGCAACTCATTCTTTCAATAAACCCTTAGTTTGACAAAAAATGACGAAGGTCGCTAGTTCAAGCCTTGTAAAATGGAGCAAAAAATCCTGGTTCGAATTTTTTTTAACCCTAAACTTGGCAGTGTATCTTATAATGCACATTGTAAACTAAAAAAATCTACCGGTCAGTAACGATCGATTTATATTTTCTGTTTAGTATTAAATCGAAGCATGACGTGCACACTTTCTACCAAAAAAAAAATTTTGTGTTCTGGCAACAAATTTTGACCATTAGCTCGCCAGATGGCAGGCCATACGCGTGCGACTATGAAGCTCAAGGTAAAAAAAATATATATAAATTTTTAATATTGACTTGGTAAATAGAAAATCACTTTAACTTATTGCCGAATAGTTGAACTAACGATTTTAAACTAAAATTAATAGAAAAACACTCATTTTCCAAGTAAAATATTAGCATATTTTTGGGTGTATCTTTTAATGCACACTGCCAGCTTATCAGTAATTTTGGTATGTGCATTTTTGGATACATTGCCAGGTTGCGGTTATTATAATTGACCGGCGACTGACCTCAGTATCACCTGATGGTAAGTGACTACGGGGTCGAAGATGTAGGTCGCTGGTTCATCAACAACATCAACAACAATACACACCATGGGAGCGAGTTCCATCCCTTATAGCGATAGTAATTAGAATATAAACTGACAACATAAGGATGAAGTCGGTTCTCTTGCCTGGATGTCCGATGGTGAAATAGGGATGGTGGGATTGAATCCTGCAATTCCTACACAAAATCTCCAAAATAGATCCGATAGAAAACCGACATGCTGGTAACTTTGCGGCGATGTTTGAGGCTCTCGATGATGCCCCTAACCGGCGTAGCTGGCAGCATTACCAATAAGCTCGCGTTCTGCCGAATCCAAGGTACCCCCTTTGTGTTTTTGTTAGAGCACTTTTATTAAATTCTATAAGTAAGTAGTATCCATGAAACGGTGTGATTTGAGAAAATTTCTTAAACATTTCTGTAAAAAAGCACTAGATTCTCTTTTGCTATGTAGCAGGCAAAGTATCCTTAAAGATACAAATTTAGTTTTGTAAACACTTGGCAATGTATCCAATAAGATACATGCTATAAATATTAAAATACAAGTCAAATATTTTTTTCGTGTATTATTATCGCTAACTTACTAAATAAAACAAGAAAAAAAATTAAAAACGCAAATCTAATTCCCTGCCAAGTATAGGGTTAAAAAGATGGTCAAATACCTTTTTCACCCTGCCATATACTGCCAAATTAAGGGAAATAATGAAATGATAATGGTACCTATTATCAGAGCACGGTAGGTAGGGTAAATCGCCAATTACTGGCCACCGTTCAATAACTGGCCACCTCATACTAAAAATGAACCCTGTTTACCTGCAAACTGAATTCATTTTAGTATAACGTGGTTAGTTATTGAAGGATGGCCAGTAATTAAAACCTTATACTAAAATGAATTCTGTTTGCAGGTGAACACAGTTCATTTTTAGTATGAGGTGGCAAGTTATTGAACAGTGGCCAGTAATTGGCGATTTACCCTATGTGTTGATTACTCCGACTTACAGAGAAGGTCTAGTCTTTTTAAGTCGTTCGCGTCTCAGAGGTCTGATCACAATTCTGGCAGTCAATTAGCTAACGAACGCCGAATGACCACAGTTGATGTCGCGTTGCCTTTTCGGTTTTATGGCACTATATGTTAAGCGAGACTCGTAAAAGCGGTGGCCATATTTTACGCGGTCCGTAAACTGGTGGTTACGGCATTGTATCGAAGAAAACTTTCGCATAAAACTAATCTATTCACGTTACGAGTGTCTCGCATGTAGTTTAAAGGCGTTTTACGAGCCAGTTAAACTCTTCTTTCGATGCCTTTTTCGGTTTTGGGATTTACTTGAACCATAATTGTGGATTCGGCAAAACTCATGAGGTTATATCAATGACTATATTCTGAAATAAAAACCGGCTAAGTGCGAGTCGGAATCGCGCATCGAGGATTCCGTACAAACACTTATCCCATGAAAATGAAAATGAAAAAGAAAAAATTATTCATAATATCGTTACATGGTCTGTTTGTCTGTCTTCTTCGTAATTATTTACTAATTACATTGTCAATATACATTTCAGGTTTACTGGCCGCGTTAAGTTTACACCTGGTATGTATCGCGCCGGATACAAATGAGGTGCATAGTTAACGCAACCGATCACGATTGTTGTTATTCTGTTTGTAGTAGGTATGTTGTTATAGCGGCAACAGAAATCATCTGTGATAGCTAGACAATTGAACATTTCATTGAGACATATTTTAAGGCACCTAGTAACTCAGAAAAAAACTGGCTTTTATTATAATTGGATGCCAGCTTGCTCTCATTTTAGTACGAGTAATTGGATGAATTGAAAATTGTACTCAGTAGGTACTTAAACTAAGAAAATGATTCATTTCTTAATTGACCAAAACAAGTAGGCCATCACCATTAGATAAAGGTGCCACTATTTTTGTTTTGACAGCTTAGTGTTGACATTTCGATAAACCAATTATATCATTTCCCTTTTGTTTTCATCCGGGCCCAATTCAACAAGGCATTGCTATTATGGCAATACGATATGTCCTAGCTTAGGTATATCACGGATATATTATAATATGTATAATATCGCTCTTTGCTACTCGAGCTGTATTGTGTGACATTTGCAAGTTGACACCTGTCATTTGCACTGTAGCGTTATGGCTCATCTGGAGCGTATTAAATGTTCATCATCATCATCATCATCATCTCAGCCATAGGACGTCCACTGCTGAACATAGGCCTCCCCTTTGGACTTCCATATATACCGGTTGGAAGCGACCTGCATCCAGCGCCTTCCGGCGACCTTTATAAGGTCATCTGTCCACCTTGTAGGTGGACGTCCTACGCTGCGCTTGCTGGTCCGAGGTCTCCACTCGAGCACTTTTCGGCCCCATCGGCCATCTGCTCTGCGTGCTATGTGGCCTGCCCATTGCCACTTAAATGTTATAAAAATGATATAATGTAATACCTGTAATACCTAATAATAATGTTATACCTATTTAAATAAAGTAAAGTCAACTCAGAAAGTAAATGTTGAAATGTCGTAATGATTATACTTAGTTCATATCATATACCAAGCCTCGATTCTACTTAAGACTACACAACGAGGACCATAATCTTATTTATCTTAACATATTATCTTTTGTTCCATTGTTACCGCCTAATTACGTCTCAAGTCGAATCGGGCCTTGTTATTATATTAAATGAACTATACTTAAATACTCGTGCATCTGTCATCTCGCGATTATTTTTGGGAATGGTTGAAATATGTGTTTTTCTACGTTTTAAACCCCCCGGTTGATAAATGGGGCCTGAAAACGAGAACAGCCGGAAATTCGGACAAACGGACATACGAAAGAAATAGGTTCCTCGTTTAAGTAGACGTATAGCGACGAGATCTCGTTCACACTTCATTAGAACTGTCGAATCTATCCAGAAGGGCTACTCCGATATTCGAAATTCGATCGTCGTATTGCCGTACCGCTCACTCAAATATACTATTACAGGATTTCGAGAGAGTACGGCACTATACGACGTTCGAATTTCGAACATCGGAGTAGCCCTTCAGGGGTGAGCACACATAAACACAACCACGTTATATCCCTTCGTACCTACCCTTTCGACATTTCTGCCATGCTACGATAAAAGGACGTATCTTACTATGAAGTCCGTATAAAGATACGACCTTTTACCGTAACACGGCAGATTTGTAGCCTAACGCAGGAAACTATGGACTATGGACAATAAAAACGGTGAACCGAACAGTGGAGTTCGGCCGCACGTCTATAAAGATTTATTGCGAAAGGAATAGCGTTTTCGTGGTCCCACCCCACCGGAGTGTTTCAGCACAAATAAATTTCCCACCAACCCTTAGCGGGCATATCGAAATATGTTGATCCTTTAAGTATTAGATGGCAATAACTTGGCCGCAGCGTAAAGTATCAAGTATCTTTATTATTAAAGTTGGATATCGGTGGGCTTAAATGTATTCGTGACCCCGATTCTTAGATTACTGGACGGAATTTATAATTAGTGGATTTGTGTGAAAGTTTTGAGGTTTTAATTATTGTATTAAGCGGTTTACACTCACGTGAAATTGTCATGAACGGCCCGACTTAATAAGGTGCCTGGAACTTAGCGTTACCCTTTTTTTATTACCCTAATCGGACAAAAGTATCCTCTTCCTCTCCTCATATCCTCCTCTCCAGATATCCAACCCCTGCCCCTGTTACCAATATTTATTAAAATCTGTCTATTTATTTTGGCTACTATTCCTAGTTTCCAACCAGTAGGTGGCGTTGTAATCAATACCCATACGAAACAAAGAAAAACGTGCATCACGATATTTTAAGATTATGCCTCCAATTATGACTTCTCAATTCATTCAACCTAACTATTATTGTTACGAAATGGCTGTTTTTTTTTTGTTTTTTACGTTTTCAACCCCCATATCTACGCCATTTTGACATATTGCGAAAAACTGTCTGGACATAACAAATCTGGATAATAATGGAACCTGCTCACAAAATCTTACGAGAATCTGTTGAGAAATGCGAGTAGGTGAGAACAGCGGGAACTCCTGACATCCGGACTTAACGAAAGATTTTTTAAGCCAAGCTGAAACAGATACGCTCGCTCGCTTCGCTCGTTCGGTAAATAAACAGTCAGACGAATTGGGAGTTTTCTTGAATCATTGGCCCATGTTTGCACAAATATTCTATTTACAGTCCGTCCGACCAATCTTATACAATAAACACAGCTAATATATTATTCGCATATTGAAAATGGTCCCTTCTATCGTCCTTTGATACTTTATTTATATACGCAAATAAATGTAAACGTGTAGGTCAAATAAAAACAGCGATCTCGGCATTGCGCTATTTACTTTGCCATAAACAATACAAATACGTCTGCATAAAAGTGCTTTTTTTGTGTTAAGTTTTACCAACAACGTTTCTGAGCAAATTACATTTGGGACAAAATAAAGTAATATAAAAAGTATTCCCTTTTCATCATTGCAATATTTGCTTGTATTTGAATGGTTGTTTATATAAAACTCGCCTTCGTCTCGTTTCATAAAACCACACTGTTTGTGTTTTGAGGCCTAATTATGTACAGTTGCATACACTATTGCATCTAGCATGCTCATCATCATATCATAGATTTCTTCTTTTTTATAAATACGAGCTGTGCCGCACGGTGCTACCCGCTCATCCTACGGGAACACTAAATTTTTTCAGGATAAAAAGTAGCCTGTGTTAATCCAGGGTGTCAGTTCTACCGGTAACTTCCACGATAGTATAGCGGTGGAATAAAGCGGCGGCGGTCGCGCGCGCGTTGTCGCCATAACATCATCCTATATCGTAACTATGAAAGAACATCACAGCAACTCCTCCATGTCCCGCCGCCGCTGCATAGTAAATATAGGTTTGCCTTGTATCTGAACTTGTTATAGTAATCACACTAAATATTATAAAAGCGAAAGTTTGTGAGTGTGTTTATGTGTATGTTTGTTACTTCTTCACGCTCAAACGTCTGGACCAATTTTCATAAATTTTGGTATGAACGTAGCTGACACCCTGGATTAACACATAAGCTACTTTATATCCCGAAAAAAAATGGATTTCCTGTGGGATGAGGGGTAACACCACGCGGCACAGCGAGTGTAACAATATAGGTGTAGATTAGTTTGTATTGTGCAATCTTGACCCACTCTCTCACAAACGTAGCTTTAATCATAACATAACGTAAATACAGTCGTGGTAGACCGCGGTGGCATCAGCTGTTGGTGACACCGTACCTCGCGCCGTTTGAGATCGGGTCGTGCCAACAATTTTACTACTCGGCTATGTTAAATTGCATACTAAAATTGTTAGCTACTTTTGATGATGACTGTACAATGACATGCACTGTGACGATGAGGATTATAAAAAGCTTATTTTTTTTCTCTTATTTAGGAACAGCATTCTCAATGTAATCATTTTATATATTTTTTTATTTTAACAATGTTTTTATTTTATTTCAGGTAAGCGTAATATTGCAGTTTCATGGATATTTGCGGTAAATTATAGTCTACAAATACAAATACTCTTTATTGCATACCTCAAACATCAAGAAATATACAACACAACATGAGATATATAAAAATAACAGGGCAGAGGTAAACAACAGGCGGTCTTATCGCTAAATAGCGATCTCTTCCAGACAACAGACAACCTTTAGGTAGCGGAGTAAGATTAATGTTTGAGTTTCTACCCTACTTTAACAGATAAAATGTGTCTTAAGATTTGACCTTCAAAACCTAACGAAATTTTCAAATGTTTACCAATCTATACTTACACTTAGTCCTAACAGCCTTTTCACATTGATTTGGAAGAACCCTGTTTGCGCTTACTGGAAACACTGGATTTCGTTGCACATGGCCTCTCGAGACATTGTGTATATTTTTTAAGCACTATGGCCATTCAATTTAATTTAATTTATGATCTTAATATCTAACTTATTTTAAATAAATGTAACTAACGTATTATGGACGACTGTCTGAAATTAATTATATTGACTTTGACATCTCAGACGGATTGAAATGATTCAATTTTTAGAGATATTATATTTTAGTAAAAATTTGCCCTTAAACCATTCGGATATTTTCGTGCAATGGAAAGTAAAGGGTTTTAAGTTGTCCACATGAAAAATGCGTCCATCTCCCTGGGGCCATTAAATATACCCCGTGTCTATGGTGGCGAAACTCGATAGTTTTACATAAAATAAGTTTTGGTGTAGTTCCAAGTTACGAGTTTTTAGATGGGGAAGAATTCGATTGAATACTGACATATAGCCATTTGAGCGATATATCGGTCGAATTATGACTGACCGCACTTCAAGGTAAATAGAACTAATCTGTACATCGCTAATGTATATTCTGTGAGTTTATATGTAATTAGAAACGTCGAATCAAGTCCTTAGAATCATTTCATGTAATATGTTTGTTTGCGGATATTAAGAAGCGTACTGACGTGCTATACTTTATGTCTGTTTAAAAAAAGTGATGGTCTACTCCAAAATGATATATAAATTGTACCATTAGTGCCTACTGGCGTTTACGTAGAATTTATACTTCCCAATACAAACTTCCACCATCTTTTCCACTAGAATCAGTTTAGCGGTTTACGTGTGACAGCTAATCACATACGGAGTAATTTTATTTTATCTTCCGATATATATTTTGCGTACTTTTTAACAGCAAATGCAAAATATACCTTAATATATCGTTAGATACTTTGCTATAATATATATCATGATGTCCTCCCTGATTCCATTAGGATATATATTATAAGCCCGTATGTGATGAGCTTTAATATCGCGTTTATAATATTAGTACGGCTTAAAGTTATTTAGTTAAGGTATGCCAGTTTATTAACAGTATCATTATCGACCCAAACAAATCAATCAAACGACACATTGACAAGGAACGGTAACGGTAGGGCAGCCAATTTTCAACGTGTTTGACCCAAGACAGGAATCGGTCGATTACCCTTAATGGAGAGATTGTCGAAATTAGGCCGCTTAAAATCTGTAAGGACACCCTTAGCGGTGCGTGGAATGTTAAACGGTCCATCGCCCTTGCTTAGATTACTTCATCAAGGCGCCTGAAGGTATCAATTTGCGGAGTTTTTTCTCTAACACAAAAAGTTTTTTTATCATACTCTTTAAACACTTCTTAAAAAACGTAAAAAAAAATTAGACATAGCTCAAACTTAAGTGGCAGGATGTGGGGTACATTGTTCGTAGAACTAGAGGTTCTTGGAATATTGAAAATATTTTTTTTCTAATTTGATTTCTAGTAGGAAAAATTGAAATCGTAATGCTCGGTATAAAGATGACCGATTCAAAAAAAAAGCATGGCACTTATGTAGTTATAATTTGCTGAGTCATACAGAGTGTCACATTGTTCACCTCGTAAAATAACTATGGTTTGCAATGTATCTAATCTGTCTACATCTGTCTACAACTGTCTGTAATGTGATCTACTACAATATAAGCAGGACTCGAACCTGCGATCCTACATATCCGGCGTATAGTGCATCAACTGAGCTAGTAGATCGTTACGTCAACCACACCAAATCTTTGATTCCATAATTCTACGCTACTAGAGCGCCCTCTGCGTCATATGTTCTTTAAAATGCTTAAGTGCATTAGCCATACCCTAGGATGTGCGATTACACGCACGATCCCCATTGCTTTACAGCAAGTGTGGGAACCGCGAGAGAGATGGCGCTATTCTAAATGTTTTTATAGAATATTTTTATCGATTCAACTACTTATGTGGAAATATCACATTTTTATTTGTTTTATTTACCTTTGTAGAATTTAATCAAATCATCCTTATTTGTTTACATCCTGAACGCTCTAAATATCCAAAGATATCCGAACGAACTGAGACCGAATATTGCTCGTCTACCCTTTTCAACGGCACACGGTGACTACGCATTGTAGGTGTACGAACCTCTTTCCCTCACAAAAGCCTCCCTTATTATGCTCGTGTGTAGGATATGAGGAAATTGGCTGAATGGCTTTATATGAAAAACTCACGTAATCTTCGTAGGGTGAGCGCCACAATATCTTGCACTTGCCACTCGAGATTCTTGTAACAACACCTCGATTTACCTATTCGAGATTCAATAATCGAGTTTTTATCGCTCAGTCGATATTTACTGGCGGAGCGAGCGAAGCTTCCTCGTTTCAGCTTGGCCCAAAATTCTCTCGTATGTTAAGGTTGTGTGCATGTTTGGGTGTCTAGACACTTCCCGGCTGTTATCGCCTAGAGATCGCATTTTTCAACCGATCTCATAAAATTTTGTATGTAGGTTCGATAAGTATCTCGTTTTTTTTTGCTGATTTAGTTATTCGATTTTTTTCAAAATGGCGGAGATATAGGGGTTGAAAACGTAAAAATGACACGAAACAACCCCGCGAGGTCCATGTCGATATCGAGTTTCATTCAAGTACAAAGTAATTTTTATGTCGTCATTTAAATTTGTCGTTGGATGTAGGATTTCGGCTGAACCGATGTTAAAACTCGGAATGACCCGCGTTTATTCCTACGTGAACACGACACCTGCACGAGTAAAACCTTTTGATCGTGGACAGCGCTCGCCCGTGTTTATTGTGATCCGAAAGGTGCAGACATATTTTTGTGAGACAGGCCGGTCGAGGGCGGGTAATAAACTACAGCGCTAGGATTCCCGCCGGCGCGCGGCCCGATCGCCGTCCGCGAGACATAAATTCGACTTCCTTCACCTGGCACGCTTCACCGACCGACGCGGTTATGAAAATTCCAACACTGGAATTCCAACTCACACTAGAGATTTTTGCTGAGCTTTGCGGTTGTCGTCCGGATTTTTTAAAGAACCGTGTCTGTTACGTATATTTCTGTCTGCGTTTTATGAAGGCGGGAATGTACTTCGCTTTGGTTTATTTGCGAGCCGCCTTTCTCATGAAATTGCGCTGTTTCATAGCTTACGAGCCATTTTGAGGTTCTCGTTAGAGCAACATTTTTTATCGTGATGTATTTTTCTTTTGCAAATTGTCTATTGCGATAGCAAACCCTTTTTATTATTTCGGGCTTCTCGTAATGATCCGGGCGGTTAGCGTTTTAATTTGGTACTTCAAATGCTTAACTTTTACGGCGCTGCTTTTACATACATTTATCTATATTTTGAGCCACGTGTGATATCGGATAACAAATTGTACCAAACAAAGTTTTCAAGACCGGTCATAAATTTCAAAAATCCATCAACCATTATAACAATTAGAAAAGAAAGGTAAGGAATGAAATGTTTTATTCATTCCGTTAACGAGAAAATTACCGAGAGGGTGGCCGGATCGGATTGCAAGGACCCGAAGAACCTTTGTCTTTGGGGAGAGGTGTGCCGATGAGCACTTCAGATACCTATACCAATTAGAAGCAACTAACTTGAGTGCCACAGTTTTCTGCGTCTTAAATTTCATAGCCGACAAGAGCGGTCATTATCTCCTTTAATGACACATTACATGTTTTAAACAATACAATACCCTCTGGTAAAAACATGATTTGTTGACGATCCTTTTTGGGATTTTTGTTTTATTTCTTATGTTTTTATTTAATTTTCCGTTATTAACGGAAACAAGTTTAAAATCATTATGTTACTATTAATCTTATGCGGTTTCTAAAACTCATCCAAACTCAAATTCACTTTTATATATTTTTTTGTGAAAATATCGTTTGTAATTTAACTATCTATCAGCCACAGACGTCCACTGCTGAACATAGGCCTCCCCCATGACTCGCCACAAAGTGCGATCGCGTGCAGACCACATCTAATATTGATCAGTCATCCATTCATCTAGTCGGGTTATTTAACTAAGACCTATAATTACACAGATTGTTACTTAAATTGTGTAGTTTATTCATTTTATGATTGATATAGTACTTAACACGTGCTTTAACAACAATATATCGCAGGATAGTAAAACCATTCGCAAATAACGTCAAAAATAGAAGACATATTCACATTTAGCGAACGAATCTTCCCCAGCGTCGGGTTGCTCGGGAACGTATGAAACGAAAATATATTATCAGAAAAAAATGTTTGCTCTCTTTTTCGGATCATCCCGTTGCTCTGAGATGATTGAAAAATTTATTGCGGTCCGAGTACTTTTATATTTGCTCTTTTTCACGTAATCATTTGGCTTCTTAAGTTGAAGAATTGACTTGAAAACTGTCCTTATTATAATATAATGTCCTAAACATAAATCTTGATTTTCGTATTAAAGACGGCGTAACATAGACGCTATGTGTATTTATTACATTATAAACAATAAAATACAGTACAAGTTACTCTTTATTGCACACCTCATAATACATACAGGAGAAATACAACGGAAGAATTTACAATTAAAGGTAAACAATAGGCGGTCTTATCGCTACAGAGCGATCTCTTCCAGACAACCTTTGGGTAGCGGACAACTTGAAAGTTAATTTTGTTATCAGGCGGTCCAAAAAGCAGAAGGCAGGAGGGCATCGTATATATATGAAAAAACAAATAAATACATAAAATACATAAATATAATAGGACCAGTTGAAAAAATACGAATTATGAGAGGGACAGGAAGGGATAATGCTCTTTCAGGTGAGCTTTGAAAGAGATTTATATAATTTACTTATACCTTACCTATTTCACAAAATACACAAGTAAAAGTACAAATGACGGACTTAATGCCTTGAGTTGAGGCCATAAACGATATATAAGCTGTACTCTTATAACATTTTCTCGAGCAAACTACGATGAGCACGTCTAGCACCCGATGATACGCTAGATACGCTACTCTCGCGCGAGAAATATCACCTATCTCTTTCTTCGCTGTCTGTGAGAGAGTGACGGGCGATGCTATGTCGCGCGAAAAGAGTCGCGAAACGTGGCTTTGTGCTAGACGATAAATTAGTAAGTAGTGGGGTTTTTCGGAAGGTTATCATAAGAAACTTCGAATCCAGCCTCAGATAACCGCAATTGCCATAAAATGGACGCCAATTAGAATAGAATAGAGTCAAACCACTTTTATGGAAGACTTAGCGTGGTTAGACTGCTTATAACCCCGAACGGCCAACACTGAAAGTGTTGAAGAGCTATTCAGCAAACCGTCTCAGTTGTTACCTGCCAAGATGCAACTTGGCTATAATCGCCTTCTACCCTGTATTTAGCCCTAGGTCTTCGTCTTCATTACGAACAGTTACAAGGAAACCTTAATTAAAGGATCCATCTTGACTTCGTGTTCCATTGAAGAATATTGTAACTTTTCCGACACAATTGCGGGGCAATGTGGTTTATTTGTGACTAATAATAAAGATGACAACCAAAACTCAGTAAAATTTTCGACATTAAATAAGCTCCAAAACCTCGTATATAGCCTGTAGATTGATACTGAGATAAGAGCTGTTTTTAGTAGATATTTTGTTACTTAGTGAGTTTAGGTTATCAACAGACCATAAGAGTTACTTAATTAACACGTTCACTGCGGCAATCTAAAACTCTGTCCTGAATTACAGTGCGTTACGGGGCCTGATTGACCCCGTAGTGGTTTTCGCCGTGATGCGTTACGGGTATAAAAGTGCCCCGTACTCCCCCGTCAGTTAAAATTGCTCTAAAATCGTGAAATCATATTTTTTTACAAATTTGTTTTCATCAATTCAAAGAGTATAATATGACCTATGTGACCCTGCGTCCGCACGTAGACACGATGAAAGGTTATTAAATTAGAAGGAAAAGAAAGTACGGGGTTCTATTATCCCCGTACCGCACTAGAATTGACAGAGTACGGGGTTTTGCGGACCCCGGACCGCACAGACTTTGTGTGTGTCGATAAGTTGATAGTGATGGGAATAAAAACAAACGATAAATTTTAATCATAATTATGTTTTAAACGTGATTTAAACTCTATATAAACATTAAACAAGTGGAACAGTCTTAAGTAACAAATGTAGGTATGTGCAATATTTTGCATGTTAGTGCAAAATATTGCACATACCTACATTTGAGCTGTATTTAATGTTCTAAATTATAACAATTTAAACACAGTGGTTTTTGGCACTTACGTACACTTAGTTTTCTCCGTATGATCTTATCTGCGATACTATTTACCGATACCGATAACAAGACTTGCAATAATGACTGCACTAGTGACACTGAGCTCATTAGCCCGTACGGGTCAGCTAATATCTATACGGGGTTCTCAGTACCCCGTATCGCACTGGAAGACAATTTTTGTTCTGTGGTCGGTACGGGGTTCGTGGGACCCCGTTTATATTTTATATATCACCTGATTAGACTTAAAAAAAGGATCATAATTATATATTTGTGTCTATTGTAGACAAAAAAATACCAAAGTCACAGGCTCCGCACCAGCGAGTAAACACTGTTTTTTGTCCCCCGCACTGAACGACGACGTCGTACGGGGCTCGGAGGCCCCCGTACCGCAGTGAACGTGTTAAATTACCTATGTTTCCTATCATCATCTTTGATCGATTTTAGCTTTTCTGTGCCATTCGTATAAACCGGACTGACTGACCTTGCACGGATCTTCGAAAATGTACAAAAACAAAATTCTAATCCTCTTTATTGCACATCTCAAATACAAAGGGACACAACAGATAATTGATAAAAAAGCAGAGGTAAATATTTTTGTCAATTAACTAAAAGCATGAAAATTCGTACAAAAACAATAATATTGAGACGGACATTGCCACGGCCGTGGTTCTAACAGACATTTTGCCGATTCATATCTTCAAAACTACTAGTTGCAGTTAGTTTGTCGGTTATAGCTATCTAAAAACGCAGAAATTCCGAAAAACAAACGTTCGCGGAAATTAACGTGTGATAAGTGATAACTGATCAGTAATCCGCATTTATGTTCACTGTTCTAGACCCTATACCCATTACGTCTGGTCAGTAATCATTTCCAAAATTTGTATTATAATAAAGAAAGTATCAGAGCTTCGCAAAATACACCCAACCACGGGGTTAATTGGGTAAACTTATTTTAGGCCGAGTACGAACTCCAAATAGGCTGTAAAGAGTGAGAATTTGCATCGAGAATATTTTTCGTCAACAATTAGGCTGTTGGGTCTTTGTCTGCTAGCAGGGGTTGGTTTTAACGGCGTTTTAAAAGATTTCCACCCGTCGGGACGGGCTTATCTCGTGCCTACCAACAAACCCCTTTATTAACTTTACGATGCCCTTAACGAATAACAGATACAAATATGAATGTTTCGTTTTACAGCGCGGTTTATGATTTCGGTAACTTTTTACAATCGGGGAGACTGTGTCATAATACGTGTGTTATGTAACGTTTCATTAAACGGGTTATTTGTGCGCTTT
This sequence comes from Apotomis betuletana, assembly GCA_932273695.1. Taxonomy (NCBI): domain Eukaryota; kingdom Metazoa; phylum Arthropoda; class Insecta; order Lepidoptera; family Tortricidae; genus Apotomis; species Apotomis betuletana. The sequence continues at coordinate 3,887,290 of OW026302.1, read as the reverse complement.
TGTAGATATCTTAATAATTGACAACGTTAATTTGAAACTAATTTCATTACATTATTACCACAGAACCCAATACTATTATTTTTATTTGATTATACCGACTAATACAAAAAAAAAAATGTGAAAGCGGCGTTTAAGAATCGGCCTATAAGATGCCACTTGCAACACACAAAAATAACAGTGGTTCAATTTCCATACTAAATCCACATTTGCAAGTCCGACTGTTAGATTTTCTGCGCTGTGATTTGGCGCCTACGCTCTTTTAGAATGAGGAACTTTTCAAATATTATTTTCAATCAAAAATTGAGATATTTTTCGAAAATGTAAATATGTGTTAATATTTAATTTTTTATCGATAAAAAGTCTCGTTAAAAAATGTAAATGTTGTCAATTGCGAAGATGTATTTTAACAATCACGAACATCGAGAGCATTTTGAAAATTGTATGCTGTGTCACAGACAAAATTCATACAGAAAAGTTCTACCCAAAAACGGCTCAAGACATTTGCATTTATATATGTAAAAACTATGAAAAAACTTTGGCGGTGGACAGTGGTAGTTTTTGAAAATAAAAGTCGCCGTCCATAGTGGTGCCGCACCACGAGTTTCAGATGAATGACAATTTTAATTATGCAGATATCGGCTTTGTCAATTTCCAACCTTTAATGTTTTTTCGCGTTTCACTTTGCATGCATTATCAAGTGTGCATAATGCTTTCGTTATTCAATATTCGGCACATAATATTAAAAAGATGAAAACAGCTTTTTACCTTAACCAATTTCATAGATAGTTAATGTCTGAAGCATCGCACAGGATTCTATTTTGCAAAAATAAAAGCAAAATTGCATTTACGTCACAATCCAATTAATCACAGGATCTTGTCGACAAAGTCACATGTAACCACGAGTTCATTTCACGAACTTCATGAACTCGTTTACCCCAAACGGTAAAAACCGGACTCTATTACAAGGCTCCACTGTCTGCCCGTCTGTCTGTCTGTCTGTCTGTCACCAGGCTTTATCTCGTGAACCGTGTTAGCTAGCCAGTTGAAATTTTCACAGATGATGTATTTCTGTTGCCGCTATAACAACAAATGCAGAAAGCAAAAAAAAAAAGTTGCGCCAGTCTAACTCGCACTTGGCCGGTTGTTTTTTACTTTATGCATTAACGTTAATCTGGTAGTAGGTAGTAAACTATTACCACAATTTATAAAAACTTGCAACCGTTTCAGATCCTAATTTTACGGAAGTTATGCAAACATCAATATGTAGATATAATTTACAAAATTTTCACATATATGAGCACAACAATGTTAATATACATCAATGTTAATTCTTCTTCGTCTACTGCAAATTTTACTAGGTTTTTGATTACCTGGACGTTTACCTACGTACATGGTCTCGAAAGAGCACTCTCTCCTCCCTCCCTTCTCTCCTCAACTCGCAATTTTATTCATATTTTATTGAAAGCACATCTCGGTCAACAACTTATTAGTTGACAAACTTAAGCGACTTAAGAGAAAGAAATCTACATTAAACTCACACAATATTGCTCTCAGTAATACCTTGATATCTCATTCAACTAACAACTGAAACCTATAGTCAAAGACGACTATTGCATTGCATTTAATTTCTGTGGGCGACATCTACATTACTCCTGTCACGTTTATTATGTGGCACAAAGGCTTTGCTGTTTGATTGGAGACGTTGCGACGCGTCACTCGGGGATTCTGCTCTTAGCTCGATTCGTGTGATGTTTCAATTTGTACCGAAATACGCGAAATGGCATTTAATTCAATCAAGTCATATTTACACTTAAGACCAGGATTGCAGTGTACACCTGCCTGAATTCGACGAAGCTTTGAGTAACTGAACTTAAGCCATTTCGCCACTGTATCACGACTATTATAGACATATATATGTTTTTTGAATAAGTATGTAAATACAACGAATTACTATTAAAACATCGAAGTCGTCTTACATATGACTTTAATATTTGAGGATACCTCATGATCTCGTCATTTAAACTTCACCAAATTTTAATGGAACCTATTTAGAGATGCCTACTCTTGGACAAAAATAATATATAATAAAAAAAACGAAGCTATACATATATGACACCTTTATACTCTTGCGGCTTGTAACCATAATTAACACAAATTATAACGAGTAATTGATTCACTAGTACATCTGAGACCACGGTGTATGCAACTACGCCGAAAAGTTAGATTATGATGGTTTATATATGATGGAGTTTTGAGGAGTACCACTGACATGTTACCCAATATCAGACAAATCGGTCAATGTGCATTATATGAATCGAAAGCCCCTGTTTGTAACGTGATTGTTAACGTTACGACGGTTCCACGTTCACGTTTCCAAGCGACCAGTACAGCTCTTTGAATACTCAAACGCAGAGGTATTCTGTGTAATTCCTGCCGGCCACACAGGTTTATTATGTAATACAAAGGCTTTGTTTGATTGGCTACAGGCGACGAGCGCCTCATTCACTCCGTGCATCTGCTTCTGCACTTTCACGTTATGCTGTGATTTGCTTTCAATTCTCGTGTAATGTTGCAATCTATAATGTCTGATTAGCATTTCGTATAGTAATGGATATATTTACGTTTTTGATTCACGGTTTGTAAAATAACTGAACTGAGAAAATGTTATTTAATTCTAAATCTTTACACGATTTTGAATTAAAAATGCTTTCTTATGTGATAAACGCTGATTAAGACTGCACCGAGCAAAATGTGAAAAATAGGCAGTTGCCGTTAAGTAGACAACGTCAACACTAGTTGTTTAATCCACTTCTAAACTATATATTTAGCACTTCGAAGAATGTGTTAACAACTTCTCCGTGGAAAAATTATAAGATTATTAATATTTTACCCTAGAAAACTAAGTGAAGCCGGACGAAAATTGTAAAATCGTAAGCAGGAGGCGTTAAGTGTTTTTTTATACTTTAACAATGGAAATCTATTCTGATTGTCAGTTCAAAAAAAAAGATGAATGTTTACATTACAATTTGTCCGCATCAGATATTTCAATTATTATTTGGTATTAAAGATCCAGATTGATCAAAAAGTGCTTTTAATTCTCCATAAATTTTTACTATGGCGGCCGCGCGCCGATCTCGATACGCATTCCCCGTGCTCTATGGTTATAGGCGCGTTAACGGCTAACGCTCGGCGCCGTCTTAAGTTAAACGTCACGTAAGTATCCTTTCATTAGGCTAGTTGACTCATGTTACATTGTATTCGTATTTAGTATAGTATTTGACATATGGAACCTATACATATATATAAATTTTGATATATATTTCAGTTCATAAAAGTAGAAGATGGCTGAACAAATTGATATTGGAAATATGTTTTATTTTGTATTTTGAAATGCTTAAAACGCTGTCCGCCATTTTCACACTTGATACCAATTCAGTAAAAAAAAAAAGAAGGTAAAAAGTAATTCGCATCATAGATAAGAGTGTATTTCTGGTATTTATTTACGGGATCGCCTACGTCATGCGACAGATATGCTACAAGCAAAAATTCCGGACGGTGGTTTTGTCTGTTCATGAAATTTTTATTTTCAATTAAAAAATTTAGCTTTCTACATTTTTTTAATAACATACTTAATACATTTTTTTTGCCTTTTCAGTAAGTAGATGTTTTTTTGAAAACAATTTAAAATAAAATTAGGGTTTTATATGGGTATTATTTAAATTAAAATATGGTTTACTTACTTTACTCCTATGTATATTTGTCTATTTAATTATTTTCATTTTATATGATATAAACATGTATACATAAAGATAAAAGTTTTCGCACGTATCATTTACCTTAGACGATGAATTTTATACGAAATCCACAAAATCACCTCTTAGTTAAGAGGAGGCGCAATCCGGAAATATATCATTGAATAAATGACTGTACATTTGACAAACGAGCATCCACCGCCATATCCGGCAGTAAAACAGCAGAATGATCCTCCTGGCGCGTTATATAACATAGAAATACCTCAAGGGGCCTCGCGAAATGTACTGGATTTGCCGTAGCTTATTCCTTGTACCGTTGTACCGCGCAATGTTAAGAAATAAATGATCATAAATATTAAATAACGACTAGTTATGTGTTTCACCGTAGGCCTCGGTAACTAGTTAATAACGCTGGTTTATGTCTTAACATGATTCACTTAACTTTGTACGAATCAGAATTAATGAAAAAATACCTCTTTGCAGACGTAATTCTCTCAATTTACAATCAAATTTTCTTTCGCAAATTGGATACTTGAACACGCAACGTAAAGGGGAATGAAAATTATAAAATAATATTCAATTTTTCTTAGAGTGGTTGTATTCTTTCAGTGTTTGCATTTAACTGTTTCAAAAAGACATTTTTATTGAGTAACAGACCCGTAATCAGGGGCATGGCAGCCCGCAGCCTCAAACCCTGTTATTCTTAAATCTCTCTGTGAACAACTGTATTATGTGGAATCTTGTTAACATTTGAAATTATTTCTCTGCCCCGGGAAAAATGAGTTCTGTGTTTTTACTCGAAACTCCGGTGACTTTTGTTTAATGGAATGATAATACAAATGCTGCCCTCTTTGTAGTGAGGCCCTGGAATATTGTTGCCTTTCCTCACTTTAGTTTGCTCCAGTAATTCGATTGGTGTTAAAAAATGAAACGAAAGCTGAAATTGAAAAAGTTATCTCTTGGAAATATTTTTTGACAATTAACATTGAATGAAATTACATTTGCGTCTAACAATATAAAACTCAGAGACTTTAAATACAGGAAACACACGTGCTGGCTCTAAACATGTTAATAAATAATAACAAAAACACCCATGCTTTATCTCTCTTTTGCGTAATATTATGAAAAGTTTTCGTCCCTTAAGAGAATATTATGTAAACAAATTTAATTACAGTCTCGAATTAGCCACAATGGCCTGCTCTTCGTGAGCGGGAAAACTTCGGGAACCCCAACTTTGGTGAGTTACTCGACTGGCTACCGAACTGAAAGTATTTAAAAAAACCGAGCTTCCTTCGGGAATGCTGTCGATTTTATGGAAAACCGCTCTTTGTACAGTTTCTAAAGTAACTGCTCATCCGATACCATGCTCATTTTAATTATGTTATCCGTCAGTTTTCAATTTTGTATCGCGTATGCGTTTATGCTTGTTTAATGAGTAACATTCCGTTGAAAGTACCTATTCAATTAAACATGAAAATTATTTTATGAAACATATAATATCTCGTTTTTTATGTGGGTTCATACCACAATTTTTGTATTAAACCATTGATACAAAGATCAAAGCTCAAAGAAAAAAATTAATGCCTGATTTGGTGGAAGATACGTATTCACATAGAGATCGCTAAGGTGTCAAGCCTTTTAAATAAACAATGCAAAGATCGACAGACAAAGCATAAGAAAAAAAATCGAAAGGTAGCTTGGGCGTTAGGGTGGCGGAAAGGTTAACGCGCTGGACCGGTATTCCAGAGGTACCGGGTTCGATTTCCGGTCTCTTCCATCAGGTTACGCATTTCAATTCTTCTTTGAGCTTTGATCTTTGTATCAATGATTTAATGATAATTATTGATTCCCCAAGCGTACACTTACTCATTATATTTGATACGAATCAGTGTCGATTTCACACACTGCCGAAACTGGGGAGTTTGCTAAGCGCTCATTATTTAGAAGTTAACAGACGAGAGCAATAATAAACCATCCCTCGCCCCGCATGCACCCGTCCGTCAGGGGTAAAAAAGGGTTACAACATTTCGGTCGGCAACAAACGGCGGTGTAACTTGACCAATTTATCACAAACTATCTAATCAATTCACAAAAGATTGCCTATTAATATCAAATTTAGGTTTTCCCTATAGTTTCATCCGGACTGGGCGTTGTTTCGACAAATAATTGTTATAAATTACCAAAATTGTGGGTATTGTTTTATCTTTTAGAAGTTTTCTCTTGTATCTGAAAATGTGATTAATCATGTTTAATATTATCACATTTTATAAGTATTGAGTTTTGTCTCTTTCTGTTTTAAGCCGATTTTATGATTTTTTGATTGTCATTCCTTGGACCTCGATACTCTTGATATAATGTCGAAAAGTGGTAGACTAATATTTTGGCTGACTGTACAACTAATGTCATAATAATAGAACTTAAAAGTTCCCAAAGTGCGCACTTCAGCCATCTGCTCATACTTTAATGCAACGCTCTTTATGTAAATAATTTAAGAGAGACCAAGTCAATCGAATTTCAAATTCATAACTTTTATGTTAGCAGCGTTTCACATATTTTTCTTATAAACAGATAATCTGCTTTCAGCATTAAACTTGTAAAGTGCGCTCCATATGTCCCCGGTAAAAGGGAGTGCTGCTTTCTATTCATATACTGTGATACTCTTTTACGATTCAAGCAAAAACACGGCAAACGTTGCCGAAAGATAAACCCGGGGGCGGTGCGAACGCTGTTGAATTTTACGATTCCGCTAAGCCGCCTTAAAGTCGAGCCCTTCTTGAATATTTTGATTTATTTATAGGCGGGAACGCGTAAAAGGGTGGTCCAAAAAACAATATACCGCCGCTCAGGTGCCGCGGTGTTCCGGACACTTAACATAATTATGCGCCCTCCAATAAATGTTCGTACAACTCTTTCGACGCACTGGCCACCTTAAAGGCTTGTCCGGAAAACATAAAGACTGATTTAGCTGATAGCAGTGTTTAGAGCAACATTTTATAGATAATTTTAAACACTTTATTGTTAGACCCGAAAAATCAATATACAGGGTAAGGTGCCGAGGTGTTCCGGGCAGTGAATATAATTATGCGCCCTCCAATAAATGTCCATACTCATTCGACGCACTGGCGGCCATGCCGTAAAAGCTTGTGCGGGAAAACATAAAGACAGATTTGGCTGTTAGCAGTATTTTGATTAAAATTGACTAATTCATTTTAAACACTTTATTGTATGTTAGACCTGAAAAAATAATATACAAGGTCAGTTGGCGAGGTGTTCCGGGCACTTAACATAATTATGCGCCCTCCAATAAATGTTCGTACAACTCTTTCGGCGCACTGGCCACCTTAAAGGCTTGTCCTGAAAACATAAAGACTGACTTGGCTGATAGCAGCATTTAGATCATTTAGTATGTAATTTTAAAACCTTTATTGTACGTTAGACCTGAATAAACAATATACACAGTCAGGTGCCGAGGTGTTCCGGGCACTGAATATTATTATGCGCGCTCCAATAAATGCATAACTCTTTCGACTCGTGCGAGACGTCACTGGTCGCATAGGCTTGGACAGAAAACAAAAAGACAGATTTGGCAGATAGCAGGTATTAACTCTCTCGTAACTTATTATTACATTATTCATTTTTAAACTATTATAAAATTGTATTAAAATCAGTTTTCTATGGAGAGCAGTTGTTTCAGTAAAATCTTAACAACTTAATGCAGGATTTGTATAGGCACACGGAGCCAGTAGTATAGCGCCAGCTGTTGATAAAAAAAAATACTTGTCCGGTCGTAACGCCAAAACGGCTACACGGATTTTGTTTAAGATACTTACTTTTTACCCAACTACGGTAAAGAAAAAGTTTTAACTTTCACGGCCACCTTCTAGTTTACATATTTGAGCGAGTACAAAGACCGACCCTTTAATTACTGATTTTAGTATTTATTACCCGAATCTGCGCCGGTAAGAGTGAAGGACTACTTCGACTTTTTATTATAAACTCACTGTTAATGACAAGGAATAACGCGAAGCACGGAGAAAACCTCTCTTTAGAGATGGTCTAAAGCATTTAGTACATTTTAGCTGCACAAGCGACTACGTTTTAAAGCTTTGCTTCCTTCTGGCACTCGCGCCCGCAAATCACCCGTAATTATCACAGACTCCGCAAGTTTTGCTTAATTGCAAACAAATTTGCGGTTGCAAAGTTTTATAGGTACTTAATTCATTAGTATGTAATATACCCGTGTGAAGACGCAGGCCGCATTAACCACTTGCCGTTCACGCTTCTAGCACTTCATTGTGATGCTAATTTAGGGTAGCTCTATGAATATGGGGGCGGCGTTCCCGCTCGCACTTTTTGCCTCACCGCGCTAAATTAATTTGAATAATGCCGATAGACGCCCCGACGAAAATGTCTTTTAACACTTTCACTACTGCATTCTGGTACGCTACGTGTGTAAACAAAACCATGGGAAGTGTGTACGTAGTGGAAACTTTGCTACGAGCGGAGCGCTCGACAAGCGTTAAGTTGATTTATAAGATGAAAGTGTTCAGTTCCTAGTGTTACTATCATATCAATTAATATATAATAAGTATTCAATTTATCACTAGCTGACCCGCCAGAGCCCGTTCTCTCAAAAGCTGAGCAGTTTCAATGGACAAAATCAAAGTGTGGTTTTAACGAAAAAAATCTTCAAGGAATACTTTTAAAAATTACCTGCATTGTTACGGCCGTTCTTAAGTTTCGCGCTAAGCAGCACTTTAAGGGATTCACGCTTCAAATAAAATAACTGTAAAATTAAGAATACCGCAGGTTTAGTCATAATTATTTAGTTCATTATCAAATTACGATGTTCTTAAAAGCAGAACTATCTGAAAGGGTTTTACAAACTCACGAAATGCTAACTCTACTTGAGTACTCTCGTGCAATGGCAATTTTAATTGCCACGCATACAAGCGAACCATCAACCCACGTTTGCAGGTAAAAATAAATTTCACTTAGCTCCTAATCACGTCCCTTAAGAGTAAGTGTCCGTGTACTCGCGCACGTAATGGGCCGAGTGGTAGAACAAAATTGGCTTAAGCAATCCCCGCCTGGAGAATATCTGCGGCGAAACGGCTCCGAATCCGAATGAAATGCACTCGCAACGTACGTGTTCGTCATAGAAAACGTGCTGGGGTAATTTTTAAGTGAGCTCTCCCCGCTGCAACGCTCACGGTTATTCAGTCGTTCTTTGCATGTTAAAGCGTTAAAGGAGGTAACGCTACTCTTAAACAAATGAAAGCTCTTACGTTCGTGCTCGCCAATCCGCTTTACTAAAAGGCGGTGAAATTTTAATGTCTACCGAATATGACATGTTTTACCTTATAAATTGACAATCCCAAAGCCGCGGGCATTAGCGTCCATTAGCTTATGACTTCTTTCTTACTTATCGACGTTCGTTTATTTCTATTTTTCTAAATATGTACGCTACGTGAGATTAGAGCTAGGTTTTAATTAAACAAACCTTCACTACGATCACATCGTAAATCTGCGAATACTTAATTAGAGTCTGTAATTAAAATGTTTATTATTAACACAGTTAACGCTCAAATTACAAATATAACGCGCTGCAGAGCTCATAATTTTCGATGTCAACAAACCCTAGACTTGACGCGTCCATAAATATTCACAACTTCACAGAACAAACTTGTTTCTCAAATTTAAATTATTTCAACTGTTTTCATTCAGCTCTAAAATGTATTTATTTAGAAAATCGTGACGGTTTTTGCTTTCATTAATTTTATTTGTTTAATTTAACTCGTTAACGAAACTCCAATTCTCCGATCGGGTAGAACTCTGTAGCGTTGCAGGCGGGCGAATTTTGAACGGATTCTCTTGAAATTAACGCTGTTAAGGTCTGTTATCGTGGGGCGTTTGTCGCGATGGTCGCGACGCACCGTTTTGTGTTGTAGACGGGCTTTTTAGCCTGCTCACAATACGCCCCCGACTCCGTAATGTAGACAACGGTGATTTGATAAATGAGTTGAGCTTTTTGCGTGAAAAGACGAACGCTTTATGCTCAAAAACTGAGCCTTCGGGTTTTAACTTCCGACGAAACCTGTGCTGTTCTTACAGAGACTGTCGCCTTTTATTAATTCTTGTAATGAACTGTGTAACACGAAATTGAACCTATTCAAACAGGTTGAAGTTTGTCGTGTCAGTTTCCGACTTTGTGAAGCCAGGCTCCGTCGCACAATAGAATGAAATGAAGTTGAATTTGTAAAATAAAGCTATTTAAATATGACCGCGTTAAAGGAAAAGTTAGTATCTTGTGGCTTTAAAATAATTAGATTTCTTCTAAAACTTTTTATTTTGCCTCAAATACTTTTAAAAAACATTAAATTATGTATTAATAATTCTATAAATGAGGCCTCAGTTAGTGTAGTTATTTTTGGAAAACAGAAGAGTGCTGTCTAGCATTTCTGTTTAGTTCAACCATCTTTAAACAGTGAAATTACCCAGACAAATTGGTTCTATAGGTATACATACACTACTGATGCTAATTAGTAATATTTTTTAACTACTAACCCAGAGGTGTTTAAGGACTACACGAGACGTTTTTAGTTTTACTATTTTCCTTTAAATTACAACTTACCAATGTCAATTGGTGTATTCGCAAATAGAAACAATCGATTTAGTTTGTGATTACAATTTATTAATAAACTATTTCGCTTTTTCAGGTAAGTACACTTCAAGTCCCGATTGGAACTAAGTTGGTAAGATACGAGTACTACGCAATGTGCTGCTCTGCAGTCGTACAAGGTGCATACATACCTGGTCTTAGGCGTAGCATCATCATCATCTGAAATCATCCGAAAGACAGCCGCTCTTAAACAAAGACTTCTCTCAAATTTCTCCATAGCGAACGATTGTGCGCCACCTTTGTGTAAAAGTGATCATGTCCAGATCGTCGGTCCAAACTGTAGGAAGTTACCCACGTAACGTCTTCTGGTACGTGATCACCGCCCAAGACCCTTTCTGGCCCAGACGCCACTGGTTCAACGAGCAATATACCTCACCCACTGCCACTTAAATCCGAGTTGATAACCTGAGCTATGTTGACAATAGAATAGACCCCCGGGTCTACGTCGCGATTTAAACCAGCACTCCTCAAGCCTCATCTCTCCTACTTAATCGCATGCTTTATCCTCAGACACTGAGAGTGCCGTGTTTACGTAGTTAGCGTTTATCCGGTTCAGCGGCTCACCGCTAACGGGCCGCGGACGTGTTTGGACGTGTCTATCTGTAGCGGCATCAACATTATAATTATAAACCGAAAGACATCCACTGATAGACTAAAGTGTCTTCTAAGGGCTCTCCACGACGATCGGTCGTTCTCTGCCCTCACAATGGTTTCTCATCATTTTAATCAGATCATCGGTCTACTGGGTTGGTGATTTTCCCACACTGGAAAACGAGTTTTTTTGTTAAGTATAGTCGTCGGCTCTAGATGTGGGCCGCCCACTGCCACATAAGTATGACAAGTCTTGGTTCTCAGATCTCCTCATCTCAAGCCTCATGACTCGTACGCTTCGGCCTCGGATGCTGAAAGACTGAGTGTCATGTTTACGTAGTTAGCATTATCCGGTTCAGCGGCTCACCGCTAACAGGGTCGTATGGTTGCTACTGGCATCAACATATAATATAAACCGAAAGACATGTATTTTCCAAGGTGTCTCCACAACGATCGGTCGTTCAATGCCCTCATACAACGGTTTCTCATAATTTTGACCAAATCATCGGTGTTGGGGGTTTTCGCACACTGTAAAAACGAGATTTTTTATACCTACTATAGCAGTCGTCGGTTCTACGAAAAATGGCCCACTATCACATAGGTGTGACAAAGCCTCATGACTCGCATGCTTCGTCCTGTGCTGAAAGACTGAGAGTGTCGTGTTGACGTAGTTAGCATTATCCGGTTCAGCGGCTCACCGCTAACGGGCCGCGGACGTGTTTGCCGCGATTGTTTGCTATCCGTAACACTATCTATTTGTACTGGCTTTAGCGTTTCTGAACCCAAACAATGCGGGCGAAAATTGTAACCAATTTAATAACCGATTTAATTAAATTTTAATGTTAGCGGGGTCCTAAAATGTATTTAATTTGATTATAGTAATCAAAATGACATCCATCTCTGTCATCGAATGAATGCAGACTCGTAATAATGCTTTGATTAATTTAATTGGCTATTTGTAACTAGTAGCACAGTTGCATATTTGTGTTTTTAATATACACAATATATTGCTTCAAAGTTAAATGTTAATTTTCACGTATTATATTTTTAATACACATTTTGTTATAAACCAGTTCATAAACATAATCATTCAACATGTATATGGCTAATATTAATAGTTTCAAATATAACATTCTCGTTAGGTAACGTACATAATGTACGTTAGATGGCCGATTCCTTATGTAGGTAAACAACGTCTTACTAAAAAATAAAAACGACTATACTAACACAATCTTCAACTAGGGCGTTGATACATACTATAACAGAAGTTTTGTTGCCTGTGCTCGCATTTTAATTACGACTTTAGGGCCCAAGTATAAGCAAAAAATCCTTACTGATTATGAATACAGAACGAATTTATTGCATATAAGTATATTACATTCTGGAGGGAGGCATACGGGATCAATACGCGTATTGACCAATTACAATGACAATGTATCATTCTAGTACTACAATGATACATTAATGATAGTGTACACTAATGATATTCTAATGCCCCGTGCGACGTCAATAAATCTAATGAAACGCGACTCTAATCTATAACATCGACGGGCGGCAAAGACCAATTTAGTCCCATTTAACGCACTCAAAAATGCAACACAGCCAAGCGTTGACAGCGTACATTTGACTGAAGAAAGGGAACAAAACCGTCCACACGACGGTCACAAGCCATTGTTTTGTTGGCTGTACGGCAATAAGCGGGCTGTTTGCTCAGCCGAGTATTGTTGCGGGTTATTAGGACAGGATCGCGGCCTGCGGCTGTTACGGGTTAAGATTGGCTGCTGTGACACGGTGTTAAAACCACCTGACATTTAGCAATCTCGGCTTACTTTGCGACGGTCCGATTTATACGTTAAACGGGGTTACAAAGGACGGGGCTGTATAAGCTGCAGTTGAATAAAAAATACACATTCGTAGATAACTATATTTTGACCTACAATGTTTATGTAATGTTGATTTTAGATTTTATCTGTACGTTTCTGTTAACATAGATTTAGAATGTATTTTCTTCGGTTTCTGCAGCTGTCACACGTTTAAATAAAACAATCGGAAGTATTATTTGAGCCTTCCTGACGCTTTGGTAAGTATTTCAGTTGGCTTTGTCAACGATTGTCAACGGTAACTGGGCAGTGAGGCTCAAATAATGAATATACGCGGTATAACCCATTTAGATTGTTTTATTTTAGACTATAGTACAATTACCGTATATTTGGGTTACGGGCTTGACACAATTCTAGGTTCCAGCTACGGGCTCAAGTATAAGTGAAAATTCGTAACTTGAAAAGTAAAATGCGAGAATGTGATAGACTGATAGAGCAGTGTTGTTGCATACTAACACTCGGTAACGCGGTTATTTTGAACCCAGGATTATTGCATAATCATCATATTAATACTGTAAAGGCGAAATGTATGAATATTTATGTATGTTTTTTAATCCTTCACGCATAAACGGTCGAACTAATTTTAAAGCAATTCGCTAGGTATGAAGGTAGCTAAAATATAAATAAACACAATTGGTAGTCGGCGCAAGAAAAAAGTAGTAAAAGTATCTTCTAAGACAAATTGATTACTTAAGCCAGTAAAAGGACGAATATCAATTCAAATTATCAACGAAGAAAGTGTACCCGAGGTTCATCCCGTTAATGCAAAGAACTACGTTACGTAAAAACAGTTCACTGGCTCCCTATAGGCGAGTTTCACGGTGAAAAGGAAATAGGGTGGTTGCAATTTTAAATAAGTAATTGCTTCCGTTTCTTTTTACATGAAAGTGTGAAAAATGGCCATGTTAAACTTGGCACTAGTTGACAGGATATCTTTTTAAAAGTTTATATTTTCACTTTAGAGGCGTTTTATCAAAGTGCCCACTTTAAGTTTTCTACTTGGCAGTTACTATAATCCAGTGCCGTGTCGTTCTTTTCTTAAAATTTTAATGCAGGACGTTATAGAAGCGTATTTATATTTCTTCTTCCTTACGTTTTGCTCCGAACGCACAATGCGTAAACCAGTGACAATATATAGTTATATTTGTGGCTCATGGTCATGGGGCTTTATATCAAATGTAAAAATCTCGACAAATGTTACGACCGACAATCATTTTGATGTTCTGCAGGTAGCAATGAACGGTCATTGCTTAATATGTATGGGTAAAAATGGCCGTGCACTGAGTTAAGCCCGCGATCATCGCGTCGCGGCATCATTTATCCCCGTCGCTATTGGTCGCTCTGTTTTAATTCGTCCACATTCACCCCTGAGCCGAAATTCAACAGATTGTCATCGCCCGATAACACACATAATACACAAACAATTTCGTCATCAAATATGAATGAAGTTTTCAAAAGCGACGAACGGTCGAAAAAGGCACTTAGTATGTACACAGTACGATTAATTTAAATCAGCGTCTACTGGAAGCATTAATATCGAACTGCGCAGCTTAGGCCTAATAACCGTAATAAACATCAACGGTAACGAGCAATAGGCAGCGATGCGTGCTGATGTTACACTGTTTTTATACACGGCCTGTACATGGGAAAGCTTTCTAATTGCCGGAACAATGCTGAGCCGGTTATTTGCCGGCGGCATTGTTTTTGTCCGCGCCGGTTCATTTTACCCCACCTTCTCCCGGACGGGAGATTAATGGAATTTGAATACGCATAGCCTTTGTGTTCGGCTTTACGCGTAATTTAAGCTTATACCGACCCCGTGAGTCGGCGTTTTGCGGCAATCTTAAGCGAAAACTGGCAGGTGCACGACTCGTCTTAACTGTTTGGGAAATCACGCGTTACCCTTGTTTCGCCGGACCGTTTGCCGCCCGCTGTAACAGTGCGACAAAGTTCCTTTTCATGCTCACGTTTTTAATTTCCCAGGATAATTAAAGCACTGTTTTCCCGCTACTCCACATTGTTCCTACGCGTTCGTTACCTACGTTTGTATATAGCTTTATTTATCGTCTAATGTATTTTTGATCACATTGTCGTGTAAAGGAAAGTTTCTGATTATAGCGTATTTCAGTGGTGACGGTCCTGCGTCGCTCCGTCCAATAAACGCGATGTGTACTCAAAGCACAATCAATCATTCTCCTGCGGCTAGACACGCCGAGAAAAAATATGTATTTGTTTTATTTGGGGACTCGGTTATTGATTTTTGGACGATATAATGACTGATATCCTGCCCACGGTATACGAATCACTCGAAGATTCTACCACTTCCGATATCTCCAAATCACTTCGTTAATCCAATTCTCTTTCTAAATTTAACAAACTTGTACCTTTGAATGTAATGGGGTCGGAGTAATTATCTCAAAACGTCCATATCGATAGTTCGTGAGGAAAATGCTCCAGAGCCATTATCATAATTGAGCGGCTTGTATCCGGGACACTTCACGGTCTGGATCGGCGACGTCTTTGACGGCACATCGCCGTAATGAGGGACCAAAGCCGGCGCGTCATCCGCCCTAATGCATATTTACAATAAGAATGGAGAATGGACTCGCCCTACACAATCCGAGCACACCACGCTGCTCTTTCCATGCCATTAGACAAGTCTAACTTAATTCATTAAGACAACATACGCCAATTGATTGATACCGCAAATACGACGTTTAAATTCCCGATGCGAAGTCAAAATCACCAACTGACTTGGATTAATTTAAAAGCACAATTCCAACAATTGCGCAGGTTAAAAGAATCCATAATGAAGGATGATTAAAATTTTATACAGTGATTATTTGAAGTGCTCGCTCCGGTTCGTTCAATCAGCAAATGAAAACCCTTCAGCAGATATTTACTTACGCGCTTTTTGAAATCAACGGGCGACGCATTTACAATCAAACCGCAAAAACAAGCAGAACAATTGCGTTTACCGTGCTGGGTTGCTTTATGAAATTTTCGAAATCCCCATTTAATTGGGCGCCTGTGTCGCCACAAATTAATTAAAATTGCTGTGGGATTTTATTAACTTATTGCAATTATATTTAAACGGGGCGATTACGGGGGCGCGGGTCGCGGCTCGAGCGCCAAGCCTAATGTCGTTGCGAGGGCGCTTACACACCGCCTCGGAATTTGATCAGACTCCGTGTAATCGGGGACAAATAAATATCACCATTAAAATTAACGGCGACCTCGCGCGGTCCGCTTCCGACCTCTTCAATAGATTTATAATCGTCGTTCAGAATATTGCCGCCATGATAATACCGGAATAAAGGCGGACTTGACGCACATAACTACAGAAACAGACTTGAGACTGTCCTCTAAAAGTCCGATACCGCCTTCGTTTTTATTCTGTCGGGCTTCTAGACATAGCCATGTGAACAGCCCATTGAAATTACTTTCGGCCAGCTGCTTCGGGCATATTGGGTATTAAGACGATTCTATCATTTAGATACGTATAATAGAAAATTTTTGTAAGGTTTTTAGTACCATGTTAAAAAAATATCGTATCGCCTTGGCCCCTAGTTGGGCGCCATTCTACAATATTACAGTTGGTAGTTAGTCTTCCCATCGATAGTGGATATGTAATGTTCTGAGGAAGTCGTCGGGAAGGCAGCGGAATTGCAAGGAACAGATCGGTTCAGGTGAGGGTCGGCAGCCGGACGGCCGCATTGACAAACGACTAGGCCACTTCATTAATTGCGAGGCAGTCGCCCGCCAGTGACCGCCTCTAAATAATTCACATACGACTGCCCTCACACGCCGCAATCTACAGCGGACACGGCAAAAGTTACGGCCGTGTTGGCTTGACGATTCAATTCGTATTAATTAATTTGCTTTTTTTTTTTTTTTTTCGATGTATGTTTGTGGTCGGCGTTATACCTACATTATAGGTGGGAGATGGTTTCTATACACTCGGGTTTCCTATTTTAAAGCAAGAGCCATGTGTCGTTTGTATATACTCGCATATATTTTATTCTCTTTTATCGTTTTAATTGGTTCAACACTCCAAATTAGTATGATTTTACGCCCTGTCACATTATTAATGTTAATAATCGAACTAATTCAATGAAAACTTTTATTTTCGTTACCTCCTCGCCAGCTTCCAACATGTCTGAGAAGTTTGAACATTTGTGTAAAAATAATAACTTTTCTCTTCAAAATCTTGTAGAAAATTGAATATTACGATACGTTCTAAGAAAAATATCGGGATTTTTCACAAAGTTCAATTATTAACTTGTACCAACCTAAGTAGATTAAAATAACATTACTAAGATTAGTGTTAAATATTTTTTTTACTGAGGTAAGTTAATATTGAATTAAATCATTTTATTTTTTATATAGAATTTACCGTATATAGATACAGCATCAGCATCAAGTACACGATTCCTGTGTGCAGATCCAACCATTATCTTTTTTAAGGCGAAAACTCGTCGATAAATTTTCCCAGTTAGCATTGCGTAGTTATATGCGGACTGATCCCGCCACAATTAATGGGTTGCTTGAGCAACTGTATTACCATCAACCGCAAAGGGACCCCAATCCAAAGATACGTTTTTAAACAGAGTTTAACTTAATAAGGGTGTAGTTAACCTTATTTCCTCGCTAAAGTTAGTTTTAACGTGATATCCTGTTTAAGAGCACGTGGTATTTCGTATTTGCAGGCTTTATTTTTGTTCAACGCTTGACTTTTTATCCGTGTGAGTATATTTTGCTTATCCTTAGAAAACCGTTTATTTTTGGAATGAAAAGTAGCCATTACACGTGTTGCGAACTATTTCACTGGAATCGCCAGTGCTGGGAAAAACTTAGATCTAAAACAATATCTAGGTACTATAGCAATATCAACAATTCGATTTTAATTCAACCCCTACCCTCCATATTGCAGGTACAATACATAGAAGAAGAAGAGTGACGGACGGGTGACTTTCTATTTAAGCCGCTCCGGATACACCCCTGGATGGGGTCCCCGTTTAATAAAACTACATTTTACGAGAAAGCTTTAATGAATACTTGATATCTTAATCTGAGGCGCTGGATGTCGATTGCGCAATAACAAGAGGTTGGACGAGCAAAAAGCAGCTGCGAGTCTCTCGCTGCGATCGTAACTAGGCCCGTTACGCAATTCGGCACAGGCCTAATTGATTCCTCGCCCCTTCGCCCAGACGGGCATTATCGAACACAGGTGTTCCTATGATCCTGTTATTTGCCTCCTCGACAATATCGGATGGCACCTCCGACTCGGAAGCGACTCGGTATCGGAAATTCTTTCCGTGACGCGATTAGCAATAAAATTACGACATGACGGTTTAACGGAAATTGCCTGACGTCTGGTGATTTCGGGGTGTGTTTCGGATTATTTTATATCGCTATTGAATGTTTACAGCCGATATGTCACGTAGATTTAACATATTCCCTTTGATAGATGAGTCGCTTAAATGCAAGGATTATTCAGTGTATCATGTTGCGATAATAGCTGCAAATGGATCGAAATATCGGGCTGTAAAATTGAATAACACTTAATCCGGTTAAATTATTTCATATTATTATTGTTCTGAAATCATTCGAGCTTTGCTCATTAAGGATTCTAAGTATTTAATTTCAACACATTGTTTATCTGCTTACAGTAAACGTCGGATATTGGTATTCAATATATAAAATAATGGTCATAAACAGGAGTGTTGTTACTTAGATGGGTTTATTACCTATGTGGGTTAAGTAGCACATAAAATTGTCGTTATCAATCCGCGCGTTAATAAACACCAGGGAAACATCGTCAGAGCGTAAATCGTGCCGTGAAATATTGAGAATCGCGAACCGATTTGTATGCACGCCGAACCATCTAATTATATAATTTATCTGAGAGTATTCCCGCTAACGGGGTGACTCTCAGATTCCTTTGAATCACGACGTGTCCTCACTCTTTTAATTTCATTAAAAGCTCAATTAGGAATATTACCAAAGTTCCCTTCCACTTCCATACTCTTTTCCAGTAGGTTTCTGTGAAATTTCTGCGAGTTTGTTAGAGTTTACACCGCTGCCCGGAGTTCGAGATGCTTAGACGAAATGTGGCTCGCAATTAGTATAATGGACGTTACGTTCTCGGACGAAATTAACGCCATTCGTCTATAGTGAACAGTAAGGGCGCACTCGCTACAATTAAGGAGTGGAGTGGAGAGAAATTGCAACAAGTGCAGTGGTCCCTGCCACGTCCACGCTCCATTTAACCCACTCAGCTTGCGGCGAGCCCAAACCTCCGCCAACTCTAGCCACACAAACACCTATCGCTACTCTTTCTTTATAGATAGCAGCAATAATTTCCATTTAAAAGTGTATATTTCGCAATGACAAGCATATCGGACAGCAGTAGAGTTTCTTAAGTTACCGCCGGCGAAAGTTTTGTTATTGAAAACTTGTCCAGACGCCTCGAACGGCCGTCGCTATTGTTTACCGCAGTTTGGTTTTTTTCCCAAATCTTCTCCTTTCATAAGTTTCTCTTGTACCAAGTGCCGTCCTTCGTCTATATCGAGCGTTGTTGGCAGTCTTCACAATGAAGCGGGGATGCACAATCGGTTTCCCGATTTCCCTCCCTCGACATAAAATTTCTTGGCTTGGATCAATATTCCGATAAAACAAACATCAGATTCCTAACGAATTTTCGAATTTCATCTGTATATCAAATCAAAAGGCTCGTGTTTCTTTGACAAACAATTTACTTAATGCCGGTTCCGCTCCATCACTTTAACTTTCTGTTTTCTCCGCTCTCTTGCCATACGTTAAGCACGTATGAATTCTTTTATTATCTCTTAACGTCCCTTAGCTAAAGTCCTCTCTATGTCTCTCAAAATAAAGTTAGAATTCAAACGTGGGAGCATTAGACTTGTTGCTGCCCCTCAAACGGCCGCGTGCCGGATCAAGCTGTCTTCCCGAACTAGCTCCTTCCCCATTTTCTGAGAAAACAAGGGAAAAGTGTTTTTGGGACGACAATATCACTATCTGTTCGCGAGCACATAATTTGTCGTACGAGACTTGATGCGGACACCCTCGATTTGCGTCGCCCTTTGATGTGTTCCAGCTACTCTTCCAACTCTAATGTGTGTATGATATTTATTGTTTCTGAAAATAACATTTTCTTTTCGTCATGCTTCTTGAAAAAAACTGTTTGATTACGTGTTTATCTCACCATTAGACTGAATTCGTTTATAATTTTTGAAATTACTCAACATGTCACAACATTCATTATCTTAGAATTGAATCTTAATGTCAATTATTGAAATTATGAAACCTTAAATCAAAGAATAAAGAAGCTCTCCAGAAACCTTAATTAAATCTGTAAAAAGATGTGATAAGATAAAACTTTTTATATTCATGTTTAGTTTTAGAAACAACACCCTTAGGCTTTGGTAAATGAGGGCAATCATTGTTCATTCGCCTACTAAGTATTTCTAAACGACTAAGAAAAGTAAAGTTGGTCTACGAGTCTGATAATTATTCCTTTTGGTAAGCTCATAAACAAAATCCCTCGAGTACTTGCGCTTCTTGTTAACTTCTCTTAATTGAATACTTGGCAAATTTACCTCACAATATCAATATAGCCATTTTCCCTCAATCCGTACCATCCTGCCACTGTTTACATATAAAAAGTAAAATTAATTCCTATTACTTAATTCACATCTTCATTATATTTAGATTTGCAATAGACGATACTATTGTACTTACATTTTTTAACGCATTTTGTCGAAATAATACGCATATTACAAAAATGCCAAATAGTAGGAAGCCTGTTTCCAGGAATATCTTTAGTAGAATTATCTTAATAATATACGTAATAATTACTGGGAGTCAATTTCACTACACATTTTAACGGAATAAACTTAGCGCCGAGAGATTAAAAAGCTTTATCCATTTTGCTTATTTAGAAAATTACTGCACTTAAGAGCTATTTGATACCAGGTAGTTCTTAAATACATTCGAGATTAAACGGCTATTTTGCTTTATCTTACTTTGAACACTACAGTACTTTGATATTGGAAACTTTTAAAGACGTACAACTGAAGTTATTTTCTTTCCACTCCGTAATCCATTTAATGGTCCATATTATAATAGCAACCAGATCACACACTTAACTAACCCCTACGTCTAACTTCTTAAATTAATTAACCTAAAACAAACATTTTAAACGAGAATCCTCCTTCTAAAGCGGGAGACACCTTGATCGTTGTTTGTAATTTAATCCTGCTATTTAGCCTTTTGACATTACCCGTTCCTTAAATAAACTTGTAACCGATAGACTTAGAAGTTGTGAAAGCTAAGCTTAACCCGCAGGAGCGGAGCACGCGCGTTTATCCACGCAATCTCGCCTTCGTGACGTCGCGGAGTCTTTTTGTCTACCTCAGACAATCTGCGGAGCAGCGCCCCGCAGTGAATTATGGCTCGGCACTTACCACTTCCAGAGATTGCCATTTGGACTAGTCACTTGTGCATGAACATTTCATTTTGATGATCTTCCGATGTCTTGGTTGAAAACGAAAAACAACGTTACCAGAAACACTTTTAGAGTTATAGAGTTCAAGAAGAATGGATTCAATTTAGAAGGCATGTCATTATCATGCCACACAAGTTTCTTAGTTCTCCAACGCCGTAGTTTGAAAAGAAATCATCGAATAGGTGAGCGTGGGTAAACTTACGAGTAAACATTTGCGTATGTAAACTCGAATTATTCACGAAAAAACTTTTAATGGCGTCCCCCGAGTTCCCGTCAAACATTTATCAACAAAAGAACGAACGTCCCGCAGGCGATGGAACTTGAAATGTATGGAAATTACCCAGTCACGAGCGGGAGAACAATTCACTAACGTCGGCATAGGCAAATGTTTTTGTTGCAGCTTGTTTCGTTGTATAACTTGTTCGGATTTGAGGTAACAAGTCTGTTGAGCACACCGAAGGTGGTCTGGAGTAAGTGTGAGTTCTGCAAGTCATTTCCAAGTAAAACACTAACGATGTGCGCTGAAAGCGACTCATCAACGATGTTTCTGCGAGCCAGCTCCTTGTTGAATAGCAAAACAGTTCGAGACTAAATACAATAATTTACTTTTGAGATCCTTTTCCAAATATGTTTCGTAGTGCATCTGCATTGCGATTTGTAAAATATATGTCTGACAGTTATTTATTTAAACTTTCCAAGGTGTAATAAAGTATTTAGCAAATACTTGTAAAATTTTCAGAGATTAACCAAAAGGCAGATAGAATAAATACGTTCTGAACGGACACCATTTCATTTGCATTTCAATCAGAACGATATAGCCGGTGGAAAGGAAAATCCGCTCCGTCACCTCACTTAAAGCTTTTGAAATATTCCTATAACTTCTGATTCAACGAGAAAAACGCCTATTTGAATTGGAAAGATCAAAGCGTAAAAATTTATCGTTACAAAAAAAACGCGATAGAACTGTCCAAAAAGACATCGAGCACTTATTATTTTAACAGAGCGAATGTCTCGTCTCTCGTTCTATTTGTCTTTTCGACTGTTCCGGTGCATAGACTTCTCCATTACTCGGTACTGAAAGGAAAGTTTTGTATTCAATTTGGTATTATAATTCCCATTTGAAGTCGCCACGCACCATCGCGCCGACATCGTCTATGTAAATGGGCGTTTCCGGGACTTAGTCTCGTTTTCGCCAAAAAACGTTTTGCTACTGAATAAATTCTTTTTCGATTTTTTTACTCAGATTGACATGTTTATTTGAACGTTTTGTTTCTCATATGAGTTTCTGATATTTATGATGTAAGTTAGTAAATATAGACTTTTAAGAAATTTTGAATTCACAAATTCTCTTTATGTTAATATTTTTATATGCATCTGAGGCGAATTTTATTCAGCTTGCAGTATACAACTCCGGCGGGAGACAAGGAAGCGTTTTCAGTTTCTCTTCAATTTCAAATGGAAACTTATCCCTCGGCTGCCATAAAGTCTGCATTTTCCATAGAAATCCACCCAGCTTGCTGTATTCAATCCTTACTGGTGTCCACGCTGAATCCACGTGGATTTAGACCGCGCTCATTGGCTGTGCCAACGGAGTCTTCGAGATGTTCTGTCTATAACTGCGTTTTCGTACCAGTTCTATTTTACGAGATGTTTGCTGCGACGGTTTCGTAGATACTTTAATAATAAGGTCTTTACTTTGCCGCGTATTATGTTGCTTTTATGGCCCCCTGAGCTCAGCTAAAGCACTGTACGGTGGCTTACGAGGCTCTTATGACGAAATAATTAACCTGGTGCTGCTCATATTTGACTTTGTTTTATACCGTGTTTTTCTCCTAATATGATTACTTAGTACACAGTATACTTTTTTTAATAATACTACTTATTTATTACCTGGATACCCTTCAATCAATTATGGTAGCATGGCAGATATTGTTTATTTAAAATAATTATAATGTTATGTTGAGATAGGTTTAACTCTCCAAAAATAATTATTATCTTCGTCTCAAGCAGCTGTCTGCGACTGGCCCCTGAAATATAAGGTTCTCACAATATACCTAATATTTGTAGGAATTAATCACTTTCATTGTCAACATTTATACCTTAGCAACGTAGAATTTTACTTCGTTTATAATTATATACGTCTGTCTGAAGTTGTTTAATGCTAAAAAATCATACTAGCATAGGTACATCGTTTCGTCCCCGTATATTCTTATTTGTTGTTGTTTCAAAATCTCTGCAAGGATATAAGGCCGGTCCGAACGTCTATATTCAAGCAGGAGACAAGGGACCGATAACAGATTACCCGCAAACACGTTTTAAATTCATTTCCCGACCCGTGAGCCGATCGCTCCCCGATAAAATGTGGGGAGGCCCGGAGTACCGGGGACATATTTACTTTGTCTCCCGCGACCACTTGCCCGCCCAGGTAACGTTCCAAGTGGCAAAGTGTTCATCCGAGTACGTTGCCCCGCTACGATTTAAGAACATAAGCTCTTTAATCTCCGCCGAATTTGGAGATAACCATTACATATACTGTACTTATGCTCGCACTACGGTGCGGCCGACTTGAAATATTACCTTTTTTGTTACCCTTGTTTTATAGATGAACGTTTCATTTCATCGAAAACCTTTTTTGGTTTTGAAACCTAACCTGACCTAATCTAATCTAAAGGTTGACATTTTCATGATTTCTGAAACTTCCGGGGGAAAAATTGTCTATAAAATTAAAATTCGATAAAATGAAGTATTCGGTGTTTGTCTAGAGAAGAAGAGGATCCCCCTATTTTTATCTAATATTTACAAGTATTTATTACGTTTGCAATTATCTAATAATTACAGTTTTCGTACAGTCAGACACCACAATAGCTATGGATATCGTCGTTCATGGGATGATATTTCTACAGCGGATACTTAATTACCTGTACCACAGCCTATACTGACTATGTTGTTAAAACATTACTATACTTTATACATGACTTTCACTGTACAAGTTTTAAAATCTCAAAATACGCTGTTTAAATACGTTTGTTTGTTTTCATTATAATATCTTTATGATACCATTTTCGTATCTCAAGTTTAAAGATTTCCAGCGTTTACGAGTCGCTTATTGCGAATTTTCAACAAGCTCTAATTCCATTTAAAACTCGTAACAGGGTTAATGTTGCAGTAGCGGAGCTTGTGAGCGACGACACTACACTTCGTAAGTCCATTAACACGATGTTTTGACGCCACTATTTTGACACGAGGCTTTGGTCCCGAGCCACTATCGGTTTTTCGGTCCCACATTTGCTTTATCCGCCCAAATGCTTTGTAGTGACTTTGCACGAAACTTTCTAGCGATTTTATTGGATTACACTGTAATACTTTTGTGTAGCGTAATCACTCCAAGGGTCGAGAGTCATCGAGGTTTGTCACTAGCTGTATCCTCTTAGATGTAATGGTCCTCTTCTATCTAAACTAACGAGTTCGACATCGTTTTAGTTAAGCTATATTATGTCTCCGATTTGTAACTTGTATTTTTGAAGCTCTAAATAGAATCAACTCTCAAGAAAAAACTGTTACTCTGAATATTTTTTGCGAGTCAAAGAAACCCAAACACAACCCTTCAAAGGCGGAATGTGGGTCTGTAGGTACTGACTTACGGAAAAGTATTTAAATCTCAGTGGTTGTATTTGTCTTCTCGGAGCGCCAACGGCGACTAAATATCCGAGGCAACCCGCCCTGCACTCGGAGACAAATGTCAATAGAACGTAGCCTTTGAAGCCACCATCTTTTACTTATATTTATATGCTCAACATAAATATTTTGACGTCTTCTGTAATTTTATCAATAGTATTTGTGATTACAGCTACCACTAGCTGTATTAATAAAGATTGGATAACATTCTCTTGTTTATTTTACCGTATTTGTAAAAGTTTCTGCGAAAACTAAACGAACTAAATATTATAAAATTATTATATTTCAATTTTAACAAGCATTTTCTAAAGTATGTTTCAATTAACATTTAGTTTTCCATGAATATGGGAAAACTAAGAATAAAGCCAATAGTGGAGTATACAATGCTTACAGCTTAAACAGCACTATTAAAGGTAGAAAACAAATGCCTCATTTGAGCAATAAGCAGGTACCTCGTCGTAAATCTGTAATGTACTCAACGCTAAGAAGAGTTTCCGTATATTTGTTTAACGTATGCTTCACGTGT
Source organism: Apotomis betuletana (assembly GCA_932273695.1). Taxonomy (NCBI): domain Eukaryota; kingdom Metazoa; phylum Arthropoda; class Insecta; order Lepidoptera; family Tortricidae; genus Apotomis; species Apotomis betuletana. The sequence continues at coordinate 3,861,654 of OW026302.1, read as the reverse complement.
CGATGTACTAAATTGGAGTGGCGTGAGAGGGCTCAAAATAACAAACGAAATCGCGGCCGAGTATCGGGCGCGATACAACATTCGGCAGGCAGAAAGAAAATATGAAAAAGCAGAATATTGCCCGTCGGAATTACGATCACTTTAGATTCCGCACGGCCCATTGAGGAGGGGAATTTTTACCTTCGTACATTGATATAAAGAACCTATTTGTTGTCTTGGGCGAGTCAAGTGATATCGATTGCGAACGGCTTATTGGATGGTTTATAGGGACCGCCGCGTTGCAAATTGTCTCTGATGAATTATTTGCAAGCAAATATGAAATAGCTATTAGTCTATGATATGCATTTATGGTTAATACACAAATGAACAGTGTTTTCTTTAACTTTTATTTGTGAAGTTTCAGCCATCTCTTATTCTCTCCAGCTCAGTGATCTCTTGATCAGTTTTTTCTTAACTTTATCCATGCAAATGGGTTTATGTGTAGCTATATTGTTTTGAACAAGCGTTCCTTCTAGAATAGACATCTAGAATATTTCTATAGAAACAACAAACTTGTCATTATTAATAATGACAAGATAACCTTCCTTTTTTAAATTGTTTGACACGGCTTATTGTCAGAAATGCTTAATCATATTATTTATTTTTTGAAATATCCCTTTTTTGATGATATCATTCAGAGGAGTCTCGTCTATTGACTGATTTCGTGTATTTTTAATTGTATCTAAACAAGGGTCTCAAAATTAGAACCGTTACAAATAAACAAATTTGATGCGTTTCATATTATACTTGTTCGGTAATTAATTAGTAATAAAAAAATGAGAAATAATTCCTTTTGCATTTCGGATTAACAAAAAGCTTAATTCTTTCCCCTGAGCTAAATTCGTGACAGAAATGTTCTCTACAATTCGACAAACCAATATTATTCCAATCAATGTTTTTTCGGACGTATTTCTATAAACGTTTGCAAATGTTCTCAAGTCCTCGTGGAAAACTTTTATTTATACTGCTATCCAGAATAGACATCTTACGCGCAAATGAAAGTCTAAATGCTGCATTTGTCTCCCTTTCTGTTTTACTTTAATTTTATAGTCCAACTTTTCTCAAGACTGGATTAGTTTTACGCTAACAATGTAGTAAATCTAGCCGTTCTGACACTATTATTATGTAGAAACTAGCTGTTACCCTAGGCTTTGCGTGTTATTTTTTTTTTTCATAATATCAATTTTACTGTACAAAACAAAAGCCAGTAAAATGGTAGACTTAATGCCAAATAACATGTGTTGTATTCAATCGCTTTTTAAAAACTTTATGCTTTGAGCGGGATTCGAACCCACGTCTCGGTGGCTTTCCGGGCCAAACGGATGAATTGCCAATTATTCAATCAAAGCAACTGGTTGAAAAATTCGATGCTTCACTAGCTAAAGCATCAAAATTTTCAACCAGTCACTTAATTTCTTATATGCCTTGGGGTGGCATCGCAGTGCCAACTGGCATTCGCATTTCATTTCATTTCATTATAATATCATTGGTTTAGACACTCATAGTCATAATTAGATCTTTGGAAATGTCATTAGTTTCCCTATTTCGAACATAATGATTTACTTATTTATTTAAATTATTTTGCACTTTATAAAAAACTTAAAGTGCATGACCCTTGCACTCAACAAAGTCAAACAGAAAATTATCCAAAGTGGGTGAATTTATGTAGGTATAATAATAATTTTTCGCCAAACACCTTAAGACCTTGTACCTACTCCTGAACTCGACGCGCATGTTATCAAGAGGTTCCTCTCTCTGAAGCCCAAACCACCAGTAACCTGGGCCCTGCCCCGCTGCCGACGGCACCCTATGCTAGTTTTTTTTATAATGTGTTTATATTTGTAAAGTAAAGTATTTTATAATTTTACTTTTTTTTTAATTTATTAGCCTAAGCTAAAAGATAAATAAAGGGAATATTAATTGTCAAATACAAAATGAAATCGTGTCAAATTAAGAAGATTAGATGACGCTGGACGCAAGTTGAGAATAGTTATTGTGTGAGTTGCACCAGAGCGGTTAAGGCCTGACGTCTCTATTCATTAAGAAACCTACCAGCCCCTACTTTAACTTTGTTCTTGCAAACTCGCCGCTGTTTTCCCTATAAAGTAGAGTTGTGACAGGGAGTAATGTCTCCTTATATTGTTCTGGGGCTAAGAGGTTTGCCTTCTAGTTATGATCACTATTCTCAAGTTATATTGCGTCTCGGCTATCGTGTTGAGATATTTTTGTTGAAAATGCTCTGTTTAAAATCAGTTTGAGTAAACATTAACATACTCGTATTTGAGATTATGTATCCATGGTATGGCTGATATGTAGCCATACCAAGCCAAAGTAGATAATGATATTGGAAATACCAAAAAACTAATTTAACCTCTGTTCTAATAGATTATTCTAAAGATGATCGCTTAATTTGGGAAAACAGGGTTCGGTTTAGTTTATTAATGACTCAAGACGGTCTCAATATCGAACTCGGCCCAAAAAGTTTCGACAATCGACACTTCCGAATATCGATTATGAAGTTAGTGCGAAAATCATTCGCGTCGGGCGCTTGACAAATGCCGGTTATAAGCACGGAACAAATTGGCGCGATTAATTACAAGCGCTGGTGGCGTGGCGCCGAGCCGGCAAATATTATCGAGATCGTTAATTTCGACATCTTACTTGCGTCTTGGAGACGGATATGTCACACGCGGTCGGATCGTAGTGGTGTGACTTGTTACCTCATTTTGTATGTTTGGATCGGTTGGATCGTAGTGGTGTGACTTGTTGTATGTTTGGATTGGTGGGATCGTAGTGGTGTTACTTTTTACCTCATTCTGTATGTTTGGATCGGTCGGATCGTAGTGGTGTGAGTTCTTACCTCATTCTGTATGTTTGGATCGGTCGGATCGTAGTGGTGTGACTTCTTACCTCATTGTGTATGTTTGGGTCGGCCGGATCGATCCCGTAGTATCGAACAGAAGTATCTTATATTATTGACTATTCTTATGAATTATTGTTTTTTTTATGACGGTCATAGTCTTCATAAATGCATGTAAACTGACTTAGCGTAATTTATACTGACATTCTATATTGTATTGCATAAATCTAAAGCTATCATGGTTACTTCTATAAGAGGCCTTATTCCTTTTAAAATTTATTTTTTTCAACCATGTTTTTGAAGTGAATAATACTTTTTCCCGAGTTCTAGGTAGTAACGTAGCTATTTCATGCTTTCATTGCGTGCAGTCGAAAATAAGTTGAAAAAAAGAATTTTCCACGTGAATTTTGTCAATTTCGAGTAGTTTTTCGAACAAAAATTATCAATGAAAAATTAAAATTGTAGGTTTCAAATATATACCAATAAATCCAAATAGCCCTGTTCTAGGCAGTAACATCAATAATATGTTAAGAAACATGTTTGATCATAGAGAAAAATGTCTAAACAATCAGATTTTAAAAGGAATAAGGCCTCTTGACTCGATTTGTATATTTCGATTGAATATTATCTTGCGATTTTAAACGTGCAGTTAGTCTGCATCATGCATCTTCGTGACGACTTCCCAGCTCGATCTGTCTGTTTGGAATGAATATTGACGATTTTAAGCTTTCGTCTTCGTGGAATCCAGTGATCAGCAAATGTGAACCACATAAAAAAGGCCGTTCTCAAGCTACAGATATCGTAAGTGTTGTTTCGGTCGAGTGGCAACTCCAGTGAGCAAACTGATACTTAATAAAGACCAAGAGCGGTTAGTTCGAAATACTCGCGCGACAAGAAGACGTTGACGCCCGCCTCTTAAGTCCCTTCGAGAACATGAACGTAACATCACGTTCGAAACGTCGAGGTAGTTAAATAAACACTTTTTGAACTCGATTTAGTCCCGTTTTGTTATAATAATGTGGGGTCTTCTTCTTTGGCGGTACACTCTTGCCAGAGTGGTCGTGGCCGTCACGTCGTTGATTTAGTGGCCTGCTTTACAATGCGACGGCATTCTTCTCGAACTGCTGCCCTCCTGGTACATTCGTGTAGAGGACCGTTGACGGCGGTTTTTACTTGATCCGTCCACCTCATCGGCGTGGTTTGGTTCCCTCGACTTTGCCACTAGGCGCTCGATAGATTCGCATCCGCCCCGCATGTGGAATATTATCTCCGATTTTGAACAAGCAGTTGTATTTACTGACATTAAGTCTATGCTCGGATGAGGCAGTGTCGTGGTAACTTCCTAGCCTGCTCTATTTTTTTAAAGGAATGCTATCTCTTATTTTAAACGTGTGAGATCTACGTAACTACTTTACTATTTAATTATTGTATTAAGCGGTTTACACTCACGTGAAATTGTCAGGAACGATCCGACATGTTCAGGAACGGCACGAGTTCGAAACATGTCGGGCCGTTCCTGTCAATTTCACGTCAGTGTAAACCGCTTAATACAATAATTAAATATGACTCACGAAAGTTTTAATAAAATTATTACTTTACTATTTACTGGGATTAAATATGTTATTGCTAAGATACTTTTTATTTTTACTCGATAATTCGATATGATACCTCCTTGTTGATATACGTATATTTTAATAAACATCTATCATATAAAATAGTTATTAATTTGAAATGCAATTAATGGTCGGAGGAAAAAAACAACAAGGGTACGAACATGGTAGCTTAGTTTTGTTCCAATTATACTTCCAGTAATTAGTGATCTTGAGAAATCTTTGGGACTAATCCATTTTAACTGCTGTTTCCAGTGCCTTTATAACTGTGGAATGGTTCGATTTTAACAATCTTCTCGCCCCAGAATCCGCTAAGAGAATTTCAAAGTGTAAAAGCTTTCTTTGACTCTCACAAATACACTTTATTACTCGTATTTATTACGTGCAAGACCATTTCTTTTGTGTTACAAGTACTACGTAAATCCACGCTAAAGATCCAATCACCTCGTCGAGTAAGTTGAGTCTATAAAAATGAAAATAAAATCGTAAGAGCAACACATGACTCTTAATGAAAAGTATATTATCTCACATAAAAAGGTTTTATACGCACGCATTCAAAGGTTATTAAATTAAATCATAATTTACACACGGCGAGTTAAATCCGACTTGAAGCTCGTGAAACAGCAATAAAAATTATTAGACTGTACAGCCCAGCCCTCGTTTTTGTCGTTTTTGGTGTTAGATCCGTTCTCAGGAACAATGACGTCGTAAATGCCAAAGTGATTTTTCATTTCATAAATGCTCATTTTCTCGTGGCTCTATTTTATTCTGCGCGGTAACAATGTATTTAGCCGCAAGATGGAATGAATAATTCTTTGTAGTTTCGGCGTAGTTACGCGAAACATGCTCATTAGAATAAATTGGAAATAATGGAAACCGAACATGTATTTGCCATATAATTTCTCCATTCATATAAATGTTTATTTATGGTAACGTGTATAATGTTGGTATACTATATTTATTAATACTTACTTATATTATATCAGCTTACATGATTGTAATAATTAATTATTAATAGGGTCTCATAGCCAGGCCTTAGAGGGCTGGGGCCCCTAGGCACTTGGCATTTGGGGCCCTTCCCTATCTCAAAATACTTTTTAGCAAATTATCACTACATAGTATAAAACAAAGTCGCTTTCTCTGTCCCTATGTCCCTTTGTATGCTTAAATCTTTAAAACTACGCAACGGACTTTGATGCGGTTTTTTTAATAGATAGAGTGATTCAAGAGGAAGGTTTATATGTATAATACATGCATAATTTATCAGCATTGCACCCGTGCGAAGCCGGGGCGGGTCGCTAGTATAATATTATACTAGCGACCCGCCCCGGCTGCGATAGTAGGTAGTAGTGTTTTAAGTGATAAATAAGGAGAACATAAGTATGGTGGGTCCTACTTCTTGGACTGGGGCCCCTAGACTGGCTGGGCCGCTCGGCCCGGGCCTTGTGGGTCTAGGGGTAAATACGGTACTGCTCATAGCCGAAACAATGTATAATAGGTATACCTATGACAGCAATAAAACTGATAAACTAATATGAAATTGTAGGGATTCCCTAAAGGTCATAACCATCAAAGGGTAGGCTCGATAGGTCAACTCAGTGTAATGGAAAACCTAACTAATATTGATAATAAATACCTACCTAGTTATTATGTTCCGACACGGTTGTTCTTCGGGTGAGTAACAAAATAACCCGATATACATTACGAAACTACAAAACCTTTCTACGTTAACGTAATTTTAATACCAGTAATAGAATGCGAATACGTATTGATAACAAAGGATTTTGAAGTTCTTTTCTTTGGCCACGTAAACATATCATTGAACGACCCACAATCTCCAGGATGGGCCCGCTCATCTTGATCTAAGTAAACTTCGCCTTTCATGTCATGGATATTTTATTCCAGCTATTCTGATATGAAGGCCCTTCGTATCACGTTCATTCAAATGACATATTGGAGAAACGTTTCAGTATAAAATGATGGAATAAGAATCTACTATGTTCTCATAAAAGCGATGTACAGAGTCGAAATAGTTGTCTGGATTGAAGAGGTTTTGGTTTTTTGTAGAAGGACTGGTAAATATTTTTTCTGAGCGGGCCATTTTATGTTGTTTAATAAAAAAACATACTAATACTTGTATCCTCAGAAGATCAAGCAAATCGAACATGAATCTCTTAACTGTTCATGTGTTCACACCGTTTAAGATAAACATTTGTATAATTTCAACGTCACGTCTTAAAGTTTTTCATGTTGCATGCAAAGGTATTACTGATGTTCAAGAGACAAAACCTCCAGCCATATCTCGGCCATACGTACGCAATTTATCAATATTAACCAAATTAGTCTCCGGTAAAGTTAAAATACTTAATATCCTAAAGTACACCCAAATATCGCTTATTCATATCAACCCCGTGTTTGCTGCATTCCCTTTATCAGATGGCTGACATCATTCACCATTAAACAAAAAGGTTGTGATGTAAACGAAAACTGCCTTCCCTTCCCGCAGAATCTGCAATTCCAGTATAAAATTTCCATCCGCGTTGTTTCTTTGTTGTGAAAAATTTTATTTAATTTCGGGCAATTATTACATGCGCTCTCCGAAATTACTCCAAGGAATAGCACCTCGCGGATACCGGTTTTATTTCAGAGAAAACGGTTCTTTTTTCTACAATGAAAGCTTTATGCCGCTAAATGAGATTCCCGCCGTTAGTGTAATCTGTTTTTTTATGCGACTGTTATTTTTGTAAGAATTATTTTAATCACCCTCGATTTGGTGTAAGTTGCGCTGACAGGTTGTTTGTAATTTTTGTGTCTGTGACGGGATAGGGAAGGGTAAGAGTGATGTGTTCTGGGTTTATTATGTGTCTGGCTTGACGGATGCCCTGGCGAGACAGCGGGCCCGTCGCAGGTGCGTCGCGGCGCGCACCGCGGCGTCTCCTCTACGCTCTGTCATTTGTACATTTGCTTTATTACATAGCGTGATTTATACTACGCCCGGTGTGTTTAACGACAGCGGTTTGTCATTTCGCTGTCTTAAATTGAGATTGATCCCCGGGTTCAACGTTACGAAATATATTTTTTAGCGAACTGAAGCTTTCGTCGGATTATTTTCAGACTTGTTTTGTTTAACATTGCCCTTCATATATATCTAAGTTGAATTTTCCCGCTGCCATACCCGAGCAACAAACGTGTTTTGTTTATTCTTCGAATTTTTTTAGGAGAAATGTAGCGTCACAACTCGGTTTATTCTGTATAAACAAATATTTATGTAAGCCATACATTTCCCATTTGTATGAAATAAAATAATATTTATTGCATTTTTGACACGGGTATTTTTAACGGGTAAGACTAACATAGTTTAAAGTCTAATGAGGTAAAACTTACAGTTAGTCTAGCTATTGGAATGTGGCAGTCTTCCTTCGGTGATAGTCCTACCCCACTGTACCTTAGGCCTTCCAGTACGCAATCATATAAAATCCTACCTATTTTAGTAGTATATGACTATGGGTTTTAATTCCGTCTTGTCCGAGGGCAAAACGCCTGAAGCATGGAATAGAGGCGAGGTGGTACTGTTCTTCAAGAAAGGTGATAATAGCCTATTGAAGAACTACAGGCCCATCACGCTTCTAAGCCATGTTTATAAGCTGTTTTCAAGGGTCATCACGAACCGTCTCGAACATAGACTTGATGACTTCCAGCCTCCCGAACAAGCCGGTTTAAGAAGCTATAGTACCATAGACCACATACATACGCTGCGGCAAGTTATACAGAAGACTGAAGAGTATAACTTGCCATTATGCTTAGCGTTTGTGGACTATGAGAAAGCCTTCGATTCGGTGGAAACATGGGCGGTGCTCGAGTCACTTCAGCGATGCCATATTGACTATCGGTACATTGAAGTGTTGAAGTGTTTGTATAGTAACGCCACCATGTCGGTCCGAGTTCAGGAGCAGAGCACAAAGGCCATTCCATTGAGAAGAGGCGTAAGACAGGGGGATGTTATATCCCCGAAACTGTTTACGGCCGTTATGGAAGACGCCTTCAAGCTCCTGGAATGGCAAGGACTTGGCATCAACATCAATGGCGAATACATCACTCACCTTCGGTTTGCCGACGACATCGTAGCCATGGCAAAGTCGATGGAGGAACTCAGCGTGATGCTCGATGACCTCAATCGAGTTTCTCAACGGGTGGGCTTAAAAATGAACATGGACAAGACGAAACTCATGTCAAATGCCAAGGTTGTGCCCATCCCAGTCTCTGTTGAAAACTCGGTACTCGAAGTTGTTGACTCATACATCTACCTAGGACAAGTGGTCCAATTAGGTAGGTCCAACTTCGAGAAAGAGGTCAACCGCCGAATCCAACTCGGCTGGGCAGCGTTCGGGAAACTACGCAATGTCTTTTTGTCCGACATACCTCAGTGCCTCAAGACGAAAGTCTTCAACCAATGTGTGTTACCAGTGATGACTTACGGCACCGAAACGTGGTCTTTCACTATCGGCCTCATCTCAAAGCTCAAAGTCGCTCAACGTGCAATGGAGAGGGCTATGCTCGGGGTGTCTCTACGTGATCGAATCAGAAATGAGGAAATCCGTAGACGAACTAAAGTGACCGATATAGCTCACCGGATTAGCAAGTTGAAGTGGCAATGGGCAGGCCACATAGCACGCAGAGCAGATGGCCGATGGGGCCGAAAAGAGCTCGAGTGGAGACCTCGGACCAGCAAGCGCAGCGTAGGACGTCCACCGACAAGATGGACAGATGACCTTATAAAGGTCGCCGGAAGGCGCTGGATGCAGGTCGCTTCCAACCGGTATATATGGAAGTCCAAAGGGGAGGCCTATGTTCAGCAGTGGACGTCCTATGGCTGAGATGATGATGATGATGATGATGACTATGGGTTATATCACACTAATATTCTAACGGCGAAATTTTGTGAGTGTCTTTGTCTTTACGCTCAAACGGCCAGCCGTTTGGTCCAGACCAATTTAGATAAATTTTGGTTTGAAGGTAGCTGACACGTTGTGCTACTTTTTATCCCGTAAAAATGTAGTGTTCCCGTGGGATGAGCGGATAACACCGCGCGGCGCAGCTAGTTATAAATATATAGTTGTCTAAACTATTCATTAACCTGCTAACTTTAAGATTGCTAGTCATAATAATACAAAATGGCCTCTCTTTGACCGGTGTTTTGTGTGGACCCCTGTGCCCTACAGAGCGTAGGCTATTGCGTAATATTAGGGACCGTGTCCGCACCCTTAAAAACTCCTAACGAGTTCAAAACAAACCCTCTACATGTATTGGTAAATAGGTTTATCCCGCGGCTTTACTCGCATAATATGTTTTGGGAAATACATTACAAAACAGTCTTTATTTATTTACAGAAATATTATAAAATGAGCATTGACTATAAGAACCTGTAAAGAATATGTAGTCTTGCAGGTGCTTGTAGGAGAAGGGGGCAAGCTGAGGTATTTAGCGCTGATTCATAGATTTCATCATCATTCTCTTGAAGTGCTTTTTTCTTCCATTCTTGAATCATTCGTCATCTCAATAATCAAACTAATTCCTTCTTCTCCATATCATCTCTCACACAATCCACCTTTTCATTGGTATTCCTCTACATCTTTTTCCACATTAATCATTAACCCTTTTTTGTCACGTGGTTATTCATAGACTTTAGACTAAAAAAATGTGATTTAACAAACAGATAAAGAGCACCATATCAAGTTTCCAACCGTTTTAGATCTTGATCTAGAGTGTTTGCCTGACACCAATAGACAATACGCGTCATGGCATTAAGTCAGTCTTTTGTACAATAAGTTTTCTTTTGTGCAATAAAAATTAAATAAATAAATAAATAGACCATTATGATTGACTATGTTTTTCAGCAGTCGGTGAGCTAATGAATATTATTATAACTGACCTTTTTTTTTGTGTTGTTACAGAGAGGCTCCGACGAGCTTCTTTCGCAGAGTGGCGTCACCGTCATGGCGCCCGCCGCTCCGCACCATGCAGACAACAACAATCAAGACTCTGCCGCCAAAAAGGTTAGAAAATATTTTAATATTACTACTAGTACTTCCATCTATAATCTTAACATTCGTATAAAAAAACGTGCGTTCAACTTCGTTCGGAGCAAAGGCATTATATAAACTCTTTTTTTTAAACCATTGATACAAAGATCAAAGTTTTTTTTTGTTGTTTTATTAAAAATATCCTAAAAGCATCCTTAAGTTAAATTTCAGGCAGCTATATGATATTTTCTTAGCAAATACTAAAATTCTAATCCACACATAAAAATGCGTTGCCGTTTTTTCAACATCTGAGGTTTTTTATGCGATTATGAATTAACTTTTTTTACGGCGAAGGTCAAAACTACTAAAAGACTGATTGCTAAAAAACATTGATCGGTCTTTCACTTTCATCTAGGTAAGTATCTGTTCCTTTAAGGGTATTTAGCTAAAAGATGACAAAAAGATAGATGAAGGAAAAGCCGACAAAAATAAGGTCTAAATAAGGCCTCTCCTGTAGGGCGCCGGGGTACGGCTTCCCTGGCGAATTCAGGGCAAATTATTAATAATCTCACCCGCCTTCTGAGCGGGCGATGATTTTTCAAATCAAAAGTTGAGTGATATAATATTTATGAACATAATCTTATTGATTATGAGCCGAGTGAATGAAATTGGCACGCTACCTACATTTATTGGCTTTATTTTGAAGATTGGCTTATTTATATAGGTAATCTATATATTGTACAGGTAAAGAACACTACATTGTAGAACAGTTTGGCGGCAAATTATGTACATCAATGAAACTTTGTTTATAGCTTTATCTTGGCATTAGAAATGAGGATCTGCCGAGTCCTGCCAAAATTTTGAGGTTCTACCTCCATGGGCAGGGAACATAATTTAAAAGATGAACATTTTTCAAACTAGGCAAGTGAAATGTTATTTTCTATGTGACTTCTCGCGCTGAATCGAATGAGGCCATGCCCATTCTTATAGGACCCATATTTTGCGAGATATGAAGTAACTAAAACATGGCATTAATGTAAAGCTCTGTTAGTGCAGTGTGCTATGGATGTCTCAATTTTTTTTTAATATATGCGAGCTTTGTATCTATAAGATGTTCGTAATTAAGGACCAAAATGTTTAATACGTTTCCTTATAAGATACTTCCTTTGATTATAAAAAAATGTAGCATTTTTTGTAGAATGCCAAACCATTAAGTGTATTCAATCAATCAAATCCATTTATTTCAGGCATCAAAGTCCTAATACATATACCTTACTGTCTGACATACATATTATTAATACAATAATAAATATTACATTAACACGTTAGGTAGGATACGTGTTACGCAACTTCTGGGCCTTGGGCTTCTGGGCAACCAGGTGCGAAAACGCCAAAACATAGCACCTTTTAGCCACAATCCTTTTAGTATCTCAGTATATTTATAATTAGGTTCAAACATTTCGGTGTTAGATACAAAAACTTAAAGTGGCTAGTATTTTTCAGCGTGACTGTACAGTTTCACATCACTCATTCGCTTACTCAATTTGTAACCCAAAATAAAAACTATTGTGAAGCTACTTTAAACTCGTGTTTATTTATAGCAGAGTTCAAAATTTTAGACTAACACGGAACAGAACAATCAGCGTAAAGCAAACATGTTCAAATTTTGTTTTTTTTTCCGCTGAACTGTAGTTTCATTGTGTATTTGCATAAATACGGAGCGGCGAGTTACGCGCGTATTTTGGCACAAAACACAAATAGGGCAGCGTTTAGTCTCGCCTGCCGTTGGAAAAAGATGCATTTAAAGTAGAAATTACATTGTATTCACTTCTTTTAAAATCTGTGTGGTCGTTGACGATCTTTGGTAAACTAGTCCATATGAGATCGTTTACAGAGACATTTTTTATGAATGAATGACACACACGTACGTGAAATATAATTTTTGTATTCGAACCTCTGCTCTACCGCGACGTTACGCACATCGCGTGAAATAAGCATACGTAGCAAACACGCTGTATATATAAGCTTATACAGGGTGTAAACGTTAAGTGTAGCCATGCGATAATTCCGTAAATATAGCAGATATCAGAAAACTTCAAATTGACATCGAAAGTGAGTTACCCAAGGAGTAATTATTAATGTAATTTTACTCATTGTGTAACCCTCTTTCGATATCAATTTGAAGTTTTCTGATATCTGCTATATTTACGGAATTATCGCCTGGCTGCACTTAACGATTACACCCTGTATAGCTATTTTAACTCTAATTTAAGCTGTATTTAGTGCCCATGCAGCCTTTGTGCTACTTAGGTAGTCATGTTTTGTTTTTTGAATCATAAACGATTTTCTATCTTTGTACCTAACAGGTCAAACTATGCTGGTTTCTTAAGCTGATTGTCAGATCGTTGAATGTGGTATAGTCTTTATATCCAGCAACGGACATCATAGTTGATGTTGATGAAACAGAGGCATTATCGTGAATGTTTAAGGTACTGTGAGGCGATGGATGGATGTAATTTTTCAGTGATTGAATCTACCTAATATGTGACATGTTATGTTAAATTATTTTTGTAATTCACAGTGCATTAGTACTAACTGTAATGCTGTGTAATTATTTTAAATAAAAAAATAAATAAATTATATGTTGATATATTACGCGGACAGCCATTCCAAAGGAGACTAATTACCCATAAATTACAGACCTACGGCATTTTGGTGCTTGATGTTGAATGGCGACGTTTTTATACGCCCTATTAAATGGTAACGCAAACGCTATTTACATAAATTATAAAGCAAAGACGCGCGTCGGTGAAAAGGGAGGCATTTTCTTCTCACCCGCGGGCAGTTTGTTTCACCGCTGTCACCGGTCATTATGACAGCCTGAGGTAAAAATATTATACAGGGTGGGATCTATGTCGTGCATCGAAATATTTTAAAGTTACCTGCCAGGTGAAGCCTGACGAGCGTAATTTTTTCAGTTTTGAGTCGCGTACTTTCGGTCGCGCCATACTAAGTGTCACGTGATCACGTGACATGAAGAACTCAAAAAATTATGCTCGTTTGGCCACTCTAACAGTTGCATATGCACAGTTACATTGCACTAAACGAAACGGCATAAAAAAGTTATATAACATGCCTATAATTGCAAAAAAATATCAAAACACTGGAACGTGGTGATACTGGAAATTGACTTCATTTACTATGTAAAATGTCTTGTATAAAAAAAGCTATCCTCCAAAATTGGTTAAAATCTGACAGCTTGCGTAGTACAGCTGTCGCGCGTCTACCTATATACGGGTGAATTTCAACAAGCTCGAAATTTACCTAATTTTGGTGGCTTTATTTATTTTTGATGTTAGAGTCAAAATTATATATCAATAATACGAATAAAGTCATAACCAATATTGTGTAGTAATGGCCCTTTGTTATACATAATAGTTTTAAAGATATTATGATTTTAGTAATTTGCCTGCCACCAAAATTGTACATCTACACCAAAATTAGGTACTTGTGCTAAAAATTAATATTTGTCAAAGAAATTGCCTGCTGGAAATGAAAAGAAAGTATATGTTTAATTAATCATTTTAATTATACCAAAATATCTATGAAAATCACTAACTCGTTTGTAACAACAATATATTTTTTTCTTTTCGAGGACTTCTTCACTTGATTGATTTTTCTTGCGATTAGCCATCCTAAAAACTACATACATTTCAATAAAATAAGCATTGTACCAAAGCGAACGTATCCCTTTAAGGGATTTCTTCCCAATTAACCTTCGAGTAAATGAGTGTTAAACACAAGTAAATGGCAGACAAACCAAGCAACATGAACAATACGATAACTTTACAATAGTACAAACGAAAATGCAATAACCAAATGAGAGAGAGATAGGCAAACAGTCAATGTAATACATATTACGTAATATCTATATAAATACATATTACATAAATATAATCATATTTATAACAAAAACAGCAACCTAATCAAATAATCATTCATTCGACAGCCACAATTTCTTGGATTCCCCTTGAACGATGCTACGGACTACGTCGGCCTTAGGGCGGGAGACAATTTATTTCATAATTTCACGGCGCGCACAGCAAAAGATACATCGTAAACATGAGATCTATCCAGTGGGATAGATAGAGCCAGGTTCACACTTGGCAGCGTGGTATTGAGACACGTGATCAAACTTGCGGAGACCAAAGCAAAAGAGAGCGGACAAGCATGATCTTCGTATGAAGAGGAAGGAAATTCTGCAGACACCTCAATGAATGAAGGGACGCGAAAAGTTTCCCACTGATCTCAGAAATATGAGGTGCCCATGACAAAGATTGATCTATGGTAATGCCAATTTTTTGTACAGTAGAAGAGAAAAGTACAGGCGTACCATCAAAGAAAAAAACTGGCTTAACTTGATCTGAAAGCTTGGAAATAAGGGGCTTCCAACCACAATAGCCTGCGACTTCTTGGCATTCTTCATCAAACCAAAGAATCAAGCCCAAGCACGGCTTGATTCCAGGTCTAAATTGATTTGCGAAACAAAGGAGCCAAAATCATCAATGCTGGCCGCCGCATAAAGCTGCAAATCGTCTGCATAGACATGAAACGAGAAGGAGAGTGACTGTGGTTGGTGATTCCGTTAATGAAGACAGAAAAGAGTAATGGAGAGAGTATGCCCCCTTGAGGGACACCAGCAGACAGTTCACACCAGCTAGAAAATCGGTCATCAACTCGAACCCGCTGTTGCCCCCCAAAGAGGTAATCACGAAATCAGGACAGTGAAGTTGGAGATATATTTAAAGTACTAAGTAAACTGAGAAGGATATCAAAATCAACAGTGTTAAAAACACTACTAAAATCTAGGAGCACCAATATAGTCACTTTTCTATATTCTATATTAAGACGAATGTCGTCGGTGATCTTAATCAAAGCGGTGGTTGTGCTAAAAATTTAACATGTTAAGTCTATTTACATGTGATGAGGGACGTGGATTTACAGAGGATTGAATGGTTTTGGATAAGAAGGGAAGAATGGACATAGGACGATACTGTGAAAAGTACGACGGATTAGGGGTTTTAGGGAGAGGAATCACATGGGCGCATTTCCAAATTGTAGGAAACGTGCCAGAGGAAAAAACAAAAGTAATATAGGAAAGGATAGGAGCTATCTATAGGAATCCGCCACCAGCATAAGCATATCTAAGCTAATATTACCCTCACCGACAGCTTGTAATATTAGATGTATAGTGTTTATACTTGACTTCAAATAAATTCACCGAGTCAAAAGTGTTGGAAATGCGATTACAAATGTGTAATTATATACAGATTACAGAATTAATAATTCTGGTGGCATTAAGCAATTTTGGCGACTTAGAAATTACCACCAAAACCACCAAAATTGATCCACCAAAATTAGAAAAAGTGATAAAAAAAATATCCGTATGATTTACTTCCAATTTAACTTTATATTTTAAAAAGGAAACCTTTAACACGTCTTACACACAATTCACACACAATCAATTATTGCTAAGTCACTAGAAACATATACCACAAAAATTGTGTCAAAACGTATTTGTACCCCACCAAAATTAGATACTTACGTGCTCAGTGGACAGATCCAGATAGGTACGACATGTGTGTCATCGCTCCATGCCGGAGCGGAACTAAACGAACATGTTTGCTGGTCTTGTTGCGTTTTCATCCATAAACACATTTTCAATATTTACCACCAAAATTGACAATTTCACCCGGACAACTTTTAGTGCTCAATTTTGAGTATCTATATATGTATTAATCTTTATTTATATATCCTTATAAGATACTTAAACTAATAAAGATTATAAATAAATGCAATTTTAGTTTAAAACATTGATGATATGGTTCTATCAAAGACATTTATGAGGAACAACGAATACTGGACGCTGCACCAAAATTATCATTTTACCGCAAAAAAAAATAATTATTAAACATAAATGACTCTTACAATACTTTGCGATTTGGCTTAAGATAATAATTTGTGTTTTCTTTTCAGAAAAAAATTAAAACTTTTAAAACAATTGTTTCACACTATAGTTATCAATTCCGCCGCAATTTTTTTTCGCTGAGATAATCACCCATACATCTTGCATCGTGCTGTTAAGATTTTTCCCTGTGTAATAATGACCCTTCTCCATAGTAAAATTATTATAATTACTATTATAAAATTTTATAACAGTATAGATGTTGTATTCAAATCAGAACTACCCAAAACTAACCTAGTTGTTCACCCTGTATACAAAATAACACTTTTCAAGAGGCTATTAATTAATCAACTTTTTGTTTTCATATGGAGCTTCCAGCGGTTATTGTAGGTAATTAATGTGGTTCATAAGTTTTGGTTCCCGTTTCGTTTAATGAATCGAGATAATTGTAACGATATCCGGATATGGCCGGATATCGTCGACTTTGTGACACATCACTTTAAATATTTAATGGACATTGAGTTAAAATTTAACCATTTAATTGTTAATTATATAATTCATCCCACGGGAACACTATAAACTTTTCGGGATAAAAAGTAGCTTTTGTGTTAATCCAAGGTGTCAGCTACCTTCATACCAAATTTCATCAAAATTGGTTTAGCCGTTTGAGCGTGAAGAAAAAACAAACATGCAAACTTACTCAAGAACTTTTGCCTTTATAATATTAATCTGATGTCATGTCCGTGTACATTGTTAGCAACGTTTCCTGTTAATAAGTTTCTGTCAAAAATGACATTTTAGTGGCAAGCTTTTATAGCCGACTGTACTTTTCTTTGGATATCCATCAAATGCTCACTGAGACGATTCTAAAGAGCCCAAGCTCGGTAGGATAGCTTTTTCTATTATAGAGTTCCTATGGCCACCTTCCGGTTCCATCATCAGATCAGCCCCATGGTACCATATTATTGTATTGTCATCAAAGTTAAGTAAGTATGCAAAATTTCAGCTCAATCGGTTAACGATATCTGCTTCAAAATTGAGTTGCAAGATTTCACCCGAACATACATACTTTAAACATACCATGCAAGTTAAATAAAAGCTTTAAAAAAAACTCTTTGGTTTTGACTGGCATGTATTATTAATATATGTATATCCAAATCTATTTATCCTCTTCAAATGTGTAAATTAGTACTTAGCCACTATTTAATTAAGTCTGAGTTAGAATTTCGAGATGTATATTATTATAAACATAATAAAAAAAAACTTCAGTTATCTTCAAAGAAAAAGCATGAGTCGATGTTATAAAATAATGTAACGAAATTCCAGGGATTATTTTATTCAAGCAAATTATCAATAAGTTTCCTAAGCGAGCTTTTCAAATGAATTGATGAAAAACTCCGTCGAAGTTTCATCTCTGCAAATGACATTCGTCAAGCTATATTACTTTCAGACTGACGTGATACTTTTGAGGATTAACAAAATAATCATTATTTGCGAAAATTCCATGAACTCCGAAGTATTAAAAAGATAAGTTTCGGCTGACTAACTGACCAACATAATCAACGCCTAGTTACAAAATACATTTTCAAGTTCTCCACTACCCAAAGGTTGTCTGGAAGAGATCGCTCGAAGAGACCGATAAGACCATCTGTTGTTTACCTTTACTTTTTTTTTTATTTTATTTTTTTCATTTATTTATCATACAGAAAAACAATACATTACTTATAATTACTCCTGTATGTTTTATGAGGTGTGCAATAAAGAGTATTTGTATTGTATTGTATTGAACCTGGGAAACATAAACTGGTTCTTTCATAAAATAGACCAATAATAAGAACGAGGTTCTAGAACTCCCATGGGATCAAAGAGCGAACTTGTAGTTATAAATACGAATAAAGTTGATCCCATTTAAAATTAATGAATAAAGGTGGGCGACACCGGCCATGTTAGTGTTGCCAGTCGCTTAGTGGAGGGCGTCCTGAAAAACCTCGCCGCAGTAATCTTAATTACAGCCGGCCTTAATTCATAATTAAATAGGGACGTGTCCCTGCGTTGCTTATTTATTTGCTATTTTATGGTTTTGCGATTGCTCCGTCTTTTTTAACCCCGAAAAAGAGGGGTATTATAAGTTTAACATTTCTATCGGTGTGTCTGTGTATTTGTGTGTCTGTCTGTAGCATCGTAGCTCCCAAACGGATGGGCCAATTTCTGTGCGAATTTAAATCGAAAGACTTGTCCGTCGAGATGGTTTTTAACTATGTTCGGTGGAAATAGGACCAGTAGTTTTCAAGATATTCAGGTTTGATTGGCACATGTGACCAAGTCTCAGCCAATATTGAAGCTGAGAATTCCAAATTTTGTAGTTCTATTCAGTTTTAGTCGCATTTTCTATATGAATCATTGAATGAGGGTCTCGTGATGACCGGCTACTTATTTATTTATTTATTTAAACTTTATTGCACAAAATACGGAAGTAAAAGTACAAATGGCGGACTTCATTCCATAAGGCATTCTCTACCAGTCAACCACAAGGCCATACAGAGACATTATTGGTGCGGGATGGGCGTACAACAAAACGTACACGATGACAACGATGCAAATGTCGAAACAAAATACACTAGTTACATTGATAAATATGTACATATTTATTTTCTACTTATTTCGGGGGTGTTTTAAATTTTAATTTATTTTCAACTGTACAAATTTAGGCAGTGCCTTTTTAAGGACACCCTTTCTTCTGACTCTCTGAATATTCATTTTCAACTCATAGGCGGAATGGCGACGAGTTTTTAAAAAGTATTTTTTATCTTTTTTCTGTTTGTATTGTTTGGGGAGACGTCGTGCTGCGGAAATATTTAAAGAAAATACCGGCCTCGAGGTGTTTTATTTAGGGGTGATATATAGTATTTATTTAAATTATGTCGTATCTCATCTAGAAGCAATTTGCACTATAAAAATCTAGTTATATATGATTAATAAAACATTTCAGTTATTTGAGTGATGAATGATGATAATATGTGTCGTATTATATTATTTCATGGTATCAAGAGCGACAAATCGATATATAACTTTTTACATACAAATGGAATATGGGTTTATGAATATGGGACGTTTTTTTTATTTCATACGGTCCGTTTTCGTAAAAGCCACACGGGTGAAAGTACGAAAAAACCTTTGAGTTGGTAAAAATACCAATGTGCTCACTAAAATGAACATTAACATAAATTTCGCAAACAGGACCTAGAACACGCACACCCGAAGACATAACTCGCGGAACGGGCGAACGTCCGTCGAAAACACACTTCTACTCGCCCTTTGACCGGGTCATTAATGTCCAAATAAAGTAATTAATTAGGTTCGGCGGTTTTTTTCCTTATTTCCCTCACGTTAGCGGTAAAAACGTGGCAACCTGCTCAGGAAAGATCAATCAAATCAGTCGCCCCAGGCCTCTCCCGTCGAGCCTTCTGAGGAGCCCCCTTGAACTGGCCTGCGGGCCATTGAGGTATTTTATGTTTTACAAACTTTGGTTTAACTTATCATGTTGGAGTGTTACACAAATTATTTTTACTTAGTTACTTACAGACTTATAAGATATGTTTCAAAGAAAAGTAGACATTGTGACTACGAAAATTATGACTAATGACAATTATGAATAAGAATTTTATGTCAGGCAATCTGGAACCATCCGTCACATTCCGACACTTTAAATGAGTGTGGGAGCGACTTTTAAAACTGTAATTATAGTGCACATAAAATAGTTTAAGATAAAAAAAAAAATTACCACAACAGTATAAACAAACAAGAACTCAAATTGTTCAGAGCTATCTATATCTATCTAATCAATCATGATGTTATAAAGGTATTCATTGTAAGGGCACTCTGCATTTTACTACTAGTTTTAGGGCCACTAAAACCATTTGGCTATCTCATTTTATGGATTTCCACCGCGAGCGCGCAAAATGACCCATTCAAAAACTTATGAAACAATTCGGAACAATGTTTACGCAGGAGCTTATTTTCCACGATATCATTCAGTTTTATCTGCACATTACATATAGTTTTTATTTTTAAGCGCATATTCTTAGTTTGCAGCAAGCACGTAGTAGGGCATTTAAATATTATCTTCATTACCTTGTTAAAAAAGGAAGATAATGAAAGATCTCACAATATATTTTTTAGATATTTTATTAAATTTCTTTTTCATATTTTTATCATCGTTAATACGTAGTAAGCAGATTGAGAAGTTTAGCTAAGACGCGTTATTGTTATTCCTCAACACGATTTGCTTATCATTGTTGGAAATAATGTGCATAAAAACGCATGCGTTGTAATCATTCAGGTTTCAAGATAATAAAGAAATATGCAACAAAAAAATCTATTTGAGCTCGGTGCAAACTGTTCTTTAAAACATGCAGTTTTTATTTTAACTCACGCAAATTATTTAAAAGGGAAGTTGTTCTACAACCGATGAATATTTTTAAGCTAAGTTGAGTTGTACCTAAAGCGATTCGGTGGTTCAAGGAGTAGCACTATTAAAAGTTTGTTCGTCGTGAAGTTGTCCCTCGGTCCATTCCTATGCATGAATTACTCGCTCGGTCCGCACCCTGTAGCTTCTTTAAATATACATTATAACTATGAAATGACTTAATTAACGTGCTGCTCATGAACTAATTTATTATTCGACTGGGGTTGCAAAAGGGTATTTATTGTTTTGTACAAAGTCTTTTTTTTTTATGTATGTGTTGTGCTGATTTTCAACGAGGATGCATGCATTCTCATTTCAATTCTGAGAAGAGATTGACATGCTTAAAAGATCAATCCTACTGACTACGCTATGAAACATTCTAGTTATTTTATTGAAAATTTAGATGAAACAAAACCAATAACGCGTTTTATCTACAGAATGATTTAGGCCATAGACAAGATTAGGATTAGAGAAGAGAAGGGTTCGAATCCCGGCCGGAGCAAATATTTGTGTGATAAACTCGAATATTTGTTGAATTGTATACCCATAATACAAGCTTTGCTTAGTTTGGGACTAGGACGATTTGTGTGAGATTGTATTCAATATTTATTTATTAACAAATGGTATCAAAAACTGTCAACGCAATCAAATTGATTGCACTCAATTCAACCAAGAAATCCTATTCGTTATCCTGAACCCTTAAAATAGGTAGAAGAGCAACAGAAAACTTCCCGCGCAATTCAACAGTGTATCGGTGGAGCTCGCCGTTTTGATAACAATATTCCACCGCCAATTAAAAGTTCCGGCTCTAGTTAGAATTGAACAACCAATGCAATTTTGCGGAATTGACAATGATAAGCTTAACAATGATATAGTATTAGTAGGAGTATTAACCACTTAAGTTCCATTTAACGTAGATTGCTATGCTGCTTAGCGGAATTTGAACTTTGCGATTAAAAGTAATTCTTGCTGTAATATTCGGTAAAGTTATCAAGAATGTATGCATAAACTTACGCGTTGATTACTTAGAACCAGTTAAATGTTGTTTCTGTTAACAACCATTTTTAGTTTGCAAATCCGTGTGATATTTAATACCTGCATTTTTCAATGTCCGATTTATTGATTAGCAATATTGACTAGTCGTAAATATTATGTCGATTTTATTCCTCTATTTTTTTGGTTACTCAATTATCATTTATGCAAGATTGCATTCAGACACCAAGATAGCTAACATTATAAGTAATATAAAAAAAATAACAATTTAAACGGGTTTTAACGCGTATCGTCGGGGATAGTGCAATACCGCGTAAATAACAGCTGTCGATAAAGTTCACATTTCAATAAAATACTTAGTATTTGTTTGAATATTGAATCATATCTACACTTGTTTACTTACGCGGTATTGCACTTCTTGCAATCTCCGACGGTATATGAATTAGTTGAGGCCCCCTGACGTTTCGGTTATTTTCCAGTTACCGTTGTCAAAGGTTGACTGAGAAAAATATTGTTTTAAGTAACAACAAAAGAATGGCAGCTATCGAAATGTAGTCTTACCTGATTTATAAGTAAATTACAGTTTACACGCGTAATTGACAAAATTATCAAAATGGTTTCCTATCACAATTGAATCTTCATATTGTATTGTGCCTGTACGACGCGCCAGCAAAAATTTCTCGGCTTGTAATCGTGTAAGCCCACCCGTCTCCGCCACGCCGCAAGCCGATTACCTCGCCGCACGCTGCCGTGCATTTTGTCAAGATCCTGCGTTGACATGCTCTCACAAATTATTCAACCAACTATATTCCTTTCAATGTTACGTAAAATTACACATGTCGTTTAAATAAATATTAGACATAATTAAAACTTATTAAACCATTTCTATCGCGATTGTTTTGATTTACCTTCATTGCCTGACGTTTCAATAGTGCAAGTAGCAAGTTGTCTCCAGTAACAAACCGTGTCGAAACGTCAGGAAATGAAGATAAATCTAAGATATCGCGATAAGACCCGGTTTAATAAGTTTTGATTATGTGTACAAACCGTGAGAGTAAAAAGTGTTAGAAATATTTGACAGCCTGACAAAAATCTATCTAGTCCCACAGTAAGCTCTAGTAGGCTAAGGTTGTTGGTACTAGATGACGATATACATACTCAAGACATAGAAAACATCCTGACCGAAGAACAAAATATTCGAGTACATTACACAAATATTTGCCCTTGCCAGGATTCAAACCCAGGACCGTCGGCTCAGTAGGCAAATGCATCACAGCTCCAACCTTGTCAAATGTCCAAAATCTACGAACATTCCTTAACTCGGCGCCGATAAAGAACACTTGGCAAGCAACAATGAGAAATGATCCTCATGGGATCATTAACATGTCGACGAAACGAGATCACTAATGCTAATGACGGGCGGAGGCGGCCAACTGAGAAATAGTGTTTCAATAAACACAGCCGGTCCGATCACGGGGAAAATCGGCCGATTCCGGCGTCTCCAGGAAAATGTCACACGAGCTCTTTTTTTCTATCCCACCGACCCAGACAAGATTTAATATTTATGGATGAAATGTGAGACGGAGCGAATGATTTAAAGTGCCTGATGTGGAAATGGTTCCGCAGATTTTCTGACCCAGCGAAGTAATGTCTTTCTTTACGTTTTACGTACCACTTGTTTTCCTTCGTCCCGGTGTCTAGCGAAATACCGAATCGTACCCTCTAGGTGGGCGAGCGTATTCCGCGATTTACTTTTTTCCCTTTTGCAGGC
Organism: Apotomis betuletana; assembly: GCA_932273695.1. NCBI lineage: Eukaryota > Metazoa > Arthropoda > Insecta > Lepidoptera > Tortricidae > Apotomis > Apotomis betuletana. Next base: position 3,837,931 of record OW026302.1, on the reverse strand, counting down.
CTGCTTGGGAAATATTTTTTATTTGTTTACTTACGGCGATTTGGTTCCTTTGATGTCGATTGTCACAGGATTCGGAACGTACAAACAAAAATATTATGTCTGTGTCAACCTTTTTTGCTAAATGTTATCTTGGATACATTGTGCTCAGACATTCGAGTTATAAAAAGCCTGAACATTTCTTATATTTGCTTTATACGGATTAGTTATTCGTCATGGAGAACGTCGTATGTTAAGGAGTATAAATAAACTAAATGTAAAATAATAATCGGGAGTATTTGTGTAAACGAGAACAAACTAGTGTGAGCTAATAGACCTCACGGGTTTGTTTCGAAATGTTTGAAATTTGTATTTTTTAACGTTTTCAAATCATATATATTCGCCATTTTGAAAAAAGTTAATACCTACTGACTGTATAAAAAAAAAAATTGAACCTGCTCAGAAAAGATTTCACAAGAATCGGTTAAAAAATGCGGTCTGTAGGCGAAAACAGACGGAAATCTGGTCAAACAAACATCCGGACATACGAAAGAATTTTTGTCCAAGCTGAAGGGGTCAATAAACGCGAAAGTTTGTGTGTGTGTGTTAATGTGTATATCTGTGTCTTCACGCTGATACGGCTCGACGGATTTGCATGAAATTTTAAAAAGCGTGGTTCCCGTAAGATAGCGTACCCCAACTTCAAAAAGAGCGAAGCCGTGGGAAAAATGTTAAAGTCAAAAAGACAAGGACCCCCGAATAAACTATCAAATGTTGAAGTTTTCTAAGTCTTTAATCCAAGCAGCTGCTCGCTCCGGCTGAACTTAACAATGTCGAACTAATGAGCATTAGACTCATTTGTTACACCTCCACGCTCCGCCGCTTACCAAAGACAGGCCCAAAAAAGCCGGACAGACAGTTCACAACTGTTCGCAGCCCCCAACTTCAAACGGGAAAGTTTTCTTACGTCTTTATTCATCTTGGATTCAATCTTTTACAGATTTACATAAACTATCATTCACATTTTTAGTGTAGGTAAAAAAATATGTTGTACGTTAATCTTGCAAGATTTCATTTATCCATAAAAAATTAAATATACTAATTGATTAACAGGCAGTGGTAACTTTCTTAGAAATAACTGCTACATAGTAATTTTTGTTGACAATTTATTTTTTCCCTTAAGGTTATAGATAGTATTGCTACGTGCGATTGTGATTTATTTTGATAACATAATTGAAAATAATTTTTTTCATGGCATCTTACATCACAAACAAATCCAAACGACTCCTTTACTAGTGGCTGAAAAATTTCGATATACAATGACAATAACGGATTACATTGCGTATATTAATTATTTGAGCTTCACATAAAGACACAAAGACATCTATTTATTGTAGACACAAGGTCATATTACAGAAGTATAGTTTCAACAGTTTATCCATTTCGGGCGTACAATATCAATTTCACTGAAAAATTACCTAAAACTGAATTATCTGAGGTTTCGGTAACTTACCAGTTGTCAAAGGTGGACTGCGAAAAACCCAATTTTCGTCCGTCAAAGTAGCATTAATAATTGATATAAGCGATATAATCCGTTTAAATAGTTTTACTTAAATGTGTGACAGTTGCGAAATCCGAAAAAAACATTAATAATCAGAAACGTCTCATTCAATCTCAAGCCGATTGGCAATGTCTCGCTAATAATGACAATAACCAAAAGGGTTTTTTACCTCTAGAGTGAAGTGTCGCTGCTACAATATATTCGGGCGCGGGCCCGTAATCAAAAGGCTCTCCGGGGAACAATGGCGCCCACATCGGGGTCGCCCCGATAAGCTCGACAATTATACTACATCGACTTTTCAATTATCCAACCGGCTCTTCCCCCGAACAATGCTAGCTTTATTTATGTACTTACATTAAAACGGTCATTTCTACGCCATTTAGACGCGCTCTCGTCGTTACCCATTAGCGGGGATCTTCATATGTGTTCTTTAGAAGTTGATGCGCAGGGACCGTTTAAATTGAGATACGTATTATCTCTTGCGTTTTGGCTTGATTCAGTCCCCTCAAAAAGATATTTATATGTATTTACCCTACCTGTGTGGAGTATCATCTCCTTATCAGCGCTAGCTATCGTTTTCTATATTTCAGTTAGTGACGAATACTCAAAGACTATAGCTTGGGACTGACCATACTGGCGCCATAAAGTGAAAAAGCATTTCTCCTAAAGACCCTACAGCCCGTGCTGACGTCAGTTTTTTTAACCCCCGATAAAAAAGAGGGTTGTTATAAATTTAACATGTGTCTGTCTGTGGCATCGTAGCTCCCGAACGGATGGTCCGATTTGACTGCGGTTTTCTTTAATAGAAAGCCTTGTCGAGATGGTTCTTAGCTGTGATTGGTTGGGTTGAGAGCTTATTTAGTCTAAAGCTGTTGTGTTTTGCCCGCAGGTGAAACTGGAACAAAATGTGGGCAAGCCGTCGCGCGTCATCCACATACGAAACATCCCCAACGAGACGACGGAGGCCGAGATCATCCAGCTCGGCCTGCCCTTCGGCCGCGTCACCAACGTGCTCGTGCTCAAAGGAAAGAACCAGGTCTGTTTTATTTGCTTATTTTATAGAATAGAATAGAAAAAGCTTTATTCAAGATAAACACATCATTAAAATTAAGTATTACACAGTGCATAAGAAGATGTGCATCCGAAATAGTCTCCACTCAGCAATGCTGTTGGCTAGGTATAGCAAACTAGCCAGGGAGACGGCGCTGGTTTTCTGAGATTTTGGACTAGGTGTCCTTTTCTTATAATGCCTTCAGGTTCTTTATGCTTATAAGTCTTTCTCTTTGTCTTCATGTGAAGGGTTGTCACTTATGAAGATATTTTCTGAAAACATTGAGAATGTTTAGATTAATGTTAAATCAGGAAGGATTTTTGGTCGGTCAGAACCGGAATCATCATACCTACGTATTATTTTTTATGATAGAGGCCAATGTTGATTAGTCAAATTTTGTAAAATTATGATCTATACCTATATGTAAGATGTCTGACTAGAGCTGGATGAGATGGCACCTGACATGTCCTGCAGCCCACGACTGCTGAAGTTGATCATTATACCTATAATTAACTTCTATTATAATCTTCTAACTGACTGGTTCTAAAAAATATGAAAATTCGTTAGAATTAAATGCCTTCTTATTCATAAATGTGTATAAGAAAAGCCATCTTACAGCAATTCACGCGTTCCTTTAATCAAATTTCAAACACGCGAATAAGTTCTAGCGCAGGCACTTGGAGCTCCAACTATTGAGAAGTTTTTGTGCGGGCTGAAAGGCCGACCGAGTCAGCGGCCGCGGACAAAAGAGTGTAGCGCCAACCCTAATTTGAAGCGTGTATTAAAAACAAAAGATCGCGTCTGCCACTAATTACATCTTCCATCTTTTAAATAGGTTTAGTAAAGTAGTTCTGTGACAGAGTGCCCTGTTTTCCTTGTTCCTGTTCGACACGTTAGGTGAAAATAGAAAATGATACTCCACGGCTTTACAACTTTGATTTGAACTTCGGTTGACTGATAGAGAATGCGTCGTGGCATTAAGTCCGACTTTTGTACGTTAAGTTTTTCGTTGCAATAAAGTTTGTATATCTACACATCTGAATATTGTCAATAAGTACTTTGTCAAGACTATCACGAAGTCTCAAACTGACGTGGATTTCATTGCTAATTACGTCATTTCAGAAATAAAATTAGTGGAATTTTATACATTGAAGGGTTAATAGGTTTTTTGTTAGGGCTATAAAACCCAAATATAGGACTTAATGTCATTAAAAGACCTCCGTTAAAGGCTATGCCAATAGACCTCTAAATACTTAGATCAAATAAGAAGTTGTCTTCTTTTTAAATAACTAATAACGTATGTACCTTTTCCTTGACAGGGATCTGTGTTTTTCTCAGTCAACCTTTCACAACGGTAACTGGAAACTGCCGAAACGTCAGGGAGGCTTAAATAATGAATATACACGATAAAACCCGTTTCCTTAATTAATTAGAAAACGAAACCAGTTGGTACATATTTACCTTTTAAAGCCTAGTAGCGGTAATAATATTGTGTTTCACCGGAAAAAAGATAACAGAAGGCACATTTCATAAATTAGCTTGGCCACGTAACAGCCACTCGAGCCCGATATATGGGGCGAGCGAACGGATGCACAACAAGTGGGCGGCTCTCCGCAAATAGTCCGGCGACTATTGTACCGGCTTATACATACTTGGGTTTTGTAGGCACAATTATAGACAGAATGGCCCCGTTAAAGTAGGTTACGGGAAACAAGTATGTAATGTGAAGTATTTGCAGTTATTTCAATGAACGGTGAATGTGAAATATGCGAATTTAGAAAGTTAGCTTGATCGAATGAAACTTGAAATGAAGAATGCCAGTAGGTCCGTTAAATCATTTGAAACTTTACGAACGTATAGCCTATTAAAAAATTCACTAGTTTTTGTTTAATTTAAATCAAGCGAATACTTTTGAAGTTATGGTGTTGTAAAGTTTTAGCGGCGCGCCGTGCTAACGTGTCGTCATTAGACTAATATTCATACAATACAATACTATACAATACAATACAATATAATACAATACAACAACACTTTATTGCACACCAACAAGAAAAATATTACATGAGAAATCTTAAATTAAACAATGGTAGACAATAGGCATATTCATAGTATCTCCAATTCTTTATACATTGAGCGCATTCGCTATGTGACTTCACAACCCTGTGCCCCACTTAATATATCAGAAACTATAAGGGGTCTCCAAAAAAAATTACTTACTTCAATTTTTAACGCAACATAATGTAAGGTAAATATCAAATTTTAGTGATATTCTTCGGTATGAAATGCCTTACGATGGCGTTTAATCTTTACTCAAATCACGATCAATCTTTTTTAATGATTTCAACTTCTTGTTGCATCAACTTTTTGTTGCAGAAAGCCTTCGAATTTGTTGTGAATGTATGTTGTGCGATCTTTTTAGTAGTTACCGTCTCATTTTAAATTGTCATGCCTTTACTGCATACACAGCCATTTACAGCCTTTATAATTTAAGTCTTTATATGACAGCGAAGCAAAGTTGAATCTTGAAAAAGAATTACAGTAATTCATGCCGTAGAGGGTTAAGATGCTACGAAACGCTACGGCCTACGCGACCCGCCACATGCATGCTACGCTACGCTCGTAGCACTTCGCGTTGTGAATAAGTAGCAAATATAAGGCAGTCTGAGAATTTAGGATTCAAAGTGATACTAAACATCAGTAGTTTTGTTTTTACTTTTATTAAAATATATATGTAGAATTAATTGCTTTTAATTTTATAATTGATCATTTCAGTTTAGATTAAGAACAAATCTGACGAATTTGTATAGATTCAAAAATCCTTTTGCTGACCCATTTGGATTATTCATACTAACATTGTAATATCTCTTAGTATACTTGTAGATAAAATGATTACAAGCTTTTATTTAACTTGCATTGTATGTTTAATGTACATGTTTGTTCGGGTGAAATCTTGCAACTCAATTTTGAAGCAGATATCGTCAACCGATTGAGCTGAAATTTTGCATACTTACTTAACTTTGATGACAATACAATAATATGGTACCATGTGGCTGATCTGATGATGGAGCCGGAAGGTGGCCATAGGAACTCTATAATAGAAAAAGCCATCCTACCGAGCTTGGGCTCTTTAGAATCGTCTCAGTGAGCATTTTGATGGATATCCAAAGAAAAGTACAGTCGGCTATAAAAGATTGCCACTAAAATGTAATTTTTGACAGAAACTTATTTTATTATTAAAATACTGCTAGTATTAGTATAATTATTAGGAAAATATTCGTGCAAGATTAAATAACGGCTAAAAATAATTAAACGAGAAATAAACATTAACATACCTTCAGCTATTTAATCGTCGTGTCGTCCATAATATCAGTTTGTCTTTCCTGTGTATGTTCTCAATGAAATCTGCCTTACATAAATTGAATTATATCTTGTAAGCTATAGGAAAATTCATTTTAAAACCACAGACGCTCGCAAGATAAGAAACTACGAGCGATGCCATAAAAAAGAAGCCACATTTCCTACAAAAGAATATAATGGAAGCTAGCTAAGCTAAGTTCCTACATTATTAGCCAACATTAATTTTTCATACAAAATGAGCAGCTAGGCACGTATTCGAGTACAATATTTCCCGGCGAGAAACCCTTAAGACTAATTGTGCCTTGTCCGTCGTATTGTACAGGGAATACTTAATTAACTGAGGCTGATGACGTGTCGCCTTTGTACGGTGTTGTCTAATTACCGCGGACGATAATATCTGTACTGGCTGTGATTAATCGCGGACAAGATATTAATGTGGTTCAATGCCGAATGTCGGGCATAGGCGATCAGTTGAGGATTGCGCCTGAGTCGATTAGATGACAATGATTAGTGCACCTGCCTACTGAGCCGCGGCGGTCCGGTTTCTGATTAGCAAGGGCAAATATTTGTGGGATGAACTCTAATATTTGTTCCTGGGACTTGAATATTTTCTATAATTATGTATATCGTCGCCTTGTACCCATAACTGATCCTACTAGAGCTTAATATAGGACTAAGTCCATTTGTGTAAAAAAAAGTTAACGATGAAGATATTTAATGTGGTTCAATCGCGTCGTAAATCTCGGGGCATGGACGATCAGTGTAGGACTTTACTAACCATTCGAATCGATCGTCTGACGGACATGATATTCTTCATGTATTTTGTTTGTAATATACTGTACAGTGTTTCGTTTGTTACTGATCTTTTATATGAATTTAGTTATTTGCTTAGATATCCACATTCATTGTAATCTTAGTTACTATTTTTCACTTTTATTACTTGTAAAGTAAAATGTAATCTGTTAAATGTTAATGAGCTGTACACATTTCGGCATTGCATTCGATTCTTTTCTCTTTTTCCGCTAACGGTTGCCGTAGTGACATTGACAGCACTGTCGCTTGTCAATGTCATTGTCTTGGCATTGACAAGCGCTTACGCTGCGTTCAGTCTAAGAGTGCAGCCGTGTGTGTGCGGTTCACCGTGGCGTCACCGATAGGTTTCACCGGAAGACCAGCGCTGGTTCCCGGGCCAGCATTTATGCTGAGGTGTGACCTTTTCGTGGCATACACAACTACGATATTATTTTATTTTTTCTAATATTTGTTGTCCACTTTGTGTATGTTAACGAATAAATTTTTATTCTATTCTATTCTATTCTATTCTATTATTTAGCTGCATTTACAACGATGTCTAATTACCGTGGAAATTTCTGAAACAACGCAAAAGCAGACATTATAGTGGTGCTATAAATAAATATTAAGGGACAATCTTACACAAATCGACCTAGTCCCAAACTAAGCAAAGCTTGTACTAGACGACAATATACAAAATATACCTATAAATATATGTATAGATAACATCCATGATCCAGGAACCTATATGCGAGCTCATCACACAAATATTTGTCTGGCCGGAATTCGAACCCAGGACCGCCGGGTCAATAGGCAGGTGCACTACAAACTACGCCAACCACGTCGCCATAAGACTCTATCTAACTACATAAATAAATAAATATCGGACAACTTCACACAAATCAACCTTATCCCAAATTAAGCTCAAGAAGGCTTGTGTTATGGATACTAGACGACGATATACGTACTTATATACTTAAATACATAGAACAACACAACAATAGAACACAAATATTCGAGTATAAAATCATAGACGTAATCTTCCGTCCGGGCGATGAATTCAGGCCGGTTTCTACAGGCGGTTTTCAGGAGTCTCTTATAACTCAAATATGTTTAATACTGTTTATTTTAAAAAGCCAGTCAAACTTAAAACGTATCCATAACAATAACACTGATATTCGTACGCTATAAAATGTACCTACAGATAAATTCGTACGCAAAACGTTTTTTTTTTCTCATGACAGTGAATAAATTTGTAAATTGACCCCGCCCGAGATTGCATCTAAAATCATATTTGGCGGAAATTAAGGGGAAAGGGGACATCTGAAATAAATTTCAATTTGGGTCGCGAGGGGTTCAATGAATCTTTTATCGGTGTTGCAACTTAAAATTGAATAAAGGTGACATTATTTCATATTTCATTTATAAAATGACCAGCCTGACAGAGTGATAGACGCTCTGAATAAGTTTAATGTTTACTACTCAGTAAAACACAAAATCATGTTTAGTGTTAATGTGGGAAAATTAACACCATTTTTTTCCCGATTGTGTCGATTATGAATTTTATGATAATTTGAAGTGTCAAATCATTCGTACACCGAAAATCCCGGGTTATTATTAACACAACCAACTAATTCCCGCTATCCCTTGAATCCCGTCAGTCGGTAGAAGATTGTAGTGGCCCTGCTGAAGCTTCCGGTACGTGGTCACAACTTGGTCTACGAGGGATAATGTATCCGCAAATTAAGTCACACCGCCTATCTTTTAGAAGTAACTTATGCGATGTACAAGGCTGTCTCTAGTAATTGCAAATACGAGTAGTAACAGTAAGTTAAAAATAATTATAATCATTTGTAAATAATATGAAAAATACATATGTGAATTCAAAGTTCAAGTGGACCGTTTTAATGTTCTTGTATTTTCAACGTCATTTCATATTATTACACATTTGTAATGCATGAGACGAGTCGCATGAGTTTGTGATCTTGGTACGAGTGTCCGAGCTTGTTTAAGACGACATCCGACTGGTTTTACGGCGTGTTTTACGCCACGACAGCCACGAGACGACGTGAAATTTACGATTTCCCGGTGACAAATTAAAAACGAGTTAGTTTACAGCCCGGAGATAAAATAATAAAAAGGAAAACCTATTACGGGAGGCAGGGCCGACAATGTTATCCAGGCTAATAAATAGCTTGTATGACATCCTCCTCGTATATCCACGTGAGGGGAAACAATCTTCCTTGTATCAAAAGAAACGGCTCGAATGCCTTTTTATGAACGGCGACACTATTGTAACTCCACGTATTGCTTTCGAGGGTTGTTGACGGAAAACGTTTAACCTATTTGATTCATGGAAATCACACCAATATACTAGTTTGAATACCAAGAGCATTACCGGTCATGAAAAAGGAAAGTTATCGTTCGGGGAAATAAACAGCAAATTGTGAACATGCACACGTGTTTTGGAGCCACGCCAAAACCTGTTCAAAGTGTGCTATGCAACAGGAGTATCGAATGTCAGTTGTTTGCCACATTTTTATAGAATCTTGAAACTAGTTATTTATCAAGATATTTATTTTTCTCTCAACTTGCGCAATCACTGACAATTAGTGTGTCAGAGATGGCGCTATTTCGCTTATTTACGGAGAGAATCTTTAATAACCCTATTAAGATGTTTTGCAATCATAAGCCCGGCGGAACGGAAACCGTTTATATATTTATGATAGTGTTTCAGTCGCCGGTTGTTAGCCAAACAAAAACCACTTCGCTCTTATAAAGCGGTGGTTAGACAATAGACATCCCAGACTCTGAAGTCTGATATGACTTTAGTAATCGGAACGTCACAATCCGATGAACCTAATACCCAAAATCCCTCACTAAGGCTCGGCTTCTGTGTCACTTCAAGCTACTCAATTTGTAGCGAGCTCTCCACATGCTTTTATGCAACTTTAATACTTTGATGGTTCCAGTGTATTCGAAAAGAGTATCGTAGTTGACGTTAATCGAAGCTCTGAGGGTCCGGTTACAAAGGTGCTATCAGTGGAGAGGTGGGCAAACACCGCCGAGTGGGCGCGGACAATCTCCACTCTCTGTGATTAAACCCGAAGAGTCGTTGACATTATTTTACGAGTATGATCGACCCGCGCGTGACAAAGTAATAATGGGAATTAATTAGTACACAAACATTCGGTTTTCGAGTGAATGCATCGTTTTAATATCAAGGAAAGTAGGTAGATAATTAATAAATAATTATTGGTTCATTTTAGATTGTGTCATAATTCGGAGCATTTTCAGTTTTATTCAAGTATACTCGTAGTGTTGTACGAAGAAATCTCTACGTGCTACCCTTTAAGTGGTATGACTTAAATCTGTATTTTTTCATAGTTCTGTACATAGTGAAGGTGAAAACTAAGAAATTATTCGGAAAGATGACTATTTGTACGACGGTTAAAACGGTTAACATTCAATCAAACACACACATAGCAAATGCATAAGGAAAAATATCGTGTCGACTCGTATTTAAACAAATAAATCACAACGTCGTACACATTTTATCTCGTTCCAAGTTTTATTCACAGAAATGCAATGTACACGACGCGCAAATAACAGCCCTTAACCGTATATTTGAATTTTCCGTACGCTTACTTCCCTCAACGTGTTTGTTTTTTTAATTAGCATCACGCAAATATTCTATTTAGTCTGCGGTCCGGTGTGGTCTGTAGCGGTGTATTTTGCATTGGTCAGTCGTATTCAAATGCCAAAAGCAGGATTCTGCGGTCGTGAATGGAGCGCGTGAAATAGAGAACGAACAGACAGTGCGGCTGAAATTAATATAACGGTGTATGGACCGGATACCTGAGTCTACCCTTGTTAGTAAGGCATGTGGAATTGCACGAGATTGTAGGAGTTTGCTAATAAGTTATTGTTTTCCGCTTGATGACTTATGAGGTGTACTGGTTTGCGAAGGGTCGAAACGAAACTATGTACTTACTGTTATCGATTTTCTGTATATTTCGATTTAATATTAAGTTGGGACCGGTTAAATGTAAAATGATAAATGCCACAATATTTAGAAATAATATTATAAAAACACATTGGACCGAATAGCTAAGAAATCACATTACACCATAAGAAAAAAAAAGTTGGTAAATAGTTTAGAATACCTAACATGTTTTTGACAATCTTTCCCAAAGATTTTCAAGTGTTGACATTGGTCAACACCGGGTGACGCATATGCGTACTCAGCAAACAAGGGGAGAGGGGGGTCAGATGAGCCCTCGATACTGTGCCAAAAATGTATAAAAATATAAATGTAAAGAAAATCTGGGTACGCCCTTGGCTGCTATCTAATGTCAGATATACCTTCGATCTATGTACCATAGTCATTTTAATGTCCTTCTTGTGCAGGCGTTCCTGGAGATGGCAGAGGAGATCTCAGCGGTGGCAATGGTGGCGTATTTCGGCGGCTGCGTGGCGCAGCTGCGCGGGCGCGCCGTCTACGTGCAGTTCTCCAACCACAAGGAGCTCAAGACCGACCAGACGCACAGCAACGCCGTAAGTCATCTGCTTCCTTCCACCCTTTCAAAATAACAGGGTTCTGTCATTTTCGGTCTAGTTAAAATTAAGCTTCGTGACACTATTACTTGACGAAATTACTTTGAGCAAATAAAAGAAAAGGATAAAGTCATCTTACCAAGAAGTGAAAGAGAATGCCCAAGAAAGAAACGGCTGGCGGTTGCTGCAGCAACAAGAGCGCAGCTCTGAAATTGAAGAAGATGACACTATGGCAGTATTCAAATTTCAATTCCTCAGATGTGAAGCATAGAACCCTGTAATATTGACCTGGCGATTGTGTTACCTTTATCATAGACGACTGATATCTACAGACGACTCCCCATTAAAAAAACGTCGATGCTGCCCACACACCAATACTATGCCATAAGTTCATAATCAAACGCAACTTTATCAAAACCGATAAATATCCTTTTAATGACTATTCGTCACTTAATTTTTGATAATTTTATGACAAGTGAAAATCAAGCGTTTGAACATCGTATTTTTAACCGACTTCAAAAAAGGAGGAGGTTCTCAATTCGAACTAATTTTTTTTTTTTTTGTATGTTTGTTACTCGATATCTCCGAGAACCGTGAACCGATTTTCAATTTTCTTTTTTAATCGAAAGGGTATAACTCCGAGTTGGTCCCGTTGGCACTAAGTCGGGATCTGATGATGGAATCTTGGAGAAATCGAGGGAACTCTTCAAATGTTATAGGGACATGTACGGCGCTTTCGGTAATTTATTGATAAGGTCAAGAATTTACATTCAGTAAATAGGATTTGGTGTAAGGAAACTGATGATGAACACATACGAATCACTAAAAAGCAAAAAAAAAAAAAAATTTAACAAAAAAAAGAACCGACTTCAGTAAAACTAAAAAAGCCAACAATAACCCGTTCAAGTACAGATTACATTTGACTCACCCTTCGAAGTCGGTGCCAAACCTCGCGTAAACTATAATATATAAATATAAGAACTGGTTTGGGATCGACTTGTCGGTTCTTTTTTTTGTTAAAATTTTTTTTGAGCTTATATATTGATCCTATCGGTAATGACTTATTCAAGATAGGTTGACTAAACTATATTTACGTATATAGACGAAATTTTTTTTTAGCTAACAAAAAAATCCTGGAATTGTAATTCTTAAACAGAGTCTCCTAAAAAAATTTAGTTTATCAAAAAACTGAACTTTTAGCCCCGCTTACCTCTAATGCTTAATTATCAGTTTTATCGTGCGCTTTTACTTAAGAATTAATTTAATTACAATATTTTTTTTTATCCAAAGGCTTATTTCACCACTAGACGCAATATTCATCACACATTAACAAATCAGAAATCAATTTAAAATATCATCGGTTGATAAAATAGCAGACATACAATAACAGCGATCCAACTTCAATAGCGAACGAAAAGCACTCGCTCCAATTAGCAAAGATTATTTCATTTGATTTAGAAATTGCGTATTCGCATACGTAATTGAAAACGCGAATCCGGCTCAAAACGTACATCCTCACTAATGACATAACGATAGTTCAATTAGCCCATTACAACTACAAGCGGATTATCGTACGGCATGCGATCGGGCATTAAGGCCGTCGCGACGGCTCCAATTGGGAAATTTACCCCCGGCTACGGCTTGCAGTCGACCTGTTAATTTAATCTTTGTTAGGGGCATCAAGGACCCACAATTTAGATAACAGTATTCAATAAGCCTTGTACAGTTCGTCGCGGTAATGTCCGAGTTCGATATTTGATCGCACTAATATCATAAAGCCGAAAGTTTGTCAGTCTGTTTACGTGTTTGTTTGTTACTTCTTCACGCTCAAATAGCTAGACCAATTTTGATAAATTTTGGTATGAAGGTAGCTGACACTCTGGATTAACACATAGCATTTTTATCCAATAAAAATGTAATGTTTCCATGGGATGAGCGGGTAACACCGCGCGGCATAGCTAGTAAACGAATAATTCATGCGTAAGTATGCCTGAGATGTATTTTATGTAATCGTTATAAATTTGTTGTAATCAAAATCATTAAACTTGACAGAAATCGCAATTGACGAAGCATAGGTAGAGATCGTGTAGCCTTTACTCATCAGGTCCGAAGTCCTGGTATCACGCCGAAAATTTACTATGCCAAAGGCTACGCGAATTTGTAGCGCGTAATGTATTGTAACGTGTAACAAGTAGTGTAACGTGTTACATGTATTGTACATGTAACATGTACAGGGCGAACGATATGAAGTGTTACCGATTTCAAGAGGCTACGATTTTTTTGTTTGCAGCAAAGTTTATTTATTATTACGAAAATAATGAGAAAATATATATTTATTTGTTAATATATTTTAACTCGATATGACCATCTGCCTTGACTTTGGCCTTCAGATTTGCACGCTACACGAATGTGGTCCTGCGGTATGTTGTGCAAATTACGTACGATCGCTTTCTTCAGTGTATCCATACTGGCATGCTTTCTTGTCTTCTCCTTGCTCTCCAAAATTGCCCAGATAGAAATGAATTGTCAAAAAAAAAGCAAATGCGATTTTTGCTACTGACAATTTTGTCAGATATGGTCAGTGTGGATTTGGTAACACTTCATATAACGTGTAAGATGTATTGTATCGTCACGTCTTGTTGACGTAACGTGACATTGTGTTTTGGTCCTAAGTTATTTAACTTAAAACGAGGATCGTTACTGAGTGTACTTTGTCGAAATAGAGAAACTGTCATATAAAATATACATACCAATGAATATTATACATGTTACATACGAATATAAATATAACTGTGACTTGTACTCATATTTACAAGTCAGCTGTTAAATCGCGACTGATTGTACAAGGCTTCGTAACTCCGAGCGGCGCTGTTCGGATTTGATTGAGTTACCAAACTATGACTGTTGTCTGTCTATCCGCCCTTGATAATAGAAACGTGACCGTCTTCAGCTTTACACACTCCTACTCCTCATGGATTTGTCCAATTAAATAAATAAATATTGGACAACTTTACACAAATTGACCTCCTCCTCAAGTTTAGTAGGTTTGTGTACTAAGTACCTAAACGACGACGCGTCGTCGTTTACTTAGTACTTATATACATGCATGGACAAACGCATTTAAATAAAAAAAATACATGCATAAATGTTAGTAAAAATTGTATACATAGTTCATTGCTGTGTACTTATTAAAATTAAATAAATAAATTGTTGTAAAATGTTTTCTAAGGACAAAACATTCAAGACTGGAACAAATATTCTAGTTCACAATCCTTGTCAATTAAATTATCGTCGTCTAGTACTTATCTTATCTTATCTTATTATGGGGGTCCTTACGGATACACTTCGACCCAATGGGATCTTTTGTGTAGTTACCCCTTGTTGCACCTACTCAAAGGATTGTTCCACCACCTCCATATATCGGATGATGGAACCAGTTGGTAGTGCCTGGAATTCCTTCGGTTCTGGGTAGCCAATACCGAATTCCTTCATTCTAAGTCTGGCGAGGGCATGACATCCACACAGTATGTGCTTCATTGTCTCTGCCTCCTCGCCACACATTCTACAATCTGTATTGTCAGACAGTCCCAACTTGGCCAATAGTCCTTTGACCCCAAAGTGACCAGTAAACACCCCCGTTATGATTCGGAGTTGTCTTTTGCTGTACTTCCATAATTTCTTGGTCCAGCCTGATTTTATACATTCTATGAATAGCTTTGAGTGCCTCAAGCCTGCCATTTTCCTCCACGCTTGTTGGTGCTGGTTTTTGGCATGGTCCTTGATGGCTGTTGCTATGGTTCCCTGCGAGAGACCCACACATGGTTCTGGTCCTATGAAACTTGTCGCAGACCCTTTTCTAGCAAGTTCATCTGCAATTTCATTACCGATGAAGCCTTCATGCCCTGGGATCCATACCAGTTGCACCTTATTGTGCCTTCCAAGCTTGTTCAAAGCTAGGACGCCATTATACACAAGTCTAGAATCCACTTTAGGCGCACCTAGCGCTTTAAGTGCCGCTTGACTGTCACTGAGTATGTAGATGTGCTTCCCTCTGGTAAGTCTATCTATGTTCTCCTGGGCACAGGCGATTATAGTGTATGTCTCCGCTTGGAAGACAGTCGCATAACCTCCCATACTTGTACTTGCATTGAAGTCGTTTGCATGAATGCCTGCTCCGGTAACTGATCCCATTTTTGATCCATCAGTGTACCAAATAATGTCCTCACCATCTGCTGTAGGTGGCTCGCGACCCTCGGCCCATTCCGCCCTCGTTGGAACTTGTACCTTGAAGTTCCTATTGAATACAAACTTAGGCTGCATTTTATCGCAGCTCATGGCTGTTATTCTGTCAAGAAAATTGTTGCTTTCCATGTTAGTGTGCTTAGTCTTCGGCGTGCAGTAACCCCACAGGTCCATTGTTTTTAACCTGTGCAGTGATTTGCGCGCTTCGGACTGTATCACTATATGTAGCGGTTGTAGATCTAGCAATATTTCTAGCGCCGCGGTTGGCGTAGTCGTCTAGTACTTAGTCACAGTACAAGCTTTGCTTACACACACCACAGTGGGACACTAGGTTGATTTGTGTGAGATGGTCCCACAAATCTTAAATTCCAACACTCTTTAGTAATTTAATGAATTAATTGTAACCTTATTATGATAAATCCTTTAGTTTGCTCCGGTATTTAACCAAAAACGATCTATTTTTATTGATCCGCGGCAGCCCATAATTGGCGGAAGCTTACCGGACTACGTGGAAAACTAATAACATTTTATAATAGATAGTAGTGGACCCACAATTTGTAGCCCTCATCCTCCACCACAATGGGATGGGAGATCAATATTTTCGGTAACAAAACACCCCACGGGAGGATTAATTAAGACGCTTAATTAGTTTCATTTACCCACGAAACCTATCAAAAACAACCCTCGGCCGCTGGCGCCCGATTATTTCCAGTAGGAAATGCTTTTTACCTGAATGAAGCCTGCGCCAATCGCGCAATGCAGCCGCTTATTTTGTTTGATGCTAACTCCATCATATGAGGGTGGCTTCGGGTTCGTTTGTGCTCCATTTTTGAGAGATTGGTGGCAATTATATTCTTCCATATATTTATGTGTGAGGGAGAATTATTTCAGTTTTCGTAGTTGAGAGTGATTCTTAAAACAGAGGATTTATAATACAGGTACTGTAATACTTGTTATAATATCCACGCCATGCAACTAGTGCAAAATTGCTGGTACAAAAACAATGATATTTAATACTAGCTTTTCCCCGCAGCTTCGCTCGCGCAAAGGGTTTTTAGTAACAAACCTTTATCCACAGATTCAAGTCTATAACTTTCCAAATGAACGATTTTCATGCAACGGTTCAACCCCTATTTCACCCCCTTAAGGGTTGAATTTTGAAAAATCCTTAGTGAACGTCCATCACGTACTGTATATATGTAGAATACATGTTTCAAACATGTTATATCTTTAGCGGCTTAGGCTGCTCGCTGTCTGTCAATGGGTCGGTAACGCAAGATTTTTATAATATATTTAGATTAGTCGTTCTGATTTTGCCAACAATATTAGCGAGATGTTTATTTGCTATCTTAATTTTATACTAAACAAACACTTAGAACGAAATTATTTCCTTGGCTATTTCACGAGAAACCACTCATGCTCTAGATTAATTAAAACACTACTAATTACAACAAAGACGCTTGATCGTTGAGAGACAATATTGTCACACGCAAATTATTAGGCATTATGATAGTATAATAGGTTGTTTGATCTGATTGACAATAGCAAACAAGCATGTCAACATACCTGGTAATTAATGTAATGATTAATTCAAAATAGATATGTACGACGCTTCTTGTGTGTATTTGCGTGGCTCATTTGCACACCTTTCAATGTATCCTCTAGTTAGCAATGTAATTGTTTGATTCTGTAACGGGAGTAGGTAAATATCATACTGCTTTATAATAGCACAAGTAAAAGTAGTAATTTTTCTCTATGATCAATCATATTTCTCGACATATTATCAATGTTACTAGTTAGAAAAGGGCTTTTGTAATTTATTGGTATATATTTAAAACATACCTACAGTTCGAATATTTCATTGATAATTTTGTTTTAAAAACTACTCTAAATTGAAAAAAATTACGCAGAAAACATTTTCAACTTCATTTCGACTGCACGCAATGAAAACGTATGTTGTTGTTTGTGTTAGGACTCAGAGAAAAGTATTATTCACTAACATATTGCCACTCTTCCAATGTATCGACTTCTGTTCTTCGAACTGCATTAGGCCACATTGACAAATTGTCATTGAAAAGTAACTAAAGCACATCACATCGCTAAAGTGTCACAAATGTCATTACTCATTACAATCATGGAATGATCCAAGAATGGAGAAAAAAAATCAAAACATAGGTACATTAACCTTAGAACTCATCCAGAAATCTTATGATCGTTGACCTACCTACCGCGCTGGGCTATGATTGCGTTTATAATGCGGTAGACAAATTATGAATCATCCATCACTCTTTCATTCATATACTTGACAAAAACACTCCCACTAGTGATATTCAACACCTAACCTAGGAATACAGTGAATGCTTGGAACCTGCCAAAACTGCTCCCGCTAATCCTCATACCCCATTAATCCGCAGCGATACCAACGGTTCGGATCCAGCGAAGCGTCGAGTGAAATAATTGCGACTATGATTCGACGAGTGTCTTCCTTCCGACCCGGCCCTGCTTAGTAACGACGACCGGCACTCGTCTCGATCTCGTTACACCATTATCAATGTTGTACTTACTTCTCTGTGCGATTTCGATTCGACGACAGATAAATTTATTGTGCATTTGGCTTTCTCTATCTGGAAGACTCCGCAAGTCACAGGCTCCTAGTTAGATTCAGTTTCATTTATTTGGCCAAGCAACAAAAAACGTTACATTTAGCAAGTCAACTTACAGACAAACATGCATTATTAACTAAACTAAATAAGGTACTATACAATGATAAAAATTAATTCACAGATCCACTCTAGATTCAAATAACACTCTCAAATTACGTGGTCGATATCTCTCTCATATAGATACTATGTTTACACAAAGTCAGAAACAGAATTGAACGCTTAGAAAATATTTTATTCATTAGTCATTGTAAAAAGGCAAATGGCAATACAATTTCCAGATTCACTTGCCTTCTGGAAAAATCGAAAAATAAACGTCAACTTCTAGAAGTTGACCAGCCAGTTGGCAGGCGACAAATCCTACATTTGTTAGCTTCGTTAATCGCTAAAACTAACTTAACATTCATTAAAAAATTTAAACTCTAAATGTCTGTATATTTTTATTATTTTTTGCATATCAAAGGAAGTATCATTTTTGCTATGAACACCGCAAAAGTTTGAAGCATATTTAATGTTTGCGTTTGTTTGAAACATGTTAGATTAGAAATGTTTAACGTTAAATACTTACTTGCACTTTTTAAGTGTGATAAACGTTATGAATGAAGCCTTAAACTTCGATACGCAGCATAAGCATAATTTAGTATAGAGTGCCTTCGTCACAATTTCGGGATGTCTTTGTATTCGTGCACTATTAAAACTTATAATGAGGGTCGGACAATAAAGTGATAGGCATCGTTATGACAGCCGTACTTGAAACCGTAGTTGCAAAGAATTTATCCTCACTTCGTAGGTTTTACACACACTTTTAGATAACATGATTTTCGCACTAGGGTAATGTATTATGATTTATAATGTGCATTTAAAATATCATACCAGAAAAGAACCTATAGCAAATAACTAGTAAGTAAATATACATGCTATGCTTTAGACGCCATAATACCTAATTTATATTTACGTGACTCTTTTCTTCATTTTGGCATTACATTCACACTAATATTATAAAGGTGAAAGTTTGTGAGTTATGTGTATGCTTGTTACTTCTTCACGCTCAAACGGCTGGACCAATTTTGATAAATTTTGGCATGAAGGTAGCTGACACCCTGGATTAACACATAGGCTACTTTTTATCTCGATAAAATGTACTGTTCCCGTGAGATGAGCGGGTAACACCGCGCGACGCAGCTCGTGTAACTATATTAAAATTTGCTTTAACATTTAGTCTCGATTTTTCTACCCGTGACACAGTTTCTGGCTCTGAATATAATGCATTTTAGTCCGTACTTAGATTAAGTAGCGATGCATTTTCAAAGAGCGCTTTAAATGCAGTGCTTTGATCAATCATGCGGTGTGAAAGGTTTTTGTGACGGGTGAATAGAACCCGGCAAGACCAACGAAGTTATTTTGTGCCGGCCGCGTCGCCCGAGCGTCTGCTCTACTCAATGAAAGATTGCGTCCAACAAATAAGATCTTTTAAATAATCCCAGACTATGCCATACTTATAAAAATGAGCTGCGGGTTTAAAATACATTTCAAAAGCCGCGCCATCTCACAAGATTGTGGAAGCGATTTACTAGTGTGAAATAGAATTGCATTAGCAAAATTATTACGTACGTGGTTCCATTTTCATCAAGTCCCGTAGCTTTCAAATTACAAAATGTTTTTATTTCCAAACCCTTCGGTTTTCGTCTTGCAAAAGACAAAACGTACGCAAGAATATGTGACACAGAAAAAATAACAAGAAATGGAGGGGCAAGTCAACGCGAATTTGTACCGGAGCCTTTGCCGTCGGCGCCAGGCTTAGCATGACATGGTTAAAGCCTTATTTTTGTGTGGCCTGCCCGCTTGTCAGGCTGGCGTGGAGCACAAAGCCATGTGAAAATATAGGATCAAAGAGTGCCGCGCCCCGCGATCGTTACGACCTTCTCGACGCGTTTTACACCTACGTTTTTTTTTACTATAAATAAATGCGTTATTCACACTCAGAATTATTTGGAATTTCGTTGGGAATCTACGGTTTTGTTTACACGATACTGATGGGGTACCTATTTTTAAACGCATGCATGTCTGGTCCGAATGTTACTTATGAATGCAAAGCAATTATGAATCCTGGTTATTTGAATAAATAATTTCATTGTTAATTCTAGAAAATGATGTACACGACGATGATATATGACATACAGTTATAATGGAGCTTGCGATATATAGCTGCGTTTGATTTAAATGAAAGTTTGTGCAACTTGTCAACTAAGTCTGATGTAATATTAAGCTGAAAAACATGAAATGCATCCCATCCCATATTCATTCCACAATGCATTGGACCCAGTAGGTTATGAGTAGTATATTCTAAATTCTCATTTAGCTAATCGACCTACATATACAAAGCCATAAACGCTATATTCGTGCCAATAATTAATTAGTTCCATTAGAAAATTGACGATCCATTTGGCGTTGTTGATTGATTTTGGTATCTAAACAAAGCACTTACCGCAATGTTGACTCCTGCACAAAATCTCTTAAACGATAAGGACACAAAAGCCCTAGAACGACGAATGTTTATAAGTCGTTTTGTTTACGAGCAGGATCATTCGTTACTACTCCCCTTGAACCTATAAAACGTCAGATAAAAGTTGAAGCTACATGCTTATAGGCTGTTTTAGCTAAATCCGACGGCTGCCCGATACACCCCCGCGGTCAATGTTATCTGCTAGTCCGGAACAGCCGAGGCGACCGCGTACGCAAGATAACTCCTCCGCAGTATTAAGTTTCATTATACCCCGAGTTATGAAAGGTTACCAGACATGTTTATTTTTGTTACGTGACCGTAAGTAGGAGGGTTAGGTACTCACTAGCTCGTTTTGTGATTGTGGAAATACATCTCTCTATAGATACGGCCGTCCAATGAGATAATTCTCGAATTCTATCGAAATAAAAATCTACTAGTAACGTTTTCATATTTTATAGACTAAATTTTGACGTAGTGTACCTAAATATGAAAAATGAATCAGTCCGTTTAAAGATTTCTTATTTATTAATTTTGTCCATAATTAGATATTATTAGAAGTCACTCAGGGCACATTGTACGGTAAAAATCGGCATACTATTAACCCCTCAATACATCCTCCGCATATTATTCCCCTCTGATAAAACTAAAAGAGAATACAGGTAGATCGTAGTGTGTTTGTATTCGATTTATGTGTAATTCTTTGTATTTTTCAGTTCATAATTTTAAAGCAATATTTTTTACTTTAAATATGTATGTGCGCTTATGCATCAAGTTGTCACACAAACTGTGATTTATATCAAAGATCCAGATGGCGTACAATTGGTGGTGAACCCACACAATCCAACTGCAGCAAAGCCGCAGGCCTATGATCCCCCGAGTGGGAGGCTACCCCAGAGGCGGACTTCCCTTAAGCTCTCTCAGGCTGGGCCTCTCCAACTAGGCCCAGACTGAGAGTGGTCAGATGATAGAGGCGACCTATTCTACTTTATATCTTCAGGAAAGGAGCCACTGTCTCTATCCGTTCCGATATATCCGATAACCGCTAACACTGTTAGTCTGTAATGTCTCGCCCCGTATTATTAATACCGATACCGCGATTGCTACGCCCCTGCATAGCGGTTACCATAAAAGTAAGATTTGTCTATGTTTCCAGTCCGCATCGGCACAGGCGGCGCTGCAGGCCGCGCAGGTGATCTCCAACAGCGCGGGCGCAGCGCTCGTCGCGGGCGCCGGCACGGCGCTCCAGCCGGCCAACGGCGGCACAGAAATACAGGTAGGCTTACCTCTAAGTAGCGCGCAGGCTGTATAAAGAGCTTACACAGCCCTTACACAGCTGAAATAACTCCTATAAGGGCTGTATATGACCTTCAAATTTATTCCCTACTTTATAGTAGTTTATGTGACTGTACATAATGAATTGTATTAAACACGAGTGTGGGATTATGAAACGAGCCGAAGGCATGTTTCATAATAAAATCACACGAGTGTTTTAATGCCTAAATAAGTACAGTTACAACACTACTTCATCCACCCACATATCATGAGCCTCCATGATGACAAATATTACCCGGAAATGGTGGTAATGAAGTTTTCTGGCAGCTGTCATAGTTTTTTTTTTTTATTCAGAGACAAACTAGAGTCGGCCCCAACTATCATATCGTTCGATATCTTATTTACGTGCGACATTTGTCAAATTTGATTGCAAATTGACAATTCATTTCGAACTAAACGTCATCTCGACTAATATTAGAATAGAGGTCATATCAAATTTCTTTGTTTTTGAGATGTTCAAAATTTGAATAAATAATATTATCGAAATTGATCTTATTATTTAGCAATAATAACATTTTTACAGATAGTTCTAACAAAACAGACTATTGTTATGGTGGTCATAATGTGCGGTTCTTGAACGCATCATGGGTTTATGATATTTGGATAGATAAAATTATTATTATTTAGGTACTTTTTATTTTAATGCAGCCTGTTTTATAGCCTGTTTTTTTGAGCTTATATTTCCCTTACACAGCTGAAATAAGTCGCATAAGGGCTGAATATAAGCTCTTATGCAGCCTGTTTGCTACGTGGTTGTTCAAGCTAAGGTTCTAAGGGCTAATTTAATAGATACAATTTAAAGGACAACGGGACATTTTATCGAGTGATAAAGCATCCGTTACACTTTGCTTCAATGTTTTCGCAATACACGTAAGATAATTCTAATTGGATTGACTTTGACAATTTAGCGATGTATCGGCGATTTGACAGGCAGAATATGACCTACGTATATAGATTTTTTGTAGTTCAGCTGTCTTATTTCACGTACTACAAGGTCAAGTAAATATGCGCCTGATATCTATGCTGTCACATACAAAAGAGACGCAAACTTGATGCGACTGGGTTGGCGAAGTTGCGATATTCTAAGGATATCGCAACTTGTCAAGTAGAATCACGTCACAAGTGACAGGATGGCGAGATAATGAAGAGATCTCAAAAAATGGTCGAATTGAGCCCCTGCTGCATTAAGTGACATTTATAAGTTGCCATATAAAATGTAATAACTTCACTAACGTAGAAATAATAGTCACAAGATCTATCCAATGACTGCCGAAAATGGCGTTGGAAATAATATTCTTGTTAGAATTTAATTATTTATCTAGTTTTTGTAAACATTTTAAACATTACAAAGGTCATTGAAATAACATGAACAGAGATCTCTTACAATATTATTGCCGTATATTTTCCCTATCACTGCTCCCCGATTTCGTGCAAAGATTTTACTTTTTAGCGATAAAATTGCTTATTGTTTACCTTCGCCTACTTTTTATGTTTTCCCTCGCGGCAAGCAAAACAAACAATCCAGAGTGAGGGCTGATTTTTCAATCTTCACACAAGGCCGATTCTTTAGATAAGCACTGTATAAACAATCGGCAGGTTATCTGAAGATTGGAGAGGCAAACACATGTATAACGGGGAAAAAATCAAAAAAATATAGCTAATAAATCAAAGAAACTACATTAAAGAGCTATTTACGCAATTTTTAAGCACCTATGTCCGCAATACTTTAGCGATGTTAGTTTTTCAATCCTTCAATGCTACTTCGTGCAGCTCAAAAAACCAGATAGGGTAGACATAATGCCGTGTTATGTCCGATACATCACTTAAACGGGTCAATAAATAAATATAAATAACTAAATAAATATCGGACAACCTCACACAAATTGATCTAGTCCCAAATTAAGCTCAAGAAGGCTTGCGTTATGGGTACTAGACGACGATATACGTACTTATATAGATAAACTAGCATTAACCCGCGGCTTCGCCCGCGTGCCTTTATAATATACATCATCCTACGGGAACAAATGCTCTTTTTTTCAGGATTAAAAGTAGGCTATTTGTTAAGTTAGGGTATAATCTGCAATCTGCATTTCCCTCATGCATATTGCATATCCGTCCAGCCGTTTTATCGTGAAGAAGTAACAAACATACGCAGACTATCGCTTTTCTAATATCACTGGGAAATACTTTTTATGTTATCACAACTCCACTTTAACAAATCAACCCGAAAACTCAAGCACTCAAATCAAGCGATCTCAGCTTTTACTGTATCCAAATAAAGTTCACTTCAAAATTCATAACTCGAAGTGAAGCTAAGACACCGGGATATGTGTGCATTTTATTTGTATAAAGCTTTTATAATGTCCCGAGCCTCCGCTTATCGACTTGGGATATTCGAGATTGGTTTAATGATTCTAAGCCATGTTCTAAGTTACGTCATGTAAATGTTCTATAATTATTGAAAAGCTTGAATGTATTTATTACGGATGCAGGAAGTTTCCCGATCATTCCTCCTCCCGTCCCAACGCGCCGCCCGCCTAGGTACCGATGGACGACGATCGAGATGCCACCAAATACAATTATTTTATCTATTAGGATAACGCGGGTCTCTATCCATACCTCAAAAGCAAAAATATAACCCCCTTATAGGATCACGTGTAGCTGTCTGTCAGTCCGTCTGTTACAACCGATTTGCTGCAAAACTACTGGACCGATTAAATTGCAATTTGGCGCAAATGCTTTCAAGAATGTTCATGTCCACAATATAAAATTTCAAAATCGGTGGCATTTTGTAATTAACGTCCCCAAGCAACCATAAAAATTACACCCATACTCATATTTAGTCATTTCAACCCCATCGCACCCCAACAGGCGAGACGGTATTTCACGTCTAACACGTTTGTTTTTAAAATCATTGTTGTTTTGGTAATCAGCGGCCCGATAAACCATAGAACCATTACCCTTGTTAATTTTCAGACTTTGTCACCATATTCTCCTCCTTTAGGGGTTGAATTCTCAAAAAACATGAAACACGTGCTTACTCATTTATCGTTAGAAATACTCCTTGGAAGATTTGAATAAAATAGTCTAACTAATCTTTTTTTCCCCATACAAACTTACGACCCCCATTTCACCCCTTTGGGGGGTGACGTTTGACAAATGCTTCTTTTATTGCACCCCTAGACTTTATAAGGCCACGTAGGTTCCAAATATGGACTCTCTAGAACCAGCGGTTTAGTGTTTCGATATTTCAACCCCATTTCACCCCAACAGGGGAGATGTTAATTCACGTCCGCCACGTTGGATTTTAAAATCGTTGCGGTTTTCGTAATCAGCGACCCGATAAACCATAAAAGCATTACCAATGTTGATTTTCAGACTTCGTCACCACATTTCTCCCTTTTAGGGGTTGAATTTAAAAAAAAAACCTGAAACACGTGTTTTTTAATTTATCGTTAAAAATACTCCTGTGAAGTTTCGAATAAAATAGTTTAACTAATCTTGTTTCCCCATACAAAATTTGGAACCCCATTTCATCCCTTTGGGGGTGACTTTTGAAAAATTCTCTCTTAGTGCACCCCTACACCTTATAAGGTACCTACGTGCCAAATTGGACTCTCTGGAATCAGCGGTTAAGTATTTAGACATTTCAACTCCATTTCCTCCAGTTTAACTAATCTCGTTTCCCCATACAAACTTTGGACCCCCATTTCACCCTTTTGGGGGATGACTTTTGAAAAATTATCTCTTAGTGCACCCCTACACCTTATAAGGAACATACGTGCCAAATTGGACTCTCTAGAATCAGCGGTTTAGCATTTAGACATTTCAACCCCAACAGGGGAGATGGTAACTCATGTCCGCCACGTTGGATTTTAAAATCGTTGCGGTTTTCGTAATCAGCGACCCGATAAACCATAAAAACAATACCCATGCTGATTTTCAGACTTTGTTACCACATTTCTCCCTTATAGGGGTTAAATTTTCACAAAATCTGAAACACGTGTTTACTCATTTATCGTTAGAAATACTCCTGTGAAGTTTCGAATAAAATAGTCTAACAAATCTTGTTTCCCCATACAAACTTTGAAACCCCATTTCACTCCTTTAGGGGGTGAGTTTTGAAAAATCCTTTCTTAGTGCACCCCTACACCTTATAAGGAACCTACGTGCCAAATTGGAACTCTTTAGAACCAGCGGTTTAGTATTTAGACATTTCAACCCCATTTCACCCCAACAGGGGAGATGGTAACTCGCGTCCGCCACGTTGGATTTTAAAATCGTTGCGGTTTTTGTAATCAGCGACCCGAGAAACCATAAAAACAATACCCATGTTGGTTTTCAGACTTTGTCACCACATTTCTCCCTTTTAGGGGTTGAATTTTCAATAAACCTAAAACACGTGTTTACTTATTTATTGTAAGAAATACTCCTTTCAAGTTTCCAATAATATAGTCTAGCTAATCTTGTTTCCCCATACAAACTTTGGAACCCCATTTCACCCCTTGAGGAAGTGAGTTTTGTAAAATCATTTCTTTGTGCACCCCTACACATTATAAGAAACCTAGGTGCCAAATTTGAACACTTTAGAACCAGCGGTTTAGTATTTAGACATTTCAACCCCATTTCACCCCAACAGGGGAGATGGTAACTCACGTCCGTCACGTTGGATTTTAAAATCGTTGTGGTTTTCGTAATCAGCGATCCGATAAACCATAAAAACAATACCCATGTTGGTTTTCAGACTTTGTCACCACATTTCTCCCTTTAAGGGGTTGAATTTTCAAAAAACCTGAAACACGTGTTTACTCATTTATCATTAGAAATACTCCTGTGAAGTTTCAAATAAAATAGTATAACTAATCTTGTTTCCCCATACAAACTTTGGAACCCCAATTCACCCCTTTAGGGGGTGAGTTTTGAGAAATCCTTTCTTAGTGCACCCTTAAACCTTATAAGGAACCTACGTGCCAAATTTGAACCTTCTAGAACCAGCGGTTTAGTATTTAGACATTTCAACCCCATTTCACCCCAACAGGGGAGATGGCAACTCACGCCCGCCACGTTGGATTTTAAAATCGTTGCGGTTTTCGTAATCAGCGACCCGATAAACCATAAAAACAATACCCATGTTGGTTTTCAGACTTTGTCACCACATTTCTCCCTTTTAGGGGTTGAATTTTCAAAAAACCTGAAACACGTGTTTACTCATTTATCGTTAGAAATACTCCTGTGAAGTTTCGAGTAAAATAGTCTAACTAATCTTGTTTCCCCATACAAACTTTGGAACCCCATTTCACCCCTTTAGGGGGTGAGTTTTGAAAAATCCTTTCTTAGTGCACCCCTACACCTTATAAGGAACCTACGTGCCAAATTGGAACTCTTTAGAACCAGCGGTTTAGTATTTAGACATTTCAACCCCATTTCACCCCAACAGGGGAGATGGCAACTCACGCCCGCCACGTTGGATTTTAAAATCGTTGCGGTTTTCGTAATCAGCGACCCGATAAACCATAAAAACAATACCCATGTTGGTTTTCAGACTTTGTCACCACATTTCTCCCTTTTAGGGGTTGAATTTTCAAAAAACCTGAAACACGTGTTTACTCATTTATCGTTAGAAATACTCCTGTGAAGTTTCGAGTAAAATAGTCTAACTAATCTTGTTTCCCCATACAAACTTTGGAACCCCATTTCACCCCTTTAGGGGGTGAGTTTTGAAAAATCCTTTCTTAGTGCACCCCTACACCTTATAAGGAACCTACGTGCCAAATTTGAACTCTCTAGAACCAGCGGTTTGGGCTGTGCGTTGATATGTCAGTCAGTCAGTCAGTCAGTCAGTCAGTCAGTCAGTCAGTTTCTTCTTTTATATATTTAGATATATACTTAAATACATAGAACAACCATGACCCAAGCACAAATATTCGAGTTCATCACACAAATATTTGCCCCGGCCGGGATTCGAACCCGGGACCGCCGGCTCAGTAGGCAGGTGTCTACAAACCCAGCCAAACGCGTCGTCAATGTAAATCGAATTACGCCGAATCAATGGACATCTTAGTTGCATAGTTTACACTCACAACGGAATGATGCCCAACGATCACACTAAATTACTTACCCATACCAAAGCTGATTACGGCGAATGGTCCTGAATCCCCAGGCGATGCTTGAAACCAACTAGAGCATTCACTGTGCACAAAGACGGTTCACACACAATAAGGTACTGGCTAGTCCCTAGGTGTTTCATACCTGAATATTACTCCGATATTATTGTTTAACCTTGCAAGTATCTACTACACTAAAGCATACTATTCTGATCTTGGTTTCTCCCATGTGGCAACCATGCATTATTAGGAGCCTATGCAAAATTCACATCAAAACTTCACTCTGTCAACCTGTGAATGAATAATAAACCAAGGAACCAACAACAGGTCACTGATCAAATATATAATGAGGTAACCCTGATACCATTTGTGCATCAGACTAGCACAAAACCGGATAAAGTAGCAAGAAAGTAAAGACTTTACTCATCAAATATACTTAATCCATATTTATAAGATCTACTGATGCATTTAAAAGAAGGAGACTAACCTCGTTAGATTCCACGGCAAGTTTCAAAGACTCCAATTTACAATCATTCGAGCCATGAAAGCATTAAGCATCCATAACAAGATATAGGTACAACAGGCTAACAAGCAAATTGGGAGTGTTAGGCAAACTGGACTGCGGCTAATTGGTTAAGACGCTTGTCCCGAACACAGGATGTTCCTTCATATCTAGTTCATTGGAATTGTATCTGAAAACAAGGGTGTTATCGTTGGAAGAGACGCTGTCAGGCAATATTGCTCCTCGATGGAAAGACTTCACATGTACAATTTGTTCGATTGTAATCATGGACGATCAATAGGCATCTGTAACTTGGTTGTATCCAATGGGGCTTGGAACGTATGCCCTATCCAAGGGGCACAAACGTTTTCAGATAGACTATGATGGTTGCTTTTATCATGCGATAAGTAAATGACAAGACATTCGTCGCACTTGCGTATCGCACAGTGACAGATGCTTTGTCATGTATTTACGACCATCATAAGCCCGCTGGACCAACTTCTGTTTCAAGGGTACAGTTGTTACTAACTAGCCGTCAAACTAGCTTGATAAAGAACTGAAGAACTGCCGTAACTACAGCACTGGTAAATTTTAAGCGTAAACTAGTCTGTTTTTCAGAAAACGTGGTACTTGTTTTTTTAATATGAGTGATTTTGTCGACAGGGTGGCCCCAACACAGTGCTCCGCGTCATCATAGAACACATGCTGTACCCGATTGTTCTCGACGTGCTGTACTCCATCTTCCAGCGGTACGGCAAGGTGCTCAAAATTGTCACCTTCACCAAAAACAGTAAGTACAATTTACAATAAATGTATTATTATTACAACGAATACTCTTAAAAATACTTCACATGGGTAATCATGGGTATTAAAATATAGTGAAGAATTCGACTGTATTTATTTGAGTCGCAATCTACTACTAAATAAAACTACTGTATAAATAAAATCTATTTATATCACACACACACACACACACATGCACATAAAGGTTACACGATTGCGCTTTGTTGAAATGTTTGGTGAGGAGATACGAGGCTTGATTCTACCATTTGTTCAACTGACGCCGAATACCATGTTTACCCTTCAATTTGTTAATCGACAGCAGTTTAATGAAAATGAATAGGTAATTAAATCACACCAGTGAATTAACTATGAACAATATTTTTGAAACATTACCAACCGACTGTATTTTCAACGGTATAGCTTTTAAAACCAACTAACAGATAATAAACCGAACCAAACAAAACAATCAGGATTACATTGATTACAGTAACTCGGTTATACCTATTAATAATCGCGTAGAGGCCGGCTTTTAAATTAAATTTGGTGCGGATTATAATAGTGATAGATTTACCAAACATAACACAGGTCCAAATCCAAGGGCGCAATCCGTTTAAAATTTAAATCGTACCCTCATGCATATCCTAAATAAATCCGGCGGCACACGGGCAGGCAGGATAGTACATATTTGATAAGGCCCGCGGCTGCGGGCGGCCCGCTGCTCACTCTCGGCTAATTATTATATACCTAGTTAAGAAGCTTATTTCAACTACAATCCGACCCCCGAAACTCGTATTGTATATTATGTCTTGTGACATTTAAAGCTACGAGTGTTCGATGTTCCTTGTTTATTGATTTTAGAATTAGATAAATGCTTTGGATAAATGTTAAGCTGCTTAACCAATTAAGTCATGGTATTCAATTCAATTTTCACTATTTTCTGTTTTCACTAGTTTCACTTTTTGCTATTTAGAGTGAAAATATAACGTTTGATTCCCATTTATTGCATAGCATGTTCCTGGTAAACAGTAAAAAACATCACCTCACTTTCAAAATCTAAATTATTTTTTATCCGATATTATCAGTTTTTTAAACCTTTTCATTCCTATCGAAATATTTTTTCCCGGTACACGTAGCTCGAATTTTTTTTTGCAAATACACGGCATATTGGGATTTACACAGAATTCAGTAGCGATGTACTGATATCCTTTGAAATAGTTTTATTTAAATAGGCAACTTTTGTAAAAACTAACAACAAATACAAATATCCAAACATTGTTTGAAGCTTGAATATTTTCAAGCTCCGATTTATCAAAAAACTCTCAAAGCTGGTACGAATTTCAGGGCGTATAGCGCTTTTGTTCAGAAAAGCTCATAACTTGTCGATATCACGACAGTTGCTCTTCTAATGCAGCCTTTCCAATTTCCGCGTGCCCTTTGCCCGATCAATTCGGTACGACGGAGCGACCATTTTCTTTTTTAAAACTCGCTAAACATTCGTCATTGTCACGATTTACGGTAACCGAACTCTCCGAATCAGAACGATATTTTTCCAAACAACTGCAATATTGAACTAACTTCATCGAGGAGACATCTTCAATATCCTGTATTAGGTATATCCTAGATACAGACATGTATCTCTTCCCTTCTTGTTACCTAAGCGCAAGTTGCGAATATTATAATATTCCCTCGCCGCAACGGATATACTCACGGAAGTATCTTTAGGACGCAGTTCCAAAAGATATATAAATCCTTACTTCAATTATCCTGTCTCCGCGGTAGCAAATAAACCACATTCAATTCAATACGTGTGCCTAAAGTTAAGTAACGTTATATGCTCCAACGAACAACTCTTCGGCTAAAAATGTGCTCTTTTTATTACGTTTTGTGTCTGCCTCAATTGTCGTATCTACAAAACAAGTTAGATAAATCCATGTTTGTACGAGATGGCTTACCTATTATGAAAGTCGAGATCAAATGTAGGTATTAATTAGCAATGTCAAAATATTCTCTGTTTATTTACGCGGCGATTATTTCTGTTCGCAATGTAGATGCCGCGAACCGTTAGCAATCGCGATGGTAAATAAACATGTGGCGTACCCTACATACCTATTTGTGAGATTTAATATTTCACCCTTATTTGTATTTACACTTTCAACGTCACATCCTTAATCGGTCTGTTACTGGATTTATTTGCACAATTTTCTCATCAAAATTGTATTAGAGGTTTTCCTATTCAACACACTTAGATATTCCATGGAAAACTTAGCGTACAAAATGTATAAAACAATTAAACGAACACCTGGGACAACCTAAAAGATTCGGTCTATTCAAAACGAATCAGTTTTATCAAATGCAGAAAGCATTTACGTAACTTAATAGGAATAGAGTGCAAACATAACGGACCGTCGCTTATGAAGACTAATTGAATAGCGGTTGCGCCCTGTTAGCGCGCGACCACGTCCTGGCCGGGGTTACTACCATCAAACGCGTTTCTAATCCCGAAACAAATCTCAATGAAGAGCGCAGAGTCGCTGTAATCCTACCCCACTTCCTTGCCCCCTCCCGGCCCCGATTGGCTTTATTAAGGTGTAGCAGACCGCTACAATTATTATGCGTACCCTGTTTGTGGTGTCGTGTCTGTGACGCCCTAGGATTCCGGTAATTAAGGATTTGATCTGCGACGGATATCGTCTTTGCGGTCTCTTTGTTCGCAATAATAACATTAGCTACAGCCTTCATGTTGATCACTATACTCTAATCCGTTGAAGAGAAATCTTTGAGCATAAATATAGTTTCGTC
This sequence comes from Apotomis betuletana, assembly GCA_932273695.1. Classification (NCBI taxonomy): domain Eukaryota; kingdom Metazoa; phylum Arthropoda; class Insecta; order Lepidoptera; family Tortricidae; genus Apotomis; species Apotomis betuletana. The sequence goes on along the minus strand of OW026302.1, from coordinate 3,805,712 downwards.
GGTAACATGAAACGTAAATTATTTAAGCGTAGCTTTACATAGTTATTGCAAAGACTCAGAAAGCTTCAGAGCTCGGCTTGCCTGAAAAGGCGCACAAATTGCAAGCGAAGACGTATTCGAGGTTGACAGGGTCGCTCGTTTCAGGAGACGTCGTGATTCTAGATATCAAATTATACAGTAATCGGCTGGCCGGAGGGCCATGCCTGCGCTTAATATTTACGTAGCGGAAGCTACCGCGCTACACAGCGAAATGTGTATTACGAAATTTTAATTTTAACCACAACTTCCATCTTCTGTTTACGCAGAAATTGATGTTTAAATATTCCATAAAGTAATTGCGCGTTCCAGTTGAATTTTTGATGAAGCATTATGAAGCAGCGTGGAGATTGATTGAGACCATTTGAATATCTTGCGCGCAATCGGAGCCGCAAGCAGGGTTATTGAATTAGCACTCCAATGTTTCAGCTCGGATGAATAAACGCGAACAAGGGGTGACCGGCGACCACTCCACGAAACTTCCACTTTTATTGATGTTATTCGGCGCCCGGCCAACTTCTGTATCAAATATTCAAAGGCAAATTGTTTATGATTTTCTTTACCCCATGAATTCGAATCGGATTAATTTACCCATTATAAATGATTGTTTAAGTAAAGAATTTTAAACTAGTATCCTATTTACTAATCGTGACGCCCCACTCTTTGATCTGTGTTTACCGAAAACCACCAACTTGAGTTTCCGGTTATTCCACGTAAACGAAATGGTTGTTTTGTTAACTATCATGCCGAGCGGTAAACAGGCACGTTCCTCTATGATCCTTGAAAAGCCTTTTATATCCTTGAAAAGGAATAAGGAAAAGGCTCGTCTGTCCTGGGGGAACAAAGTTTCGTGTCGTATTCTCATACAACGCAAATTCTCACTATTGAAACGTCACATGCCCGACTTCTACAACTATGAGTGACTGGTAAGTAATTCTTATTTAGAATATTGGTCACTTACTTTTGTTGATAGTTAGTTTAACAAACGTCTTCTGTTTAGATGTAAGCTGGTCAAACAAAATTGGTCATGATGACTCGGTTTTTTTGGTCACGATTACAGAGTGCGAGAACAACTCGAGTATTTTAAAGTAACTTAGGCAAAGGCCTGATATCCAAACTTACACAAAAACGCTGTTTGACTAGAATTCTCCTCCTATCTTTTTGATTAACATTTTTCCTTGTAATAGACTCCATTCCCTTTCCATTTGTCTACCATTTTTCCTTATTTACCGTGTAATTACATAAAAAATTCCAATTTACGACAATCCTTTTATGCATTCCATTTTAATGTAACATAATGGCCGACCCAAAGAAATACGGGGGCCTTAAAGAGCATTTAACTATGTATGAAGGAGACAGGGCGTTACTTTTAATTTACGCCGACGCTTCTTGCCCAGAGTGGTTATTCGTTCTATAGGTATTTCAGGTGTAAGAAAATTGTTAAAGGTGAGAGACGAGACTAATAAATAATTTAACGAGTTCTCGACATCATCACAGCCGAAATTTCACAATTTAAAATTCAGAAATTTGTAAATTACTTTTCTTCTTATCCGTTACAGGTAACCAGTTTTAACTGATAATCCCGTTTAATCTTGTTTTAGATCAAATAAGAATTGTTGACTTCTTAAATTATAAAGTGATGTTTGTATATTTTCAATTTTGTGAATTCAAATTAAATCTTTACAAATTTTATTAGTATACCTTTTCCCGTCGCGTCTTAAAATAAACATGGGTTTTGTACAGAAATAAAGCACAGAAGTAGTACAGAAAAATAATATGGTTAATAAAGATTAAGGAAACAAAAAAGATGTAATTACGATAAACAGGTGAAATTTGGGATGCGTACATTTTAACGACTAATCAAAATGCATTAAAAACGTTAGCATAGTAATAAACTCCGATGTTTACGGCATCTCCTTAACAGTCGAAGCGACACGCTACACCTAACGTTGTCCTGTAGAAGAAAAAAGTAATAAAACCGTCTTCACCTGTTATCTAGTTACTGCCTTATTCCTTTGGGCATTGGAGCAGTGGGCTATGTGGTTACCGGTGATGTGCCGTCCAACCGACGGTTCCTAAAAATGTGAATTTATGTGAACCCGGCGGACGGCAATGATCGTTGGGCTCATGCCTTAAATTAGGGGGCTTAACGCTCATCCTCTCGCAATAAATAGACTGTGTGAGTGCGACCAACTACTACCAAGACGATCTAGCCGTGTAAAAGAAAAAGGCGATAAGGTACTAGTAACATCATGCGCTTACCACTTTTTAATGGGACACCTCACGCATTTTGCCGCTACTTTCGCCCTTAACGTATTTACCCCCGTTTAATTTTATTTCGCCCGTGGCTGTGTATCTTATTAGTGTTACAATGTATCCAATATATTGACTTTCAGACTAAACTAAATTCCACACGCGACATCCGCATCAAAGTTTCAACGATAGAAGCGCGTTTAAGCGGCAGTGGCAATAAATTTATACGTACTCTAAGTTAATAATGAAAGCAACATGGTAGAAACTTGTTTGGGCGCATATTCGTTAAGTGTCTGATGAGGAGGCTGCACCTGCTACGGGTTCCGCTAACTCGCAAGAGCTCACTGGAGCCTTGTTGGGCGCCAATTTTAACTTGCTAAAATCTTACGTAATAGGTTATCTACTGTAGCAAGCGTAATACTAGGTAGCGTGTGTAGTAAAATATATATTTTTCACCATCACTCAAATATTAATGAATTAAAAAGATATGAAGATATTTTGATGTTTGTGAATCAATCACGCAACGTTAAAAAGTTTTGCACGCATACATTATTCTAAAGCAAAGCAACCTGCGGGTAAAAATAATTCACCTAAGCAGATTGTAACTCGTTTTTTTTAAAGTATGAGCAATATGTTATAGAAGCGTAAAGTTATTTTACTCTAGAATTTAATTTGACGTTTTATGTACAAGAATTATTCTGTTACAGATTCATTCCAAGCCCTCATCCAGTATCCGGACACGGTATCAGCGCAAACAGCAAAAACGGTAAGTAGTTGGTTGTTTGTTTTTATTTAACTGTTTGTAAAGTTGAACTATAAAACGGAGTTCGTATTGGCGTCCTCAGTTTAATGACTCTCTTTCCAACTATCTAGGAATGAAGTGTTTTGGTCTTGGCTCGAAGGCAACTTGGACAATATTTGATAGCTGTAAATTGTATAAACTTTTTGCAGGGAAGGTTTAGTAGTAGTGCAGGTAAAGTTTTCTTAAGATAGCGGGTCTGACTTAAACCTAACTTGGAAATGTACCTAAAAAATGAATACATTTTCATTTTGCCGCCATAATTTGCCATAGTAAACACGGCTTATCACGAGCAACGTGAACTTTATAGCCAACTTCTTGTAACAATGGCTTTCCAACAACGCTCAAAACCGAGTTTTAATGCTGCTACTTTGTGTGTATTTAACAACAATAATATCGGCTACGGCCGCGTCACCCACAATGGTCGCCGGTTCGCCGACTGGGACATCATTTTTCCCCCCAACTTTTCCCATTCGCTATTCATTTGCGTTAGAAGTTGCGCGTACCGTCGCCTCGTGCAGCGACTGGTTTAACTTTGTTCTTGATGCAACGTTCAGAGCAAATTAAATTTCGTTTTGCGGCTTCCGCAAACTCGCTTTACCAGTATAATTATTGAGTTTTTGTTTTTTCCCGCTGTTATGAATCTGTGTTCAAATAACTTTCATTTAAAGCTATGGCAGTGGCAGGGTTTGTATTTAATGTATCTAAAAGCGAAACGGATTAATGAACCCCGATATTTCATTGTTCCTGATGAAGCACAATGGGAAGTTTGCCGGGCTTGGCAAATATTCTATTCATCAGCGTATTTAACTGTAATACCTCTTACGTGGCGCACTGTACTAATGAATTCGACAATAGTGAGTCGACTATCGGCCTAATTAGTTGCTCTTTACGCTCAATTTTCGCGAAGCTCAAAGGGTTTGGTACAAGTATATGGCTACTAGCGTAAAGGAACTTGCGTTTGAATCAATAATATAATATATTTCTGCGTTATAATGTTAGTAAGGAGTTATAATGTTATTCTACCCGCTTTCCAGATTTTTTTTTATGATTTAGTCAGTTATCACTTCTTAATCCAAGAAATAGGTAATTGAATAGTTTTCGTTACTTTCAGGAATCGATCTTTAAGATATTCGTTTCACTCGTTTTATTTTAGGATCCTTTACAGGGGTTTTGTATAGCTCATACTGTAGAACCCATACGGATAAGGCTTGTTTAAGACAGTCCTGGGGGCCGATGATGGTTGATTTATCGCGTGATAAAATGAACCATCATAGGCCCCTGAAAAAGTTAATAGAGATAGAAATATTACTACTATATAATCAGAACAAATCCCTCAACCAACTGCGTCCAGCTTATTACTTAACCGCCCGCAAACGGGAAGCCTCTCATGAAATTGAGATATCACTGGTGGAGCCGAGTGGTGAAAACTTAGCAACGCTAAGTCCCATCAACTCCGGCTGTTGGAGTCCGTGTGTGAACTCGCTCTAGCTATTGAACCGTTTAGGGGATATCTAAACATACATGGATGCTTTTTCAGGTAATTAGTTCATTAACCCTCGTACTCGTGCTTAATAGACACGGATCCGTGCAGATCATTTCAACCTTACGGTAAATTGTCATTTGTTTTCAATTTGATTACAACATTTTTAACATCGCATACGAGAGGTTAAATGCCAGTGTTGTGCATAAATGTTCAAAATTTGATTAAGTTTAATTTACTTTGGAAAATTACCACCTGAAAATTAATAAGTGTAAGTACTTACTTATTAAATACGTTATATTACAATTTACATATTGGTGGAATTTATTTATTTTCTTTGCTTTAGATTCTTGCATTGTTGAAAATATACCATAGCGTGCACGACTATTATTTATTTCAGATTGTGTAAGACTGACATTAATATGCGTTATTCTGCAAAATTCTTGTCAGATATTGCCTTCATTATCTATATTTTTTTATGTAATCCATTTTCCATTTTTTTTTGTGCTGTTGAAACCGTTGTAAGCTAGTATTAGACAGGTACTGTATATTTATAAATTATGGCAAAGTTCTTGAATTATGCGTTAAATATAGAAAAAATCTTCACTAATATTTACATAATGAAAAATGTTTTATGATTTTTTTATTGTGAAAACACCACAATTTTTATTGACTTTTTGTTTACTTGTTTAATAAACTTGGATATTCATTAGGTACAGATGACATTTTACATATGTACATACAGACGTTATTCCACAAATGCGGAATAACTCTGGCTAAGTGCTTTCTCACTTACAAGCAGCTGATATGCAAATTAAATGGAAATTAGAAGCCGCCGCATTAGCACTAGTGCCTGGAACAAAAACGACTCACAGTCATTAATGAATTTTATATTTGGATAATTTATTGTAGGTGAAGCATAGGATAGTCTGTTTGAGGTTGTAGATGACAATTGAAGTCCATTTTAGGGAATAAAAAGAAGTCACTTGATGATTAGATTATATTCATTTATCTCATTAATAATAATTTATAAATAATAATAAAAAATATTTATATGAAGTACTTAGAATAAAAATAATTATTTGAGGCTCCACAACCAGTGTTGCCAGAAGCGGCTGTATTTCGCCATTTATTTATTGTTGCTATATACAACGCCGCATCTTATTAATGATAGTCTTATCCAAATCACGTCGGACGATTCGTTGCTACGATAAAACAGGACAAATTAACAAAAATGTATGTAAGGGTAATGAATAAGAAGTAGGTACACGTTCAAATGTAAAATATTAATATCCTAGCGCACAATCGCTGTAAATTACAACACAGTCATTTAGTCGAAATTAAGTACTATGTATTGTATTTAAGTATTATTGAGTTGCGTATATATGATTTATATCAAAATTGATCACGAAAACTGTTCACTAGCTGAATATTGCTATTTATACCGTATTTTTCCGAAATTAAATTAAAACGTCCAGCAGTGTAAGTGGCAGGAGCAAGAGGTACAAGTGAAGTCGGATAGTGCTCAAACCACAAAGAGTACAGTCGGATGGCGAAGCGCCCGATCCCTGCCTCTATGATCCTTGACATAAATCTCTAACATCGCCATCAAATCTTTTCAGTGGGCGGCTTATGCGCCCAGACACGAAATGTACGCTCTTAATGCGTTCGATGTTATATTCGAGCCCGCGCCTCTCCGTACACTCGCCGAGAAAAACTCTCGGTTATTTTAGTCTTCTTTGGGTTTATCTGGATAAATCTCCATGTACGACATAGGGGCATGCGGGAAACCACACTGTACCTACCTCCTACCAACTGCAAGGCGCAAAAGAACGAATGTTAGAATTAAAACTTGAGCATTGTTGTCAGTGAATATAGAGCCGTAGAGGTGGCACTAGAAAGGAGTCTGGTCTACGTCCTAGACATTTAGACAAAATATATGTCTATATCAAATTATTAAATTGTTGAAAATGCACATAAGACGATCAATTTACAGTTACAGTTCAGTTGGGAGAGCACTACGCCGAAAACGCAGGGTCGCAGGTTCGAGTCCTGCTTAGAGTGCAGGGGCTCACATTAAATTAGTTTTGTATAATTAACCTTATGTCAATATTTATAATTTACAGTTACTTACACCCTTAATATTGTACAATGGGTAGAACCAAAATAAAACAAACGAAAGTTATCATTTATATATACACATTTATGTATACGATTGACGGAAGAATCCATAAATAAGTACCTAAAGTAGTCAGTCACTATATTCAACTATCAGACTTATTATATAACGACAGATATGCACGAGTATTGTGATATGCATTGCTTTGGCAATTGTACCTGCTGGTAAAATAATCACGAGTCTCTCGGATTTGGAATGCAACATGTTTTGTTATGAACCACCAGAGCATAATATTTACCTACGAGCTTTTTTAAACACTCGTTTCGTACTGTTTCGTTATGGCTGCAATTTTATTTCAACTACAAGAATATAATTTCAGACCAAAATGTGTATGCTTTAAATTACGATTTTGATGCGTTTCTGCATTCATTTGTATATTTCAAATGTGAATTTGTTTATTTAATAATCACATGGGTTATACGTCGAATACAGCTTACATATTAAGTTTGAGACTCATTAGCTTTTTGATAGCATCGTTGTTGAGGTTGATCAGGTCTGTCTGCCGGTTGATTCGCAAGCTGACTTGTAAAAGTGCCCTTGTGGCTTGTGGCCTACTTACCTACTGAATCAATTATTTCATTTCAAATTGTTTCATTTCATTTCATTTCACAAATTATTTTATTTCGTTTTATTTCTTCAGCAGGGTCTCCAGCGTAGCAAGTTAAAGGACACTCTTCGATAATGTGCTGGGTTCATTATTCGTTAGATAATTGAAATAGCTTTTCATATTATAATAAACTATTAGGTAAGATTTATTTAAGCAGGAGTCACCGAATCGCTATTTATTCAGAATCTCATTCCATGAATGCAAATTCATGTAAATTTACGTTAGTTTCAAAAAAGGATGCTCAAATTACATCAAATTAATATTATTGTTTAGCAGAGTAGAACTCCAAATTTACACAAAATGAGTTACAGTACAAAACAGTGTCGCTTACAGGTGACCACACAAAAGCCATTAGGTGGTCAGTCCTTCAGCTGTTAATCACGCCCTGCTCCATCAATAAGTTATGATTGATAACAGTGTGATTCCAACGAGCGCGCCCGCCTGGCCGCCGTAATGGTTCCATGCTGTCTGCGGCGATCGCTCATAATCGAGGGTTCCGCAAACTAGTTCATAACTAGCCATTGATTTGTTGATAGATACTTAGAGATCAGAACCCCTTTCAAATGGGTTTTATTAAACTCACGCGCTGTATTTCGAATAATAGGGCCGTATCTACCCCTAGGCCCTCAAGGCCCTGACCTAGGGGCCCAGCCAGTGTAGCGGTCCAGTCCCAGAAGCAGGACTTGCACCATAATTGTTCTCCTTATAGGGGAGGGGGCCCCAAATGCCAAGTGCCTAGGGGCCCTGGCCCTCTAAGTCCGGCCCTGCAAATAAGCATCTATTGCAGACACTTGACTGATAAAGTTGTTTATTCAAAGTGTCACTCAAGTTTCTAGCAATAAAAATACCTACCTTTGTTTTAATTTTTATCATTATACAGAGACTCGCACCCGCAGACGTATTGGGCAAACAGTTTTGGAGGGAACTGTATATACTTAAGTTGTATACTTTAATAAATAAATACAGTAAAAAATTCTCAGTAATGCTGTTATTACTTAATATATGAGTTAGGAATAAGTTTAGTAGAACGTGAGTAGAACCTATGCTGGATTGAAACCGACAATCACTATCTATACTCACTCGGAGGATGGCGTAGCCACGACGATGATAATCTGCCGTTTATGCAGATTTTCATATTTCGTAGACGCGAAGTAAACATCGCGAGATTATTCTTTGTCGCCGGGGTTCGTGAAATCCGAGACAGCGTTTATCGACTCAAGGTGCGGTCTTTGTTTACATTTTAAAATTGCACTTTGCACCGCGGCGTCTAACCGCCTTTGTGTCAACACGGGGACGTATTCAAAGTATTCAAACAATGTAACCGTCAAAAAAGTCGTCACGACGCGGCGCCGCTATCTGTAGCATATATTTTTAACGTTTCAACGATTCACTCTTTTGAACTCCACGTAGAAGTTCGAGCGAGGATTTACTTTATTCGTATAGCGTATTACCTTGCAACATTTTTGCTAGTTGTCAAAGTGAGTCTTTTGAAAGGCAATAGCTGGTAACTATCAGTTGGCTTCTGTGAGATTCAAGTACTTATAGGAAAGAACTTCTTGTAAGTACAATAATTGCAACGTGTTGCAGATAATTTGATAAATATTTCCATGACAATATGGATATTCAACGATCGATCCATCAATGCACAATGCATGCAGTGCACGTGTACAACCCGTTTAAGTTCAGCGCAGTGACGGGCAAACTTCATTGAAATTTCAAGGTATCCGGCAAACAGTGACCAACCCAGAAGCAAGGTTCAAGTCCCGTTTAAAATTGCACGTGCCGTCGCCCTCCCCTGTTGGTCCGGACTGCCTGTGTCAACAATGCCTTAGCTGCACTCTGCACCCACCTAGTTACGTGTCAAACATTGTTTAGCGCTTGTTTTGTTAGTGTTTTGTGGCCGCCGTGTTTACCTTAATCACGGCGCCTGAGTGCGAAGATTTAAAGTTCAAGTCTTTGCGTAACTATATGTTACTCTACTCGTAGTTCTGAGAAGCGTTTTTGTTCCGCCTGATGTTTTACCCTCGTGAATATTACACGATCATTCATTAAGTGATTCCTCTATTTGGAAAAGTAAATCGTGAAGGGAATTAAATTTGACGATCATAAATCCCCGAACGGAATCGGTATGCCAACATGACACCACAAATCACACAAACGTCCATTTAAAAGATGGGCCGTTAAGTAAACTGAATGTGGCGAGCGGGCGCGGTTTTTGGGCGATCGTCACTATCTGTCGCCACAATTAGGGGTAACCTCGAGTATTAATTACAGTGTCTAATGGAGCGAACGTGGTTTACTCGGTGACGCGTCCTCGGATGTGTACATACCCTAATTGCGATGATACCTTAGTCGCATTTACCGGTTCATCTATATTGTATTCCAATTATTCGGATTTAATGGCGTGTACATAGTCAATGTAATTACATCCACTTTGAGAATAAATAAATGTCTAACTGGTTATTAGGCGCTCAGTAAATCCACAAATACTTAAATAGGTGCATTTTTAATTTGAAGACGATACAATTTTGGCAAATCGGCTGTTTAGGTACTCATACATTTTCCTAGTCACGTCACATCTACAGAATATTTAACTGATCCAACAGATGATGGCTACATCTCTGATTCTTTTTCGTTCTATACGCCGTAGGGTGAATACGGATTGTCATATTAGTCCAACAGGAAAAGTATCGGTATCATTTTAAAACTCCTCGTGTTGGCTCTCGCTCAATCTAAGATCATTCGATAAGTGACCTTTTATCCGTGACTAATTGGGCGCGCGCTCGGCTGCTTGCCGCCCCAGCGCTCAACAATGTTGCCATAATCAATCGAACTATTCTCAGCTTTATATTACTCCCCGAGTTTCAATTCGGACTTTTAACAGCTTGCAGCGGTGCTGCTTAGATAGCAAATGTTTTAGTCTTAACATTTTACGATGCGACTTTGGTAAAAACATTCTGTTGGAAATTCTTATCTCATTATTGTTAAATAGGTATTTCTTGTTTTATAAACATCTACCTACGTAGACATATATAATTAAAGGAGCTTTTTGTGTATTTAAACGAAGCAAGCATTCAGTTTAAAAATGCCTATGTTGCTCGAAACGAAAGAGGTACTTATCTATTGAGCATTTATGATATTATTATCTTTTGTGCAAAATATCGTGGCGCCGCGGCATTTTCATTACGGTTTCCGTAAGTCTAAGCGTTCGAAATATGCATACCGGAATTCGGCTTGTTTTCATTATAATTTCTCGACGTCATCCACAGACAAAAAATTTAATAGTTGCACTCCGGAGTTCGCGTAATCCGCGCTTGCACCAGGAACAGAAGCTCTGAGCTATGCGGCTCTTATAAATATTAAACGCGGCCAGCTAGGGACCCCAACAAAAACGTTTATCTGGTCTTCATGGAAAAACCGCCAGAATTAGCGACGGGGGGTGGATTAAGGCGGTCCGCACTTAATCCTTCACTAAGAAGGCTTTGCTTAAACGAGTTCTAACGAGCTGAAGATAAAACAATTAGTGGGAGCGTGATTAAGAGATACGGGGGACACTTGTTACGTCTTACCGCTTGATTCTGACGACCGTCTGCGCTTCGACACCTTGTCTCTGATTTTATAATAGGGGATGCCAGAACTGTAATTTACTGGGGTATTAACAAGCAGTAGTATAAATAGGCTGTATTAAGCTGAACAGCACTAGCATTGCGGGAATAGTTCCGCGGTGCTTTTCAGTACGCTTCTGGTGTGAGTGTAAACAATGTTGGTATGTGATTAAGCGGAATACTTCAACACGAAACAGTAGTCTAGTCTCTGCACTTTTCTGAAATAATTGAAGAGTTAAACTAATTAAATTAATCATTTTGCGATAACTAGTGACAAGAATCGTGCCAAACCCGAAAATAGAATTACATCCGAAAATATAATTTTTGTTAAGTCGCCGGGTCCCGGCCTCCCCTACGTACCTACCTGTGTAAACAGATACGGTTTCGGTCTTATTTATTTTGTACAAAACTACGTACATAATACATACTATGTATACCTCTATCATGGTGTAAGTAGGTAAGTTAGACAATAGTTTTAATGAACTTATCCTTAAAATATATATCTAGTACGTGAATGTGGTACAACAATTGTACAAAACAAATGTACAATCAATGCAGATCTAAAGTTTGTAATTGTCAATAAAACAGAAGCAAAATTACAAAACCATTAGAATGATCTCGGTCGGATGCCCTTATTACGCAATAAAGGATCCCAATATCAAATCGGGCGTACCGTTTGTCGTTTTATCGTCTTGTCACTCTCCTAATATTTTTTTTTACTTCAATTACGACTCCCTCCGCGAACGCAAATAATCGTTTCAGAAGATTAAATGAAATTCTCGCGAATATTGATACCGGGAGCGGAGTAGACTGGGCGTGCCATAATAAAACCCCGTGCCGGCAGGAAACTCCCACATAGTTAAAATATAGGACTTGTAGGTGATTGATTGACGTTGTCTCATAGAAACAGCGAGATTGACGCCTGAGCGTTTGCTCTGAAAAGAGCAGGTTGTATTGTCTCGAAAAAGACAGTTGTTTAAATATATCTTCGGCCAGCATCGTCTTCTCTCTTCGATCTTCAGAACTTCAAGCTTCGAGTCTTCAAGCACAGGAGACACGCTGGGACGAGACGACTGAACACGACGAGCGCCGGCGACGAAAAGGTGGCGCGCTTTTGCTCGCATTAATTTATAGGCGCGCGATCGCGCGCACACAACCTCAGAGTGTTACGTAACCGCATCAGTTTACGACACGTATACACTTTCTCCATCGAAGCGCCATTTTGTATCCCCACCAAGTAGCATCATGCTGGGTGCTACATAGACTAAATGTATTGTAAATATTGTATATAAAATAAACCAAATTTCTGTAAATAAATTATCTCAAATCACACTACAAACGGAGTTTCTCTACAACCAACTCTCTTCCCTAAAGTGGTGACCCCGACCAACTCTCTTCCCTAAAGTGGTGACCCGCGACTCAAGAACTACAAAGGAAGAAAATCAAGAAACATCATGAACAACGAAGCTCCTGCACCTGCACCTCAAGCCGTCGCACCACAGCCTCAGATGCAGCCACCCGCGCCGTCTGAATTTCAAACGCCGACGTCACACGAAGTCTCCGGCATATCACTGTCGCTGCGAGTACCGCCGTTTTGGCGGGATCAACCGCGACTGTGGTTCTGCAGTTTCGAAGCCGCTACTGCAGAGCTCAAACGAAGCCAGGCGCAACTCGCGCAGATGGTTATCGCCCAACTCGAGAAGCAGGACATACAGAACATCTCCGATCTCATCTACTCGCCGCCGGAAAAAGACTACTACAAGGCTATCAAGGAGCGTCTGATATCACTGTACGAGGAGTCAAGCAGCACACAAACGAAGAAGTTGCTGTCGCAAGTCGAGCTAGGCGACCAAAAACCGAGCCAGCTCCTACGGCGCATGCAAAATCTCAACCGAGAGAAATTTCCGGAAAGCACGATACAGATGATGTGGCTGGACCATCTACCGCCCCACGTCCGCTCCGTGCTCACCGTCAGCGAGGCATTCCAGATCAAGACCACGCTCGACGATCTGGCTCTCCTCGCCGACAGAATGATGGAGGTGTCGCACACGTCGTCATCGCACATCGCCGCAATAGCGACGCCCGCGCCCACGACCGCGCCCGCCGTGCCCGCACCTCTACAACCGCCGCCGCCGCTGCCGCAACAACCAACATACCAACCACATCCACCATTCGACCCGCAATATCTCATCACCGAAATCAGAAGACTGTCCCTGGAAATCGCCGAACTTCGATCGCGACCATACGAAAATCCACGTCCATATGAAAACCAACGAGATAGCCGACCACGCCGCCGTTTCCACTCACGCTCAAGAAACGCGTCGCAGAGCCGCAGCCGCAACAGTTCGCCCATGCCGTACTGTTACTACCACCACCGTTTCGGCATGGACGCGAAGAAATGCACGCCACCGTGCAGCTTCAAACCCATCACCGCCCCGCAGCCGGAAAACTAAAATTAACGCTAGCTGCGGCGGACGCTGGCGTTTACGAAACCTCTCACCGCCTCTTCGTGACAGACAAGCAAACGAAGCTCACGTTCTTGGTAGACACGGGTGCAAATATCTCCGTACTACCGAGAACGAAAGGCACGCAAGAGCAACCACTACCGTTTCAACTGTACGCCGCAAACAACACCGTCATACCTACATACGGCGAGAAAACACTCGATCTCGATCTCAACCTCCGACGTTCATTCAAATGGAAATTCATCATCGCAGCCGTATCGAAGCCTATCCTGGGAGCCGATTTTCTGAAGCACCACAATCTCATCGTGGACATCAAAAATCGCAGACTCATCGACGGCAAGACGCTACTCACAACAAACGCACAAATCTGTTCTGCGGACATCCCAACCGTTCGCAGCATAGACGTGCAGCAATCATACCACAACATACTAGCCGATTTCCCCGGAATAACAAGAATTACATCAATGAAACTCAGTCCAAAACACAACGTCGAACATTTCATCGAGACAACCGGTCCGCCCCTCCACTGCAGACCACGCCCCATCGCTCCCCACCGCTACGAGCTTGTGAAGCAAGAATTTTCAAACATGATGGCACAGGGCCTCTGCAGACCAAGTAAAAGTCCTTGGGCATCACCACTACACGTCGTACCTAAGAAAAATGGGGAAATACGCGTATGTGGAGATTACCGAAGGCTAAATGCAATCACCAAGCCCGACCGGTACCCCATACCACGCATGCGCGACTTCACATACCAACTCGCCGGGAAGCAAATATTCTCAACTCTCGACCTAAACCGCGCATACCAACAGATACCTGTCAGCGAGCAAGATGTCGAGAAGACCGCCATCATCACGCCATTTGGTCTGTACGAGTTTCCTCGGATCTGCGCAGGACTCAAAAATGGAGGTCAAACGTTCCAGAGGTTCATCCACGAAGTTCTACGCGACCTCAGCTACGTATTCCCATTCGTCGATGACATCCTCATAGCTTCGACCAACGAAGACGAGCACCAACAACACCTACGCACAGTACTGCAACGACTTGAAGAATATGGAATCACAATCAACCCATCAAAATGCGTCTTTGGCCAACCATCTGTCAAATTCCTCGGCTACCAAGTCTCGCAACAAGGAATCCAACCACCCGAAGAAAAAGTCGAAGCAATAACCAATTTCCCGAAACCACAAACAGTCGAAGAATTGCGACGTTTTCTCGGCATGCTAAATTTCTACCGAGAAAATATCAAGGACGCCGCAACCATACAAGCACCACTCCACGCATACCTACACAACGTCAAGAAGCGAGATAAAACAAAAATCGACTGGACCGCTGAAGCAAACCAAGCATTCGAGGCATGTAAAGTCAGCATCAAAAACGCAGCTTTACTCGCCCATCCTTCGCACCATGCGGCATTGGCGATCTTCAGCGATGCTAGCGACAAAACCGCAGGAGCCGCGCTTAATCAATTTGTCAACAACGCATGGCAACCACTCGGCTACTTTTCGAAAAAATTCACCGACGCGCAGACACGCTACTCCACATTCGACCGCGAGTTGACAGCAATTTACATGGCAACGAAGCATTTCCGCAAGATGTTCGAGGGAAGAGAAATCATTATCTACACCGATCATCGACCGCTCACGTTCGCATTCACCAAGACGAACACAAGCAACGAATTGCCACGTCGGACACGTCAACTGCTATACATATCCGAATTTACCACGGATATACGACACATCAGTGGATCGCTGAATGCAGCCGCCGACGCTCTATCACGCATAGAAACAATTTCCTGCCCATCACCAATCGACTACGAACAACTCGCCGAAGCACAAGAAAGAGACAGCAACATCATCGAAACACTCGCACAACAAGAAAATCTAACAATCAAAAAAATAACATTACCCGGATCAAACACAAAACTACACTGCGAAACATCAACAGATTACCTACGTCCATACCTACCAGAAGAATATCGCCGTATCGCATTCAACTCCATTCACAACATAAGTCATCCTGGAGTCAAAACTACTCGCAAGCTAATCACGCAGCGATATTTTTGGCCAACGATGAACCGGCAAATCGCGGAGTGGGGGCGAGCGTGCTTACACTGCCAACGTGCGAAAATCGTTCGACACACATCGAGTCCGCTGTCCACTTTCCCGCCAACCGAACGCTTTCAGAACGTTCATTGTGACATCGTCGGCCCACTAAGTACGGCAGCAAGTGGACACAAATACCTACTGACGATGATAGACAGAGCAACCCGATGGCCCGAAGCATTCCCGTTATGCGAAATAACAGCAGAAGACGTCGCCAAGACAGTATACGACGGATGGATTTCGCGTTTCGGATGTCCCGCTACAATCACTACGGATCAAGGAAGGCAGTTCGAAAGTCGAGTATTTGCGTCCCTTTCACGCTTACTCGGCATCGAAAGAACCCGGACAACACCGTACCATCCGCAATCTAACGGTATCGTCGAACGCTGGCACAGAACACTCAAGGCCGCACTAAAAGCAAGACTACAAACAACAAGAAGTTGGATCGACGAAATACCTACAGTCCTACTGGGAGTTCGCACCGCGATGAGAAGCGACACAAACGTCAGCGCTGCCCAACTAACTTACGGCTGCAGTGTACGACTACCGGGCGAATTCCTAGAATCGACGCCGCGCGGCGACTCCGCCGCCGAATCCAACATGGACGCCGAATTCGTGGAACGATTGCGCGAAGTAATAAGCAAATTGAGACCTATGCCGAGCCAATCACATAGCAATACAAGACCTATCTTCGTACACCGTGACCTTCAAACATGCGACAACGTTTTTGTACGAGTCGACGCCGTAAAGAAGCCGCTACAAGCACCTTACGACGGACCGTATCGCGTGCTAAAACGAAATGAAAAGGTTTTCACGCTGCAACTACCTAACCGACAAGCCAACATATCAATAGACCGTCTAAAACCCGCCTACACTATCGTCGAGCAAGAGTTACAAGAACCTACATCAACGCAGACTACGCAGAGTTCCTGTAACAACGCTACCGCCAAACAAAATACATCTACATCAACGCAGTTTACACCGAGTTCCTGTAACAACACTACGACCGAGAAAAATACACCGACGCAGAATAATAACACCGTACAACAAGAACAAGATACAACGACGCCGAGTGCCTGCAACAAAGAGAAGAGCAAGAACGACAAAAGCAACCAATACTCAGACAAAAACAACCTGAAACAAAAAACAGAAAAGAACCTGAAACAACAAACAGAAACCAACTCAACACCTACCAACGAAAACCAAACAACCCGCCGTGGACGTACTATCCGCCTGCCGGTACGTTTTCACTAGGAGGGGAAGCATGTAGGTGATTGATTGACGTTGTCTCATAGAAACAGCGAGATTGACGCCTGAGCGTTTGCTCTGAAAAGAGCAGGTTGTATTGTCTCGAAAAAGACAGTTGTTTAAATATATCTTCGGCCAGCATCGTCTTCTCTCTTCGATCTTCAGAACTTCAAGCTTCGAGTCTTCAAGCACAGGAGACACGCTGGGACGAGACGACTGAACACGACGAGCGCCGGCGACGAAAAGGTGGCGCGCTTTTGCTCGCATTAATTTATAGGCGCGCGATCGCGCGCACACAACCTCAGAGTGTTACGTAACCGCATCAGTTTACGACACGTATACACTTTCTCCATCGAAGCGCCATTTTGTATCCCCACCAAGTAGCATCATGCTGGGTGCTACATAGACTAAATGTATTGTAAATATTGTATATAAAATAAACCAAATTTCTGTAAATAAATTATCTCAAATCACACTACAAACGGAGTTTCTCTACAACCAACTCTCTTCCCTAAAGACTTTTATAACCGTCCGGCTTATTAAAATTTATGAAACAACCTGAAAGTGTGTTACCGTAATACCAACTCTAATAAGAGTGGATAAATTTAGTTTTATTATTTTTGCGGAATTGTAATGAACCGCTGTGCAATTTGGAAGTGTACCTACCGAATAAACATGTAATTCAATGCATAATAATTTGATGTCAACAGGTAATTTCATACGTATAATAATTAGACTAAGAAGGACAAACTGAGCGCCATGTAGGATCCTTCGACGATAGTTGTCCCGATATTTCGGCAACTGATCATAGCAAAGAGTCTCGACCCAACAACATCTCAAGACTCTCGCCAGATGGCTGGATCAAGGACCATATTCCGAAGGCAATAAATACATACTCTGGAGTGTGGTGCACGGCGCGCAACGTTAAGAGAAGATCCGTGTGCAACACTGACCGCATTTTACCATAGTTGGTGAATTTCGGCGACTGCACTGCAGTCGTCGATAAATAAGCAATAGAATTAACACACGTAGGTACGAGGCTTTTTATGGTCGGTGTAGTTATAAAAGATGTTTTTTAATGTCAATATCGCCAAAAGTTACATCATTTATGGAATGGAATTTCCAATCAAGATCTGGATAGCAAGGAAAATCAGTCAGTTTAACGAAGCAAAATTTCATGAGAATCGGTTAAGAAATGCGACCTTTAAAGCGAGAACAGCCAGAAATCCGGACTATATCCGAACATCCAAATCCGGGCATAAGAAACAACTTTGGGCCAAGTTGAAACGGAGACGCTTGAAAAAAATGCATATTTGCTTTCCTTAATAATTAACTGCTCGAGTTCCACAAATGACCGAAATGAAATTTCATTAAAAATTGGATTTCCTAAAATCCTTAAGGTACTTATGCAAAACGATATAGATATTAGAATTGTAAATTAATTACTCGCTACGTTCCCTCCCCGTGCATTTCCCTTTCGTAAAACGGAATTCGTACTGCGGGGGGCCACAAAACTAATTACGTATCGAAGCGATCTTCTTCCACACTTTCTTACGTGCCTTTCACATTTCCATATAAGTTGAGCTTTAAACGAGCCAATCTATTCACGTCTATACATCAGGGGGTCGCATTTGCATATAGAACAGAAATTTATTAAATCTAAAGCCAATATTCAGCGTTCCGACATTGAACTTTTTGCTACTTGGTTGCGTCTCTGATATTGTAAGCAATGGTTTCAATGAAATCGTAAAGGAATTTTCTGTTCTTTAACAAGATTTATTCCTTTGTAAGATTTACATAAATCCGGTCTTTTGAACGTTTTGTTTGCTAGTGATCTTAAGGGACTAGAATTAAATGGCTTTTTTACCCGTAATATAAAGTAAAGAGTGCAAAAAGTGCCTACGTTTCTTAACAAATGGATGCCACCGTAAACTGTCACGATTCATTTGACAGATGACGCTCTAGAACGGTCGGGCGTTAATTTTCTCTCCAAGAATTAAATAATTCAACTGTTAATTTTTCGTCCGAAAAATTGGGGGCCCATTTCGAAAGAATTCTTTACGTAATGCATTTTTGTTGTTATCTTGAATTTAAGCCTCGAGTTGTGGAGTTGTTATAGTCTAACTCATATAACTTTATATGCGTCGTGTGACATCTGTCATCTCATGTCAGTACATTTTGGTCGGTTTTAGGTTATAAAACTTATAAAATGTAGCTCTACCGTGAGTTTACATTGACCGTACTCGCTAGCGACTGCGTAAACGATTTATATGGAGAATTGTGGTTATATAAAGAAACCGCTAGGCTGAAGACTTATAACAATTCAAAATTAATTGATATACAAATAATATGATGAAATACAAAACAACGATGACGTGTGAACACGAGTGTAATCCACACTTGAATATAAGTGATACACTTACCTACGCTATAACATTGATATACAATAATATACATTTACACGTATGAACCTAACCACGTGCAAACTAATCTAACGCCAGAGCCAAGATCATAACGTTGCCCATAATGGATTGGATGTTTCTGCATTTTAATTAATTTTCTTTTCTATCGTTCTGCTGTTATCAGCGCGGTGCAGGCGTCGGGAACAAACACATAACTGTTGCGTTGCGCCCGCCACCTACCAGGACAAGCAGTTTAGACAAGCTTTTTCTAACCGTGTGCCACAAGTTTGTTATAAATGTGTCTTTCTAAATTGAATACAGAGAATATACCGTCTACAACCATTTCTTTAAGATGTTAAAAAGGCAGTTTTCAATGAAATTATATATTTAACTTAATTTTTCGGACATTGTCAATACTTTTCTATACAAGAATAACGATCTTAATATGAATCGCATTTCAAATTATTACATCTTATGTGCGTGCCGAGTGTTTATTTAATGGTTTAAGACATTTATTTATCAAAACATTTACATACCTAAATCACTTGCTCATAAAACGATAATTCACTTAATAATAATTAACTTAATATCTAAATAGGTTAGGGTAGCATGCATAAACGGTTGACCACTACAAAAAGGCGCTTTATTCAAATATTCCTAGTACCTAGTCATTGTAATAACTGCTCGAAACCATAGAAGATCCCATAAATAGAAAAAAAACCTTTATTATTTAATAGTTTAGCAGGGTATAATGACTGCTTAAAACTAATTAAATGTTTGTTTGTCCACAGGCCTTAGATGGACAGAATATTTACAACGGATGCTGCACTCTCCGCATCGACTATTCAAAAATGACCTGCCTTAATGTCAAATACAACAATGACAAGTCACGGGACTACACCAACCCCACGCTGCCGTCCGGCGATGGCGACGCCCACCAGCTGTTGACCAGTGAGTTGATGCCACTGCGGGCTCGCCTCGCCCTGGCCCTCGCATCCAGGATGAGTTAGTCCACTACTACTCTGAGCACCTGGACGCTTCGAACACCGCTCTCCGTCTTGCTCACACACTTGTATACTAGACTCTTGTAGTTTAAGCAACGTATGCATCCCTGTTCTGCATCTAAAGTTACTTTTCAATTTTTGAATTACTGATCAGCAGATGTAAGCGGTTATTTGGGGCTGCCGCACTAGGGATTTGAACAGTGACCTTACACAGTCTGAAAACCATAACTGACTACATCTGCCATGGTTTTATCAAATTCAAACCCCACTACGACTCTCCATCTCTTCGGTGTTTCTCTGGTTTAGCAAACTTTTTTTTTATTATATCGATTGCTGCTCGTTATATCATGCCGTGGACTAAAATCCTCTGTAGATCCTATCATATACTTTTTCAATTTAATAATTTTACTATAATTATAATTTTATAAGCTATGTAGGTACGTATTACATCGAAGTGATAACAAATACCAATTTTAGGTAGGTACTTGGTAAATCTCTTTAAAGCATATCACATAGTAAATTGTACATATGCCTTTGATTACCTAAATGTACTTATTAATGTAATCAGAAGGAGAATAACTGTGCTAAATTCCGTATTCGAAATTGTGCTAGCTCTTTTCTTGTTTATTATTCATGTTTCAATGTTCAATATTCCCGCAGTGACTAATAACTTCTCATGAATCCGCATTACACCATAGAGAATTGTAATATGTGAGGATCATTTCAACATTGTGAGCTTTGTTATTGCGCCGTGGAATAAAATGGTACCAATTTCTTTTTCTACTTTCAAAAGGAAAAAAGCTTCGAAGTAATACACTTACGATTAAATAAAGAACCGAATAATATGTTTTATTAGTCAGGCTATTTCGCTTCTGAAGTCAGATGTTGGAGGTTTCAATAACCTTTTTTATTTCGGTTCAGATACTTTGACGTTTGCTAAAGTTAGCGTTGATATATTTTATAATATAATATACAGCAAATAATGAACGCCCATGCCACATAAATATGATAAGGACGAGTGTGGCATATCTATACTTCTTTTAATTTGAGTTTTCCGTATAGGTGGTGGGGTACTGGCTCCTCCGTTCCTCGGGCTCGGTTCCGGTTTGGCATCCCCCTACGGTGTCGGCGTTGGTGGCGTCGGTCTGCCAGCATTTGGCGCCCTGACCCTGACGCCAGCATCGCCCGCTCTGCGCGCTCTCGCAGCCCCGCCGCTACCTCTTGCCACCGTGCTCCTCGTCTCCAATCTTAACGAAGAGGTTGGTATTATCCCGTCCTGCGCATTAACACTTACCTACTCCACGAACAATGATTGCTTAAGAATAGACAAAATATTCCCAAACAAAATTCCGTTTTACATTTTATTTTCAACATTGGCCCTCGAATACTTACAGAAAAAATATTTTTGTTTTCAAAATTCCTACATCAAAGTGTGTAGTTTTTTTGTTTATTGGCGAATTTATTAATTACGCTAACACAATAGCCAGTAACGACACCCACACAGTTAATATGGGTTCATGAGTCCGGTTGACACAAAGCACTAATGCATCCACTAATAAGGCGACGTTACAGGCTATTGTACATATTTATTATTATATTCTATTTAAACTTCTTTAAAATAAGTTGCTAATTTATTCATAGATATGATGTCAAACATCTTTTATGACTTTATAATACTGTCTCTTTCTCTCTCCTATTGTTTTAGATGGTCACGCCTGACGCTCTCTTTACCCTTTTCGGTACGTGTGCACATATACATTCCATAATATGGCTCAGGACCATGTAATGTAAATCGCTTTGCTAAAGATGCACTTTCCCGAACAGTGAAATTTTCCAGAAAGGGTCCTTTCTTTGAACATGTTAATTCCCAAAAAGGACACTTTCTCAAAAATATCTCTAGATACACATAAAGAGGGAATGAAAATTTACATTTGGGAAATACTCTTTGAGAAAGCGTACATCATTGTGCTGAGTCTATAATTTATATTAAAACAATAATATTCGCTCCTGAGCCCTGTCGCCTGGAAGACAAATTGTCAGCTAACATTTTCGACTTCTGTACTGATAACCGCATCCGGCGACCTTTGCCGAAGCTTCGCTTGATAACACTATCAACCTGGAACGCTTTATTAACTTACATGACAATTTGTGTTTCAGACATCCTAGTCGTAGCTAAGTTAGATGTCTGCCCCGTGTTGTCTTTATTATTTTTCCCGTCTGTCATAACTGTCAGTTTCATGCCAGTTTGTCTATGAGTGAGCAAAAATGTATTTTGCATTTCATTACAGACAATAATGTTGGCAAATATGGCATATTTCTTAGTTATGAAGTATGAGCTCCAGTTAAGATGGATTCACGTCAATACAGTCTATCGAGGCGAACAATTCCGTAATACGAAATATCTGTTTGATTGTTGGTTGATTGCTTCATTCAGAAAGCCGATTACCCTGGCTAATAACTTATGTACAGGGCATTTATTTGAAACTGGCAAAGCGGTGTGGTTGTAATAGTGGTTGATTCGTCTTTTTCGGATACGTCACAAGGTACGCGTGCGAGGGAGATGGCAATCCATAAACCATAAAGCAATCATGACGTTTTGCACTTTTCGGGTAAAGCTCAGCTAAATTAATAATCAGACGCTTACCGTGACCAAATTAGAGCTTGGATTTGTTTCTTCCTTTATAATTTTTCCGCTGTCCCATTTCCAACAGATTTTATGTATTCAAAGCAGTGTAGATCTGTGTTTATTTTAGAGTACAATTTTGGTTGAGTACTTGTTTACTTAGATGTTTTGCTTTTGGATCTAAGTACGCCTGTTTTTGTGTAATATTATCCCCTCACTTTGATTTAATTATTGTGAATCCAAGAACATAATTAATTATTCTAATAGAATCAGACAATACTATGGGTTTTATTTGCAAGATTACTTCGGACGAGTTTCAACAAGCATTAAGTACAAAATTATCTCATAATATTTAATGGTGATGAATATTTTTTCTAAAAACAAATTGTTAAAACTTGTCCGTTTAAACTAAAATATAACACCCCGGAACACACTCGTTGTTCATCTTATGAGAAATTGTTTGTATGTAGGCGTGTATGGTGACGTGCAGCGAGTGAAGATACTCTACAACAAGAAGGATTCTGCTCTCATTCAAATGGCTGAGCCACATCAGGCTCATCTAGGTAACGTACAAATTCACTTTCTAAATTTCAGACTTCATTATTATCATAAAGAAATCGATTCGATACCGTAGTAGGTTTCTCAATTTAATTAAACCTCCTAGCTCTTTTGCTCGTTAAAATATATTTGATTAGGCCCCGGTAAAGATAATTAATTATTTCGGTCAATATTACTAAAGAAATAAATTGCTACTAAAGCTGAGGCTTCAGCATAATAGGTATTCAAAATTAGATATCGTAGAAACAACCTAGCGGTCGTGATATTTGTATTGTTAATAAATATATTCTTCACAGCCATGACCCACATGGACAAGCTGCGCGTATTCGGAAAGGCCATGCGCGTGATGTTGAGCAAGCACCAGACTGTGCAGCTGCCGAAGGAGGGACAACCGGACGCTGGTCTGACAAGGTAAGAACATCTGCAATGATGGATGAGCAAGACAAGAGTAAACTAGAGAAAGTGCAACTAGAATTCATAAAGTCCATGGGATCTTATAGGTCTCAAAACAAACATTTTGAGCATACCTTCAGCAGCATAATTAGTTAGCGGGCTTGGTACGCTCAAATCTACACATGATTTTTCTACCAAGAAAATAACGCTTGTAGCTTGTTACAGACCAGATTTAAGGAATAGAGTTCTCTACATTAAGTATGTCTGTTTCTAGAAGTGCTAAATTCTCCCTAAATTGTAGGCTGCCATATTATACCTATAGAATTTAGGTTCCGATAATATGTTGCGTCTTCGCCTCTGCGTTTTTGAATAAAAATACATTGATTCCTGCTATATTACGAGAAAATGTTTTTGTTCGGAAAATGTTCAGCAGATATTTTTGTTTTTACAGGGACTATTCGCAGAGCCCGCTCCACAGATTCAAGAAGCCTGGCAGCAAAAATTACCAGAATATCTACCCGCCGAGCGCTACTCTGCATCTGTCTAACATTCCGTAAGTAACATTCCCACTAGCTAGCGTAACGACCGGCCGAGAGCGGGTCGTATACCGCCGTTATGGGTCTCCTGTCGTAATATAACTTTACTTATGGAACAAATATTACCAAAGATAATGATATACCACGTAACTTATACCATGACTTACATACATTAGTTATTGGAGATATTTTACTACTTCTTAGATAGTCAACTTTGTAATCAATGTCTTTATAGATATTGGAGATAAATTCTACCATATTTAAAAATATATTTTTAGCACCCAGCAAGAAACGTTAAGTTAATTAATGAAATCATATGTTCACAGAGCCACGGTCTCCGAGGAAGATATCAAAGAAGCCTTTACAAAACGGGGCTTCACAATCAAGGCATTCAAGTTTTTCCCGTAAGTTTTAACCACCAGACTTTTACTTTACTGCTTAATGCTATTGTCTACGCCTAGAGATAAAAGACATCTAGACTACGCTAATTTAATGCCAGTGTTTTTAACTTTGATACTAAGACCAAGACTAAGAATAGAGATAATAAATACACTTAAGATGATATAAATACACTTAAGATGTGAGATTGGTTGAACTTTCACTACAACTCACCCATGCCATGCATTCTCCTTAATTCTCTTACGGTTTCAGTCTCAATGTTCAACCTGGGTTTTAACTTTATTGGTTAACCTCAATTTGGTCGCCTCAATCTTTCGCTTTGTTTCTAAAAATGGCCCCGACCTCCGGACAGTGTAATGTAATAAAGACTGGTTAGAGGCTGCTGGTCTTCATGAAGAACTAGTCTAATCTGTCTGTGGTCTCTAATTACAGGAAGGATCGTAAAATGGCGCTGGTGCAGCTGCCGTCCATCGACGACGCGGTCGCGGCGCTCATCAAAATGCACAACTACCAGTTGTCCGAGTCGAACCACCTCAGAGTGTCCTTCTCCAAGTCCAGCATCTAAACGGACCATCCGCGTTCGGAATATCACACAATCTCTGTCAGTCGCGTCCTGCTATTGGCTAACATTATCAAGTCTCTGGCACTCAATAAAATAATTCCGGTAACAGGTGAGGCACAGGCCCGACTTTGGATGCGTAGGACGATTGATGCGACTGTCAATTAAACTGAACCTCTCACTCAACTCGAGAATTTCACTCGACTGAAAATTACAATGTAATCTGTATTACGCTTACTCGGATCAGTTTAGAGGAATAAGTGCTACTCTATTTTCTTAGTGAATACGTACATTTAATATTACTGCAAACATAATCTAAGATAAATCATTATCATCACATATTAAATGGCAGCTATATATGCTTATTATTATATTTTTAGAACGACTTTGATTATGTTCCTACCGACACTGTTGCGCCAGAGAGGATGTCTATTTTGTGTGATATTCATTCCATAATTTTAATAATCATAATTTTATTTCAATAATGTCTTCATAATTTCCATTGATATTTTTAATAATATGGTTTGCGGAAATCGATTCATCAAAACAATATATAGTTTGCAATTAGATTGCGCTAGATTTATTTTAAATATATTCAGTATGGACCTTTTTATTGCGATGTTAGACATTGCTTTCGTTAATTCATGATTATTTTATTTTATTCATGCAGCTAATTTTATTATCATATATATCGCTTTAAATAATATTTTACATGTTACAATATTAAAGCAAGAATATTGTTGAACAGGTATTTGGATTGTATAATTATTATTATTTGCAGTTATCACTCTAATATGGTGTTTTATATATAAAAACATATTTTATTTTAATATGCACAATTTACTATTATTGCATTTCTTTGTAAGTTAATAATTATAGTTTTGTACACATACACATTTTGTTATTATTATTGGCAAGTTACATTTATAAATGTGTATGTGTGTGCAATATTAGTTTTAGAGATAATTTTAGTAATGTTCTTAGATTCGATCGTCTTTATCGCCGGCGAGCCGCCGCGCTCAATAGTGTTACATCTAATGCTTCCATACATGTTTTGTTGTCTGGAGCAAAGCCCCTTTCTGTTTCAATCATAGTTGTTCTTGATTAGTTAGTGTAATCACGACTCTTATACCTAAGCATCTAGTAGATATATCACTATGTATAACGTTACGTTCGTCGACATAAAAGTGACATGATGCATTTATTTTGATGTTAATTTAATATTAGCTACAACATACTATAAATGCTCGTGCATAACAGTTAACAATAGATAATTATTAATTATTTATTCGCCTTTGGTCAAAGAGAGCTCGTAGTGCCGTGTGGGAATACTACAATGACGTATTTTTTAGAATAATTTTCATATAATTTTATTACGGTGTTGCCACACTGCACGGGAAGGCGATGGTCGCGAAAGTATTCGAGATCTGAATTTGCTTTTTCTCTAGCATATTAAATGAGCAGTATTCACATTAGGGCACAAGAACTCGTTATACAGTATTAGTTAAATAACTCCCTTCATACTTTATTTTTGTACATAAACATTCAAACTTTCATGACTTGGCTTCTCACGTCTCTTGGACTCGTGCTAGTATCTCGATTGGTTTTCACACATCTTTGCCTTCTTAAATTAATGAATATGCGTCTAGTCCAATGCAAAAGAGATTAAGTTCGTGGATTAAGTAATAAATACGTCGCAAAGGTCGACGGTTGTCTCAAATTATCAAAATGAGGTTAGTCTGGTACGAAAAGCTTTCGAAAAATGATATTTATAATGAATGTGGTCATTGAGCGATGCCCAGTGAAACCTAATGCTCTAATTGTAGGACCAGCTTTAAGTGTTCAGTTACACGTCCAGTTATGATTAGGCAAAGCATGCGTGAAACAGATACCTGAATAAAAAAAATATATAAGGAACAGTTATCAACGTCAAACATCTACAAACGACACTGTGTGTCGTATGATACTCTAAAAGAGCATATTATATACCTCCTTATTGGTGACACTATTGTGATGATGAAATGAAAAATGAAATTGAAAAATTAACGGTAGGGCAATGGGAGGCAAACAAGATGGCCGCCGGGTACGCTGGTCGCACGAAAGGCGCGATGTCAAGTTGAAGCTTGAATTGGCTGCCACTTGGGAAGTTCGCCGGTCACTGAACTTATCCC
The DNA here is from genome assembly GCA_932273695.1 of Apotomis betuletana. Lineage (NCBI taxonomy): Eukaryota > Metazoa > Arthropoda > Insecta > Lepidoptera > Tortricidae > Apotomis > Apotomis betuletana. The sequence continues at coordinate 3,778,287 of OW026302.1, read as the reverse complement.
TTCCAAAGGCATAAAGAAAATTAAATAGTTCTTTTATTTTAGAAAGCATTATTCAGTCATTTATAATTATAAAACAAACATATTTACACTATTTTAAAATGTATCGTTATACATCACGTACCGTAAATAAGGAATAAAAATAGAGCTTAGTAAGATGATTAAACTGAAAAAATATTAGAATGTCATTATGATGTAAGTTTTACTAGAAAAATTTAATCATACAAATTGTATTATTCAGTACGTATGATAAGAATTGTAAAAGTAGTTATTTGGTTTAGATAATGTTAGGTGACCAGGGTGTGGTGATATTTTGCACGTTTTTGAAAATGTTTTTCTATAGAGTGCAGAAATTCTGCGCTCTTGTTTTAAAATGAGATTAAAGCGGTTTGCGACTGGTGGTGGTCTTGCTTGAGATCGGCGGTATCGCATTTGTATTTAAATATGATTATTACTTATTTAATAAACACTATCACAACAAGGAGATTACATATCCATTGTATTCAGCGTAGAACGCTACACACATCGTGTGTTCGGGAGGATACCCGTATCCGATCGTTTGCTCCGCGTAGTTCATTGTCCACGATAATCGTTGCTTGTGCTCAATCCGTAGATACAATAAGTAATATTATTCAAATGTGTGTAGCGTTTTCAGGCCTAATCTTTTCTCAATAACATTGGTATTGACTAATAGATAATTATAGGTATTTTTGTGTTTAGAGAAGTATTTTAAATATTTAGGTAATACGGTAATATTATTAAAAATAAGAAATAGATCAGTGTTTAGAACGAGATGCCAAATTTAAAGTCAATACACATTATTTTAGGTAAAAGGTAATTGAAGTAATCTTAACATTTATTGAAAAGTTGATGAAAATGTTAAAGTTAAATTATATTTGAGAGTTTTATTAAGCGCAATTTTATTCATTGTAAGCGAACATTGTTTCCATTTGTTAGTTAAAGTTATGCGTTGAAAAAGATGTGAAAGTTGTTTTCCGACGTGTCAGCCGCTCCCGGTCTGCACTCTCGTCTCCCTCGCTGTGTGTTCACCCTCTTGCGTTATGAGCAAAACCATTTCAACATATCTCTGCATATCATTCTTATTATACCTAATTTTATTGCGCTTTATAATACCTATATATCTCTTTTAAGCTGTACTTGATTTAAGTACTTACGTACATGTCTCTTAAAGTAATATGGATAAATGCCAACATATCAATTAATAGAAATATGGCTAAGGCGCATGTTTTTTACACTTCCATATTCCCGGCGCGCGCCGACGGATCTGCGCGAGCGCAGAGCCTCGCGCGACCGCCCCATTTACTTATGTAAGAGTTCGTCATTTCTATTTTTTCTTATTTTAATGTTAAGCCTCATGTGTGTTTAGTTTCTTTCTTATTTTTAATTTCGTAATTAAACAATATTATCAATATATTCTTTTTGTTCTTTATTTTGCCTCCTCTTCGTTTTTCCTCAGTTCTTTTTTCTTAAAACTCAATACCAATTGTCTAAAGTACTTTAGGAAGAAGCGATCTAAGGTTCGGTAGTATGTAAAGAATGGCCTTTGAAATCTCGCAAATATCAACTCATTTCATTTGTTACATATCCAATACTTGTTTATTTAAATGTATTTTCTCAACACTTGGTGAGATAAAAACTATTTGTAAATAAAAATAAAATTTAATGGGGATCAATATATGAAATGATGTACATTAGTACGCAATTGGTACTGTAGACATATTCGTGTTTAGATCTAAACTATCCTGACATAAATATCGCATCTACGGTGAACCTTGTCTGTAACTATAAAGCTTTGAGATATCCATATTATTCTTGTACAACTAAGCAATTTCGACTTCATCTGTGGTTTTGCAGATTCTCTTGACTTTCACGAGAATTTAGCCAAGTTACATGTTGCTTAGTTCAATTAGGTACGATGGGAGTGAGGGACTTGGATATTACCATTGATGTGTTTTCGTAATATTATCAAATGGATATTCGCACAGGGTAAATGAGTGAATTCCGTGCCGTGTCCCTGCCCCTAAAGCGTGGAAAGAACTGAACCATTCCATACTGAAATGTTGAATGAGCAAAAATGTGTAACTGCCAATTAATAGGAATAGAAAATCATTCTCAAAACGCTACGTTGATTTAATGTTTTAATAAAATCATTATTCTGTTTATGGTCAATTGAATGTGCTGGATTCCGGGGTTCATGGACTTGTATAGTCCATGTTTGTTGCTTTGTGGGTCTTATGGATGAAAGTGATGCCAATATTTACGTATAAACTCAACAGTTCATGTGTATTTTTTGACTTCTAATCTAGTTAAATATATAGATTAATTAAAATGTTGGTACCTTTAAGATGGAAAATGGCAGGTGATTATAGTTTGTTGAAAATAAACAGAGTAATGATAACGTAAGGTGTGCTTGAAATTATGAAAGCTACTTGTTGTATGGGTGGAGATATAACGTAAACCTATGAAATGGCAGTTATCCTTGTGTTTTATTAATCTGTGAATGTAAATATTATACACGACTATATTAATAATAACAAATTAAATAAATAAGATCTATAGTAAAGATTAACATAATCCTTTCTTTAAAAAAATACTAAATAAACATAGGTATCCTATTCTAATTTCCAGTAGTTGCCTAGTTCATTATCAAAGTAACTTCTAGAGTATACATACCTGATTTTTATTTGTCTAATTTGTAGGGCTATACCATTTGATTTATAAAAGATTAATAATGGTGTGCAAATTAAAGGGTTGTGTGTAAAGTTAAAAATAGTTTAAATAGATTTAAATCGTTCTTGTGACGAAAAATTATCCCATCTTTTTCTTCTAACTAAACGCACATCTATTTTTGTTCGCTTTTGATAGTAAAAATTTGCCGAAACATTTGAATCAATGTCAATATGTTTTAGTCTAATTAAATCAATAATGCCAAAGACCAATCATTGGGACAAAAAAACAGGGATCTTATAATATTTTTCCTTTCAACTAAATCTAAACCTACCTTACTCTAAATAGAACATTGAACTAGATGAAGGAAAGGAAAAGTAAGCTTTAAAAAGCGTATTTCGAAATAAAATGTATTTTAATGATTGTTTCCAAATCATACCTAATTTTGTGAATCGCCAACGGCCCATCTGTGAGGGCTGGAGGCATCCACATACATCATAGCAGTTAGATGAAATTATAAATAATATACACAATATTATCATCTTAAGTGACTACCCTATTGAACTCTAGATTTATTCTTTGTCATTTTATAATAAAATATAGTTGAAAATGGACTTTTTATTCATTTAATATTCTTCATCACTCTTCAACCTAGATTTCTACTCCACATGCATACATTTTCTACTGTTAATATCAGTTGAAAAAACGTAACCCAGACTTTGATGTCAGACAACAAGGTAATAAAATGGTATTATTATGAAATTGCAACTAAAAAGGAATAAAATATATAGAGCTGTTCTGTTAATAGTGCAGTCATACTGAAGAGTATCATATTGAATAACTGTAAATAGCAGTGAAAAAAAACCCAGTAAAACTAGAACCTACTCAATTACTTTTGTTATAAAAACAGATGTAACACTGACTTGCAGAACTTAAAGTAGGTACAGTAAGTGCAATACGTCTCTCATTGCACTTACTGTACTTTAAGTTCTGCACGGCAGAACAGGAAGTTTTACCTAATCGTACTAAATAGTAGCATTAGCGGACTCAGCATTAGGTAATGATGATGGTTGATCACAAAGGACCCAGTTTGTCAGCTAGTGATATGGACCGGTCTGTGATTTGTTGTACAGTCGAGTTCATTTACATGTACAGACTTAGTGTGTAGATGTAAATGAACTCGACTGTACACAGACATGTTGGAAAGCAGTAACTGCAGCCTCCAAAGATTATTAGGCAGTTTACCCCAAATACAAAGGTAGGTAGGTATACAGTATTCGACGGCTTTGTGCCAGTAAAAGTGAGTACAACAATGACAATGACAGAACAATGCATTGCAGCTTTTGAAATCAAATAACCAAGGAATTTCGGTCCGTGACTCAAAATGGCCGCATGCGTTTGTTTTGTTGTTCGTTATAAATTCATTTTTGTTGTTCAATGTGTAGTATTGATAGCGTATTGTGCAGTGATCAAACGAATGAGTGAATAGCCAATGAAGAATTCAACTTGAAGCGTACATAGCCCTTCCTGGGTCAAGGCCCGATTGTCCGTGTGGTTTTTTGTAAATCGCTATCACTACAAAAAGCACGATTTTCTCAACTCACCGTACAACGTGGTATCAATCCTCTATCTAGTCGCCGTGTGCGATTGGCAACGAAACATTGGCAGTAATGGTCGACTTAACTGTGACCGGTTGCCATCTTTTAAAAAAATAGAATAGAATAGAAATAACCAAGAAGATGGCACGTACTTACAGTTTAACTTGAACATTTCTACCGTGCTAAGGTAAAAGGCGACCTTTTGTTATGGAGCTTCATATAAAAAGATCACCTTTTAGTTTAGCTCGGCAGATTTTATTTATCTTCAATTTTATGGATACAGTTAAATTGGAGTTTATGTTAAGAAATCTTCTAAAATATTCCACTTTCCCGCCGTGGTAACTGTCAGTTACCTGTCCTGTCAGTGTCATAACTCATAAACGTTCCAGACCTTCCGATCCGATCCGATTTATCGGAAGCCTTGTCCGATTTCCTAACCATTACAGCCCGACACAAAAGAGTAGAAAACGGATGAAAAAGGAACTAAAATTTTTCATACAAAATTGTTACCATATTCAAGCACTTTACGTCAAAAATGTGACAGTCGCGAAGGAAGTGGCGCCCTCATTTATTTTCTACTCTTTTGTGTCGCACTATACACTACACGTTATCCGATTTCATCTGATAAATCGGATCGGATCGGAAGGTCTGGAACGGGTTTCACGAGCAAGTCTCCACTTCGCGCTTCGATTCGATTGACGTTGACGATTGAGGTTGGAAATAATTGGATGATCGTTCAGAAATTGCAACAATAGTGTTTTTAAAGGATCATACACACCTTAAATACGGGTCGATCGAATTGAATAATTTGTATCGCCAGATCCAATTGGACTCGGATCATATCGTTTCGCTTATTCAAGTAAGACGGCTAAAGCCCATCCCAGGTTAAGGTAAGGGAATCTGCCTCCAGGCCTCAGCTTCGGCATTTGATATTTAAAAAACTGGAAACGCTTTTCGTACTATTTCCCTTTACCAAAAGAATTAGAAGAAATCTCATTTTATCATTGTTTCTATAAACAGACTTATATTTCTCCTAATCCTACTATTTAAATATATTAGGGTGCTTCTTATTCTCTAACCCTCCACTCGCACCCCCTCATTATGTTCTAGGACACGAAAAAATGTTTTGTTTTTTTTTATTTTATTTATTCATTTTTAGGGGTAGGTGATACCGGCAATAAAAATCTTAAAAAACAAATAAAAAAAAAGTTTTTTTTCTTTGTTCTTAATACTTACAGAGCGTACATAATTGTATTAAAAATTTAATATATAAAAAGAATCTACTACAACATGAACTACCTAGATTTCTAATATACAGAATAAAATTCAGTTAACATATAACTAGATTCATACAGTAGGTTATTAAGCTGTGAACCGTTATTTGAAGCCTAAATAAATAAATAAATAATTTGAGAGTAGCGAACCTGATTTCCTGTAACAGATCGGTCAAAAGTACTAATACTCCCCTTACATCCCTTCCCTTTGACGTCATGTCCTGTGCTGTGCACCAGGTGGGGGCCGAGCTAACGGATCGTGCTCGGCGCCCTTCTCATTGGCGTCTTGTTTGCCGTAGCAATCGGTCGTGCTGCTAGGTACGTAGTACTAATTTTAGCAGCTGAGTACTTTAATAATTTAAAATATTAACGGTGTTACCGTTCGTTTTTTAACTTGATTATATTTCCAGAATATAATACTACAATGGAGAACGATTCGGGTGAAACCACGGATTCTTCTACGAGTAGTAGTTCATCAGCGGATACTCCCCCACCGGCACCGACTACGGAGGCGCAGGTGCCCATGCCGCCTCGAGCTGGAGAGAAACGGAAGGCTAAAGAAAAGAAACGTAAGCATAAGCGGTGCCGTATGGATTCTACAGCTAGCGCAATAAGATATTTGAGTGAACAAGTAAGTGGTATTACAAATTTCATTGCGGGTAGTGCGGCTTTTCAACCTGCCTTCCATTCCACCCCGGGGCCAGCCGATAACTATTCAGATGTTAGTGCCGATGTCAGTGGCGAACTTTTTGCCGAGGAAGCGGCCACTGCGCCCCCGCAATCTGAACAGCCCGTGCCCACGTGCTCGTTCCAATTGCCTTTGAATACAGTTCTAAAAGAACCGTCTATCCCTAAATCATTGCCAAATCTAGTACAATTGATAAACAGCATTCAGCGCTTCAACACTGAAGACTGGGATAGCGTACGCTACGCAGACGCACAAAAACAATACTGTTCCTCGCCAGGGTTCACGTATTTAGAAACTAACGATGAGATTAAGCCTTATGATAAATTTAATTCTCTAGCATTGATCGAACGGGGTTTCGCAGCTATCACACAAGCCCTCATTAAACAAAATGAAGCAGCTCAAAGCGGTTTCAAGAGTTTAGTTGAATGGTCGAACTCTGTTGGGCAAGTTACGCCAAAATTATTAGAGGAAAAATTGAACGAAATTTTTGTGCAGGGTAGCTTTCAAAAAATTAGTAACGATGTTTTACAAATTGCTTGCGGCCATAGGGCCGAACTTATACAACAAAGGCGAGACAGTATCTTGCGATCAGTAAAAGATAATTTTCTGAAAGCTAGCTTGCGAAAAATTCCGCCTACCTGCGATAACTTGTTTAATAAAGAATTGTTTGCCAGCGCAATCGAAAAAGCTGGTGGGGCATCTAAAATATTTTGGCCGCCCCGGGCGCCCTCCAATAACAAAGCTGCTGCGCAAGCTCAGCCACAACAGCAGACTCAGGCCATGCCTAGTTATGCGAATACTTACACAAACAAAGCCCCTACTTTGTTTCATTCCAATTACGTATATAATCCCGATTTTATGAATCGGATGCCATTGCCAATGCAAATGCCTAACATGTTCATGAATTATCCAACCCAACCGCGCGACTACCCTCGCCATTTACAAAAATCTGGTCATCAGACTAGGCCCTCGCGCCAGAGGCCTAATAAGAATTTTCAAAACAATGACAATTTTGCCAACAACTACCGAGTGGTTCGATTCCCAGGCCCCTCCACGTCACGAGGGCAGGGTAAACGAAAGTTCTGACTCGAGATTTCGGGCAGGCCGGTTGGCGGACTTTGTGCAAAGTTGGAGGGATCTTCGGGCTCCGACAATATTAATACAAATCATTCAAAATTTTCGAATTCCCTTCATTGCCAAGCCCCCTTTGTTTTATCCAAATTTAATGATGCATCCTTTGGAAACCCCAAAGAGTCTAGAAATGGATCAAGTTATAAAACAAATGTTGCAAATGAAAGTGTTGGAGCCTGTGGATCCCAGTCCCAGCTTCGTGTCTCAAATATTTCTAGTACCCAAAAGCGACGGCTCTGCCCGACCGATTTTCAATTTAAGGAACCTAAACGATTATGTGTTCGTAAAACCGTTTCGGTTGATAAACACACACAAAATATCAAAATTCCTTCAACCTCGCGACTGGCTTGTCAAAATAGATTTGTCGAATGCATATTTCCATGTACCGGTCGCCCGGGGGCATCGATGTTACCTCAGACTAATTTACGACCAACAATTACTGCAAATGACTTGTCTACCTTTTGGCCTCGCTTGTGCACCAAGGATTTTTGCATCCCTAACGAATTGGGTAGCTCAGGTGTTCAGAGACAAAGGCTTTCGAATAGTGGTTTATCTGGACGACTTTTTGCTCGCCCATCAGGACCCACAGACTCTGGGTCATCAATCTGTTCATGTGACTCAAGTATTAGAGCATCTAGGCTGGAAAGTAAATTACGACAAGTCGGTGTTGATCCCACAAATGTGCCTTCAATATTTAGGAGTAAATTGGGATCCTCACACAAACGAAAAGTGTCTACCTCTCCAAAAAGCACAAAGCATACGAGAAAAGGTGCTAAACCTGCTAAGAGAGAGGAAAAGCAATGTACGTGAAGTCCGAAGTTTGGTGGGAATGCTAAATTTTGCCAGTTTTATGGTCCCCAGGGGTCGTCTCAATCACAGAGCTTTACTAAACCATTGTCAAAATCTACTACTAATGAACCAACGCTATCGCTATCAGATACCAGCCAGTGTAATGGAAGAGCTAAGATGGTGGTGCATCAACCTCGAGGCAAGTTCTCCGATACATTATCCACCAATCACCAATTACCTGGTTACCGATGCGTCAGGACAAGCGTGGGGAGCACAGTTGGACAACCTCCGACTGTCGGGTCTGTGGTCCCCACAGGAAGCAAGGCTTCACTCCAACCATCGCGAGATGTTGGCAATTCGATACGCTTTAGAAGGTCACGGTCGGCGCCTGGCCGGTTCCTCTCTGTTGATCCAATCAGACAACAGAACAGTAGTGGCGTATATGAGGAACGAGGGAGGCACAAAATCTGCGTCCCTGATGGAAATTGCTCATCAAATTTTCACGATTTTAGATCAATTCCGAATCCATATGGAAGTACATTACTTGCCAGGCCGCTACAACGGCGAAGCCGATCACTTGTCTCGTCTTTCAAGGCCCCCCGAGTGGCATCTCCTACCCGACATAATGAATCTGATTTTTGCCAAGTTCGGCCGTCCAATAATAGACCTCTTTGCGTCATCAGTGGCGCACGTTCTCCCATCATACGGGACCCTAGATCTGACGGACAAACGAGCTACCCTTTACGATGCCTTCAGCCAAGTGTGGAACTATCCCCTAGCGTGGGTATTCCCACCGCCTTTTCTGATCCCCCGCGTGCTACAACACCTCAACAACGCGAGAGGAATTTACCTAGTTGTAGCTCCGCGTTGGCTGAAAGTATTTTGGCGACCAGACCTCAAGAACAGGGCTCTAGGACCCCCGTTCACGATTCACAACCTGGAGAAGGTCCTAGTGGATGCAACGACCGGTCAACCCCCTCCAATGGTGCAGGACATGACCCTGGAAGTCTGGAGATGTGGGGGTGGTCAGAAAGTTTGATTGGATGGTCGCGTGATCAAATGGAGTTTTTACAGAAAAGTTGGCGAGACTCTTCTATGAAAACTTACAAAAATGCATGGCAGAAATGGCAAGTTTGGGCTAATAATAATTCTGTTAGTATTTCAAAACCACAGGGTGCTGACTTAGCAAAGTTTTTAATAGACCTTCACCTTTCGCAGGGTCTAGCGTACAGTACGATTTTAGTGTACAAATCAGCAATCTCAACTCTTTGTGATCCATGCCTGAGTAATCGACTCAGTTCACATATATTAGTACGCCAAGCGTTGAAGTCTATAAGTCTTTCTAAGGTTAATCATAAAATAGTCCCTATATGGGATACGGATATACTTGTTAATTGGTTAAAAAATAATAACTCTAACGAAAACAGTTTGTTTGAATGCTCTGCTCGCGCTGCAATTTTATTGTTGTTATGCTCTGGCCGACGAGTGCATGATTTGACACTTTTGGGCATAGATGGTAATAGTTGTATTATTACAGATAATTCTATAACCTTTTGGCCAAAATATGGATCCAAAACAGATACTGTATTAAATCGTCAATCCGGCTGGCAAATTTTTAGTAATAGAGACTGTAAAGTTTTGGATCCATTATTTTGGATTAAGCAGGTAATTACGTTATCTCATCATAGACGTACAGCTTGTGCTGTTGATAACTTGTTTTTGACAACGTGTGGACAGCCAAAAGCGGCTTCACGGACAGTTATTTCGGGCTGGGTGAAAAAGATCCTAATGCAGGCCGGCGTTAAGGCTAGTGCTGGCAGCATCCGACCTGCAGTAGCATCTAAGAGCTGGGTTGAAAACACCCCATTGGATGATATACTAGCCCGAGGGAACTGGCGGTCCGAGAACACTTTCCTAAAATATTATTGTCGACCAATTGAACCCGTGAATGTACCTACACGGTCCTGTGCTAATTTATTTGTACCAATAAGTCAGTAAAATGTATCTCTATTAAAATTTCATTTTGTGTGATTGCTCAATTTTTTGTATATAGGTAGTATGCTGTAGGTACAAACTAATTTGACGGAACGAAAGATTTATAAATGATTTGTAAACAGAAATAATTGTGTTTAAATAATGGTTAATCTTAGTGCTAAGTTGTCTAATCTAGATGTACTTATAAGGAAGGTTAAGTAAAAACATGGTTACATGCCTAGTATACCTTTATGTTTACAATGTACAATTTCAGTTGAAATTTTATTGATTAATAAATAATATGATTTCGGAGTTTATTTTGTTTGTTTGTTGTATATCATCTATATCTATCCATATCCCTCTATAGTCACATTGGCGTCGTGCTGTTCACCAGGCGATAACAAACAGGTCTCAAATTATTTATTTATTTAGGCTTCAAATAACGGTTCACAGCTTAATATCAGCGTTTTACCTACCAATAAAACGCTTATTAAGCAGTAACCTTATTTGAAGCCTAATACTTAAATTCTGCCTGGTAAAATTTTTTAAAAATAATTTAAGGTCCAATGAGAAGGGCGCCGAGCACGATCCGTTAGCTCGGCCCCCACCTGGTGCACAGCACAGGACATGACGTCAAAGGGAAGGGATGTAAGGGGAGTATTAGTACTTTTGACCGATCTGTTACAGGAAATCAGGTTCGCTACTCTCAAATTATTTATTTATTTAGGCTTCAAATAAGGTTACTGCTTAATAAGCGTTTTATTGGTAGGTAAAACGCTGATATTAAAATAATATCACTGCTGAAAATTTAAATTAAAAACTTTGTGAACCGAGTTTTATAGTCTGGCTAATGAAATATTACTCAAAGTTTTGGCGGGGAACTTAAAATCTGCGGCTGGTCACACTTTGTGTACAGTATGGACTGTAGTAGGGATTATAGTTTTGATATTAAAAAATAGTTTTGATTTTTTATGCACACGTAAGTACCTAAGGAAATAAGTTAATACATGTTGACGTGCACTCATAGCCAGCTCATATAATTTCTACCATTATGTTATAGCACAGTCAACGACAAACACATAATTATGTTTACACTTTCTAACCATATTAAAGGGGAAAAGTGTAAATAAGACCTAGCTCGCTAATACCTTGTATTAATCCATCACCAAAAACATTACACAAGTACTATGCCAAATTTCAACTTTATCGGAATTATCTACTAAAGTCTGACCAGAAATATAATAATGGGGATGCGCCATATTGCAGAATTTCAATGGAACTAATTTCTTACACTGGCAATATTTTTATGATGGTTTGTCAACAATGTCAATGTCATAGATAAGAGTGTATTATTCCTTTTGTATCCCAATCGGGAGAGCAGGAGGAGGTTTGAGTGTAAAAGAGGGCACGAATCCCGCTATTTGAAAACGCAGTCAAGCTGTTGGGGTCTTAGCTGAGAGGAAAATTCCTCATTCCAATAAATTGTCTCTTTGTTTTTAATAGCTGAGTATTGGCAGACAACTTAGTTTTATCCCGGTTACACTACTCGTGAAGTTGACCGAGTCATGAAGTGTCTCTTACACTATCATATTCGCCCAACCTCGGAGAGCCGTGTTTATTTAGATTTCCAATCCATATGGCCGAGCTGATCAGATTCCCTAATATTTCTAATCGTCTAGTCTAGAAGCCCCTAACTGTCAATGATGACCTGACATTGACGTAGGATTTGGCATTGGCAGATGGATATTTTGTTTGACTGTTCTGTTTGACTGAGAGGAGTTTCAATATTTCACGAAATAATATTACCTAATAATGTTTTGGGAACTTTAACGGAACTAGAATATAATCTATTAAATGCGTATTCTTTTATAATCAACTCATTTGTGAGCTGGCATAAATATGTTGCGAACCGTTGTTAGATTAACGCCGGCCTTCATGCCAATTCTACATAAACATAACGAAAATGATTATAATTTATTGGACCCCAAAAAGACGGAAGTTCCCACCACTGGTCGTGAGAGACTTAAAAAGATGTTTACTACGAAGTAAGTGTTCTTTTCATATGAAATATAACCTCCAACAAAAACTTGGTTAATTGTAACAAAATATTTCAAAATGGTAAAACCTTTAGTAATAAATGTATTGCTTTTGTTCTAGCGAATATGATGAGGTGTCTATTGAATTGAGAACTGTTATACAATCTGGATTATGTGGCTGCTTTTTTGGAGCGTGTTTGGGAGGATTTGTCAAATCAAGAGATGCTTACTTATACTTCATAGAAAATAATCAAGCTACCATATTTAAATCTACAATGACTGCCAAGGTATGGAAACAGTTTATACTTGTGCCTGATTGTATGTCAGTGTAGCAAGTATCAAAAGAGTGTGAAAAATGAAAATACAAAACAGATTTACTCATATCATATTTGAATATGTCTGAGACTGATATCCTAAAACTTGGGATTTATGAAGTGATTTGTATACCAGAAAATAAATTAGAAAACATCTAGACACACTGTTGTGTGTAGGTATGCAAAGTTTGTGAAGCAAAAAGGCGACACACCACTGCCGTGTCAATCCTATCTCATGTATCTTAACATACATGAGATACGCGTAACAGCTCTAAATCGTATTTTTTCGAGTACCTCTATGGACCCACATACCAGGTTTTTTAATTTATCTAACCAATTTCCTGTACGGGCCTGTCACACAACTCATGTAACTGTGATTTTGCCATGGTAAATTATGCTTAAATACTGTATCTTAAGTTACATCAATTAGGCGTGACAAGGTTTGTAAACGTCGCGCAAATTCTATATCAGGTAACTTAAGATACACGATTTAGCCGCGACTGGATTGCGCGTGATCCAGCTTGTCACTCGTCGCGCGCGCAGTACTTTCTCTACCCGTCTCTTTCTTCCGCCCCCGCTCCGACCTGTATCGGCGACGAATTAGTGTTTAGTTTCGTGTAGCAAGCGATCACGGTCATTACGCGGTGTCACAAAATAATTGTGAAAGCAGTTTTCGTTTAGTTAATTAGGTAGTAGTTTACTATTTTAGGCCACTTCCAATAATATGAATAGTAAATTTGATAAGATTCTGTACCACTAGACCATGAAAGTAGTATTTTCTTATTACACATATAATTTCACTAAATTTAGAGTAACAATATTTTTCAAGCTATAGTTATAAATATAAACAACCAACCTGTGAGAAAAGAATGGCACCGCATGGGTAGGCTTTCCACCCAAGGAATGGGAGTGTAACAATAAAGCAGAATATACTCGTATTGACTCCAACTACAAAAACATAGGGCACTTTTTATTCCAGAAAAGGCACGGTTCCTGTAGGTATGAGTATATTGTGTATTTGAATGCGAGCAAAGCCAAGGCCTAAAGCTAGTTAACAATATTTTTATTGGGTCCGTATGTTCCAACATTGCAATTAAGGTTAACCATAACAATGCCTTATCTGACATAGTTTTGAAAAACTTAGAAACGGACTAAATGAAAAATCTATCTGTTTCAGAAAAAATTGCAAGACCATGTGATGATAGCATTTGCCAAAGGTGCTTACCACTGGGGCTGGAGACTCGGAATCTTCACAGGAATGTTTAGGTAAGTTTTTCCAAATTATATATTCATGGGCGCTAGCAGGATCCCCTGCCTACCAGAAAACTATGCAAAAAAAGGAAAGTCCATGGGATTCCATGCGGTACTTTTTGTATGTACAATTTGTACTTTATTTGTATGAGCCTTTAAAACCAAAATGCGTTTTTGACATTCAGCTAATCCTTTTTAGTTTCTTCCTTATTAGTTATTACAACTCTCACTTTAAACCTACAAATATGTATTTTTTATTATTTCAACTAGATCTAATTCTGTATTGTTTCAAAGTTCCAAAATTGTTTTCAAGTTCGCGTAAATTCTGGTTTGTAAGTTTACCGAAAGCCATTCAGAATTAGGTCTAAAATCAAATCAAATTAGTAAACAATTCAGATTAGTAGGTTTAAAATCTAATGCGTAATATAAATCTTATCCTTCTAATAGAAAATAGAAGAGGAAATATGATAGGGCATCTGCTAAGATCCTCAAAAATATCATAGAAGGAAGAATCGACGGAAAGCGAGGTAGAGCAAGGCCAAGACGAAATTACTAATAATTGATAAGTGAAGGAGAAAGCCCAAGAAAGAAACGGCTGGCGATTACTACACGAACAAAAGCGCAGCTCTTAAATTGTAGAAGGTTTAAAATAGGAATGACAACATCATCTGACAGATTTTTTGACATTAGCTGTTGTGGAGTACGGGTCAGCTCACACCGAGACGCGACGATACTGGAAGAGGCCGGTGATTTCGCGCTGCGCCGCGCGCCGCCGCGAGACGCATCGCGGCGTAGCGAGGCGCATCGTAAAATCGTTCGCAGCACGACGCCTCGCTGCGCAGCGAGACGCCGCGCAGTGCAGCGTCCAACCGCCCCGCAGTCTACCTATTGCAAGCGCATGAGAACGGCGGCCTCAGGCTGCGCGGCTCTTACACGCCGCGCGTACCGGCGATGCACCGCTGCGTCGCGATGCGTCGCTCTACGCCGCGAGGCATCTCGAGGCGTAGCGCTGCGTGGCGCAACGTATTTTGAATCCCTTTTAATGTAGTAAATAAAGTATAATTTTGAGTCGCTCTATTGAAATGTGCGCGCAGCGTCGCGTCTCGGTGTGAGCTGACCCTAAATATCTACTAACTATGGCTATGAACTATGGATAGTACCTTTTGAAATAATTGTAACATTGTTTTATTTCAGTTTGATAGCTACATCAATCTCAGTGTACAACAACCAAACGTCCATCACTGAATACATACTAGCAGGCACTATCACCGGAGCCATGTATAAGGCCAACCTGGGGATGGCTGGTATGCTGGTCGGAGCAGGGCTAGGTATGACACAGACACTTCACTTTCAGTGTACAACAACCAAACTTCCATCACTGAATACATACTAGCAGGCACTATCACTGGAGCCATGTACAAGGCCAACCTGGGGATGGCTGGTATGCAGGTCGGAGTAGCGCTAGGTATGACACAGACACGTCACTCTTAGTTTACAACAACCAAACTTCCATCACTGAATACATACTAGCAGGCACTATCACCGGAGCCATGTACAAGGCCAACCTGGGGATGGCTGGTATGCTGGTTGGAGCAGGGCTAGGTATGACACAGACACGTCACTCTTAGTGTACAACAACCAAACTTCCATCACTGAATACATACTAGCAGGCACAATCACCGGAGCCATGTACAAGGCCAACCTGGGGATGGCTGGTATGCTGGTCGGAGCAGGGCTAGGTATGACACAGACACTTCACTTTCAGTGTACAACAACCAAACTTCCATCACTGAATACATACCAGCAGGCACTATCACCGGAGCCATGTACAAGGCCAACCTGGGGATGGCTGGTATGCTGGTCGGAGCAGGGCTAGGTATGACACAGACACGTCACTCTTAGTGTACAACAACCAAACTTCCATCACTGAATACATACTAGCAGGCACTATCATCAGATCATACGGGGTTCGTCAATATTGTGGTCACGGTAATGAGGCGGTTAAAACGCTAAAATAATCATCCTTTTGTTGTTTTCAGGTGGTGTTTTGAGCGCAATAGGAGGTGCTGCCATCTTGGGCCTTCTGAAGCTAACTGGGTTTTCAATGCATGATATTAGAAGAGCGCTGAACAAAATAAATGAAGCCAGGTTGGTATTACTTATCTCTCATCCCACGGGAACACTAAACTTTTCGAGATAAAAAGTAGCCTATGTGTTAATTTGAAGTGCCAGCTACCTTCATACCAAAATTTGTCAACATTGGTCTATCCGTTTGAGCGTAAAGAAGTAACAAACATACACATTAACACACATACCTTCCACCTTTATAATATTAGTGTGATTTCTTACTTTATCTGTGAAGGAATGAATATATTATATATACATACTAGCAGGTAATGCAACTTTGCCCGCGTAAAACTCTTTCTTTAATCGTTAATGTCCCCATCTATCACTGTACCAAAATTGGGTTAAAATTTGTCCAGCCGTTTTGGCGTGATGAAAGGACAAAAAATTATGACCAATACAGTCGTGGCCAGATAATTAAGAACACAGTTTTTTTCTTCATACAACTGCATACAAATATGACTTTGGAAATTTGATGAAAAATGCTGGATGCGGTTGACCAATTTTATTATTGACTCCATACTTTAATTCCTACTAATTAAACTCCTAATTAAAGTATGGAGTTATAAAACGTGTTGATTGGACCCATCCGTATTTTCTAAAGTACAAGTTTTACATCAACTTTGTTTGTACTAAAGTAAACCTTGTTTAAACACCCGTGCATTGTATTATTCAATAATAAAATTGGTCAACCGCATCCAGCATTTTTCATCAAATTTCCAAAGTCATATTTGTATGCAGTTGTATGAAGAAAAAAACTGTGTTCTTAATTATCTGGCCACGACTGTAGATGGCGCCGTACAAATTAAAAGACGATCCTGCATCGCGCTATTTAAATTTTTCCTGATATCATAGAAAACTTTGTTAAAAATAAATTAATTTGGCACTGTCCAATATACTGGACAAAACCTATGTCCCTCTTTTGTATGTTTTTCTGAACGGCAATCGTTTGAATCCCGATGAGGCTTGAATTATGGAGCTTTAGTGTTTATTGTCAAATTAAGGGTAACAAAATGTCATGTCTATGTTTATTTAATTTCAGAGCGGAACAACTCGAACAAGCTAAAGAGAAAGCGGCAGAAGAAAAACACGACTCACTCACTAGACACCACGACCTGATGGTAGAGTTGAAGGGAGAAATCAAGATAGACCAACTCAAATAATTACATTATAATATCATATTTATTTTTATAAATAATGACACAAAGGTAAATTAAGACAGAAAAATTGAATGCGATCCACTACAATCCAAGCGGGATTTGAACCCGCGACCTCTGCGTTTCCGGCGCATTGCTCTTCCAACTGAGCTATTTGATCGCTACGTAAACGTACGTGTAAAGCGCACATCCTAGGGTATGGCTAATGCGCATAAGCATTTGAAAAACATGTGACACAGAGGGCGCTCCAGTAGCGTAAAGAATTAAGGGATGAAAGATTTGGTGTGATTGACGTAGCGATCAAATAGCTCAGTTGGAAGAGCAATGCGCCGGAAACGCAGAGGTCGCGGGTTCAAATCCCGCTTGGATTGTATGTAGTGGATCGCATTCAATTTTTCTTTCTTAATTTACCTTTGTGTCATTATTTATAAAAATAAAAATGTGGTATTACCACATAAAAAATATGAATCGATAAAAAAATTCTATACCTACAAATATCATATTTATTGTACAGTAATTTAGTCATCGAGCTTCCGATGAGTTGTGAGAGTTCATTTGCTTGTTGGAAGTAAATATACTTAATGTTATTGTTTTTTTTTTGTTTGATTGTCAAAGGAAAAAAAATACTTGGACGTTTTTGGCGATCTGGGTGACGGACTATTATAATAACTTGTTTACCTAATAATAATAAGGCTAATAATAACAACAGATATGGCTAAATCAAAAGCATTTATTAAATTACAACGATATTGCACGCTATATAAAACGATTTCACATACAAAAATACGTTCGGTTATACGTATTTTGTGCATTTCTTTTTAAAATGTAACTAGTTCATAAAAATACGCGTCTTATTCGCTATGATGTCGATACAAATATTAATAATAATTGTTTAAATAACAAATATGCATCGTAAAACTATCCAACTGCAGTCCAACCCACAAAACTTGGTTCAAAATTACTTTAAAATGATTCGTGAATATATGACAATTATTACGGATAAATAGAAAACATACGAAACGTATTAAATCACTGGTGGTGTTCTGCCTTTACGACGAATTATTTAACGTCGAATGTTTTTTGCTCTAAAGTTATAGGTACATAAACATTTGTCACGACTTTGACATGTTGACTGATGTTGAATTCTACAGCGTACTGTAGTTATATGAATAAAATTAGCTAAATATATCACGAAACAAAGAAAAAATCCAGAAAAATAAATCTGTTTTGGAAATATATGACTTCAAAGGTACCTACGCAAATTTTATGATATTTTTTTTTAATCTAAAAAAAACTGAAAATGTTTTCAGAATCCTCATAATTAAAAAAAAAACTATAATTGTAAAACAACCATGAACTTAAACGCACTTTTTCACGGTGAAAATGGCAAATTTCTTAATTTTCCATACAATTATTGGTACCTATACCGGCCTGTGACGTCACTAGCCTGGACGCCTTTTGTATGGAGCGTTTTTAGCGCTACCTAGGAATGTCGAACTGACGGTCATTTCTGACTTTTAGAGCAGTTTAAGTGTAGTCAGTCCCATATAGACATTTGATCACAATAAAAAATTGAATCGATTGACATCCTCAAAAAAAAAAATTAGTCAACATGTCTATTGTAAATAGTTTATGGTTTCAGTTTTTTTGTACGAATTGATTCTTCGGTGAGATAAAACATTCGACTAATAATTATTCGGCGGATAGTCTATCCGGAATTCTAATATCAAAATTATGTCAAACTGGCATAAGTTAAAAACGACCTTAAATTTACATATGTACGGTTGTTTGTACCTTGTGCCAAAGTATATATTTCTATACTATGTCCGATCTCTAAGATTAAATGTAGTTATAGAAATGTATGAGTTTTGTACTGGACCATTGTTGGGTAGTTTTACGGTACGGTACATTAAATATGTAATAACAGTTCATGATCTTAAATAGTAGCGATTATTATGACTGAATAACATATACATAATCAATACATTATTGGCAAGTCACTTACTTTTATAAATACAGATATATTACTTTAAAGTGTTAAGAAAGTAAATTTAATTGATTAAAGGATTTGTGCGAAGCTGTACAATCTTTATAGAAAAATGTAATGTTTTAATGAAAAATATGCAATACATAAACTTGGTTTGCTATAACCAGCAATATTACGAATCTTCATTGATCAAAATTGAATATACAATACAATAAGTTGTACGTTCACTTCGATAAATTTAACATTTGCTCATTTTTTTTTAATACCGGGTCATTTACCGGGTTATAACCTGGGTCAATAATAGTGGTTTATGCAACTGTTACATAACAAACCATTCAGATAACGTTTAAGCACGGTTATTAAAGTTAAAGACAAAAGAAATAAAAGTATGCCGACGCCAAAATAATAACAACAATGCATTGTATTTGCTCTAATTATACGAGTAGATAAAGGTCGGCGTCCTTAAATGAAATCTACATAATTATACAACTGCATAAGCTCATTTATTGCTTTAAACAATACTGATTTACCAATACGGAAACCTAGATGAATTACCTATGTTATGTTAGCGTTAAAAAAAACTTTTTTCAGATTTTTTTTTATGCTTATCGTACAAACGTTTCGAATCGTTTGTACATTCGAACCTCGTACAAGAAAGAGTGTTTCAAAATTTCCATTCCAGATCGTCACGTTTTTGTTTGAATGTTTTTTCTTTTCTAATTTCGAACGTGACGCACTGGAACACTATCCGTTTTAATACCAAAAAAAAAGAAAAACATTCATTACAAAAACGTGGCGATCTGGAATGGAAATATTGGGACACTTTTTTCTTGTTTGAGGTTCGCATGCACAAACGATGCTGAGTAATATGAGCCTAAAAATAAATTTTCGAATAAAAAAACAATGTACCCTTTTTCTTTTTAATTGCTCAACTTAAGAGAATCCGGATACAAATATTTGTTATTTATGTATTTATCTGAATATACAATGTATTAGTTAATCATATATTGCACTGAACAGAGAGCTAGGTTTCTATGAAAATTAAATTTTGTTATGATATAATATAACATATTTTCAAGTAATAATATTGTTTATAAATTGCTCTATTATGTCACACTATACTCAACATAATTCACGTCCACATTTGACAAACAACCTCACGCTTTATCTATATAACTACTTAGCAGGCAACATCGCATTATCGTGTTTAATGGTATCATATCGATAGTGATACCGTAGTTCACACTCGTACTTTTATTTTACCAATAAAATTTACGCCACATAGAGTTCTTCACGTCCTTATTGCAACTACTTTTTCCAAAAAAAATGTACGATTGTGCTCTAAGGTATCGATATTTAGCTTAAACTTTTTCACATAACCTAAAAAGTCAAAACATGCCAATTATAATGTTCGATGCTAACATATTTGCTTAACCTTTTGAGAGTCCAGCCCACTGGCAGAATACAGTGCCCAAGCTGGCAAGAAATCAGACGTCATGCACTGTATACACATAGCGTTTGTCTAAAAGGTGGTAACAAATATAAAATTGATGGTAAACGACGGCTGTGATCGACGTGTCAATGGCATAACTTTAGTTGTCACAGCCGATTGTGGCGTTCAAAAGGTTAATCCAAGTATTATCACATGTGGCAAAATGTGTGACTACAGTTTATGTTAAGTATAGTGTACTAACTATGACGTAATACTAATACGGTCCTTAACTTAGAGAGTATCATTGCGAAATATAAACAAGTGACCTACAGGAGACGGGCAGGCAGTCTTGCTGTTTCATATTAAATTATTCTTATAACAAAAATAACCTGAGCAATTATTAGAATAGCTTATGTCATCATTTTACTAAGGATCGATTTGATCGAACACGTCTATAACTCAACAAAGTTAAAACTGTAAAGAGACACGGAAAACAAGGTTTGTGATATTATGTTTCTATGATGGACTAAAAAACCTGTTTAAAAAGTATGACATACTTCATTATTCCTCACACAATAAAAAACTTCACACAAGAAAAAAGTTTCCCAAAATGTCCATTCCACATCGTCACGTTTTTATATGAATGTATTTTTATTTTCTATGGACGTGACGTGCTGGAAAAATGTTTTTTCATACAAAATTTTAGGACTTTTTTCTTGTATGAGGTTTGAATGTACAAACGATTCTGAGTAAGGTGAGCATCGATACATCGATTCATCTTTTTTCTGAAAAATGAGTTAGCCACTTTTTTCTTACGCTCCATTTGTATAGTCCCCATAGAAACCAAAATTGATTATTGGTATTCCATTCAAATTATATGGTTTTTCGTTTCTCTATTCACTAATCACTCTAATCACATGATTTCGATATTGCATAAGAGCCCCGCAACAGTTCTCTATCGTTTCCTTTCCAACCCAGTACCACGCAAAGAGATGGATGATCATCGTAAGTTGTGCAGGTCGGCTTTCACTGGCGAGTTGCTCGTCAGTTATTTCGAGTCCAGAAATTTCAGGTATCTACCTCATCCTTTCTGCTCTTTATAACTTTCACGACGAACAACCCGCCTAGTGGGCGCTCGTAACTTTTGCTGATTTTCTGGCCCAGCTTGCCGGAGGGATTACATATTTAAGCGCCCACCTGGCGGGCTTGGTCGGTGCCGGGGTGGCGTTGCGCCCACCTAGCGGGCTATGTTAGCTTCACGGTCAGTCTGGAGTCAGTACGCTCAATCAGTCTGCTCAGAATGATGAGAGAATGCTCGTGTATGCCTCTTGTACCGACGGTCTGGACTGGTGAATGAATGGCAGTAAACTGACAGTCCACAATGATGGGCTGAATAGACACCAGTGTGTAACCGATGTCTGAGGCTGCCTGTTCAAGTATTGGCTTACTTAACCGAGTTTTAAAAAAGGAGGGAGAGGACTGTATAAATTGTTTTTATCTATCCAAATATCATAAACCCTCCATGATGCGTTCAAGAAGCGCACATTATGACCATCATAAAAATATACTGTTTTATTACAACAAATTTCTTATGTGTGAAAATGTTATTATTGCTAAATAATAACATCGATTTCGATAATATTATTTATTCAAATTTCGAACATCCTTGAAAAACAAAGAAGTTTGATTTGACCTCTATTCTAATATCAGACGAGATGACGTTTAGTTCCAAATGAATTGTCAATTTGCATCAAATTTGACAAATGTCGCAGGTAAGTAAGATATCGAACGATATGATAGTTGGGGGCCAACTCTAGTTTGTCTCTGAATAAAAAAAAACTATGACAGCTGCCAGAAAACTTCGTTACCGCCATTACAGGGTAATATTTGTCGTAATGTGCGACTCCTGAATGCATCATGGAGGCCTATGATATGTGGCTAGATAAAGTAGTGTATATAACTGTACATAATTAGGCATTAAAACACTCGTGTGATGTTATTATGAAACTTGCCTTCGGCGCGTTTCATAAACCCACACTCGTGTTTAATACCCTTCATTATGTACAGTCACATAAACTACTATGGGCTCGTGCACAAATCACGTGAGGTTTTTTCGGCTACTTTTTGACCCCCCCTCCCCCCTGGTGATATTTGGTGAGGTTCTATGCTAACCCCCCCTCCCCCTCACTATCTCACTTGTATTTTTTATCCGCCAAAATTTCGTAAAATAGACTTGCTATTTTAAAGTATTTAACAAGTTAAGATTTATTTTTAACGAAACCGAGAAAAAATATCGATTTTTTCTTTGTTCGTTAACTGTTGAAAAATACACGTGAGGTCTCCTTATACCCCTCCCTCCCCCAACGTGATATATCGTGATTTTTTCGTGACCCACCTCCCCCCCTTTTGAACCTCACGTGATTTGTGCTTGTGCCCTATTATGTCTGTGTACATTACATAGATGGGCACTATCGAGTTACTGCGCAGGCTGGGATTTGGTGATGCGCTTGGCGCCGCGGTTGGGCGGCCCCTTGGGCTTGGCGAAGGCCGGCCTCTAACTACCTCAAAGTCTAAAAACTAAAGTTTTTAATCAGTGCGTCTTACCTGTTATGACCTACGGAGCCGAGACGTGGCCACTCACCATACGACTAGTCCACCAACTCAAAGTCGCTCAGCGAGCCATGGAAAGAGCTATGCTTGGTGTGTCTTAGGGATCAGATCCGAAACGAAGTTATTCGACAGAGAACCAAAGTTACCGACATTGGCGTATATAGGGGGGTGGCCGGGTGGGCCGTGCCCATCCCAGTATGGTCTAGTGCCCACCCCAGGATTTTGGGTTACCCATAGAAATTCATGGCTTCATCTCATAGGCCATGGCCAGGCCCACCCCCAGGCCCCCCCCAGGCCCCCCCTGAAAAATAATGTTAGATACGCCAATGGTTACCGACATAGCACAGCGGATAAGCAAGCTGAAGTGGCAGTGGGCTGGTCATATCTGCCGTAGAGCCGATGACCACTGGAGCAAACGAGTTCTGGAGTGGATGCCACGAATTAAACGTAGTGTAGGGCGCCCTGTAACAAGGTGGAGCGACGACATTCGTAGGACAGCGGGTAGTAACTGGAGGACGAGAGCTGAAAATCGAGCTCAGTGGCGTGCCATGGGAGAGGCCTATGTCCAGCAGTGGACTGAAACAGGCTGATGATGATAGTTACTGCGCGGGCTGGGACTTGGTGATGCGCTTGGCGCCGCGGTTGGGCGGGCCCTTGGGCTTGGCGAAGGCGGGCCGGTGCAGGTTTCGCTTTGGATGGATCTCGTCGTACAGGAACTCTTCCGTCAGCTCTTTGCCGTCGTCGATCTCCACCTGAAGATAATATCATATCATATCATGTCTCAAGCAAATAAAATTTCATTTCATTTCATTTTCTCAAACATGGGTGAAGACCAAAAAGTTTGCAACGTTAACTCACCCTTAACTCACTCAATAATATTAGTGTCAAAGTCTCCATTGTGCGACGACAGTTAACCTTTCAATAATGTACCTTAATGTTCTATTTGAAGGTTCCTTATTGTATCGTTATTTTTTGTCGCACAACGGAACTTTCTCAATCGTTTTTAATTCCTCGCTAACTACGACTTCATTTCATCCAACTTTTTGGTCCTGACCCACATGTGTCATAACGTGCGTTAACACTTTTGCAACCAGACAAAAAAGTAAGACATATCCCAGAAACCGGCCGAGCCGACTTTAATAGCATCAACCCCGGCTACCGGGTTGGCCGGCATCTGAACAAAGTTCAAGTTGAACAAAGTGTCGAAAGTGTTAAAACAGGCTTCGAATTGTCACGTTTCGGGCGGAACAATTCGAGGGAACTGTAAAGGAATTTCATACAAAATTGAATACCTAAACCGGGAAGTATTTTTTTAAACATGGCGTCTGTGTTCTTGAACAGGCTAAACAGCTGAATTATAATTATATTTTTTTGTGTGGTATATTTTTTATTTCATTGCATATGTTTGAGAAAAGGACTATACATCGTACGACACGCTTTGCGTCTACTTTCCTTATGAGGACAGCTAAGGAATGGAACTCTCTTCCTGCGCACCTGTTTCCTGAAAAATATAACTTGGATCTCTTCAAGTCGAGAGTGAATAGGCATCTTCTAGCCAAGCATACTCCATCTTAAGCCTTATTGTCACTTAACATCAGGTGCAATCGAGGTTAAATGCATGGCTATTTTGAAAAAGAAAAAAAAAAACATGCCTTAGGCGTGAAAAGGGCTTGCCGGCTTCGTATCACTATCCGGCCTCCCAACGGTCGGCTGTCTATACCTACTCAGCCGGCAAGCCCTTATTTCCCGGCGTCTGCAGTAATGTACTATTATTTATTGGTCATACATTGTCATTGTTGTAAATGATGTATAGTCTGTCCGATCTCTATGATTAAATGAAGTAGGTACCTTTGGCACAAGGTACAAACAACCGTATACATGGAAATTTAAGGTTGTTTTTCACTTGTGCCAGTTTGACATGAAGACGTGAAGAACTTTTCTAAATCTTTCAAGCAAATGTGTGCAGCCGCTAAATCTGATTACCTGTCCAAGAAGATCATTAATTCTAGTGATAAAGTGAAAACTGTTTGGAAGATGATCAATGACGAAACTGGGAAGACTAAAGTCAAAGATCGTCATTATAACCTACAAATTAACGATACGTTAATAACTTCCGATCTTGAAGTAGCGCATCACTTTGAGCGGTTCTTTTCTAATATACCTGTAGAGACGACGCAGTCATTAAATTCATCGCCAGATGTTGCTGAATCAATATTAAAAACGAATGTAACAGAATGTACAGACATCTTCAAATTTACTCATGTTACCCCTAACACTGTTATTAAAACCTTCAGGTCTTTAAATTTGAAGAAGACCGAAGATTTGTGGGGCCTTTCTGTGAAAGTGTTACATTCAATTGTAGAGGCAATTGCACCATATTTGGCCGATATTTTCAACAAATGTATTGATAAAGGAGTATTTCCTGATTTGATGAAGCACAGCAAGATCATACCTTTATTCAAATCGGGAACTAAATCAGACCCCACAAATTTTAGACCAATATCAATACTACCCGCATTAAGTAAAGTTTTTGAGAAACTCATTCTTAATCAACTTACTTCTCATTTTAATCGACATAACCTATTACATAGCAGTCAATTTGGATTCACTAAAGGTCGCTCCACTACTGATGCAGGGGTGGTGCTGGTTAAACACATCTTTGATGCCTGGGAAAAGGCTCAAGATGTTGTTGGCATTTTTTGCGACCTATCTAAGGCATTTGATTGCGTTGATCATAATAATTTAATACGTAAATTGAAACACTACGGAGTAAGGAACGGTGCACTTGACCTTGTCACATCATATCTTTCAGGCAGAACGCAACGCGTAGTCATCAACGGAATGCAATCAACTGGATCAGCTGTTGCTATGGGTGTACCTCAGGGCTCAATTCTAGGCCCCTTTCTGTTTCTAGTGTATATTAATGATCTACCAAACCTTGTGCAAGATAAACATGAGATTGTCTTATTTGCAGACGACACTTCTCTCCTTTTCAAAGTGAAAAGACAAGAAAATAACCTTGTTATTATTAACGACGCGCTGTCTACTATTGTGGATTGGTTTACTGCAAATAACCTACTTCTAAATGCCAAGAAAACCAAGTGCATTAAATTCACATTACCGAATGTGAAACAAGTAGATTGTGCCAAGGTGACATTGAAAGGTGATGTACTAGAATTTGAAGACAAAACAGTGTTTCTGGGTGTTACTTTGGACTCAAAACTGCAATGGAATGCGCATATAGCCACTCTTGCAGGTAAGCTTAGTTCCGCAGCCTATGCAGTGAGGCGAATCAGACAGTTAACAAACGTCGAGACGGCAAGGCTTGTGTATTTCAGTTATTTTCATAGTGTGATGTCATATGGAATTCTGTTGTGGGGGAAAGCGGCGGACATTCAAACCATCTTCGTGCTACAAAAACGAGCCGTACGCTCTATTTATGAACTAGGAGCTCGTGCATCGCTAAGAGAAAAGTTCAAGGAAGCCAACATTCTCACCGTAGCGTCTCAATATATCCTTGAGAATATTATGTATGTCCGGAAAAATCTACATTCATTCAAGCTCAACAGTGACATTCACCAGTATAATACAAGAAGGAAGAATAAGCTTGTTATGCCTGCCCATCGTCTCCGTAAAGTTAGCTCTTCGTTCGTGGGGAACTGTGTACGTTTCTATAACAAAATACCTACCGAGGTAGTGAGTTTACCTTCCAGCAAATTCAAGTCTCACATAAAACGTCATCTAATAAATAAGGCGTATTATACTGTGAATGACTTTTTAGATGATAGGGATGTCTTTAAGCCAGTGGTTTAGTCATGTGAACGTAAAATAAGCATTATTTTAATCGGTAATATTAGTTTGTTTTTAATGTAACATGAGAGCACATTATGTTGTTTCTCACCGGGCAAATAGCTATAGTGATGAATGCCCGGCAGTGTGAGCATGTCATGCTCGCTTAAAGGTCTTTGCTTACGGTGGCGTCGTTGATCGGGTCGCAACCTTCCCTATAATATGGTTGAGGGAGGCGATGGCTGAGATATGCGTCATGCTCGTGAACGGGTGCCGTTTGTGGGGTCCGGTCTGTTCATACTAGCAAGGGCCAAATTAGTCGTGTAGTAACTGCTTACCAGTGTTTATTGAATTGACGTGAGAAACTTCATCCTGTACTCGATTGAAGATATTATTATTATTTTTTACTTAGAGACTGTATACATCTCTAATAAACTTAGTGTACTGTACAATGACGCTCAGAGACCTTATACATCTCTGAGGAATGAAATTTAACTATTATCATATTTATTATTATCATTATTATTTTTCTTTTTTGTATATTGTGACGCCTAGAGACCTTATACATCTCTAAGAAATTTAGGTTTAATAATTATTCTCTATTGTAGATTATTCACGTTGACGCCTAGAGACCTTATACATCTCTTTGGAATTAAATTAATTAAGTAATTGTATTTTATTGCATTTGTGACACCTAGAGACTTTATACATCTCTGGGTATATTTAATATTTTAAATTGATAGTTAAAGTGTTATTTTAATATTCCTACCTAACATTGATTTGGAGTATCTATATATCTCCTATACGTGTACGCATGTAATAATTAGTTATAACACTAATGTAATGTAATTGTTCTAAGTATTATTTACGAAAAAATGACTTACTGTTGAGTTTCTTTCGGCTTTCTTCTCAACAGCGGTCTCCTCTTGCGAAATGCCGGTAGATTCACAATCTGACTTGTAAAAGTGCCCTTGTGGCCTACTTACTGAATAAATTATTTCATTTCATTCATTTCATTATTTCACATAATTTGATCTTGTCATGTCAAGTAAATTGAAATTAAAATACAACTATAGAATTTAAATATTGACAAACATTAATTAGAATTGATTCGTTCCAATACGTAATAGTGGAGTCCACTTGTTTTATAGAATAACACTTTACCGAATGTTTCAGTTAATAGAATTTTCATTTCATAGACAATTTTTTCCTCGGAAGGCATAAGTTTTTCAGAAATCTTGTATATTTCAATCAATAAATTAGACTAGGTTAGGTTTGTGTTATAACGTTCCAAAATATATGGTTTCAGATAAAAAAAAAACACTTTCGATGAAATGAAAATTCGATGAAACGTTTCTATGAAACAAGGGTAAACCGAAAATAGTAATTACTGCAGACGCCGGGAAAGAAGGGCTTGCCGGGTGTGTAGGTATAGACGACCGACCGTACGGAGGCCGGATAGTGATACGAAGCTAATAACTTAACTAACTGCGATGGCTCAGCGGTCCAAAATGAGTCTTGGCCTCCGACACAAAAGCTTAAGTATTTTCGTTTATTCTGTTGTACTTATCTTTAGTTGTTGTACGGAGTTCTTTGCAAGTATTATGAGATGAATAAAAAAATTTGACTTACTCTTTTTTCTACAACAAGGCCAATTTTCTCTATTATATCTAGGAACTGTCCTTTACAGCTGGAATATAGCATCCTCTCCTTGATGGGACAGCTGTAGCCGGGCATCGAGTAGATGAACACTGAAAACAAACATCACATTTATAAACTAAAAATTAAAAATTTCATACACCCGGTCAAGAGTAGCTGGTCACGACGCGTTTGGCTCGGTTGGTAGACACCTGCCTACTGAGTCGGCGGTCCCGGGTTCGAATCCCGGCCGGGGCAAATATTTGTTCTTGGGTCATGGTCCATGGATGTTATCTATATATATGAATGATATAGAAAGTGCTACTAAAACTAACTACTGAACATAACTACAATATTTTGAATTCTTGGCTAAATTGGCTGAGATCTTATCAATAGTTCCAATTAATGGAGAATGTCTTGGAAACTACTGGTCTTATATCCACCAAACATAGCTAAGAACTATCTCGACGAACAAGTCTTTCGATTAAAAAAATGTGTACTCAAATTGGTCCATCTGTCTCTGAAGTTGTAGTTCCAAGCATACCTAGCTTGTTTTCTAATACCATGGCTGAATCGTTTAGTTCTGTCTCACCTATGCTCTCCACGTGGTCTCCCTCGTGCGTGTGCTTGAACACGTAGAGGTGGTACCGCGCCTGGTCGCTCGGGAGCTGCTCGGGCAGTAGTTCTGTCTCACCTATGCTCTCCACGTGGTCTCCCTCGTGCGTGTGCTTGAACACGTAGAGGTGGTACCGCGCCTGGTCGCTCGGGAGCTGCTCGGGCAGTAGTTCTGTCTCACCTATGCTGT
Organism: Apotomis betuletana; assembly: GCA_932273695.1. Classification (NCBI taxonomy): domain Eukaryota; kingdom Metazoa; phylum Arthropoda; class Insecta; order Lepidoptera; family Tortricidae; genus Apotomis; species Apotomis betuletana. The sequence continues at coordinate 3,749,005 of OW026302.1, read as the reverse complement.
CCACGTGGTCTCCCTCGTGCGTGTGCTTGAACACGTAGAGGTGGTACCGCGCCTGGTCGCTCGGGAGCTGCTCGGGCAGTAGTTCTGTCTCACCTATGCTGTCCACGTGGTCTCCCTCGTGCGTGTGCTTGAACACGTAGAGGTGGTACCGCGCCTGGTCGCTCGGGAGCTGCTCGGGCAGTAGTTCTGTCTCACCTATGCTGTCCACGTGGTCTCCCTCGTGCGTGTGCTTGAACACGTAGAGGTGGTACCGCGCCTGGTCGCTCGGGAGCTGCTCGGGCAGTAGTTCTGTCTCACCTATGCTGTCCACGTGGTCTCCCTCGTGCGTGTGCTTGAACACGTAGAGGTGGTACCGCGCCTGGTCGCTCGGGAGCTGCTCGGGCAGTAGTTCTGTCTCACCTATGCTGTCCACGTGGTCTCCCTCGTGCGTGTGCTTGAACACGTAGAGGTGGTACCGCGCCTGGTCGCTCGGGAGCTGCTCGGGCAGTAGTTCTGTCTCACCTATGCTGTCCACGTGGTCTCCCTCGTGCGTGTGCTTGAACACGTAGAGGTGGTACCGCGCCTGGTCGCTCGGGAGCTGCTCGGGCAGTAGTTCTGTCTCACCTATGCTGTCCACGTGGTCTCCCTCGTGCGTGTGCTTGAACACGTAGAGGTGGTACCGCGCCTGGTCGCTCGGGAGCTGCTCGGGCAGTAGTTCTGTCTCACCTATGCTCTCCACGTGGTCTCCCTCGTGCGTGTGCTTGAACACGTAGAGGTGGTACCGCGCCTGGTCGCTCGGGAGCTGCTCGGGCAGTAGTTCTGTCTCACCTATGCTCTCCACGTGGTCTCCCTCGTGCGTGTGCTTGAACACGTAGAGGTGGTACCGCGCCTGGTCGCTCGGGAGCTGCTCGGGCAGTAGTTCTGTCTCACCTATGCTCTCCACGTGGTCTCCCTCGTGCGTGTGCTTGAACACGTAGAGGTGGTACCGCGCCTGGTCGCTCGGGAGCTGCTCGGGCAGTAGTTCTGTCTCACCTATGCTCTCCACGTGGTCTCCCTCGTGCGTGTGCTTGAACACGTAGAGGTGGTACCGCGCCTGGTCGCTCGGGAGCTGCTCGGGCAGTAGTTCTGTCTCACCTATGCTCTCCACGTGGTCTCCCTCGTGCGTGTGCTTGAACACGTAGAGGTGGTACCGCGCCTGGTCGCTCGGGAGCTGCTCGGGCAGTAGTTCTGTCTCACCTATGCTGTCCACGTGGTCTCCCTCGTGCGTGTGCTTGAACACGTAGAGGTGGTACCGCGCCTGGTCGCTCGGGAGCTGCTCGGGCAGTAGTTCTGTCTCACCTATGCTCTCCACGTGGTCTCCCTCGTGCGTGTGCTTGAACACGTAGAGGTGGTACCGCGCCTGGTCGCTCGGGAGCTGCTCGGGCAGTAGTTCTGTCTCACCTATGCTCTCCACGTGGTCTCCCTCGTGCGTGTGCTTGAACACGTAGAGGTGGTACCGCGCCTGGTCGCTCGGGAGCTGCTCGGGCAGTAGTTCTGTCTCACCTATGCTCTCCACGTGGTCTCCCTCGTGCGTGTGCTTGAACACGTAGAGGTGGTACCGCGCCTGGTCGCTCGGGAGCTGCTCGGGCAGTAGTTCTGTCTCACCTATGCTGTCCACGTGGTCTCCCTCGTGCGTGTGCTTGAACACGTAGAGGTGGTACCGCGCCTGGTCGCTCGGGAGCTGCTCGGGCAGTAGTTCTGTCTCACCTATGCTCTCCACGTGGTCTCCCTCGTGCGTGTGCTTGAACACGTAGAGGTGGTACCGCGCCTGGTCGCTCGGGAGCTGCTCGGGCAGTAGTTCTGTCTCACCTATGCTCTCCACGTGGTCTCCCTCGTGCGTGTGCTTGAACACGTAGAGGTGGTACCGCGCCTGGTCGCTCGGGAGCTGCTCGGGCAGTAGTTCTGTCTCACCTATGCTCTCCACGTGGTCTCCCTCGTGCGTGTGCTTGAACACGTAGAGGTGGTACCGCGCCTGGTCGCTCGGGAGCTGCTCGGGCAGTAGTTCTGTCTCACCTATGCTCTCCACGTGGTCTCCCTCGTGCGTGTGCTTGAACACGTAGAGGTGGTACCGCGCCTGGTCGCTCGGGAGCTGCTCGGGCAGTAGTTCTGTCTCACCTATGCTGTCCACGTGGTCTCCCTCGTGCGTGTGCTTGAACACGTAGAGGTGGTACCGCGCCTGGTCGCTCGGGAGCTGCTCGGGCAGTAGTTCTGTCTCACCTATGCTCTCCACGTGGTCTCCCTCGTGCGTGTGCTTGAACACGTAGAGGTGGTACCGCGCCTGGTCGCTCGGGAGCTGCTCGGGCAGTAGTTCTGTCTCACCTATGCTCTCCACGTGGTCTCCCTCGTGCGTGTGCTTGAACACGTAGAGGTGGTACCGCGCCTGGTCGCTCGGGAGCTGCTCGGGCAGTAGTTCTGTCTCACCTATGCTGTCCACGTGGTCTCCCTCGTGCGTGTGCTTGAACACGTAGAGGTGGTACCGCGCCTGGTCGCTCGGGAGCTGCTCGGGCAGTAGTTCTGTCTCACCTATGCTGTCCACGTGGTCTCCCTCGTGCGTGTGCTTGAACACGTAGAGGTGGTACCGCGCCTGGTCGCTCGGGAGCTGCTCGGGCAGTAGTTCTGTCTCACCTATGCTGTCCACGTGGTCTCCCTCGTGCGTGTGCTTGAACACGTAGAGGTGGTACCGCGCCTGGTCGCTCGGGAGCTGCTCGGGCAGTAGTTCTGTCTCACCTATGCTGTCCACGTGGTCTCCCTCGTGCGTGTGCTTGAACACGTAGAGGTGGTACCGCGCCTGGTCGCTCGGGAGCTGCTCGGGCAGTAGTTCTGTCTCACCTATGCTGTCCACGTGGTCTCCCTCGTGCGTGTGCTTGAACACGTAGAGGTGGTACCGCGCCTGGTCGCTCGGGAGCTGCTCGGGCAGTAGTTCTGTCTCACCTATGCTGTCCACGTGGTCTCCCTCGTGCGTGTGCTTGAACACGTAGAGGTGGTACCGCGCCTGGTCGCTCGGGACCTGCTCGGGCAGGCTGACTAAGGGGATGTTCGCTGCTTTAGAAAGATGAATCTTTTCTTCTTCTAAATCTGTAAAGTAATGAAAGAATCCTTTTAGACCGGGAGATAGTGACAGAATTTTCTTGGTCATTTGTAACAGTATGGCGGTTCTTCAGGGGTCTTAGTACGCAATGACAAAAAGATAAATGATGGTCATAGCGCTGGTACCGGCGGCCCGATCACGTGGGCGTTAGTCGAACTCGTCGGATAAATTACGAGTGTCAAACGATTTGTATCACAAAAATTTTAGTATTTTCCGATAGCCCATAAAAAAACATGTAGGCGGTAGTGTCATGCCATACTTCTCCGGTGTGACTTACAGCCCGCCATACCGACGCGAATGCGACGCGTTAATTAAAAATAAAAAAATTCAACCATTTGTACCAGGCTAATTTTTGCACAGTTAATTATCGTCGTGCAGCCATTTACGAAAATCACCATGCCATACTTTTCCGACGGTTCTAAATGGCCGCCATACCACCGAAAATCAGCAAAATTTTTTTTTTCGCCAAACGATTTGTACCACCCAAAAATTTTTTTCAACAGCTCCTGAATGATGATAAATAGAAGTGTGATAATGCCATACCTGTGGGAGATGGCGAATGTGTATAATATTTTTTTTTAATTGTAAGATTTTATTCGTATTTTGAACGATTTGTAACAGTATGGCACTAATTTTTCCTGTAAGTTTGAGGTTCAACGAATATAAATACAAAATTTCAAAAATCTAGGTGGCGGCAATCTTGAATTATAGTCAGATGTTTATATCGTATAATATTGAACGGCTACCATCGCTCGAACGATTTCTCGAGAGATCTCGGCTCATCGTGTTGTGAGACACAATGTCTGGCAACGCAGGTATTACGGCAGCTGCTTGTCAGACGACCCACAACTACATAGCAATAATTGGAGTTCTATGTATTAGAATAAGTCGACCGTTATAGTGTGCCCATGTTGCATGCAAGATGAAGAGGAAAAAGATGAAGAAGAGAAAGATGAAGGCGGCGAAGGTAAATATTTAAGAAATTAATTTTATGTTAACGATTTGCGATTGTGTATTGCGCTTGTGTGAAAAAATTAAATGATTTGTAGATACTGATGCAGTAAGCAGCGACGAGGACGACGAAAACGAGTTGGAGCATGCCGGGGATTTCGGCTTAGATGACCTCGAAAGTCTGTAAATCTTTCGGAATAAACTGCATTAATATTGATATTGCAAATAATTTTTTTTCACATGTACGGTGTAATTTTCCCAAACCATACTTCTTTTTCAAGTTTCGAAAATTTGAAATGCCATACTGTAACAATTTGGTCCAATTTTTTTATTAATTTATATCTTGCTCGAGTGTGACAATCTTCCGCCCCATGGTTACAGTATGGGATAATTATTTTTAGGTAGAATTTCATCCAAACGAACCAAATACAATGATGCCATACTTAATTCAGTGAATAAAGGATTTTGACCTTACAAACGGTCCGGTAGTTTTGAATTTTTGATATGTTGTCTAGGATGGTTAGTCAGTGTTTAAAATGCAAAATGCACAATTCCCCCCCCTCCGCGCCCGCCGCCATATTGAAAAAACCGGCACTCTCTTCATATTTTTGCTCATATCTTCCTTTAGAAGCATTTTAGCTAGAAGACAGCTTCGACAATGTTATAGAGAGTTAAATTTACTACATTTTCCATTTTATATTTTGTTTTTAGGACAAATAGTAACGGAGATATGCACATTAAAAAAAACTTAAGAAATTGCAATTTCCAACTCAAAAACAAACTTCTGGATTATATCTTCGTTTAGGAGCATTTTAGCTAGAACAGTGCTTGACCAATGTTGTCGAGAATTAAATTTGCTATAATTCACATTTCAGATTTTGTTTCTAGGACAGATAATTACGGAGATATGTAAAAAATAAAGTCAAATTTTCCGAAAATGTATGTAAAAATGGACATGAGTTTTATAAGCAATTATATTTCCAACATGTTTTAATTTGTCCTAGACTAGTCCGTAACTGAATGACAGCGTTCTAAACCAAGAATTTTTAGAAATTTTCGGAAAATTCGACTTTTCCTGTTTTTTAAATGTGCATATCTCCGTAACTAACCGTCCTTGAAACAACATTTGAATTGTAAATTATAGTAAATTTTATTCTCTACAACATTGCCCACGCTTTGTTCTAGCTAAAATGCTCCTAAACGAAGATATAATCCAGAAGTTTGTTTTTCAGTAGGAAATTGCGATTTTTTACGTTTTTTTAAATGTGGATATCACCGTAACTATCTGTCCTAGAAAAAAAATATAAAATGGAGAATGTAGTAAATTTAACTCTCTATAACATTGTCGAAGCTTTCTTCTAGCTAAAATGCTCCTAAAGGAAGATATGAGCAAAAATATGAAGAAAGTGCCGGTTTTTTCAATATGGCGGCGGGCGCGGAGGGGGGGTATTTGTGCATTTTGCATTTTAAACACTGACTAACCATCCTAGACAACATATCAAAAATTCAAAACTACCGGACCGTTTGTAAGGTCACACATAGTACTTTAGTCTCTATTCACCGTATTAACTGTAACAATAGTTATTTGTTATGCAAGGCTGCAAAGTTGTTATTTGGCGCGAGTGTTGAAATTGAAAGCTGAGCGAGCGAAGGAATCTAAGATTGAACCATGAGCGAAGCGAATGGTTCAAAGATAGATTCCTGAGCGTAGCGAAGCTTTCAAGACACGAGAAGCTAAATAATTTTGCAGCCATGCGGAACACACAACTTTTCACCTCACTACAGCGAGGAAAATGGAAGTTCAAGAAAAAACAATTAAAACGTAAAAATAATCATATTTAATTTTGCCTTCTATTTAGCACATCAAATTTAAAACATTAACACACTCAAATCCAAACCATATAAATACGAGAGAAGCACACACATATTAAAAATATGGCCGTAATTTGTAGTATCGTCGTGTATATTTTATCGTTGAGTTTTTCTTAAGCACTGTTATATTATATTTGTATTTGAAACTACTTGACATCATTCGTTGTGAATGTGGGAGAATGGCATTCTGGGAAGGATTAGTTGGCCACACGGAAGTATTTTCCATAACATTTGCTTTGGAAGTTATTGGACGATGGGATCCGAACAAGATTATTTCGGCTTTATCTTCTTTAAAAACGCCAATAGTTTCGGTAAATTAGTTATTGTCTCCAAATATTTATAACAAATCCTTTTCCGTTTTAATGCAGGCTTTTAGCATTGAATAAATACTAAATTGGGCTTAACTTTCTTGTTTTCCACATTTCTATAAAGTAAGACAAGACAACAGTATGTATTCTCCACAGAACCAATTTACGTTGTTTACGTGAATTGTGAAAACTTCCAACTTTTTAATTTTTTTTTTCTCGGGTGCGTTCAGTAATTACACTCTTATGTTCCAACTTTTATAACAAATAAATATTAAAATTTGTGATGTATTTAATATATTTACTAGTCAAAATATGTAAATGAAACTGAAATACTTACTATTAATATATATAAACATATTCAACATAAAATAAAGCGTAGAAAAAATAAAAACTTTAAAAATCTGTAACCTCAAACCAGGTTTCTGGACGTGATATTGTAGGTGTATATTTTTTTTTAAGAAGTATTCAAACGTACATATGATTTTAGCCGGCCTGACCAGATCGCCCTTTATTAGCAAGCGTTGATTGGTTATTCGAAGATTTATCGACTGATGAAATCAGTCACGCGTTGAAGGAGTCTTAAATATAAAAAAGTTACATGCACCACAGAGAATCAAAATCGTCGTGTTCGAAATTCAAATGACTTTTGCACGCTAGCGGATAAAATAGACTTTTGCACGCAGATTTCGCCCTATAAACGGAGGTTTTCCGAGCGAGTGAGGTGAAAATGATTTTATGTCTTGCACCTTGAATACCCGTTGTAAAATCAAGTTTTTCAAGTATGTTGCCCCTTTTTCCCTCTATTAGAAGTATGGCAAATATAATAATGGTCCCATTGCATCATATAATTTCCAAAAATCCAAATGCCATACTGGTACAAACCGTCAATTTTTTTTTTTTGTTTACGTCTTGGCTCAAGTCTCACAGTCGTCCGCCCCATGGTTACAATCCGGAATAATTTTTTGTAGGTAGAATTGTATCCAAACAAACAGAATATAATGATCCCATGCTGTAAAAAAATATTTTACGTATTGTACAGTCGTATTTTTGAAACGTGTCGAATATATAAGTTTTTCAAGTATGGCAGCACTTTTTCCCCCTACTAGAAGTATGGCAAATATGATAACGGTCACATTTTATCAAATACTTTCCAAAAATCCAAATGCAATACTGTTACAAATCGTTTGGCGAAAAAAAAAAATTTGCTGATTTTCGGCGGTATGGCGGCCATTTAGAACCGTCGGAAAAGTATGGTATGGTGATTTTCGTAAATGGCTGCACGGCGATAATTAACTGTGCAAAAATTAGCCTGGTACAAATGGTTGAATTTTTTTATTTTTAATTAACGCATTCGCGTCGGTATTGCGGGCTGTAAGTCACACCGGAGAAGTATGGCATGACACTACCGCCTACATGTTTTTTATGGGCTATCGGAAAATACTAAAATTTTTGTGGTACAAATCGTTTGACACTCGTAATTTATCCGACGAGTTCGACTAACGCCCACGCGATCGGGCCGCCGGTACCAGCGCTATGACCATCATTTTTCTTTTTGTCATTGCGTACTAAGACCCCTGAAGAACCGCCATACTGTTACAAATGACCAAGAAAATTCTGTCACTATCTCCCGGTCTATTTGCAGGTGTTTATGGGCGACGGTAATCACTTTCCATCAGGCGATACGTTTGCTCGTTTGCCCCCTATGACATAAAAAATAAAAAAAATAAAACACAAATAAATGTGTGGTTATTTTAATTCTAGCTTTTCTTTGCATGTTTGATCTATGTGCCTATACGATAAAAAATCTCGTTACGCAGGGAGTCGAAGAGTCGCACTGTGTGGTGAGCTATGGGGGAGGCCTACGTTCAGCAGTAGACTTATGTGGCTAGGCTGTATGTGAGATTTTCTCCCCGCATTCGTAAAGCCCCTCAACTTCGGTTCGGGCCACAAACACTTGACAACTCGGGAATTCACTATGTATGTCATGTTACTAATGTACTATTGTGTTGAAAGTTCTCAACAAAACATCTAAGAGTTCTTACCAATTTTAAACTGAATGTAGTTGTAGGAACCCCGTTGTAAGTCGATGATAGACTGTTCTGCCGCCTCTGTTATGGGGAAAGAAACGCCGCCCATTGTTGATTGCCTGGAAATTGATTATAATTCAATAAAATTTTCAGCTTCACCATACCTATTTACGTGCCTTAGGAAGATTAGGATAGGATAGGCTAGTTGACTTATGTCAAATTGTAATAAACTAATGTTTATTCCGTATAGTATTTAGCAAAGGAAACCTATATATATATTTTTCAATTCATAGAAGTGAAAGATGGCTGAAAAAATTGAATTTGAAAATATGGTTTTTAATCTGTATTTTGAAATGCTTAAAACGCTGTCCGCCATTTTCGCTTATGATGACTGAAGGTCTACTTTGACGACTTCGAATAGTGCCGTCCCTCTCGATCTCCTGTCAAAGTATATTGAAGCGAGCGGAATGGCACTATACGACGGTCGAATTTCGAATATTTACAGGTAATTCTACGTCACGCCACAGATTAGCAAAAGGCAAAAATGGCGGACGGCGTTTTTGACTGTTCATGAAATTACTAATTTTCAATTGATAAAATTTAACACATTTCACAAAAATACAAGACATTTTTTTAGAGCTAGTAAGATCATCATTAACCATTTGAAATATATTTCAAAACTGGGTCTACTAGCCTATTGTAGATTAGGATTTCTTAGATTTAGATTAGGATCTCGGGAAGCCGTTGGCTGATGGTTGGGTGGTGTACGGCCGGTCGTCATGAAATAATGAACTTTATTCTGCAAGTAGGCCACAAGGGCACTTTTACATGTCTGAGTCTACCGGCATTTCACAAGAGGAGACCACTGTTGAGAAGAAACGCCGAAAGAAACCCAACAGTCAGTAATTTTTTCATTTTTTCATGGATGAACAGGTCCTTGGCTCTATTCAGAATCTTACCTAGAGTCAGTTCCATAGTTGGTGCCGTGGTCACTTTGCTGTAGTTCTTTCAGCGCCTCCTCCCTTTCTGTCAGCGGCGCGGGGGCGCTGATGCCCGTCAGATGAGCTTTGTAGCCTTTGAGGGATACTTCGCCCTGTAAAATATTACATTACTGCAGACGCCGGGAACAAATGGCTTGCCGACTTCGTATCACTATTCGGCCTCCCTTTTCACGGTACCTATAGTGCTTTTTTTAAACATATGCAATGAAATAAAAAATACACCACTCTAAAAAAAAAACTGCTTCTTCTTCTTCTCGTGTCGATGGTTTCATAATATCATACAGTGCGGGACTAGAAAGTGGCGACGTTCAGGGCCCTCTGTGTCGCGTCTCGTAGGTCCTGCTCGGAACACGTGAAAGGGCAAAAAAAACTGCTGTTTTACACGTACATTAACCCAGACGCCATGTTAAAAAACATTACTTCACGGCCTAGGCCTTCTATTTTGTATACAATTATTTTACAGTTCTCTCGAGTTGTTCCGCCCGAAACGTCTTCGAAGCCTGTTATAACGCATGTTATGACGAAATTTCATTGCATTGCATGTTTGAGAAAGGCCATTCTTTTTTATACTACGATGGTGATAAACAAGCATGCAGCCAATGGACGTTTGCGATACCGGGGGAATACGCGCGTTGCCAACTCTTTAACCTATTTACTCCCCTATTAAAGAACCCCATGCTGTTAGCCACCGGGGAAAACCTCGGCAGGATCTGATTCTACATACTTTCTTCGCGGTAGGAAATTCCTCTGGAACGGCACAGTTTTCGACCATTTAGGCTCCATTTAAGGGGACGGGTAATGCGACACTAGCGCCACTTACGAATTTTTATTATATCTTCCAAACCAGATCAATTTTCAGTAATTACAAGATATTAGGAGCTGGAAAAACACCTTTAGTGTTTATTAAATCATTATACACAATTTCTTGTTCTTTAGTTGTCTCTAAAAACTTGCCCAAAACTATTGTGGGCGCTTTTGACGTGAACAAGTTTTGTAAGGTAAACTACAGTGAACAGATTGTATATAGTGATTTAATAAATATTAAAGGTGTTTTGCTAGCTCCTAGACTTAGGCTATTTCTAAAAAAAATATCAGATTATGAAGGTATAAGAAAAAAATCGAAAGTGGCGCTAGTTTCGCATTACCCGTCGCCTTAAAGTGATACTATTGTGGGACAAGCCTATTAGAACTTACTGTGGAAATAGATCGATTTATATGAGGTTGTCCGATCGGAGTCTCTTTTTTTACACTAGACTTTTAACCATCCTAAACTGAACCTTAAACGTAACACAGAAGTCGCGTGAATACGAAGCTTTGATAAAAATAATTTAATGATGTACTTACCTAATTGGCAAATTTTGTATGGATTGATTAGTTTAGTATATGAAAAGCAAGAAGCCTATTTACGGGTTAGCTCATTGGTTTGTATGTGACGAAGCTGGTTGCTGATTTGTTGTTGTAACTCGCTTGATATAGCTTGCGTTGGGTGATTTTTTAATTTAGTTTGAAGAATCACCCTGAGTACAAAAAAAAAATATTTCTTACCTTACTAGTGGCATGCATCTCATCCTTAATATGCGCAGAGCCAAACTCCTGTTTCAGTGTGGCTTTTGTGGAAGCGTACAGCATCTTGTGCCGAACCGCAGCTTCGTCCGGCGACCAGCTGAGTAACAACCACTCGTGGCCTAGGGAGTTAGTGGAATCAAACCTGGAACCGAGTACATATACGGGGTGTTTGGCAGATGGTTGGACAAAAAACAGCAGAGAGATGGGGCCGAATGCTACTTACTTAGCCCTATAAATCTGGCCTAGGCCCCATGGTTTAGGAAAAAAAAAAATGTAATTTTCATAAAAATGCCAATTTGGATATATCATTTTTTTTTATCTTGAGTGTTGTTATGTTGCGTCAAAATGGATATTTGGTGTAAATTATTGTGAAAAAAATACTGCAGCTCTTTAAAGTTTGTGAAAGATGAAAAAAAATATGTAATGTCAAGTTTGAAATGTATTAAAAAAAAAAACTAAAAGACATCGAGCAGTTCTAATTTCAGGAAAACATCCCCAGTTTGTGCCCTTTCCAACGATGCATTCATTTTTATTCATTAACTAGATTTATTTGCTAATTTTGTCCAGCCGGAGACTTTTGTCATAATGTGGAATTTGCTTAAAATGTATGGAGATTAATAGCAGTTGCTGCATGTGCCGGAATATTTTTGTGGTCTCAAGAGTCAAAAATAACTCGATAGATGTTGTCCACTGCTCAATGCAATACATTAGGGGCCCATTTCACGAAGCTACAAGTTACAAGTGGAAGTCTCTTTCTAACATTAGAAGTTGAAAAGGGACTTTCGCTTGTGCTTTGTTTCATGAATGGGCACCAAGTGTTGTCTAAAATATAGATAGGTGAGGCTGAGTTCTTACCTATACAACATATAGCAGGGCATGTCTTCCACAATCAAAGAAGGTAAGTATCTGTCGAAGTCTTGCTCCCAAGTCCCCTTTACCGGCTGATGTTTGGCCAGGGTTAGTTGTTCTGGAACATGTTTAAACTTGATTAAATAAATATTAAGGGATAATCTCACACAAATCGATCTAGACTCATATTCAACGCATAAGCAATGTTAATGTTTTTGTATACTATGGGTACCTACTAGATGATATTACACAAACATAGAAAACATACCATAAATCACAAAAATATTTGCCCTTGCCAGGATTTGAATCCACACAAGGGCAGCTATGCTGTACTAACATCATAGTTTGTCATCACCGGCAACCGGCAAATCTATGATTTTCTGCAATAGGCTTGTTTCGTAATGTCTACATATTAATTAAATTATATTGACATTCAAACAAATTAAAAAAAAAAGACAGAAAACAATCATATTCCAGAAATTTTGCTTCTTTAAATAAAGGAAAAACCAAACAAAAGGAAACAATTTGACCTTACCGCTTGGTGACATCATAGTTCATGTTTCTCTTGTAAATGTCATACTATTCCGCTGCCATCTCACAGCAAAATAATGTAACCTCAAAACAGCTATTTGATGAAACAATACAATACAATATAATACTTTATTGCACACCAACAAGAAAAATGTTACATGAGAAATCTTAAATTAAACAATGGTAGACAATAGGCGGTCTTATCGCTGCAGAGCGATCTCTTCTAGACAACCTTTGGGTAGCGGCGAAAACAAAATTAAGCAGAAAATAGTAGGTGGTGAGATAAAAACTTAAGTAATTTGAGAAGTAATAAATAAATGTCATACAAAATATTAAAGACAGACAGGTGATACACATACACAGATAAGTATCTATATAATTATATAAACATACATATACATACATACATACAAAAAGGAAGAATGAAAAGAATATCACAGCTAACATAAGACTTATAATGAAAAACGACAGCATAAAATTATAAAAACAGTGGTTCAATTGTTGCTGCCTTTTGTTTTTTCATATAGTTACTGAAGAATATTAAAATATTTCAAAGGTTAAGTTATTTCTAATTTCGTAAATATAGTAAAAAAAAAGTCTGGCATTTTGACATTTCATAAAAAGTTGCTGATTTGTTCAGGCAGAAAACATTCCTATTCTATGCAATTTAAATCAACATTAACCCTTGTCATAGTCATAAAATGTTTGAAGCTTGACATTGAATGATATTATTTAGTTTGCATTATGACTCACTCTTTATTTCAGTTTGAGGAAACACAGCATAATTTTTTAAATTAATAATTACCCGCAGTCAACACATTACTAGCTTACAATATTACAGGGTTCTATCTTTCACTTTCAGCAAATTGAAATTAGAACATTGCCATAGTGAAACATAGTCCTACCCTAAAAATTTTACATAGTAGGTACCCACATATGTCAATATTCACCCAGCAACTTACAAGCAAATTTTTGGAGTGAAGAGCAATTAAAAGTTGATACACAATTTGATAATTGAATGTTGGTGTAAATTACCATTTTCAATGCTGATCTTCATTACTCGTATTTTGCCATCTCTACATTTATTGAAGTATTTCTTCAAGTCTTCGTTTGCTGAAATAAATAAAATTTATTGTGATGGAATGAAATTGCATTGGTTGTAAGTGACTACCGCTGCCTGGCGTCCAGATAAAGCCAGACATAGGTTTTTTGATTGCATGTCCCACAAAAATAAATAGTGTCCAGCTTGTAAGGCTTTTCACATTCCATTAATGAGCGAGCACTGAGCATGCCCAAGCGCAAGCAAGTCAACACTAAATCCTCAACAATGTAGGGTGCCTAGCCTTTTTACTCAAATGTCTGGGTGGTCTGTCTATTAGGTTCAGCAACCTGACAACCCTATATGTGACAAAGTTTAGTAAAAGGTCCCATTATGCAGGTTTCCATTGGGACACATTGATTGCTTATTGGTATAAAGATGCAAACAAATTTTGTCTGGATGGATACGCAAACAAGTCTCTTTCTAAAACCCACATCTCATTTTCAGTAATCATGGACAGGTGTCTTTTCTAATTTTTGTAATTAAAAATCTCAATTTTTTATGAAAAAGGAACATGCATTTCGTTCTACTTTAAAGTTGGATAATCAAAACAAAAATACTAAACATTGGCAATTAATATCATTACCTGGTATCAGTAACATGATAATGAAATGTAAGTACCTATATTTGTTTTCAACACGTATTTGGTATGATTATATATAGCTAGAGCTATTTACAGATATGAATCAATTCGAATATAGGCGTAGGAATTAGGATGCAGCTGTTGTATACAAAAGAAAGGTGGAAGTGGCGTTATGAACGCTTAGAGTAATAACTTAGTTACGAACCTTGTATACCCGTTTGATGAGACATCTTTCGATTACTCTGTTTGTTTCACGTTAAGTAACAGATATTACTTTTACGTTTTTCAGTTACTAAACCTGAATTTCTCCACAATAGCGAACGAAATTAAAATAAGACTGATTCGCAGTCGTCAGACGTCAGCGGTCAGGCCTGTCATTGTCAGTTGAGGAAGATTCGTGTCAAATTCGTGAGGATACGTTCAAAAACTAAAGCAAATCAACAATCTGGTGTACATTTTGGCTTCAAGCTTCTACCAGCAGAACTTAAGTTTAGTTTTGAGTATCAAAATTTAACACTTAACTATTAAACATAATTTATCACGTGTAAAAGTAAGTCAAGTGATAATTTTTTGCTTACAAAAATAATACATTTTCACTTGTTTGCATATAGCAAGCGATAATATTTTATTATTTTTGAACGGCTCTTGTGACTTGACAGTGACTTGCTTTTGACCGAGCTGAATGACACTTTAAGACAGCGTTCAAGCAGCGTTCAGATAAAAATAAATGCATATTTTTTCAGTTTAGATTATTGTTATAATGCATATTATAGTATTCTTATCGAAAAAACTTGGATTTTTTTATTGGTATTTAATGCAAGGAGACGAGTCCAGAAATTAACAGTCCAGTCCAGTAGGCCAACCTTCTAACCACCTTAGCCAGTCCAGAAATTAGGCTTTTAGCTTACAGTCTGACACAAAAGAGTAGAAATTAAAAAGTGGCAATACCGTCGTGTCGTCCCTTTCTAATCAATATAAGAAAACGGGGACGTCAATACAGTATTGCCACTTTTTAATTTCTACTCTTTTGTGTCAGACTGTAAGTCCAATGGGTTTCAAAAAAATGGGACTTTATAGGATTCCGTAGTCAACTAGGATTATAGTTTCGCCATGTCCCTCTGTCCGTCCGTCCGCGGCTTAGCTCCGCGATCATTTGTACTAGAAAGTTGAAATTTGGTATGAGTATGTGTATGTATCACGCCGACAAAACGGTAAAAAAAAACTTTTTTTCGGGTACCTCTCGTACACGTAAAGTGGGGTGAATTTTGTTTTCGTTCCAACACTAGTGTGTGGGGTGCCGTTGAATAGGTATTTTCAAATAATAAGGGTCTCCAAACATTATTTTTTGATTAAGTCAGCAGTTTTGTAAATATTCGCTCCAGAAATAAAAAAAATAGCGTCCCCCCGCTCTAACTTTTTAACCACGGGTCAAAAAGTTATGGCAAAATTCATGAAAACGAGGCCTTATAAGTACTTTCAATGAAAACTATATTTAATAAAATCGGTCAAGCCGTTTTTGAGTTATCGCATAATTTCATAATTTCCAGAAGGTAATAAGTAATTACCGTCACTTTGGCGTTTACGACCTTTTTCTAGAGCTTGAAATTTTTCTCGTAATTTAAACGTTGGGCTTAATACCGCTGTTTTAAGCCCGTCTATTATGAAGGATGGGCAACTTCGGAACCCTACACTGAGCATGGCGCGACATGCTCTTGGCCGGTTTTTTAATGATTGGTACCTTATTTCACCCTGATGCCTGAGTACTTATGTTCGTTGCTGATGCCCGTCTAGGCCACAGATGAACATATTGTTTCGCTCTGTCTGTAGTTAAATATTATTGGAGCGGAGCGAGCGAAGCTCCCATGGATCGAATCGAATGGACTTTGTAACAATGCGCAGATCTCAGCGAGTTCTCAACCGATTTTAGAAATGCACAAATTAAATTTCGCTAGGTCGTGACCATGGACCTAGTAAATACTATAGTATACCTGGACTGCTCATTGCTTCGGTCGAACGAGCCAAGTAAGAAAGCCGCCAAGGGGGCAGTTTGTCCCACTCTGCTGGGGTAACCAAATATTTAGCAATAAAGAGGGACTCATCCTTACTCCATTTTATTACAAGTTTGGCTCGGTTTGTAGACACCTGCCTACTGAGCCGGCGGTCCCGGGTTCGACTCCCGGCCGGGGCAAATATTTGTATGATGAACTCGAATATTTGTGCTTGGGTGATGGTTGTTCTATGTATTTAAGTATATATTTATCTATATAAGTACGTATATCGTCGTCTAGTATAACACAAGCCTTCTTGAGCTTAATTTGGGACTAGATTGATTTGTGTGAGGTTGTCCGATATTTATAAAAAAAAATGAAAAAAATTAAAGTCTAAAAATGTATATTGGCTGGCACTGTAGCTAGAATTTATTTTATATATACCTATGGAAACTCATAAATAAATATAGTGAATGTTAGCTACTATGCCAGCAATAACACACTTTTGGCTCCTGTTATTTTAACAGAACGCAGCAATCCCGTAACTGTTAATTTGATTTGATAAATGACAAACTTCGTTAAGTCATAGGTACTTAAAAACAAAACAAACAAAAAACATATTCTGATGTACGTGGACAATAAACTCATTTATGAGGATATAAAAAAAGTGGTTATTTGTAGGGTACCATAAATTAATTAGGGAGGTAAAACTGTAAGTATACCGTTATTTTATAAACTACCTGTATAACTCTGTTTTACCAATGCAAGACTACGCAATACTTTTTATTACTGTACTAACGGTTACTAAGTATATGGCGAAATAAAAAGCAAAAATAAAACCGACTTAAAAAAAAACTAAAAAGCTAAAAATAACCCATTTAAGTACAGATTACGTTTGAATCACGTTTTGAAGACGATGCCAAACCACTCATTTATTATATGTTTATATTATATAAGTATATTTTTTTGTTTTTAGTGATTCATATAAAATACTTACGGCGGGGTGATCTGGGAGGTCTTGAAGGCATACATCTCGTTTGAGCTATCTCCTAACTTCGGTTCTACGATTGCTACTACTACTACGATTACTTAGGCGGGTAGCAATGTTCTAGGTGGGCTCGCCCTGCGGGCCCTTGGGCTCGCGCGCTACGCCGTCTCTGGGACGCTCCGCACCTTTGGTGCTACATGGAGCTCGGCCTGCGGCCTCGTGGGGGGACGTTCGCCCTTAAGCCTGCGGCCCTCGGTCGAACTAAAATATTAAAGTTTGTTGTCCGATATTTTCTGAATTTGACCGAATTTTGTAAATTCGATTTCAGATTCCGACTCGGGGGCCCCAAAAACTGCCTGATACCGAATTTCAGCACCCTCAGGCCAATATGAAATTTTCTCCATACAAATCTTGTTTTTCCGATATTTTCCGAATTTGACCGAATTTTCGGACACCGATTCCAGATTCATATTTGTGAGTCGAGTTTCAGCCCCCTAGCACCAACTTGAAATTTAGAAAAAAAAGTCGCCATTTTGATTTTTTATTTCACGACTGTACTCGGGTGGAGGCCTCCTATGACATTTGGTCGAGCACCTCCCACCTGAGCCAACAGTTTACGAGATACGCGCCTCTTAAAAAAAATCCCATACATTTTTTTTATGATAGAAAAAAAAACTTTTTTGGAATCAGGGGGCCCAAAGCCCCCTACATACCAAATTTCAGCTCGCTACGACCATTTTGAAATTTCGACGCCTATTAACCACCCTTAGATAGCGAAGGATTATCGTAGTATAGTTAAAACGATATTACTGCAATAGTGCAATGCTCAGATTGTTTTTAGTACGAATAATATTTTCGAAGTAAAACATAGATCGGAATTATCCGGTAATTTTGTAAATTCATTGTCACTCTTTTAGTCCTTTATCAAAGTTTGACATGCTTTCATATTAATATATGATACCATATATTACCTGAAAAAATATACTATAGCCACCAAAAGATTTCCTTTTGCAACCTTTAATTCCAGTTACCATGATGCAATTATAAGTATGTAATTTTTTAAATAATCAGAAAAGATACCATTAAGCACTGTCAAAAATGCTGACAGTTTTCAATTATATTAATAAGATTTCAAATTTAAAGGTTTTATCCTGCCCTAACATAAAATTATTTTTATATACTAACGGATTGTATAACTTTCATATTTTTTTCCGTTAGTTTCTTTGGTGACGCGTAAGAAAGTTAAGCGAATAAAATATTTAATTATTTGAAGTGAATAGTGTTAATTTAAAGAAAAGTATAAACTACTAATAACTACCATTTTATTTGAAAACTACTAATTATTACTATTTTTTGTGACTGGCAATATTAGAAAGGGACACACTACCTATCTGCGAGCTGTCTTTGTCTTCCCGTGACCCCTTCACCCGTAAAATATACTTTATGTATCTATGCTAAGATTTAATTTTGTGTGAACACTTATTCTGAGTTCGCACTCCTGTTGTCTTAAATATAAGCTCCTTGGTCGTGACGAAGAGAAAATTTAGAAAAAAAAAAAAAAAAAAACTCCGCTCCAATCTATGGTGCAAGCTTAACCGGTGGCTGACTCTGCATCGACCTAGTTTAATAATGGTGCTAACTATGAAATTCAAATTCAAATGATAATATTTGTAAGTATATAAAAGAAATCATAATCAAGATGTGTATCTCTCACTAAGTGTGCATGCGTGCGTGCGTGCGTGTTTGCCTGTGTGTGTGTGTCGGTTAAACTTAAACAGTTGTAAAAAAACTTAGACATGTCTGTACGTAGGCTCATTTTATGCCAACACTGAAGGCTTAATGAAGTGTCAATACATACTTCATTCCACGTTGCATTTCCATTTGCGCCACGAGAATCCTCCAAATTACGGCACAGGACGTGAACATTTTGCTCAATCGCGTTAGACAAGGAGCGACAACAATGTAACCACATTGATGTATTTATATAACCACTCGATGTTCAGAACTTTGAGTATCTAACTCGACGCAGAGTTCTGTCAAACAAGGTGAACGGAATACATAACTAATAATACAAGCTGGTAGCAATGAGACTACGACATATTTAGGATAGGAGTTTCGACATTATTAGAAGTAGGTATTCCTTCGATTCCTCCAGGATCCCATCATCGGATCGTGATCTGATCAGTAGGACCAACTAGAAAGTAAGTATGTTCTTTTAATAAAATAAAAAAACAAATGGATCTAGCCGTCTTCGATATATCTGGGAACACTTAGTGACCACGAGCCACGAGTGTAGGTAGAATGCGTAATTTTCCAGCTGTCTACCCAAGCAGCACATTAGTGAATTTTGCAGCTTATCTTACAGCTTTAAGTTCTAAATGAGTGGTTTAACAGTGTTTGATACAACTTATAGCTTTAAACACAACTCAAAACTGTATATGAGTTCATCCTATCACTTGTAGTTGCATAGGAACGTTTTTTGTTTCTACTTTATTACTTATGGTGGGATAAAGTCGATTTTGCTACTTAAAGTTGCATGCAGGTTCAAATAGTCACTCAATAAGAAGCAATAGTGCTATATAAGGCCTTAAAATCACTTATAAGCAACTTTTACATATAAGTGGGAACATACCTACCCTTATTTGGAACTAAAAGTTCCAAATGACTAGTTAGTACAATAGCGAATTATATCACCGATAGTGGCTAAAGGGATAATTTTACGGCTCTTTTGGAACCAAAAAATATTGCAACTTTAAGGCCTAAGAAGTACCTTATTGCCACTCCAACGCATAAATAGGTCTCAATAGGAGGTTCTTGGAACCAAAAGAAGTTATTTTCACTTATTTCAAACCACTAACGAACTAAAAGTTCTATTATTGTTCCTATTTGCGCCTTATCAAAATATATTTAATAGTCTTGCTTGTTTAGTAGTCTACAAAAGAGCAAATAATTACTATTGGTAATATCATTCACTGCTTTGCCACTCGCAAGATACAAATAAGTGATTATTAGAATTGATAGTTCGAAATAAGGAACAAATAAGTGAAAATAAACACTGTAGGATCTTTTTTGTTTCGCCATGTTTACAAATGGAAGCCTATGAAAATTGATTATTTTAACCAGAATTTTATCACACTCACGCATAATCACAGATTTTTGATAGTTGTGACGATGTTACTTTAACATTGTACGTAACCTACAATCATTAAGTCAGGTTTTTAACAGTTTTATTTCTTATCAGTATCTATTCCTTATTTAATTTAGCACTCTCTTTTTTAATATTCCTGATCAAATGAAAGGCGCGTCGAAATTTACAAAGGAAACATACTATAGTTTCACAGTAAAAAAAAATTCGCAAGAATTTCGTGCTTATTTCAATGCTTGTATAAGTAAAGTTTTAATCAGACGTATAAATCCAAAATTAATATGGCAGATCACGTATTACTTTTAATAAAACACAATTTGACAGTTGCCTCGCCACTCAAAGATAATTTTGGCGACTCATTTATCACTCATTGACCGAACTGAAATGTTTTCATTCGTTCACTGCGCATAACTTTTACCCTTAGTTCTAATTGCCACTTAAGGTGATTGTGAGATCTCTTATGGACGCATAACTTTCACCCATAGTTCTAATTACCACTTAAGGTAATTGTGAGATCTCTTATGGATTCTATTTAGCACCAAAAATAGGCTGCAATTTTTCTCCTTTTGGTTCTATACTGGTGGCATAAGGGTTCTTGCCACCTATATAGCACTTAGTCATGGTGGTAAATTTCACTAAGGCATCTAATTAGATATGATATACGAGCTATTTAGACCCAGTTGTGCTACTTGGGTACATATACGTCTTTGTGATGTGGCAAGTATGCATGGGTGTTATAATTTATGAGACTGTTTGGGCCCTGATCTGGTTGTAAGTGTAAGCCGCTTAAGGTTGCGAACAGCAGTCGAATCTGGTAAGGATGGCCTGAGGGCCTATGATCGTGTGATTTTTATAGCGCGATTAAATAAGTGACAAATCATCCGTCAAGTTTTGACAAAATGCGAGTGTGAGTGACAAATGCTTTGTCACTTGTTTATCCCGTCCCGTGATAAACGCAACCATAATTAAATAGGCCCCTGATGGTCCTGATGTTCAACCCGGTACTCACTTTAGTTTGGAAAATTAGTCTTTGTGGGACGAAAAACAAAATAAGGGTAGAATTGTCTACAGAGTATACGGAACCGTTTTTGCATAATCAAAATGAAGTACTTACAAGGTAAAAGAAAGTGGGTTTTCTCTCGAATAAAAAGTTTAAAAAACATGGTAGTTAATATTTTATTTGCTCGTTCAAGATCGGACAACTTCTCTGCTTCTATCCTTTACTCAAGTATGCACAAAAAATGTCTTAAAAAAACATAAATTGAGAACCCTCCTCCCTGTTTCGAAGTCGGTTAAAAAACCAATAATAAATTCATTCAAAAGTTTAAATATATGATTCATTTTATGGTTTGTACATTGCATTGCGTGTGTGGAAAATAAAATTAAGTACTATCAATTGTCATACAATATTTTAACTAAATCTACTCGAAAATGCATCTCCCGCAGCATGAATTTCGATCTCACAGAGCATACCGTAAAATTCGATGAGGTCCAAAAAATTCAACTATACTTAAATCTAGTTCGGGAGATCGAAAAAGGCTTGCTGACAAGACCTTAATTTTAACAGGCTATCGATCATATAAATTTAGCAAACATTATTATTATTGCTTATCTAAATAATTAAGCTTAAATAAAAAAGTTGTACAAAGGCAGCAGTTGCCACTATAATCTGGTCTCTAGACTCGTATTAAAATAATCGTATTTTATATTATAACCTACAATCACATAAAGCTTGACCAGAAATATATGAGGATGCGCCATATTGCGGAATTTCACTGGAACCAATTTCTTACACTGGCAATGATTTTAATATATGATGGTTTGTCAACAATGTCAATATCATTCAAATTGCCGAAAACCATTCGCAGTCGTGAACGTAAAATTATAAATAAAGTGTTAATTACCTACTACACGAAAAACAGTCAGGAAAAGAATTCGTTCCATTAAATTATATTGCTAGGTTAACGTAGTGGAATTGACAGGAACTTATTTGAACATTGTAGTAGGTTGCGATGGGTAGTAGGTTATTGTCATTATAGTAGGTTGCGATGGGTTGCAAAATTGTTGCCATATAAATCTTATAAATAGCGCCCTCTTTACAATCCTCATATATTTCTGGTCAGGCTTTACTAACTAAATGCTTTGGCGCAGCAAACCCAAAATGAGTTTGGCCCCCAACACAATAGCACGCCATTTTGCCCGAACCTGCGCCATTCGTGCCAGCTACCGCCAGTTTCTAGCTCGCGCAGATCGGCTTTTACTATATCCTTCCAACGATACTTGGAGGAAAATTATAACATACTCGTAGACTTAATAGTTTTAAGTATAATTTATAAAAAAGCGTGAAGAAGTGACAAACATACACATAAACACACTCACAAACTTTCGCCTTTATAATATTAGTATGATGTCTGACTGTGACTGTTGAGTTGCTTCGGCTTTCTCATAAACGGCGGTCTCTTGTGTAATGCCGGTATAAGTATTCAGATTCAGACATGTACTCATACAAGAGCTCTTGGGGCCTACTTACTGAATAAACTATTTGATTAAGTACTATGTAACTATAAATACCGTTTTCGTTGTCTTACGATTAATTTATTCGATTCTGGCAATTTCTTTGGACTCATAAGTTTACCTGGTGGTCTGGAACACCACCTCCTCACGTCTTTTATCAGGTTCAATGCAGATGTTTTAAGTAACCCTCTTAGTTTTTATTAAAATACTGAGTAACATCGTAACATTTCTTTCATCTGTTCATTCATACTTTGTAATATAAAAAAAATGCCAATTATTTTATTCATTATAACAATTCATCTTCATAGAATCCATTTAGAGTAATGCTCGTTAACGTAATTATCCTTTTAAATAAAGTAGCTTGTCAAAAAGTTTGACTTACAGCTAGCATGATATTAGGTACTCTCACTATCTTTCTTTTAAATTCGGCATTAAAGCGTGGTTGGTTATTCAAGTAGAATCTTCTTCTGTTTGTTTTTCGACGTTATTAACTTCCTTTTTCACTCTGTCTGAAGGGAGAAAAAGTCCAACGAAGCCACCAACTGCAAGCGGAAATTATTTTAATTAAAACCTAGTGCAGGCGGAACGGCCATGATTTGTCAATGTAAGCGGATGTGTTAGTGCGATGTTCTCTAGAATTAAGGCATTTTTCTGGCTATCTGTGGAAAAGGAATTTAATGTTTCCTCGTCCAAGTAGGTCCAAAAGTGTTTTAAAAGATTTTTAAGTTAGTGTTGCTGTATTAGCTGAATACGGCGAGCAAGCCAGTGCAGTTTGGCTTACCTACTATTTGTTAATGGCGTGTTAGACATTCATGAGGGCAATTTCCGGTCAGATATTATAGAGACGCGTAGCTCATAGTGGAATAGTATCATAGTATTCATAGTGGTATACAGGTTGATCAATCCAAATGGGTCTGTAGGAAGTAGTCAGAAGCTATGAAAGATAGCGAAACTTAGGAACCATATTTATAATAAAAATGGCATTCATAGTACCTCACATAACCGAGAATTGAACCCGGTTAATATTCTGTAAGTATTTACAGAGTTTGACTGGGTTTAACACCCGGTTACGTATGAGATTTAAAAAAATGGTCGCCATGCTTAATAAGAACAGATTTCCCTGTGTCTTAGTTTCTGACTTCCCCCTACTGACCCATTTGGATTGATCACCCCGTAAACGGTAAGTAGAAGAAGTTAGTTACATACATAAAATCAACCCAGCGATGATAAATATGAAATTGTAGCAGTTTGTTTGCAGCTGGGCGCCGATGATGTTGTAAAAAACCATGGACACAGCCCGTCCTGTCAGGATGCAGAGGCAAACTGCCATAGCCCTGAAAATAAATTGTTTTAGTTAGCTATGTGTACGAAAAACTCCAGTAATTTTCGTAGACAGATGATTTATAGCCTGGGGTTGAAGTTCAATTTGCGTATGATTCTAGTCTAAGTCGAATCTAGCCCCAAAGGGACACAAAAGCCGGTATCTAGGAGTATATTTGGCCCTCCTCGTTCTTTGCATCTAAGCTAAACACGTTTAAATATAGTCTATACAATGCTCACCTCATGTAAGTCGGGAACAGTTCTACAGCGTACGTTGTGACAATTCCCATACACGCTACGTTCATCGACATCCCTACCAAGGCGATGGTTCCACCCAACATATCGACATAATTTATCACGATGCACAGGATCGCGGAGAACACGTGGTTGGCCACGAACGTCCACTTCTTGCCTATGAATTTGATAATTAGGACGGTGACTAAAGAGCTTGTGACGAGGTATGTGGCGAATACAGCGAGGGTAATTAGGGTGAGATCTGACACGCTGTCGTCGCATTCTGGTATCTGGAAAACGGAGAAGAATATAATATGTAAGGATATGTCTTGGCCAGTTGTACATTGTGCCAACTAGCCGTACCTAACCGACGGTGCACTGAAAACTAAAACCATAGCTTGTGACCGATATTCTGTGATGGAAAATAGTGATCTAGTGGTTTTCCATTTTAAAGTGGCCAGTAATATTACCATGATTTTTGCAAAGTTTAAAGTGAAATTAATCAATATTTCTTGTATATTACAAATGCTAAGGTAGAAATAGTGAAACATTTTTAGACCCTGACCAGATTTGAACTAGTATCTTATGCCATGCCGGGGCGATATGCTCTGACCAATTAAGCTATAGGTAGAGTCTGGTAAGGGTGTCTTCGAATTTGGCACTGCTTAATGTTGTTTTTAGATACTTGTACTTTTTGCATTTAACTGGCTTATTATACCGTTAGTCTATCTTTGTATTTTAATAAAAAAAGTACTTACTAAAGAGCTATTAGAACCGACATCAGTTACAGTTTCGTTAACTTTGAAAATTTCACAAAATTGTATGCTAGAATCCTTTGCTTTGCTGTAAGAGTTCATGATGAAAGGCAGCCAGATGGAAAATGGTGGGGGTCTGAAATCATAAAAGGACATATTTAGTTTTTAAATATTAATGGTAATAAGTCCATGCTACTACATTTTTATAGGGTGATCGCCAATATGCAGGAATGAAAACTCAACGCATATGAAAAAACTTAAGGTAAATAATATAAACAAACTAAGCGTACGCGTATTTTTTTCTTGACTATAATCGGTAAAAAATATCCTATAAATATCTTTGGGTGTCCAGCTATCCCTGTACCAAATGGGTTAAATAAAAATTCATCCAGGCGTTTCGGCGTGATGTAAGGACAAAGAAATTATGACCGACAGTTGGCGCTAGACTGGCATGGCACCGCGCCTCCCGCATCGCGCTTTTAAGATTTTTCCTGAAAAAGTCTGGGTCCCGATTTTTTTGATATTATATTTTTACGTACGCTACATAACGTGATTTCACAACTTTATTTGTCTATACTGTAAATTTTTGCAAATGGTATTGGAAGGTTGGGCTATTAAATTGGAAACTACCCTCACGACTAGTAAACTACAAAGTGTACTATAGTTTGAGTAATTATATCAAATTATTGGTCTGATAATCTGTTAAAGAGAGAGTAACCAAAATATCGCTTCCTCCCAACAGTTGTCATTGAAAACTAGAGATATGGGTCATTTTCATTTTAGGTTACCATTTGGTTATTTTTTCTTGTCCCAACTCGAAAAGATTTAAAAAAAAAACTACGTATTACAGTATCGTAGATGTTAAGTGTTAATTATATTATTAACACATTTACCTACAGGTTGGAATAGGTTTTAATTGAGATATCTTTTATTTTGTACTCAAAATAATTAATTAAAAATACTACTTTTTTGGCGTTCCATACAAAAGAGCGATGTCCCACTTCCATTTTTACATGTAAAAATATCAATAAAAAATTATTTTTCTATGTAAGCATACATGTATTTACCACTATCCATATCAGCATCGATGGTACTTTATTTTAATAATGTTATTAACAACGAAACAATAACAGACCAGGAGAAAATGGAATTTAACTACATGTCCCGCGTTTTTCGTCTTCTGTGTAACGTGTGTAACGCGAGCCAATAATTCGAAATTTTGAAGTAATTTCAACGCATCGTTAATTTATTTTGGTCTAGCAACATTGTAGGCTTCTACCAATCGACGAATGACAGCGTCGCCATATTGTTTTAGTTTGAGAACGGTGCACACTGGTCGCACACGTGATTTTTCTTTCTGTTTTTTATAAGTGTAACGTGAATTTAAGAAGTAAGTACACATAAATAACATAAAAACTTTTGTGAATCGCATAGTCATATTATTAACGATAAAATACAAATGGCAGTATTCGTAAAATGTCGTACAATGTCTCTGTAATTTGGCGAAGGTTATGTTGATACCGCGAAATTTGAATGTTCAGTGTAACGTTGCTGTTACACACAATTCTGTGTTACAGTGTGTTACGTAACAAAAAACGGTAAAGCTGCATGCACGACGGACAAAACTATTATTGCAAGCTTTTATTTTTTTGACACATTTAACGAAAAATACGTTTATTGAATTAAAATTTTATCGCAGCGTATGTACTCGTCCTTCCAGTTAATATTTGCTCATTTTACGATGTCTACGATTTATTGCTTACGTTACGAGAAGAAAATACAACAGTGTGAACAACCCTTTATTAATATTTGTTACACACGAAATTTATTCTACGTAACGGAACGATTTTTTTTTGTGTGTAACTTTTGTGTTACGTACACCTAAAATGAAAATGACCCATATGTCGTTTCCGAAAGTTTCCGAAAACTTCCCTCATTCCCCACACGAAATGAGGAAAGCTACCGGAAATTTTCGAAATAGTGAATAAATAACGTTTTGAATATGGAATCCATAACACCAGTGCAGTGTCAAGTCTTCATACGTCTACTATTACTTGTGCACTATACTAATCTACCTACATGCAGTATGCCGGCAAACTGCACATAAAGATCAGGAGCGTGTTCTTGATGTACTTTTTGCTGAAGAGCGGTATAGTTTGGTCCCAAATGGAGCGGAGGAAACTTCTTTGCTTCGTTTTGTAATCGTCTTCATTCAGAGCAACGTGCTTAACCTGTAAATAATTCGTATATTAGTAATTAAATCAACACGTAAGAAAACTATATTCTTAATTGCCTATGAATTGTTTGTCTTTATTATCACGATAATCAAATTACTTGACAACAATAATTCTTCAATTTTATTACAAGCCTTCATAAGAAGTAAATTTTACTTCTTCGTTAGGCCAAAGGGTGTATAGGTGAATTGACACCCCAACCAGAAGATGCAGCATTGGATAAGGCCTTTCACAATATGGATCAAAGACCTTTTTTGAGGTCGTTGAAAGCCGATCTAAGCAGAGGAGTGCGACCGTTCATTAGGTATATACAATTTTGGGAGACATCTGTATTTAGCAGTGGAACGAATGGTTGCAATGATGATGATTACCGATGATCGTAGAGCCATCTAGTGTCATAAAAACAGAAATTCGTACCGGATAATCCTCTGCAGCATTCCCGGTATTCACTCTGTAAAGCTTCTGCATGACCCTCAATCCCTTCTCATGTTCCCCGACGGCGAAGTAGAACTTGGGGCTCTCGATCGTGAAGAACACGATGAGGAACAGGTTCACGCCGCTGATGAGGCCGATCACCAGGAGGAACAGCCTCCAAGGTCTGAATGAGTAGCCCAGAAGAGGCATGTAGTAGGAGAATGTCATGTTTAGGATTGGATACGCCATCACTGAAAACGGAAATATAAATCAGTTTAGTACATATTCAGATTACAATAGAACATACAAAATATATATGCAAGATACAAATTATATTACGGCCAATATCTCTTGTGCAAACTGCACTTGCATGAAAAATCCTATCGTTAAAAAGTCCACCAACAAAAAATTCAATAGCTTAGAGACGAAAAATGTGGAGAAAGCCTTATATTTTAGGGTTTCAGTTTTGAGTTATATTTTGCTGATATTTTTGAGCGCTCCCGGCTCAATGTGAGTCGGAACTGAGTTATGCGGGTTGCATATAATACGTAAACTATTTCTAGTCCGTGAGTTATTCAATGGGTTTAGTGCGCGTTTCCAATGACTCGGAGTTTTGCGGAGCGGTGCAGACCGAAATAGAGACGGCTACCTGACACTTCGAACACGCGTAACACGTCGCTGTTGAAAATTGTGACCTAGTTTAGTTAGTTTTCATTTCCTTAATGCATTAGTCCCCTGATAACCACGAAACTAGAATACGCACCGGCATTGATGGCTTGGAAACCGAGCACGCCTGCGGACGCGTACATGACGTATAGCTGTCTCTTCTGTGCGATGGTCGCCTCGCCCAGGAACGTGAAACTTATTGCGTTGGTTCCAGACGCACTGAAATAAAAGAAAAAAAAAAATATTATCTTAATGTAATTCACATATTATCCGATTGGGACAACTTTTCGAGGATTTTTTTTTTTGCATGTATAGTATCTATAAAAAATGCATAAGTAAGTATTGTAGAGATTAAGTAATTTAGGGGTTGGGATTTTTACAAGGCTTTTTACACCTATAATATGTTACTGTCACTTTATTTGTAAGGTACCTATATATATACCTACCTCACGGTTAGTCTAATAATGTATGTGCGAGATAAGTACACACACAAATCACCACCAGAAAACCAGAAATACGTCAACAAAAAAAAAATTGGGCAAGTGCGAGTCCGACTCGCACATGAAGGGTTCCGTACCTATATATATATATATATATATAGACTCGCACATGAAGTCGTTATATATATATATATATATATATAATTTATAACAAGTTTGTTGTATGGGAGCCCCCCTTAAATATTTATTTTATATAATTTTTAGTATTTGTTGTTATAGCGGCAATAGAAATACATCATCTGTGAAAATTTCAACTGCCTAGCTATCACCGTTCTTGAGATACAGCCTGGTGACAGACGGACGGACGGACGGACGGACGGACAGCGAAGTCTCAGTAATAGGGTCCCGTTTGTACCCTTTGGGTACGGATCCCTAAAAACGATAGCTTTGCAATGTCGCTGAATGCAGGTCAAATACTATAATTAAAATCGATAGGAAGATAATGGCTGTGCCTATTGTGGCGCCAAAGGGCAAAAACACATTTACGAGATACGATATCGTATGGTGCTAAAACGCGACATCGTGCCACGATACGATGTCGTGTGTGGTAAATATGTTTTGGCACTTAGCGAGGCATTTCCGTACATACAGATAAAACATAACGAAACTAGTACTATACAACATACCAACCGAATAGTATTGAACTTTACAGGAGCTTTACATTCGGATAGAAAGTTCCAGTTAGAACTAATGACCTGTGGGGATTGTGACAGCGTGATGTAGGGGCAATGGCGAATATAATCAATACGGGTATATCGCGCTCCCAGGGCGGAGTTTAATCTTTTCAGTAGATAACATCTATTTTCGGCACGTTTTACCAAAAATAGCGCCGTTTTTTGGCTTAGTACCGGCCTATTACTATTCTATTAGCATTAGCTTTTGCATGTCTTCGCCAGCAGGTTGCATTTTGCAACCATTCTAGTGAAATTTTGTGAGCAGGTTCGATAGTTATAATTTGTATGTGTATATAGATTTTCTCGATTAAGTTTTTCGTAACATTTGGGGATCAAAAACGACGAAAGACATATTTCAGCCATTTAAAAACATATTCGCGAGGTCTACAGAAGGGCTACTCCGATGTTCGAAATTCGACCGTTGTATAGTGCCGTCCCACTCTCCCAAATATAGTTTGATCGAGAAGGACGGCACTATACGACAATCTAATTTTGATATCAGAGTAACTCTTCAGCTTACAGAGCCACTAGTAATGTTGAACGTCAAGGAGCCCTCAAGCGGCACTCGCCCAAGCCAGATGACGTTAGCCATCGGTCAGTAATCGCATTGAAGAAAATAATCGTCACCAAAATCGGTCTGGATGCGATGATTACGATTGAGCGGAAGTTACTTACAAAATAGCTCCAATGAACTTAAGCACGGCGAGGAAAACCCAGTTACTAGCGAAACTCGCGAGCAGGCCGGCGATGCAGCACGACGTCGTGCTGATGATGAGCGCGAACCGCCGGCCACGTGTGTCCGCCAGGAAGCCCCAGAAGTGCGCGCTCACAACCACGCCTGCAAAATAACGGGGCTTCGAATAGGAAATGCTCTACACACGGCTACTGAAAGGAACATATGGCGGCGCATCATCCGGGAGACTGTTCCGAGAAAATGACCATTGTTAAATAATAGACGTGTGCCCAGTTGAACCGTTTATTGTAGGACTGACAAACTCATAACTACCCTACATATACAAGATATTACTTGATATTATACATCACAAATAGGTTAATATTAACTAATCAATTTCAAAATCATAACGCACTGGAGGCTTGCGTTCCCTCACTGCGTGCCTACGATCAGGAATAACATTTTCATCTGTTTTACTTTCCATAGGGATTACACCATCATTCTTACTCTCACTAGGCTCTGGGTCCGCCGGCACGTGAGGCGACACTGGTGGACTAGGGTTCGATGGTTCGCGCCCGTTTGATTTAGGGGACAATGTACTACTTCTACTCTCCCTCGGACTCTCTCCCTCCGGTTCTGGTTCCTCACCTCTGGCCATGGGAAAAGTTAAAGACTTACGCGACCTATTACAAAGTGAACTTTTAGTAACCGAGTTCGCTTGGTTGGAATGAGTACCGTTATCGAGGTTTCGTATAACCCTTTGTCTTAGTTGATCGATGTGCCTATGGATTTCCGTTCCCAAGTTAGACTTTACAGAGTAATCGGTGTCTCCTAATTTCCTAGTGATCGATCCCGGCAGCCATTTGTTAAAACCTTTATGCCCAGAAAAATCCCTGTACCACACAAGCGAACCAGGTGCCATCCGGCGGTGCGCGCCGCCAGCGGCCTGCTCGCTGTGAGCCTGCCGCGCTGCTACTCGTGCCTCCCGTTCCGGCTTCAAGTTGTCTAATCGCATGCGAAGGTTGCGACCTTGTAACATATTCGCAGGACTGTCACCAGTCGTCGCATGCTCCGTGTTCCTATAAGCTAACAAAAACCTACAGAGCGCCACGTTGACATCTAGATTTTGTTTCAACGCCTTTTTAATAGCACGTTTGCAAATCTTTACGGCATTTTCGGCGGCACCGTTAGATGCCGGATGGTAAGGGGCTGTAAAGATTTGTTCAATACCATTATGACTAAGAAAATTCTTAAATTCAGAGCTAGAGAAAGGAGGCCCGTTATCAGTAACTATTTGCTTCGGAAGCCCAAATTTCGCCCAGAGGTCTCTTAATACTGGTAACGTAGCTTGTGCCGTCGTTCTTTTCATTTTAATCGCTTCAATCCATTTCGAGTGGGCATCAACTACCACGAGATATGTTAGCCCAGCTATAGGTCCTAGCAGATCCAGATGAAGCCTAGACCAAGGCCGCGCCGGCCAGGACCACGAGCGCGGCGCGTGTCCGGGGGGCGCGTCGGCCACCGCGGCGCACACGTCGCAGGCGCGACACTCGCGCTCCACGCTCTCGTCGATACCTGGCCACCACACGTAACTCCGCGCGAGAGCCTTAGTTTTTACAATACCCATGTGGGGTTCATGTAATTCGGCTATAACTTTCTGTCTACACGACGCCGGAATAACTACTCGGTGGCCCCACATGATGCAACCTAATTCGATATATAATTCGCTTCTCCGATTTAAATACGTCTGCCGGCCAACCATCTCCTATATAGCTTAAAACGCGACTTAGCACCGGGTCGTTACGGGTTTCTTTCTTAAGTACATGATAATCCAATAATAAAGCTTCCGTCGAAAAATGTAAGTAGGTCTGTTCCGGCAAATTATCCTCCTCCGAAGCTACTTCATTCTTATGCGACGCGATTAAACGCGAAAGAACATCCGCCGTGTTCTTATCTGTCCTAACATATTCGATTGTAAAATCATAAGCTGATAATTTTATTGCCCAGCGCTGTAGACGGCTCGCTGCCGCGCTAGGGATACCTACATTGGGGCCAAAAATACTAATAAGAGGCTTGTGGTCACTCCGGAGTACGAATTTCCTACCATACAAGTACTGGTGAAATTTCTCGACCGCAAAGACAATCGCGAGCGCTTCTTTATCTATCTGACTATAATGCACCTCGCTGGCTGTGAGTGAGCGAGATGCGTATGCCACGACGCGCTCGTCGGCGTCGGCGTCAGCGTCGGCGCCGCGAGCGCGCTGTGCTAATATCGCGCCGAGCCCCCGCGCACTAGCGTCTACCGTGAGAACAGTCTCGGCTTCTATGTCAAAATGTACTAACACTTTGGTACTACACAAAAAACTCTTCACCCTAGTGAACGCCGTCTCTTGTTCCACGCCCCATTTCCAATGCCTACCTTTTTTTAAAAGAACATACAGTGGTGACAGATGCGCGCTCAAATTTCTTATAAATTTGCCATAAAAATTTACCATGCCCAAAAATGATTTTAATTCAGTGACATTGTTGGGGTGTGGCATGGTCGAAATAGCTTTCACTTTCTCCGCATCGACTTGAACCCCGTATTCATTTATAATGAACCCTAAATATTTCACCTCATTAGCCAAAAAGTCGCACTTAGATTTTTTTATTTTTAACCCATTTTCTTCTAAAATTCGTAATAGACTGGTAGTTCAAATCAAAATTTTCAAGTCTAACGGCATTTTGTGAGCCATTTTGGCAACATGACTTTTCCGATGTAAAAAAGCCTGCTGAATTTGGTTCTGAATGTTGCCAAGCTAAATTTTGCCCCCCTCCCCCCTTTTCCCCCCTTTTTACCTCAAAATATGCCCCTAATCACGGTTTTTACGGTTTTATACAAAAAGTATTACAGCTAGAAAAAAAGTGTCAAAGACAAGAATGTTCTCTATAAAATTTTCTATAACATGGTGGATAATTTTTTTTAGTAGGCCTTATGGCTTGTGAGCAATATCTTCCCGAACTTCATTATTTTTAAAAAAATTGATAAAACTTGGTCGAGGCAGTGAAATGCACTTATTTTAGGATAATGGGTATCGCACAGGATCCAGCCGCTCTGCAGCGCTTGACGCTAACATCCAGTTTGCATGCTGCTTATTATCTGTCAAGACTCACGAGACTTTCAGTCATAAGCAGTCGTCAGATTTACACGCAGAACCGTACCCAAGTCGGGCTAAAAGGGCCGTAGAAAATAAAAATGCTTTGCTTCTGAACATGAAATCCTTCGAAATGCTCAGTTATACGCCAGATTCTCCAGAAACGGGCCTTAGAAGTGCAGTTACCCAGGATCTTGCAGCAGAAAACAATAAAGTGTCACTTCTCACTGCCAAGCAGCTCCTTAAAAATGACTCAATACCTTCAAACTAGGTTGGGCTCGCAGTTTTTATCCCGCGGACGCGCGAGCGGGACCAATGTCGTCGTAGTGCGAGGATTTGCAGACGAGACTAAGGTTCAAGCGTCACCAACTGAGGTCGATACCTCAACATACGTGCTATTCATGACGAAACCGACACTCGACATGTGCTCCACACTGTGCATAGCCCACCTAGAAGACTGGTTATTAGTGTTGTGTTGTGGTTGCTTATGATTCATCATCATGACAAAATTAAGGGACTGCTTTAGAACGTTAAAATATTCTGGCGTTTTACTCAGGCACTGGCGATTCGAACGGCTTTATTGCAGGTAAAAAAATAATATTTTAAATTGATCATTTGCGTTTCTAAAACATTTACCTAGACACTCCTTTCATTAAAAGTACTTATTCCGTTTGCCGATATCGAAAGCACTGTGAACTACTCAATGAGATAGACATACACCCCATGAGCGAAAGGCTGAGAAGTTCCTGTCCCTGCTGTACAAGTCGAGTATGTGACGATGCAGGCTATGCTTTGTTTGGCACCACTCCAGCGCCTGAGCGTTTGCCCCCCACATCAGACGCAAATATGGTAGATTTTGAATGACCTGCCTTGTACAGGTCTTGAAGGTCGGACCTTAGTTCATTTTGAACTTTGCGTTGTAGCTTGTAGACCTGCACCCCTAGCACAACTGTCGCAAACGGCCATTTCTGGCGCGAGATAATTGCCTGTCTCTTTCTGTGCAGTAATGTAGGTAAGAGGGTCACGGGTAGCGCTATGTCGCGCGACAAGAGTCGCAAAGCATAGTTGTGCTAGACGGGCTGCTGTTGGTGAGCCTTTCGGAAACAAACTTCGTTACTTAGAGTGAGCCAAGCTGCTTAGCAGTGTGAATTGACACTTTATTTTTTTCTGTTGCAAAATCCCGGGTAACTGCATTGCTAAGGCACATTTCTGGAGAATCTGGCGTAGAACTGAGCATTTCGAAGGATTTCATGTTCAGAAGCAAAGCATTTTTATTTTCTACGGCCCTTTTAGCCCGACTTGGGTACGGTTCTGCGTGTAAATCTGACGACTGCTTATGACTGAAAGTCTCGTGAGTCTTGACAGATAATAAGCAGCATGCAAACTGGATGTTAGCGTCAAGCGCTGCAGAGCGGCTGGATCCTGTGCGATACCCATTATCCTAAAATAAGTGCATTTCACTGCCTCGACCAAGTTTATCAATTTTTTTAAAAATAATGAAGTTCGGGAAGATATTGCTCACAAACCATAAGGCCTACTAATAAAAATTATACACCATGTTATAGAAAATTTTATAGAGATCATTCTTGTCTTTGACATTTTTTTTCTAGCTGTAAAACTTTTTGTATAAAACCGTAAAAATCGTGATTAGGGACATATTTTGAGGTCAAAAGGGGGGGAAAAGGGGGGAGGGGGGCAAAATTCAGCTTGGCAACATTCAGAACCGAATTCAACAGGCTTTTTTACATCGGAAAAGTCATGTTGCCAAAATGGATCCCAAAATGCCGTTAGCACGGTAAAGGAAGCCGATATTTAGAATTTTCTACCAGTCTATGAAGTTCGGGAAGATATTGCTCACAAACCATAAGGCCCACTAAAAAAGTTTATACACCATGTTATAGGAAATTTTATAGGGATCATTCTTGTCTTTGACATTTTTTTTCTAGCTGTAATACTTTTTGTATAAAACCGTAAAAACCGTGATTAGGGGCATATTTTGAGGTAAAAAGGGGGGAAATTGGGGGAGGGGGGCAAAATTCGGCTTGGCAACATCCAGAATCGAATTCAGCAGGCTTTTTTACATCAGAAAAGTCATGTTGCCAAAATGGCTCACAAAATGCCGTTAGGACGGTAAAGGAAGCCGATATTTGGATTTTTCTACCAGTCTATAACACCTGTGTAATTGATTGTAGATGACTTTCTAAGTCCCTGCTTTTAATCAAAATGTCATCATAGAATACTACGACGTTCGGCATATCTCTAAACAAGTTTACCATGATTTTCTGGAATAATCCAGGAGCCGAAGACATACCATAGACCAGCCTGGAATAACGGAAGAGACCCCTATGCGTGTTTATAACCGTGAAGTCTTTAGAACGCTCCGACAATAATATCTGATTATAGGCCTGGGATAAATCCAATTTCGTAAAAAAGTTATTGCCGCTAAGGTCACTAAATAAATCGTCAATTTTGGGAACCGGAAATCGATCGACCGCTAAGACACGATTAAGGGTTACCTTATAGTCGGCACATATCCTCAAACCTCCATCAGACTTGCGTACCACGACCAGAGGCGTGGCCCAGTCCGAGTGGTCCACCGGCTCGATGACGCCGGCGCGCAGCATCGCATCCAGCTCGGCGTCGACGCGGGCCCGCAACGCGTAGGGCAACGGCCGCGCGCGGCAGAATATAGGCTGGGCCCCGTCGCGCACGCACAGCTCCGCGCGGCCCCCAGTGTACGCACCCAACGTGCCGTCAAACAGAGCTTCATGTCTAGAAACAATTTCATCTATTAACTTTTGTTTGTTCCCTACGCTGTTGAGGATACAATTCTTGTTCACATTTACACTAGGTATTTCGATAGGTATGCTCAATTCGGATAACCATTGCCGACCTAAGAGATTCGTAGATCCTTTATTTATAATGTATAAGTCTAACAATTTTTTGTTTCCCTTATATTCAACAATGACTTCTATATACCCTAACGGTTTAATGATTGACCCATCATAAAACTTTAAATTTAAAGTACACGGATATAAAAATAGATCACTAAACAACTCATCATAAACCTGTTTACTAATGCACGATAAGGCTGACCCCGTGTCTGCTTCCATATTGAGTAAACGATTTTGGACTTTAATTGAAATACACACCGGTTTATATTTGCTTAACGACATTTGGTACATAGGCTGTTCCTCTTCGGAATCTTCAAGTTCCTCCGTGCTGTCGTCATCCAATCCCGGTTCATCCTGCTGCTCCAGCAGATGAAATGGAGCCCTCACTCGGGCGCCCTGCGCCGCGCCGCGCGCCCCGCGCCACGCTCGCCGTCCCGAGCCCCGGCCGCCAGGCCCGGCTGCCATTCCGCGGGCACTCCGACTTGAGCCGCGCGGATTATGATACTCATTGCTACTACCAGCAGTTCCCGCTGGTCCCGTCCGTCCCACCTGATCCATGTTTCTGCCTCCGATTCTTGGGCACATCCTTCTCAAGTGACCGATTTGCTGACATCCACTGCAGATGTAATCTTTAAATGCGCACGCATTGGCTAAGTGCCTTTTATCACCGCATCTCGAACACTCATGGCTCAATTTATGTAAACCTTCCGCCGTCTCCGCGCTTCCGCGCTCCACGGCATTCGCGTCCCGTTCCGCGGCCTCCAACGATAACGCCAAAGTAACCGCCCGACTGTATGACAGTTTCTCTTCCGCGAACAACCTTTGTCTTATTATTTCACTTTTAATTCCACAAACTAACTGGTCTCGAAGATTCTCATCGAGTGATGCACTAAATTCGCAGTACTTCGATAGTTTTTTCAACTCGGTGACGTAATCCGTAATAGACTCGTTAGCCAGCTGTCGACGTTGTCGGAACTTGTATCTTTCGGCTAATTCAGAGGGTTTCGGCTGTAGATGGGTAGCCAGTAACTCCACTGCTCTGCTATAGGTCAATTCTGCGGGTTTTGAAGGGCTGGCCAATGTAGATAAGAGCTCGTAAGCTTGATCACCCATCACTGATATTAATGTAGGTAGTTTTAAGTCGTCCGGCACTTTGTTCACCAGAAAGTACATTTCTATTCGTTCTATATAACCCGACCAATTCCCATTATTTACCACAAATTCACGCATTTGACCAACAGACATATTTAACACTCTGTTACAAGTCCACACACACACTCGAGACAGTTTTTAAGGTAATTTTTTTTCCGCGTTCGCCACTGTTAAATAATAGACGTGTGCCCAGTTGAACCGTTTATTGTAGGACTGACAAACTCATAACTACCCTACATATACAACAACCATGACCCTCAGCAATGAGGCAAACGACGCCAGGAGGAGGAGGAGAATAGGAAAGTTGACTAATATGTGTTTGATTCAGTGTTTCGATATTACTAAGTATTTGATTGACTCAGGCGTTATACTTTGTGGAATTCCATGTTAAATCAATGGAGAATAGTTTAATTGCTATTATTAAGTATTTGATTGACTCAGGCGTTACTTGTGGACTTCCAAGTTAAATCAATGGAGAATAGTTTCATTGCTATTCCATTCCGAGAAATATCAGAAATCAGAAATCAGAATCTCCACAAACAAATACGCAAAAGAAACACAATAAACTAGGTACTACTAAGCAGTAGAAATCTCAACACGTGTTTTGCCTCTCTGCGAGGCACCATGAGAGTTGCTGGAAATGTTGACTGTCCGGTGTTCATCCAAGAAGTTTAAGTTTTCTGTACAGTTGCCTCTACGAGTAAGTCTCTTGACTTTCCTGGCCGCCCAGTGATGCCTCGTAAAGAGGCAAAATACATGTATGTCGAAGACTTGCATACCGTATATTTCAACCGCTGTGAACGCCGGTGTTATACATACCTACGTTAGACGTGTTGTTAACAATGTTGGTGTTCTGCCGTCTTACGACAAAAGAACGTAACCTCAAAAAAGTTACAGGGAAAAAAAACGGTTTTGTTGTTGCTGTGTGTGTGGTTCTGTTGATTATTTCGTATTGCTACTAAAATATTTCAAAGGAAATGTTATTTCCAAATTCATAAATATAACCAAAAGTAATATTTTTGGTGGTCTGTAGGTAATTATGGTAAATATATGCCATTATAAGTAACAGATTACTTATAATGAGATAATTTAACCCGGATCATGTGGTTTTGCCAAGAGAGGGCAGTGTTGATAGTTGATTATAAAGTTGATGTTGCTTGGTGAGGTGTATAAAACGTACCTAAGATAGGTATGGAGCTCATCAGCCCCTTCTTGTTGACGTCTAGGTCCAGGTCGCACTGCGCGGCCGTGGTCACGACCCCGATCGTGAACATTTCCGCTGTGGCCGCAAGCAGCGAGTAAATTGTAATGGCTAACAATCTGTAGTTGTATGTTCCCACGCCTGTCAAGTAAATATTTGGTAAGATTTGCCTAAGCTAACATTTGCCTGGCTAAGGTGCTATTAGAAAGAAAGAAAAGAAAGAAAGAAATGGTTATTCCATAAAACACAGACAGAATAGGATATTATGTCAGTTGGGACCATTTGCGTCATAGTGCATCTTTTGATTATGATAATTAACGAAATATTGTAAAACTGCATCTGCCAACCCTGCTTAAAATTTAGCACTGTTTTTAAAAAGAGGTTGTAATGTCGCTTAATCAAGCTCTTAACTATTATGGACACAGTTTCTATATGTATGGCATTACATACAAACATAAAAACATTTTAACTACGTCTAAATTACATTAAAATTCTCACCCGTTATTTTCAAAGCATCTTCAAATGCAGTCTTCTCATCGGTTATACCGTTGCAGGCTTTAACTTTAATACCATTCATTATATTTTTATCCTCCATTGTTAACTTCGTAAATATATTTCTGCTTAATTAAATTGCAACACGGCTCTCCGTTCAGCGATCTGTAACTTGTGTAAAGATTTCTGTCTTTATAATTATTATAACATACATTTATCATGTGTAAATATTGTACAGTATTCTGCTGTATCACCATCACGTTACGCCATGATAGATAACTTATCGTAACTGATGTTCACTAAAATTATATCATCATTTAAAATACTATGAATACGAGTATATAAATTGTATGATAGGAAAGCTAATTAGAGTCTGAACCAAATTCGACAAGACATTGGTATATCTCCAGTTACCTATGAATTTGAGCTGTATTAATATGACATGATAAATATAGATCGCAACACATACAAATAACGCTGGTGATCTCCCAGCGCAAGTGAATATTGTTCGCGCCTGTCATTTACTTTTTAGCAATATGACTTGCCATCTCGAATTTTCCGCCTTTCAGAAAGAGTATTTCTGTTTATTTATTTATTGAAAAAAACAGGTTACATAACATTACAGTGTAGACACCAATGCGACATGAACCGAACAATGTTTATTTAGACCGCGAAATCATCTCGGGTGTTGGATTTGGTAGGTTGCCCTGGAACCGACGAAACACAACACCTTTCGGCCAGGAATCAGCACACGCGATAGATGGATGTCAATTAGACAAAATGCCATAGCCTTAACATAATTTATGTGTCCATTTTAGCTCAAGCAAGTCATTATCAGGGTTCGCAAAATGTGAGGTAAATTGATTGAAGTGCTAGGGTTGTCACCGGTTGTCATACGTCATTTCAATCGATTTTGCTCGCATTTTACGATCCCTGGTCATTATGGTACAGTTTAATTACCATGAATTTGTCGCTTTGTTAGATCTTTTTAAGGAGAAAATTTAATGTCGTGACAAAGACACGCGTGTCACAGTTATGCTAGACGTGCAGATACTGGGGTCTATATATTGACTCCTATAATTATTTTTCGTCGAATATTTAATTTCACCGAAAAATTATTTCGTAGAAAGTATTTTTCTTTGCAACCGTAAACTATTTGAGGTTGATACGTATAATTATAAAACAAACCCAATTTAACCTAACCTAATCAATAGGATGTAATTAACAAAAAAATATGAAAAATGTATGACTACAGAATTCTGCGAAATGAAATATTCGACGAAATAAGCTTCTAGGAGCTAAAGGGCCCGCAGATATCCATCGAAATACTATAGTCTAGCTAATGAAATATTACTGGAAGTTTTGGCGGGAAATTTAAAAAATCTGCTGCTGGTCCCTCTTTGTGCAGTAGGAATTATAGTTTTGACACTAGATTTTTTTTTTGATTTTCTATGCACACGTAAGGTACCTAAGGAAATAAGTTAACTATATTATGTTGACGTGCACTCATAGTCAGCTCACATAATTTCTACCACTTTGTACAGTACAGTCAACGACAAACACATATGTTTACACTTTCTAACCTTACCTATACAAGGCGAAAAATTCAATGTAGTGTAAATTAGACCTAGCTCGATGATACCATATATTAATCCATCACCAAAAAATACGTACTAACTATGCCAAATTTCAACACATCGGAATGTTAGAACTAGAAGTCCCAAGCAGCACATTAGTGAATTTTGCAGCTTATCTTATAGCTTTAAGTTCTAAATGAGTGGTTTAACAGTGTTTGATACAACTTATAGCTTTAAACACAACTCAAAACTGTATATGAGTTCATCCTATCACTTGTAGTTGCATAGGAACGTTTTTTGTTTCTACTTTATTACTTATGGTGGGATAAAGTCGATTTTGCTACTTAAAGTTGCATGCAGGTTCAAATAGTCACTCAATAAGAAGCAATAGTGCTATATAAGGCCTTAAAATCACTTATAAGCAACTTTTACATATAAGTGGGAACATACCCTTATTTGGAACTAAAAGTTCCAAATGACTAGTACAATAGCGAATTATATCACCAATAGTGGCTAAAGGGATAATTTTACGGCTCTTTTGGAACCAAAAAATATTGCAACTTTAAGGCCTAAGAAGTACCTTATTGCCACTCCAACGCATAAATAGGTCTCAATAGGAGGTTCTTGGAACCAAAAGCAGTTATTTTCACTTATTTCAAACCACTAACGAACTAAAAGTTCTATTATTGTTCCTATTTGCGCCTTGTCAAAATATATTTAATAGTCTTGCTTGTTTAGTAGTCTACAAAAGAGCAAATAATTACTATTGGTAATATCATTCACTGCTTTGCCACTCGCAAGATACAAATAAGTGATTATTAGACTTGATAGTTCCAAATAAGGAACAAATAAGTGAAAATAAACACTGTAGGATCTTTTTTGTTTCGCCATGTTTACAAATGGAAGCCTATGAAAATTGATTATTTTAACCAGAATTTTATCACACTCACGCATAATCACAGATTTTTGATAGTTGTGACGATGTTACTTTAACATTGTACGTAACCTACAATCATTAAGTCAGGTTTTTAACAGTTTTATTTCTTATCAGTATCTATTCCTTATTTAATCTAGCACTCTCTTTTTTAATATTCCTGATCAAATGAAAGGCGCGTCGAAATTTACAAAGAAAACATACTATAGTTTCACCGTAAAAAAAAATTCGCAAGAATTTCGTGCTTATTTCAATGCTTGTATAACGTAAAGTTTTAATCAGACGTATAAATCCAAAATTAATATGGCAGATCACGTATTACTTTTAATAAAACACAATTTGACAGTTGCCTCGCCACTCAAAGATAATTTTGGCGACTCATTTATCACTCATTGACCGAACTGAAATGTTTTCATTCGTTCACTGCGCATAACTTTTACCCTTAGTTCTAATTGCCACTTAGGTTATTGTGAGATCTCTTATGGACGCATAACTTTCACCCATAGTTATAATTACCACTTAAGGTAATTGTGAGATCTCTTATGGATTCTATTTAGCACCAAAAATAGGCTGCAATTTTTCTCCTTTTGGTTCTATACTGGTGGCATAAGGGTTCATGCCACCTATATAGCACTTAGTCATGGTGGTAAATTTCACATAAGCATCTAATTAGATATGATATACGAGCTATTTAGACCCAGTTGTGCTACTTGGGGTATCAAAATTATTCATAAAGGACCTACGAAATTGGTTAAATCATAGAAAATTGGTGATACCGCAAGGAAATACCTGTCAACATTATTTGGCTAGCTAGACTTTAATAACGTGGAATCTATAAAGGTTCCATATGCAAATTGAGAGTCAACGACTTATTTAATTAAATTAACTTACATCGCCCGGCCGTAAGCCCGGCTTTGCGGCAAATCCGCAACTTTGTCAGCGGCAACAGGTCTGATCCTTGTTTAAATTATTGCCCGCATCTTTAGAATGACCTGCGAACAGAATGATTTGTTTAATGTTAAGTTGTAATTGTACTATAATCTGTTTAGGTACTTACTCTCTATTAGCACTCGTGCGGGTGGATTAGATTTTAGGCTTCCATACCCAAAGTGGGCAGACGACCTGGTTAGGATCGTTGGCAGAAATTGGATGAAGGCGCACGGCAGATCGTTGTGGAGAACTTTGGGTTAAAAGTAAATACATGATACGGAACGTGTGTGAATATGACTCACATTTGGCCGGACTTTTTAAGTTACGTTTCAATCCCGCCCAGACCCGCATTTGTTTTGACCTATTCATGTCACGTTTATTATTTTTCATCACACTTTCTCGTAAACAAGTGTTTACATACTAGAAAAGCGGGTGGTAAATCGTAAATTACGCCCTAGGGCGGTGTCGTAAATTACGCCCTAGGGCGGTAAGTAATTTTGGGTATTGACTACTACTACTTTTGTTTTATTTCCCCCAAAGTGTGATGAAAAACGTCGTACGTGACTCTGGTGGTAAAGGAATTCCAAACTAATAGACACCCGTTTGTAATTCCTCGTTTACCACCCTTGTAACCTAATGAACTATTACGTCACCTTCGGCATTACAACACAACGGCCCGCTATGGGAGAAAATCTCACTTCCTGGTCAAGACAAGACCAAAACTTTAGACAAACCACTGGCGGTAATACCAGGCTATCCCCACTCGTTGCGGCCGCGCGAAAAATTCCGATCTCTAAGTATCTACCCGGCGGGACAAATGTCGGTGGGCTGCCACCATAGATAAGATTGTATGGCCACGTATGGCTGCCGCGCCTCGCGGCGAGCGGACGGCGTACAGTTGACGTTTCCCGCCCAACCTGTGCTGTACGATGTCGAAAAATAAAAG
Source organism: Apotomis betuletana (assembly GCA_932273695.1). Taxonomy (NCBI): domain Eukaryota; kingdom Metazoa; phylum Arthropoda; class Insecta; order Lepidoptera; family Tortricidae; genus Apotomis; species Apotomis betuletana. Next base: position 3,705,747 of record OW026302.1, on the reverse strand, counting down.
TCGGGCATATTGTTTTTGTGGCAACAAAGACGATTGAAAATGATTTTATTTGTTCCAGTACACATTAAACTCTCCGGAATAAAAGATTTTGTTTAAGAATTAACGTTTACTGGGGCACTATTGACGCGTAACTATTCAAGTCTGGGTATTTCTCTAAAATTCTTTATGGGGGCGCCTAGCATTTTTCGATATTGCGTTGGTTTGATTCCATGCTGTGTTGTTATTACTGAAGATTTAGTTATACAATCAACATGTAAAATATTTAAGGTTTCACTCTATAATACGTTATGTTTTAGAAACACGATTACTTGTTGTTTCCTTGATAGTTTTGTTTAAAGTTACCTCAAAAAAGCAACATAAACCCTTAGTATGTCATAAATACTGCAGAGAAAGATATCAATTTTTTAATAATAACATAACGAGATGTTATCTATAATGTATACGTCTTATATTTTCAAAATCTGTATTATTTTAATAATTAAACCGAAAAAACATGATTTCCGCGCTCCCAGGCACGCACTTCCATTTCGCTCACGCTTACGCTCAGCGAGAGAGAGAGCTGACCAAAGCCCCGCGCCCTCTTAATTCACAATAAAAAAAATAACTTTCGTCTAAGGCATATCGTATGGCTGAAAATGTTCAAAAAAACCTCGGCTATCACCCCCTTAAAGCTTTGCATCTAGCTACCAAACACCCTGTATAAAATGCATGTACAATTGAAGGAATGTTTACAAAAAAACATAACTGACTAGCAGTGGCGTGGCGTCAAACAAATTTCTAGGCAAGCCGGAACTTATTTTGGGTTACTTTTTCTTCGGTAGCAATAGAGAATGGTGTTCAATCGTCCTGAAATGGGCAACCCATTGGGAATCGGGTTGTATGAACGCCACGCCTCTGCTGACTAGACTGGTTGACCAAACGAGCGAAGGCACGATTAAAAGCATGCGTTTACATGACGGAGGCAACCCTAGCGCACATTCCAATGACGTTGCGTCACCCGCGTCCAATAGGAGCGAGTCAATGGAGGGGGCATCGATAGCGGTGGCAACGCCCACCGTCCAAACAAGTGGTGTATCTGTTACGTAGTAACTTGTATATAATCTGTGGTAATACGTTAATCCCCAGAACGCATATTTTTTGGCACAAACACCTACGATCTGTAACATTCACGAATTCATCGCCCTACGTATGTACCTATACTAAGTATTAAATACTAGTGCCTAAAAACATTTAACTCGTTCTTTGTCCCAGTTCGTCATGTGAACCTTAAAACCTATGTCCCTGCAATAGAGGCTTGCCGTGACCCCACATATATGGGACCCGGACTTGCCAATATACGTCATAAAAATATTTAAATTATTCTTGTAATATCAAACGAGTTCAGTAAAAATTTCAAGCTAAAATCTCATCAAATATTTAACGAGCTCCTGTAAACAAAATCAATATTGCTTGCTTTCTTATATTGTTTTTTCTGGATTTAACTATACAAATGTATTTATAGCTATGTTGACAATGTTATAATGAGTGAGCGAGCTATTCTTGGTGTATCGTCATTAGTTTCGCATACCTACCTAATATTTCGTCATTCCTTTATCAGAGGATTGCGTGATTTTAATGTTCGCAATCGCATTGTTGACGTTTGTCACGTGTGTTCCTAATTAAATACGCTTTTACCCGCGGCTTTTCTGTGTGGTTTCTTTTCCTTCGGGAACTTTCTGGAATTTAGGGGGTCTATCCGGTCTATGTTGTATTATGACCATAAACTATCTCTTTTATAAAGCATCGGCGTAAAATAACGTAAATATGCTCTGAAATAAAATGTATTCTGAGAAGATAAAAGTAGCAATCCTCATTAGGGTTCAGTAGTCAACTAGGAACCCTTATAGTTTCGCCATGTCCGTCTGTCCGTCTGTCCGTCCGCGGCCTAGCTCCGTGATCATTAGTACTGGAAAGCTGAAATTTAGTATGAGTGTGTGTATGTATCACGCCAACAAAACGGTAAAATAAAACCTAAAAAAAAATAAAAAAATTCTTCGGGTACCCTCTCGAACACCTAAAGTGGGGGTGATTTTTTTTTCGTTTCAACACTAGTGTGTGGGGTGTCGTTGATAGGTCTTTTAAAAATAATAGGGGTCTCCAAACATTATTTTTTGATAAGGTCAGCAGTTTTGTAAATATTTGCTCCGAAAATAAAAAAAATAGTGTCCCCCCCTCTAACTTTTCAACCACGGGTCAAAAAATTATGGAAAAATTCATGAAAATGAGGCCTTATAAGTACTTTTAATGAAAAAAATATATTATACAAATCGGTCAAGCCGTTTTTGAGTTATCGCAAAATTTCATAATTTTCTTTAAAAGGACGTAAGTTGACTTCCAGAAGGTAATAAGTAACTACAGTTACTTTGGCGTTTACGACCTTTTTATAGAGCTTGAAATCTTTCTGGTATCTTAAGTCTGTCGTGAAGGATGAGAAAGTACGGAACCCTTCACTGAGCGTGGCCCGACATGCTCTTGGCCGGTTTTTTTTTGGTCTGTCATCTGTGCTGCGATGTGCCGGAACGTTTTCTGATTTGTATGAAGAAAGAAAGTTCTCAAGAACATTTCTCAAAATCTCAAAACGTTCTCGAGAACGGCAAGTCTGTAGTGGATACCTACGTGCCATGTGCCGAAAATGTTGAAAATTGTTTAGCCGTTTTGGTGTAATACGTACATAATATTATTATAATTATGTGTACCAAATGTGTACATAAAAACATATCAAAAATCCAGATTAACATTTGCCTTTTCAAAACTAATATATTTATACGCTCCTTTAACTCCTTAGATAATATTATCAGGTAAAACATACAATACAAATACTCTTTATTGCGCACCTCCAACATCAAGGAATATACAACATAACATGAGATACATTAAAATAACAGGCAGAGATAAACAACAGGCGGTCTTATCGCTAAATAGCGATCTCTTCCAGACAACCTTTAGGTAGCGGAGTAGTTGAAAAATTAATGTTTGAAATTAGAAGGTGGTGCATAATAATAACAGGACTAAATAAACGACTACCACAAAAAAACAAAAGTGATAAACATACATACATAAATAAAAACATGGTAGGTAAGTGATGTTAGCAAATATTTATACTCGTGTTTGCTATGAATTTAATGAGTGGAAATGCAAATGTTTGTTTGCGCACTCTCACACAATCCCTATGTATATATACAATTGCTTTGCATATGGAGAGAAATACGGGTTAGAATGGACAGTATTTCATCATCTTTAGCACAGCTGTGCAGGTGTATTTTTTCGCGCGTCAAATCTCTCTTTTACCCACGACGCCCAGTGATTTGCCTTGCCTGTTGCATTACTACTATGATATTATTATTGAAAATTGTAATTTTTTTTTATGTAATTTAGAATCTGACATGTAAAAGAGCTGTTGTAGCCTACTTGCAGAATAAAGTTTTGAATATTGAATTTTTGAATTTTTGACGGTCGACCCGGAGCGGATATATAATTATGCGTTCGTGGTTATATGCTGTTTGTGAGTATATTTTCCTAGAAGATCAATTTCTATGTAGTTTTTCGCATTTAATAGGTTATTATTTCAGAGCAGGTTCTTATAGTAGTAGGCTACCACCGGCCGCTGCATTAACCAAAATGGTTGACGCTGCAGGACAAAATATTTAGCCATTTTCAATTTAATATCCGGTGTGGGGTTTTGAATATTTTATTTTGTAGCTTGTACGAGAAAGATGATTCATGCTGTCTCGTGACAAGCAACCATGTGGGTTAGTCAAGGCCTTTCCGTCTGCACGAATTAAGTAGTCTTCAATTAAACATTGGCGTATTTAAATAGAAACGGCAAACATTTTGATAAACCTTGCTTCTGTTTTATATTCTAACTAGCGACCCGCCCCGGCTTCGCACGGGTGCAATGCTGATAAATTATGCATGTATTATACATATAAACCTTCCTCTTGAATCACTCTATCTATTTAAAAAACCGCATCAAAATCCGTTCCGTAGTTTTAGAGATTTAAGCATACAAAAGGGACATAGGGACAGAGAAAGTGACTTTGTTTTATACTATGTAGTGATGAAACAAGAGCAATAAGGGGTGTAGACTGTAATACTATAATTATAGAAATATAAAAAAAATACATGTAAATAATAAAAAAAAAAAACCTTTTTTTTAAGTCGATTCATAAGTAACACTTTGAAATATGTTACTTTAAAGGTACTTACGCAATATTATGTTTTTATTAATCCAAAAGCAAATTCAAAATTGTTTTTTGAATCCTCACAATTCAACAAAATTATATCGTTAAAAATATAGTTACTTTTGTATGTAACTGTGGCGTACCGTCCATATGACCCGAATCCCACCGGCTTGCTTAATACAAGTCCTTTGAGCTCCTTTGTTAAAAAATGATCAAATCGGCTCCGGCTTGACTAAGAATACTTTTGACACCACGCCACTTGTATGTACCTAAGTAAAGTATGTAGTTGTACGTTAGGGTGGAGCGTAGATGAATGGAGAAAAAAAAAGTTGTCTGATCGACCAGGGGGCCTATGATGGTTGCTTTTATCACGCGATAAATAAGTGATAAAGCATCCGTCACGTTTTGGCAAGACGCGAGTGTGAGTGACAGATGCTTTGTCACTTATTTATCACGTGATAAACGCAACCATCATAGGCCCCCTGGAATATTTGTAAAATGTTGCCTTTAGATAAGATATTAATGAATATATATATATATATATATATGTAATTGATTTTAAATATGTTTCAGCCCTCTACTTGAGCTAGAAAAAATTTTTTTTACTCATAATTGGTAAAAAAAACTTTTTTTTTTACGTAATTAGTATTAGATTTATAAAGAAGGGTTTCAACTTCAAATGTTTTGAGCTTATTTCATACTTACGGCAACTACTACGTGAACCTGTGACTCAAATTAAAATTCAGTATTTAAAAAAAAAAAAAAATTAATATTGTTATATTTTTATGCAATAAATATCTTTCATTTCGAGTATTATGTGCTCAGAAAAAAATCACTTAACTTTCATTAAAAAAAACAAGATTTTGATAAAAAAATTTTTTTTTTCAATATGGGCTTGATCATAATATTCAAAATGACTGTAGAGGGCTAAAAGTAGTATTGAATATTTTTATTATTATTTTTCTCGTACATCTGGCAGCCTAATGCAACGTCTTAGAGACGTTCTGAGTTGAATTTCCAAAAAAAAAAAATTCGCTCCACCCTATTGTATGTGTCTTTGCGGCCGAAGTCACAAGCGACTATACAGGGTGATCAATCCAAATGGGTCAGTAGGGAGAAAACGAAAACAATAAGAGATAGGGAAATCTGTTCTCAGGAACTATGGAGTCGATTTTAGATTTAATACAAACTGCATTCAATTTTTTTTTATAAACCTCCCGTATAACTGGGAATTGAACCAGGCTAAAATTCTGTAAGTAATCGCATGACGTATTGTAACATTCTTTGCAGAGGTTTTGTCCGGGTTATGTATGAAATTATGAATGAGATTTATAAAAAAAAAATATGCAGTTTTTATTCAATCTAAAATCAATGCCATGGTTCCCAAGAACAGATTTCCCTATCTCTTATATTTTGTGACTTTCCCTACTGACCCATTTGGATTGATCACCCGGTATATTATGTAGAACACAAAGATCTTATTGTTCAAAAAGTGGTATAGCTACAGCCAGCTTCATAACTGGCTGGTAATTTCAGTAAGAAATTTAAGACCCCACCCATGCAAAATTCGTCAGGTGAATGATCCTAGATCTCAACATCCATACTGATTAAAAATCTGTCCCGTGGAAATAAGAAGCTTAAACAGTTTTTCTTCAATCTTGTCCACGTGAAAACACGATTGGTAATAATTTTCTCGATACTTTTATCTCTCAAACATAATCCTTTTTTTAGATATTTTCGGTTGGATCTTCAAACCCCTTCCGTTTTTAACAATGTTTTTTAGCTTAATAGGATGCACAATTATAAGTTCTCAAGAACTGTACAACTATTTTCAATATAAAATGCACACGTTTATGACACAACTCAAAAAACATGATTTCCACGCTTCCGAGCACGCACTTCCATCTTGCTCACGCTTACGCTCAGTGAGAGAGAGAGCTAGCCAATGCGTTGGCGCCCTCTTAACATAAGTCAATAGTAAAATTGTCTAAAACTTTAGCCTGCTGACTGTACTTACATATAAATTAACGAACACACGCATCTTGTTGGGGTATAGAGCATACATAAGAGTTTATTACTGGTAAGTATAGACTGTATAGAGCATTGGTTATATCAAAGGGAAATGCATTTTATGATTAATTGGATGTCAGGTCACAAGAATTTACTAGCTCTAGTTATATGTATAGCCTAACAAGCTGCGGTTTTGCCCTAGGGTTGCCAGATGGTCCCAACCAGCGGCGGGAATTGGTGGGATTCTCCCGAATATGTATGTCCTCCCGACTCTCGACGATGCAAAAATCTCCCGAAAAACATTGTTTTTATTTTATAAAACTATAATTTTAAAAGGAAGTACAACAGCTAATTTTTGCATAAAAAAATACGTTATTATAACATTTTCGAAGATTATAGATATAATTATAGTAATGAGAAAATTATTTAACGTTTTTTTTTTGTTAATATTTATTTATTTCTATTGGCATCGAATGACGTTGTTTTTAATATATTTACTTTAATGTTTGAATTTTTGTTTCCCCGACCAAAGTCACATAATCGCAAAAAAAAATGTTGTTCCTCCCGATAATGGGGTAATTCTTTTTAGCAACCCTATTTTGCCCTAAAATAGTGACGCTACAGACCACTTTCATATGGCAATAATAATTATGCATACATCATATACATATATGTACATATATGCATCAATAGTCGCGCCGCGCGGTGTTCCCCGCTCATCCCACGTCCCACGGGAACACTACATTTTTTCGGAAAAGTATCCTATGTGTTAATCCAGGGTGTCAGCTACCTTCATATTATACAAAAAGCGTGAAGAACTAACGAACATACACACAAAATTTTGCCTTTATAATATTAGTATGATAAAATGGCAATAGATAATGTCATCGACCAAATTCAAAATATGTTTTACCGGAATACTGCCCAATCCTTCGTTCTTCTTCTGAAATAAATATGGAATCGAATTGAAAACACACTTGACTTTCATCACTGATAGTTTTGGCTTTATTATGCAAAAACAACTTGTTTGCGGAATATTTCCCCAATATGGCGTGGTCTAAATTCCAAGTTGTTGGGCTATTATATCTTAAATGCATTGTAATTACAGGGAATACCGTATTTATTTAATGTCTATTAATTCAATCACGCGCGACTAGTTGAGAAATATTGTGGTCCTTTTCTAACTCGTAGTTACTACAGCTTGTTTAATACAAAGGAGATTTTCATAATGTGTTTCTGAATTTGCAGTACTCTCCAATGCATATTTGCTTTAGTGCAACATGCCGTTCGATGCTGTTCTAATCTAAACAGACATTTGAATGGCGTGTTGCCAGGTTAAAAAAAAAATCCGCTTTGCTGTAAATAATTTGTTTGACAGGATGCATGCCTCTCTTCGTTTGACGGTACGTCTAGAGTATTTTCAACCGATTCAAAAAAGGAGAGATCCTCAAGTCGGTCAACGTACTTATGATTCTTTTCAGGGTTCCGTACCCAAAGGGTAAAAACGGGACCCTATTACTACGCCTTCGCTGTCTGCCTGTCTGTCTGTTCATCACCAGGCTCTCATGAGCCGTGATAGCTAGACAATTGAAATTTTCACAGATGATGTATTTCTGTTGCCGCTATAACAACACATGCTAAAAAATTGAATATTTTTTTTTTTTTTTTTTGTCATAGGGGGCATACGAGCAAACGTATCGCCTGATGGAAAGCGATTACCGTCGCCCATAAACACCTGCAACACCAGAGGAGTCACAAGTGCTCGCCTACCCGGAGGACGAAGATAGAATGCCTCTATGCTAGTAATTTCACCGGCTATCTTACCCCCACACCGGAACACAACAATGAGAACATTGCTGAAAATGAATATTTAATGAATGAATGAATGAATGAATAATATTTATTTCAGATTTAAAAATTTCAATCCATATTTTTGTTAGTAGGTGCACAGGTTACATTGGTTAGTAAACAATTTTATCCAGAAGTATAAACTACAAAGCCAACCTATAGTAATATTTAAGGGGGCTACCACAGGGCCTGTCGGCGATTAGTTCCTAATTCTTAATCTTACACGTGTGAAATTTTGCAAATTATATTCGGGACGAATTCTTCTTAATGAAAACTCTTAATTTTACCAATTCTTAATTTTCCGAATGCCTCATTTTCCTAATTATAGTTAGTACCAATTCGGATTTTTTACAGACGAAAGTACAGTTAGACATATTACTTTTATTTGAGAAATTCATAATACTTATAACATGCGGCAAATTCATTTTCATTGATATATCGCAATTTTTCTATTTGTTATGTTGCATTATTCTTTTAAGTATATTATGAGTACGTATTATTACAGTGTTTAAAAATAAAACAATAAAATTTTGTGTTGCAGTGGTTTGCAGCAACGCCAATAAAATGTGGCCTGGTGGTGGATTCAATAGGGGATGCGACTGATGTTGAACTCTATAACATGGTGTAGTTATATGAATAAAATTAGCTCAATATGTCATGATACAAAGAAAAAAAATAACAACAAAAAACAAGAAGTCACATATTTAAAAAAATATGAAATATGTGACTTCAAAGGTATGAAAATTTTGTAATTTTTTTTTTAAGACAAAAGAAATTTCTAATTTTCTCCATACAAATGCTTATAATTCGGTCGAAATTTATAATCAAAGACACTAAAATTATCGGAAATATAAATAATTAATATCAGACAACCTCACACAAATCGATCTAGTCCCAAATTAAGCTCAAGAAGGGTTGTGTTATGGGTACTAGACGACGATATATATACTTATATAGATAAATATATACTTAAATACATAGGAACAACCATGACCCAAGCACAAATATTCGAGTTCATCACACAAATATTTGCCCTGGCCGGGATTCGTACCCGGGACCGCTGCTCAGTAGGCAGGTGCTTGCAAACTGAGCCAACCGCGTCGTCAATCATCGTCAAATATAGAAGGACTGATTCAAGGAAAACTCACACCCGAGTGTCTACAAAATTCGTGTCGGTTTAGGTAAGCAGGTAATAAAGTTCCCACTTTCCATCAGGTGGGCTGAGAGCTCCTCTGCCTACTCGTGCGTTTGGTTGTGTTGTGGCTACTGATTGGTCTAGTAATTTTCAGTTGTGTTGGTCTGTTTCGTTTAAACATAATTTTAAGCAATGTATAGTAATGGTTTTATTAGTTTAAAATAAAACTTATGTTTGTAGTCAATATACATATTTGTTCTCTTTGCTGATCTAAAAGTATATGACTGTACTGACGTTAAAAAATCCGAATTGGTACTAACTATAATTAGGAAAATAAGGCATTCGGAAAATTAAGAATTGGTAAAATTAAGAGTTTTCATAAAGAAGAATTCGTCCCGATAATAATTTGCAAAATTTCACACGTGAAAAATTAAGAATTAGGAACTAATCGCCGACATCCCACAGGGCTACCATACAACATACGACAATAACATACGTGATCGGTTGCGTTAACTTTTCACCTCATTTGTATCCGGCGCCATACAAACTTAACTTAAACCGGCCAGTTAAGATGGGATAAGTATTTGTATGGAACCCTCAGTGCGCAAGTCAGACTTGCACTTGGCCGGTTTTTTTTTGTTGCCTCAGACTTCTGTCATTTATTTTGAAACCTTGAATCCCTGAATGTGTGACTATTCTTGTCAGAACAGATGTGATGATGCCAATGATGGGGACTGGGAACCATGTCCGATTGGTTCCTTGTTTTATGATTATAAGGGCTGCGAACTCGACCCATGTATGCTGTATGTCATACATATTTCCTAAATAATATTCGGTACCTAATATGAGAAAGTAGCGACTCCGTGAGCTGTAGACTCTGCAATATTTTTTTCAAAACTACTGGAGTATGACTTTTTTTCAATTTTAAACCCCCGTATTTCCGCCATTTTCAGACATTTCGAAAAACTGCTCCAATAAAAAAAATGTATAAATTATTGACCTTGATCACAAAATTTAACGAGAATCAGATGAGAAATGCGACCTTTAGGCGCGAACAGCCGGGAATCATCTGGATATCCGGACATACGATAGAATTAAACGCCAAGCAAAAACGGAGCCACTTCGCTCGCTCAGTCAGTTACCTAGGAAATGTAATGTTTTATGTTATTTTACCTTATGTTTATACCGAAGTCAAAAGTTGTAATATTTTTCGTTTCGAGTTTGTTTCGAAACCATCTCGATCTACCAACCGGACACATTTACTCCAGCAGTCGTTTAATACATTTAATACACACCTAAATTTAATATTTAATACCTTGCCTTTATCTCCACGTCCGCCGATCATTAGCTCTCCTTACTGCAACTTGCTGTAACATATAATATTTTTGTTAGTTCTGTTCGCTTCAGATTACTACTTAGTTTAGTATACATTTGTCTAGCTCTAACGTGAGTAGCAGACATATTAAGTCAAGGAAATGGTTATGGTACTTTTGTCGTTAAAATCGAGTATCTACACTCTAGGGGTAGGTACAGCTCGACAATCTGGACATGCTTCGTTTTATTCTAAATAACTACACCATGGCTTCTAAAGAACTAACATAGTTCAAGCAATATAGGAAGGGGAAGGTAAAATGTAAACTTTTTTCCACCAGGATTAAATCAATAGGTACATTAAATCAAATTTTAAGGAACACCGAACTTCTTCATCAGTCACATTCCCTGACGATAGATTTCATTAAAATAATTTTCGTTGCAGTTGGTGGCTTCATTAGACTTTTTCTCACTTCAGAGTGAGTAAGTTGATAGAATAATGCGATAGAAAATAAAACATACAACTTGATAAACAACATGCATGAGGTTTCACTAAAGTTGAGGATAATAAAATCACACATTCTAAATCCACAAATTCTAAGTCGCTCAGCGAGGTATGGAGATGGCTATGCTTGGAGTTTAATCTGAAAGACAAAATCCAGAACCAGAGGATTTCCTACGGAGAACCAAGGTGACCGACACAAGATAAGAAAGTTGAAGTGGCAGTGGGAGGGGTACCTATATTTGTCGGAGAGCCGAGGGCCGATGGTACAGATGAGTTCTGAACTAGAGACCACGAACGCCCCGCTGAAAAAATGTTACGAAAAGTGGAGAACCGGGTTTGGTGGCGCCAACTAGGAGAGGCAGTGGAAGACTGGAAGCTGATCATGGTGATGATGATGACTATTTATCCATGGCTACCTCTAAATGGTTAAGGAAAATCGACCGGTTTCAGAGTTATTTCTTAGTGTGAACGATCTAGATGTAAATAAAATGAACTCTTGTGTAAAGTTGTTCCAGGTATTGCGGATTAGAACAGTTCGTAAATAGCCCAAGTAGCGCCTTTATTCAGCTTATATTAGTTGTACAAAGGCTCTATAAGGGCTTATGCAGCTTATGAGCTGCTTGGGAGCAATTTGGTAATGCCTCTTGGATTGTACATATTTAAAGGCTGGGGCATATTTAACTCTTTACAATATAAATGCCATATGCTTGTTTATCACCATCATAATAGAAATAAAAAAGAAGCAGAACATAGGTCGAGATATGAATGATCTGATTAAACTGATATCACAGACAAACCTTGGAAAAAAATTGAATCCAAATGGAACTTGAAACATACTTGCTCAGGCAAGAAAATGACATTTTAAATCTTAATTAACTCAATTAAAACTTAGAAAAGATTTTATTTTCTTAACATTTTAAAAGGCCCTTTTAGCTAAAACAAGTAAAAAACATTTCTCCTGTCACAAGTTCGTGAAATGAAGTGAAGTTTTCTCGACGACATTTTAAGTGGCCAAGTGGCCAGAAGACGGAGTCATGTTTAAAATTGTTCTAATGGCCAGAAACTTAATACTGTGAGATACTTCCATCTTCGGAAGTAGCTTCGCAAGGAGGTAAGCGGGAATATCAAATAAAATTCTTTTGAAGATATTTTTTTTTACGTCGCGTTTGGCGCAGTTTATGCAGTGCAACTGAGCCGGCGGTCCTGGGTTTGAATCCCGGCCGGGCCAAATATTTGTGTGATGAACTCGGATATTTGTTCCTGGATGTGCCTGGGTCGTGGATGTTATCTATATATTTATTTATAAATGTATATAATGTATATCGTCGTCTAGTACCCATAGTACAAGCTTTGCTTAGTTTGGGACTAAGTAGGTCGATTTGTGGAAGGTTGTCCCTTATTTTTTTTTATTTGGTGGCTTTTTCGTATTTTTTTTTAAATTGCGTTTCTATAACAAAAACCCCTTCAGCCAACAATATTACGAAATGACATTGACAATTTAATAAATATTTTGGAAAAACCACGGTAGAGAAAAAGTAAAGGGATGCAGTTTGAAGATTCTTACAGCAAGGGGCTCCAGAAATCAAGTGATCATATTTGGCCTATTTTGACCCCCTCCCCCTGTGGTGATAGTAACGTTCCCTTCCCTCATTCAAGATCACGTGTACTTCTCGCACTAAGTACGACTCGGGTACCATTTACTTCGTACATAAGTCGTTTTGTTTCGGTAATTACGCTTAGAGCGGATATCGCACTAATATTATAAAGGCGAAAGTTTGTGTATTTTTATGTGTACCAATTGCTGAACCACTTTTGATAAATTTTGGATGGAGCTGACACCCTTGATTTACACAGGCTACTTTTAATCCCGAAAAATGTAGTGTTCCCGTGGGATGAGCGGGTAACACCGCGGGGCGCATCTAGTTTTGATATAAAACAATGTTTGAGTCATTTTATTGTTTTTGGCTTTTCCGCTGTATAAAAAAATACACGTGATATCTCCCTTCCCCTTATTTAAAGTACACATGATTTTTGGACGAACCCAAAAACAAAAAATATGGTGTGCCAGAAATTTTACATATCCTATTGAACATGAACAATATAATGTATTTGACTGAATTGAACAATATATTGAAAAATAGTAGCAATAAAATACAATGCAGCACTTGCGTAGGTAATATCTGTAAGGCCATTTTATTGAAGCCCTGCTTTATGCTCGCGTCGCTTTTCAGGCTTTCAGGAAAAAGGCAGCATTTGTGTGAAAAAGCGCTTGCACATTCTGCCGTGAATTAAAAATAAAATTTAAGTAAATATTAAGAATCTCGACTTAAACCGACAAGCAACCAGCGGCAGTGACGTGTTTAAGTTTTCAAACCTCAGTTGGCAAAAACGGAACCATTATATAGGATCACTTTGTTGTCCGTCTATCCGTCTGTCAAACCCCTTTTCTCAGGAACGCGTGGAGGTATCAAGCTCATATTAATAGCCAATACTCAGCTCTGCTACCCTCGGAACCGTATAAAATCATCATACGATACTATAGCGTTTATGCTGTATTTTTTTACGCTGGCAAGAGAATCAAAACCCTTAACAGGTATAGCCTAACAAGCGTCGATCCGGCCCAGGGATAGTGACGCTACAAACAGCTTTCATATGGCAAAAATGAGTATACGTAATATATTTGCATTATTAAACGTCAGTAGCGATTTGCCAAGGATTTGTCATTAACCAAATTCTAAACATTGTTTACTGGAATGCTGCTCAATCCTTGGTTCTTCTTGCGAAATAAATACTGAATCCTATTGAAAAAAACTTGACTTCCATCACAGTGGATAGTTTGGGCTTTATTATGCAAAAAAGACATGATATTTGCGGAATATGTGGTGCGAAGTCCTGTTTCCTCTTTGTTTACCATCAGTTATATTCACCGAATTTCAATGGCATTTACCAAAAACACGTCGTATCCCGTAAGATAAATTAGTTCCACAAAAATCCGCAATATGGCGTAGTCTGAAAACACCCTGTTAGGTTATATAATGGAAAACACACATTTGTGCACACACAGCTAACTCAAACACCAAACTTTTACAAACTTGCGAAGGTAAAATAAAAATGGGGGCCGTAACAAAATTAGCTTTATCGTAATTTAGTCGCGCAACAATTTTCCAACGGGACAACGATCATTAGTACTTCAAAGCAATTTGACCTCATTTATTCAACACCAAGTAAAATGGTGTCGTGTAAACTGAAGATTTACGATGAAGTCATTACGTTTTATGGGCCATAATTGATAGAGATAACATCTTGGGCTACTGAAATTGCAAGGTAAGGTTTCAAGAACATTGAACTCAAGACGCACGTTTAGTGTAAAGAAATTGCCGGCGCTATGCCCTTTTTTCCAAAAGACGCTAGCGACGTGGAAAACGTATCATTTTGCGCCCTTTGCGCTGTGGAAACGGTAAATGACTTGTGTCGCAGTTATTAATTATGTATTTTTATAGTCAAGTGGCATGCAAGCGGTCTTTCATGTTTTACACAAATATTTTTCTACGTTATTCGGTGATTATCACAACAGCTTTCAGGGGAGTGCTGTAAGCGATGACTGCGGTGTTCGTGATTTTAGATGTAATTAAACATAAACTGGCATTTTAGTAGGTACTTATAATATATTGTGGTATTAGGTAAATAATTGTAGAAACTGATGTATTCTAGGCTGGGTACCTACTTGTTTAATCAAACCATTAAAGCGATAGCCTATGGCATAGTCGCATTGATTATAGATTTCATAAATTAAATCAGTATAACTGCATCTTTGTAATCTGTATCATAAATCACGTGTAATTGATTTGCATTCCTTTGAATGGTACGTTGGATCTCTTTAGAAGTAGTTAATACGAGTATGTTTGTCGTTACGTATTTTTCAGTACCTTTTTACTTGTTTGACATAATCTTCATATCGCAGAAATGGCAGGCGCGAGCTTTGTGAGCAATGTCAAATTTTTTATCGACTTAAAAAAAAGAGGACTGTATGTATTAAAAAAAAAATCATGGATGTCCCCCGATTCATCCGCTAACTGTGGACCTATTATCAAAAAAAATCAAACCGATTTCAAAAAAGGAGGAGGGTTCTCAATTTGACTGTATGTTTTTTTTAATGTTTGTTACCTCAGAACTTTCGACTGGGTGAACTAATTTTGATGATTCTTTTTTATTTGAAAGCAGGTGCTTCCCTTGTAGTCCCATTTAAATGTGGTCCAGGTTTGACAAAGACATTCATGAGAAAATCATATACGTGTTATTGTATGTTCCATTTCGCTCATTGAAGTCGGTAATTTTTTTGTGAAAAAGTGATTATATTTGAATGGCATGTATTTAAATCGATATCTCGTATATTCCCTTTTTTCGATCAAAATATTTGAAAGTTTCACCAAAAATACTGACTTGCACACTAATTATGCACACTAAATAATGCGAATTAAATATACTATTTAAATGTATTTGCAAAACTGTTTTACTGGATATAAAAATAAAAAACCTAACCTAACCTAACCCGGCCGAGTCGGATCTTAGTGTGCAGTGCGAGGGTAATTAGTGTGCAAGTCAGTATTTTTGGTGAAACTTTCAAATATATTCGATGTACGAACCATATTTTTGGTGTGAATTCGGTTAAAAAGGTCATCTCGTCTTGTATGATGTTTAAGTTTTTTTTGTAGGACATGTTCAGTTAATCAATTGTTTTTTATGCACAGCATTTGTTTTTCTGGTATGCATTCAGTTAATTAGTGGAGTTACCTAGTGTGCTAAAAAATTGTAAAGATGTGCATTTAATAATATCCCTATTTGAATCACTAAAACCCAAAAATTGGTATTGAAAAATCCATTTTTAACAAAAAAGAACTTCAAAAAAAATTTGAAAAGCCACAAAATTTGTCGGTGGCAAACCTCACGTAAACTTGCGCTGCATCTGTTTTCATAGTAATAATTGAGTGGTTTAGCACCGACTTCAGAAGGTGATTCAAATGTAATCTACATACATAATCGGGTTGTTTTTGCCTTTTCCGTATTTTTTGAAGTCGGTTCTTTTTTTGTTATTGATATAACTACTCGTAACAAGATATATACCAGGATATGGCAAAGCCTCGTCGAATTGTTGCCTGGGCTCCTGAAATGTTCCGCCAGATGAAGTAACCGTTATATTTGACAGATTGAAGTCATCCACTATTCAGTAAACGTTCGAGCAACTTTAATATTGTTTCAGGACTTGCCGCGATGAGTTGAGTTGGTGCATAATACAAAGTTCTGGTACATAGTTGGTTCTGACTAACTAGACTTAAAGGCAAAATGAAGCCCATAACGAGCTTTTTCTTATGCTTTGACTGTAGTGTACCTACATCAATTTATTTTCATTATTTAGTCTTTTGAGCTTATCTTATACCAAATCGTTTATAGATTTTAACGTCATGCAATAGAAAATATTTGCACATCAGATTTTGGTTTTTTTGTCTATGAACGTGACCTCTATTGGAATAAGTCCATACTTCACTTTGGGAGACTATTTGAATTAATCGCTGAATTCGATGT
Source organism: Apotomis betuletana (assembly GCA_932273695.1). Taxonomy (NCBI): domain Eukaryota; kingdom Metazoa; phylum Arthropoda; class Insecta; order Lepidoptera; family Tortricidae; genus Apotomis; species Apotomis betuletana. The sequence continues at coordinate 3,689,138 of OW026302.1, read as the reverse complement.
TCCGCTGAAAATATTTCCTATATATTTACTAATCATTATTATTTAGTTAGCGAAGTGCTCTATTTATGATGAGTTCAGTTGACGCATAATACAAAGTTCTGGTACGTAGTTGGTTCTGGCTAACTAGACTTAAAGGTGAAACGACGCCCACAAGTTATCTTACGAGTTTTTCTTATACTTCGACTGTAATATATGTACTTATATTAACTTTTTTCGGAGTTTGCTCTTTTCAGCTTATTTTAGGCTAAAGGCTTTTTGTCACCCTCACAGACCGTAGGTACCTATTTGTTATAAAAGCGTTTTTGAGTCACCCTTTTATGCTGACTGTATTTTCTCACACAAAGGTTACGAGTAATTGCTCGTCAAGACCAATTAAATGATTGTATTTAGCGGTTTACACTCACGTGAAACTGTCAGGAACGGCCGGCAATTTCACGTGTGTGGCGGCGACGTGTTTCGAACTCGTATGGAGTCCTTCATCAGGGACTTGTACCCGCACAGCGGCGCGGTAACTTCGTCACAGTGACGAAGTTACCACAAAACAGATAGGTACAGAAATCAATCTACATACAAGCGCGCTCGAGCAAAATGGCACTCGCGCTCGCACTGGTCTGAACTGGTCCGAGATATCGTGTCCGTGAGCAATGTCTATTTGTGCGTTTGCTCGAGCGCGCTTGTATGTAGATTGATTTCTGTACCTATCTGTTTTGCGAAGTTACCGCGCAGCAGTCCCTGATGAAGAGCTCCATACGAGTTCGAAACATGTCGGGCCATTCCTGGCCATTCACGCTTAATATAATAATTAAATATGTCGCACGAAATTTTTAATAAGATTACCAATTAAATGTCCAAACACGATGGGTTTATCTTGTGCTGTTTAGGAGTACGGCCATCTTCCGTCTCCATCAAATCACCTCCAAGACCCCAAACTATTGTATTGTCACATAAACATATTATACATGCACAGCTTCATTTTGATACTAAAATTAGAAATTGACTTCCATGATTTGAATACATTGTTTGTTTTTATAAATATTGACACAAAGGTAAATTATGAAAGAAAAATGTATTGTAATCCACTGCAATGTGCGTGTAAACACACACGCAAAGGTAATGCTAATGCACCTAAGCACTATATAGGTACACATATGACGAAGAGGGGATTTCAGTAGCGCAGAATTATGGAATCAAAGATTTGGTGTGATTAATGTAACTAACGATGTGATAGCTCTGTTGAGAGAGTACTACGCCGGAAACGTAGGGTCGCAGCGTTGAGTCCTGCTTACATTCAACATCAAAACAGAATCCATAAAAATATTCTATTTGCAATACATACATTGTTTGTTACAATCAAAAAATTGGGCAAGTGCGAGTCCGACTCGCGCATGAAGGGTTCCGTACCATAATCTATAACAAGTTTGTTGTATGGGAGCCCCCCTTAAATATTTATTTTATTTTATTTTTAGTATTTGTTGTTATAGCGGCAATAAAAATACATCATCTGTGAAAATTTCCACTGTCTAGCTATCACCGTTCTTGAGATACAGCCTGGTGACCGACGGGCGGACGGACGGACAGCGAAGTCTCAGTAATAGGGTCCCGTTTCTACCCTTTGGGCACGGAACCCTAATAAACGAATAAACTTGTCACAAGCTCACAAGCGCGTTAATAAGAAGCAAGCTTAACAGTGTCACTCTGTAACACCGACGTATGTCAACTTTGACGTCACGAATAACTCCGCAGGATATGATTACTTGCGAGTTTACGAAGTAGCGCGTCAAGCCCCTCGTAAAGAGCAAGACGCCATTAATGTTTTAGTGTTCTTCTGTAACAACTAGTTACCTGGCCCCATAAATATATTAGCAAGCCTCTCGGGCGACAAGTTTTGATGAAACTCGTGTAATATAAGCACGTGCCCTGCACACGGTAGCCGTAGCAATTTATCAATACCGACGCTCCGTGAATCAACATTTTGTGGCCGCTTAGTTACGGAGTTTGGGTTTAGGTGTTCGTGACTTTATCGTAACTTTAATACCTCGTTAATACTTTTATAATAAAAACTATTTATAATATACTATTTATTATAAATTTTTAGTTTTGTATTGATACAGATTTCAGCATAAAATATTAATAGCGCGATGTAGGTTCACCTTTTGTGTTGTATGGACGCGCAGCGCCATGCCGGCCAAAACGGCTGGACGGATATGAACCAATTTTGGTACGGTAATAGCCGGACATCCAAATATAGTTTTAGGCTTATGCGACACTTTTTAACCGACTAAGGTAATAATTCGGTGAATAGAGACTAAAGTACTATGTGTGACCTTACAAACGGTCCGGTAGTTTTGAATTTTTTATATGTTGTCTAGAATGGTTAGTCAGTGTTTAAAATGCAAAATGCACAATTCCCCCCCTCCGCGCCCGCCGCCATATTGAAAAAACCGGCACGTTCTTCATATTTTTGCTCATATCTTCCTTTAGGAGCATTTTAGGTAGAAGAAAGCTGTGACAATGTTATAGAGAGTTAAATTTACTACATTCTCCATTTTATATTTTGTTTCTAGGAGAGATAGTTACGGAGATATGCACATTTAAAAAAACGTAAAAAATCGCAATTTCCAACTCAAAAACAAACTTCTGGATTATATCTTCGTTTAGGAGCATTTTAGCTAGAACAGTGCTTGGGCAATGTTGTAGAGAATTCAATTAACTATAATTTAAATTTCAAATTTTGTTTCAAGGACGGTTAGTTACGGAGATATGCACATTAAAAAAACTGGAAAAGTCGAATTTTCAAGAAATTACTAAAAATTCTTGGTTTAGAACGCTGTCATTCAGTTACGGACTAGTCTAGGACAAATTAAAACACGTTGGAAATATAATTGCTTATAAAACTCATGTCCATTTTTACATACATTTTCGGAAAATGTGACTTTATTTTTTACATATCTCCGTAATTATCTATCCTAGAAACAAAATTTGAAATGTAAATTATAGCAAATTTAATTCTCTACAACATTGGTCACGCACTGTTCTAGCTAAAATGCTCCTAAACGAAGATAGGTATAATCCAGAAGTTTGTTTTTGAGTTGGAAATTGCGATTTTTTACGTTTTTTTTAAATATGCATATCTCCGTAAATATCTGTCCTAGAAACCAAATATTAAATGGAGAATGTAGTAAATTTATCTCTCTATAACATTGTCGAAGCTTTCTTCTAGCTAAAATGCTCCTAAAGGAAGATATGAGCAAAAATATGAAGAACGTGCCGGTTTTTTCAATATGGCGGCGGGCGCGGAGGGGGGGGGGGGGGAATTGGGCATTTTGCATTTTAAACACTGACTAACCATTCTAGACAACATATAAAAAATTCAAAACTACCGGACCGTTTGTAAGGTCAAACTTCTTTATTTTCTGAATTATAAAAAGTTGTACCTACGCGGACGATGTTGCGGGCACCTATTAGTTCTGTCGTCGTTTTTTCTAAACACTTGTGAAATGCCGGTAGACTCAGGCATGTAAAAGTGCCTTTGTGGCCTACCTACTTACAGAATATGATCGTCCAATGCGTGTGTAGCGCTACGACTGGCTATGGCTACACAGTTCTACTGCCAGGTGTGCGTAGTCGACAGGGTTTCAAAAGATGATAATTATATTGAGATAACACTAACATATGTTTACAGGCCTTATATACAGGTACAGGGTGACTTTTTGGTCGTGAATTAGAGTGTCAGGGGTGATGGGGAGGGTCACACTGAGCAACTTTTGCTATGGGACCAATCATGAAATCGTATAGAAAAAAAATATGCTGTTCCATACGTTTCGGGTTATTAGCTATCAATTAACTCTAAAAGCTGTTTTTTTTAGTGGTAGTTTTGTTGACCTCCCCATCACCCCGTGTCACATCACCATTCACGACTAAAAGGTCACCCTGTATTAGAAGTGATCCTTTCGAACCAAATGCCAAGTTTAAAGTATCGTCTACCACCTTAGTACTCGTATATAACAAGAATAGAAACACAATTTAAAAGTTTTACTTCGTTATAATTCTCCATTTTAATTACTTACGTAATAAGTGGTCCGAGAATATAAAAAGCTTTCTAATCAGCGGAGGCCATTACAAAGCGACTTTAAATGCCTTTGTCGATAACAGGATCTCTTTATAGTCGCAATCAGGAGTCCTATTTCAAAAATCGTCGCGTTAACGACTTCAATTCCGATCCCGCTGATAATTCAGGCGTCACTTTGATTTTGTGATTCAATGAGGCTTGGTCTTTAAAAACTACGTACCTATTACTTAATATATAAAAAAAAACTCGTGGTTAAAAAAAATAAAAAGTAGTGCGGTAATCGCTATGGTGTAAGGCCTTTCAAATAAACAATGCCATGATCGACACAAAAAGCATAAGGAGAAATTCGAAAGGTTGTCTAGCGTTCGGGTGGTGGAGTGGTTAACACGTTGGACTTCAATTCCGATCCCGCTGATAATTCAGGAGTCACTTTGATTTTGTGATTCAATAATGCTTGATCTTTAAAAAAACAACGTAACTATTATCAAACTAATATTATAAAGGCGAAAGTTTGTGAGTGTGTATGTTTGTTACTTCTTCATGCTCAAACAACTGGACCAATTTTGATAATTTTGTATTATTTATTATTACAATTTTGATGAATTACTGACGAGTCGCCAAGAATGTACTGCTTATGAAAAATATACCAAAGCTACTGTTGCGATGTTCAGATATTTAAAATTGGAAAAAAATCTACGCTATTAGTTTACATAGACCGATATGAAAATGTTAAGAGGCCTTATTCCTTTAAAAATTTTTTTTCATTTCATGACAAATATATTGATAATTTCAACCAACTTTTTGAAGTGAATAATACTTTTTCCCGAGGTAGTCACACAGCTATTTTATGCTTTCATTGCGTGCAGTAAAAAATAAGTTGAAAAAACGAATTTTCCGCGTGAATTTTGTCAATTAGGACTAGTTTTTGAAACAAAAATTATGAATGAAAAATTCAAACTGTAGGTTTCAAATATATACTAATAAATCCCAATTGCCCTGTTCTGGGTAGTAACATCAATAATATGTTAAGACACATGTTCGATCATAGAGAAAAATTTCTAAAACAATCGTCATTTTCAAAGGAATAAGGCCTCTTAAGTAGGTAATTGATATTAATAAATGTAAATAAGTAGTTACCTTATTATAAGTTTTGGTGATCGAAAAATAAAGGACGCCAACACTTTTTGGTATTATGAACAAACATTTTTATAAAAATATAATACTTTTATAACACCGCACATCACTACACGCGCAGCTTTCAGTCAGATGACTTGATACTGAATCTTAGATCTTCCGCGTATTGATCATTCATTAAACGACCATAGAAGAAACGCACATCCTAGGGTAGGGCTAATGCGCATAAGCATTTTAACACACATATGACGCAGAGGCCGTTCCAGTAGCGTACAATTATGGAATCAAATATTTGGTGCGATTGACGTAACGATGTGATAGCTCAGTCGGGAGAACATTACGCCCAAAACGTAGGGTCGCTAGTTCGACTTCTGCTTACATTGCAGTGGATCACATTACATTTTATTCTTTCATAATTAAACTTTGTGTCAATATTTATAAAAATAAATATTTGGTATAAAAAGATTCTATTCAAAAAAGACCATAGAAGAGTTCTAATAGCGAAAATTGCTATTTTGTAATGAGATCACACACAACTTTAATCACGAAACCAGCGAAGAGCAGCGTCGTGGTGCTCACGAGTGCTGTCATAATTATGCTGTGTGGACTCCATTTTTGCAACCAGGACACCATTTGACTCGTAAAATGTAATTGGTTTGCAAAATAAATATCTTCTTCTTCTTCTCAGCATATATGCGTCCACTGCTGGACATATGCCTCTTGCATGGATTTCCAAACTGATCTTGACGCGGCGATCCTACTCCAGGTCGGCCCTGCCGTCTTTTTAATGTCGTCCGACCATCTGGCTTGCGGTCTTCCAACGCTTCTGCCACCCGTTCGCGGCCTCCAGTTCAGCGCTCGCTGACTCCATCTGTCATCGTCTCTGCGACATATATGACCAGCCCATTGCCACTTCAATTGCGCAACTCTTTTGCCGATGTCGGTAACTTTCGTGCGTTGGCGAATGTCCTCGTTTCGTATTCTATCTCGCAGAGAGATTCCGAGCATTGAGCGCTCCATAGCTCGCTGTGCCACTTTTAGACGGTGGATTCTTCCAGCGGTTAGCGTCCACGTTTCGCATGCGTATGTCATAACTGGGAGTACACACTGGTTGTAGACTCTCGTTTTTAGTGTTTGTGGGATTTTTGAGCTGAAGACGTCTTTGAGCTTACCGAATGCACCCCATCCAAGCTGGATGCGTCTGCTAATTTCAGAGTCTAATGGATCTTTCTTTAATGTTATTTTCTGACCCAGGTATATGTAGTCGTTCACTTCCTCAATCGTTTTGCCGTTCAATGATATGTTTGCGCTGACGGAGGTGCTCATCCATTTCGTCTTCTCCATATTCATTTTCAGGCCAACCCGCATCGATGCCTGACTTAGATCGTTGAGCATTCTTCCAATATCTTCAGGTGTTTCTGCAAGTAGAACGATGTCGTCTGCGAAGCGTAGGTGATTGAGATATTCTCCATCAATATTTATACCTGTGCCGTCCCAGTTGAGTGTCTTAAAGACGTCTTCGAGTGCGTTTGTAAATAGCTTCGGGGAAATGACATCCCCTTGGCGTACTCCTCTTTTAAGTGGTATATTTGCGGTGGAGCCTTGAATTTGCACTGTCATCGTCGCTGATCGGTAGAGATTTTTTAGCAGCTGGATGTATTTGTAGTCTATTCGGCACCTCTTTAGGGAATCGAAAACTGCCCAATGTTCCACCGAATCGAACGCCTTTTCATAATCCACAAAGGCAAGGTATAGCGGTTTGTTGTATTCGTGTGATTTCTGTATCACTTGCCTTAATGTGAAAATATGGTCTACTGTACTATAGCCACCTCTAAAGCCCGCTTGCTCTTTGGGCTGATATTCGTCCAATCGTCGCGTTATTCTCGTTGTGATGACGCGTGAGAAAACTTTGTATATTTGGCTTAAGAGTGCAATAGGGCGGTAGTTTTTGAGACTTGTCTTGGCGCCTTTCTTATGGAAAAGGACAACGACACTATCTTGCCATTGAGTTGGTACTTCTCCCGTGAACAAAGCTTCGTTAAAGATCCATCGGAGTTCTTTCAGTAAAATAAATATATCTTCTTCTAATGGGTACTTAATGAATAATTACACTAATATTATGAAGGCGAAATTTCTTCATGCTCAAACTGCCGGAGAAATTTTGATAAAATTCGGTACGGAGGTAGCTGACACCCTGTATTAACTTAACACATAAGCTACTTTTTTCCCGAACTGGTTGACGAAATAATCACTCTACAAGAGATGGGCCGACTAGTCGGCGGCTAGTCTAAATGCATTTAAACGCGTTGATTAAAGCCAATTGATGGTAAAAATATAGGAAGCATACCAATTGTACATCTATTAATAATTTCAATGCCGACTGAAATTGGTACTATCCAATTTTGTTATAGACAAGGTTTGAGGATTCACATTTATTTAGGTCTGTGGGTATGATGGGCGCATTTATCAGGATATCAAAAATGTTGGACAATTTGTGGTTTCTTTATAGTTATATAAGAGCTTTCAATCGCGGGATTTTTGGTACGGGTATAAGTAATCCCGGGATATCGGGATTTTTTGTTTTGGTTTTTTCGGTGTCTGCAGACTGTGAGATCCGTAATCAAAAAACTTCCTCGTCATTGGATACCTATCATGGGGCTCATTCCTTGCCCTTGGATTGGGATATAAGTCCTAAATGTATCTCCAGGGGGTTATGGGACCATGTCCACTGTGAGAACCCCTTGACTGAATCCTTGGTTCCATTTCCATCTGATCAAAGTGCGAATCAAAATGGAGGATTTGATTCAAGTTGATTGTCATTGAAAATAGAGATTAATTGACTGTACCTACGCGGCTGAGAACTTGAGAATCGAGCCTTATATTTATATCCTATTTAGAACTGAGACGTGGGTGTTCGTTCACAATGGGACTTAGTTACAAGGCGGCTTAGAGACGCAATGTGCAATGGAAAGGCCGGAAGGTAGGAGGGAGTGAAAAATGCTTGGAGTTTCTCTGCGTGATAGAATCAGAAAAGAGGATATTCGCAGACGAACAGAGGTAACCGATATAATAGGATTGTACGGATGAAGTGGCAATGGGTGCGCTATAGGGCCCGAAGAACGGATGGCCATTGCGGCAGTAAAGTCCTGGAGTGGTTAACACGTATATAAGCGCAGATTGGGTCGGCCCCCGACTAGGTGAACAGATGACCTCTTTAGGGTCACAGGGAGTCGATGGACATATTCTGCACCGGATCGCACCTTGTGGTGAGCTATGGGGGAGGCCTATGTTCAGCAGTGGACGTCTGTGGCTGATAGATAGACCTGCACAGCTACGTTTAAATAAAGTTTATTACCGTTTTTGTGCCGTTTTATCTGCACAAAAACGGAAGGTAATACTGGTGCGCGGTAGCATGTCGGCTATTCACGCTTTTTATTGTAAGTTTTAATGTTTACATAAAATTGGCTAATAGGAGAAAGTTTCTATGAAAATCCTCACGGGTGGTCCCATCGTAAAATCCTCGCCAAGTTTCTTGCCCGTGATTATACGAAGCAAGTGAGAGCACTAAACACATCACACCCAATAAATCTCATAGTTGAGCACTTGACGGGATTGGATAAGTTTTTACGAGGCTACAAATTGTTTGATTAACTCGGTAATGATACTTGCGACGTTTACGGTGATCCTAGGAGCCGGTGTGAATTGCGCTTAATTTGTCGATGTTATTTGACATGTAGGGTGATGTAGGTAAGTAATAAATAATGTCTGTGCCACGGGTCTGTGCCTTATGTTTTTTTTTATTGGGACGTACTTACTTTATTTGTTTATCATCGTATGAGCGTTGTGCGACCTCAATTATAGGTATATTTTGAGATTATCGAATCAGATTTATTTTATCTTTTCCCATATATCAATCAAAATTCAAAGCAGGGAATCAATAGATGCAGTCTACACGGGATCGAACTTTGTGGCGAGTCATGGGGAAGGCCTATGTTCAGCAGTGGACATCAGTGGAAGGCCTATGTTCAGTATTTGGACTCATAATCTACGAAAAGTTTATTCCGAAGTTAAAGGAGTTGTCTTGACATAAAAAAAATTGTGTACTTTTTACTATTTCCATTAAAAAAAAGCAATCTGAAATATGCGAGGATTTGAATAAAATCTAATATTTATAAAACCATAGGTATGTCACAAAAATAACTATTCGTAGATTTCGAGACTAAATATGTCTGTATACGTTAAGTTTGTTTGATAACAATCCAAAATATTATAAATACGGTTTCAGAGAAAAATGCTTTCGATGAAACGATACGTCTATTTATGAAATGAAAAACGTTTATCTATAAAAGAAGGATAAACCGTCTGTCTATCCTAATCAATAATACGATAAACGGCTGGATATTCAGTGAAGTTGTTCATTATTTTTTCGAATGTATACTCGTACAGTGAGAGTGACACATTTTAAACTTTTTCTTTGTGGAAGTTGCAGGCAATTATTAGTTCTATTCCATTTGCGAATTAAATTCAATGACGTAGAGTGAATTTAGTTCGTACTCGTTAATCTTATTTAGGAAAGCCAGGGATTCTGCTCAAACTAACCTGATCCTACCTTCAGACTCTCATTTAGACGTAGAATGAGAATTTGCCAGACAGTTTATCGATGTTTAAATAAATCAATTCCAGAGTACTAACTTGAGTGGACTTGTTTGATTACGCTAACTTGACCTGATTACTATATAGACTAACTAAGAGGTGCTCGCAACTTCATCCGCGTATTTTTTTCTTCACCGTAGACGGATAAAAATTATCCTATAACCTCTTTGGATGTCTAGCTATCCCTGTGCCAAAATTGGTTAAAATTTATCCAGCCGTTTCGGCGTGATGCGAGGACAAAGGAAATTAGGAAAACAGATGGCAGCAGGTTGGCACGGTGTTGCGCGCCCATACAAAACAAAATGACGATCCTGCATTACGCGATTTTTCCTGAAATTATGACCCTCTCCATAGTTTTTTTATAATGATAGACTAATTTGAGTAGAATAACTTGACTAACCTAACATAAGTAGACTTACTTGAATTCAGTTACTTAAGTAAGAAAAAAGTGGGTATACGTACTCGCTAAATGTTGTCCCGTCGACTGCCCGAGGGTGTACAGTTAAGGAATTTCTTCCCTTGTGCTAACACAGCTTAATCAATTTTAATGAAACTTGCATAGTTTTCCGCCAGAAGCCTTCGCCGCCACTTTGTAAGACCCCTCGTTTGGCGATGAATATTAAATGCCTGAAGTGAAGCGTTCATTAAGGATTAGGTTATGTCTAGTTAGGATTATTATCATACTTGCTTTTGCCCGCGACTTCGGTTGCATGGAATGAGTAATTTGGGTAGCTTACTGACTGGGTCCGCTGTTTATAGTGCTTAACTTTCATCCCCTATTTAGACATAATCGACACAATTGCGTGTCTCAACGTCTAATTTAAAGATTTTGTGACATTGTAATTTCAACCAATCATTTATATTTAGCAATATAGCCATACGATTAAATAAATCACATTTCACCCCTTTAAAAAATGATTTCTGGGACGAAAAGTATCTTATCTACTATACTAGAACATCTCCATACCAAAATCTAAATCGGTTCAGCGGTTTAAGCGTGAAGAGGTAACAGATAGACAGACACACTTTCGCATTTATAATCTTAGTATGGATTTAGAAATGCATTTTGGATAGTTTTTTGCTTAGTCATAGATGTAAATTAAATTGGTATTTTTTCTACTTCCTGTTTCTGTAATTGTTTTAAAACTAGCTTTTAAGTAAAATATTACTTTACATACATTATATATTCAAAAGAAAAATGCTTGCATACCTACTTTTGTATCGAATCTTTATAGCAATCAGACAATTCGGGGATGGCAGTTTTAAAAAAATAATTAGCTTTCCTCCTTTTTAACCAACTTCAAAAAGGAGGAGTAGGTTCTCAATTCGAACTAATTTTTTTTTTCTTTTTTGTATGTTTGTTACTCGATATCTCCGAGAACCGTGAACCGATTTTCAATTTTTTTTTTTTAATCGAAAGGGTATAACTCCGAGTTGGTCCCGTTGGCACTAAGTCGGGATCTGATGATGGAATCTTGGAGAAATCGAGGGAACTCTTCAAATGTTATAGGGACATGTAGGTACGGCGCTTTCGGTAATTTATTGATAAGGTCAAGAATTTACATTCAGTAAATAGGATTTGGTGTAAGGAAACTGAATGAACACATACGAATCACTAAAAAGCAAAAAAATAAAAATTTTAACAAAAAAAAGAACCGACTTCAGTAAAACTAAAAAAGCCAACAATAACCCGTTCAAGTACAGATTACATTTGACTCACCCTTCGAAGTCGGTGCCAAACCTCGCGTAAACTATAATATATAAATATAAGAACTGGTTTGGGATCGACTTCGAAGGGTGAGTCAAATGTAATCTGTACTTGAACGGGTTATTGTTGGCTTTTTTTAGTTTTACTGAAGTCGGTTTTTTTTTTGTAAAAAATTTTTTAGGTTTCCGTACCTCAATTGAAAAAAACGGAACCCTTATCACTTTGTTGTCCGTCCGTCTGTCTGTCTGTTATTAACCCTGTATCTCGAGAACGCATGGAAGTATCGAGTTGAAATTAACACCATATACTCAAGCTTCTACGTTAACCTGAAAAAAAGATGTTGAACGTGAAGTTTATGTCGCATAAAACGTACATTTCGACACTCTAAAGGGAATCAAAATGATAGGTTACTTCCCGATGACCTAGAAAGAACTATGAAATTTGGCAAGTAATATTGTCACATACTGCAAATACTTATAAAAATCTAAAAGTTACATTTGTAATAAAATCATAAAAAAACATAGTCCTTTTCAAACATCATATTTGGAGAACTCGGTTGCGTTAAGTTTGCCCCTCGTTTGTATATGGCGCCTTACATTTCAGGTGCAAACATAACTCAACCAGGTCAATTAAGATGGGATAAGTGAAAGTTTGTACGGAACCCTCGGTGCGCGAGTCAGACTCGCACTTGGCCGGTTTTTTTTTATAGTATGTTGAAATTACGCCGGTATTTGTACAATGAATACGCGATCTGGGGCTTGACTAATTACCGCCCGCGCGCCCGTGGTTACAAGATTTACGTCTTGGCCTGACCAGCAACCCTAGCATAACTGTCATACGCGACTTTTTCTCGCGCGAGATAGTTACCCGTCTCTTTTTGTGCAGTGATGTGAGAGTGTGACGGGTAGCGCTATCTCGCGCGACAAGTGTCGCGAAGCATTAAACGGGCAGGAAGTGAGATTGTCTCCTCGCGTGGGCCTAGTAAATCTCACTTACGGGTGGGTTATATAAAAATATCCCTCCTAAGTAGATAATAATTATTTTAACTTCTTTGATTCACTAGTTAGCAGCCATAAAATACAGACTGAAAGTTAGAGGATATGTATTCATAAAAGATTTGAGCGACCAGTGTCTTTATGAAGTTATCGATAAACCTATAAAAGTGACGCACGGAAATTGTGCTATACTCGTATTCGTTGCGGATATTGCAATAACTTCGGAGACTTTTTCTATCGATGTTAACTTCGATTATTTAATTTGATTCCCCTTTTAGTGGGTTCTACTGTACTGAAATTCGATGTTGGGCACTGATATCTAAAATCCATACTAATCCATAGGTACTTCCATACAAATATTATAAATGCGAAAGTGTGTCTGTCTGTCTGTCTGTTACCTCTTCACGCTTAAACCGCTGAATCGATTTTGATGAAATTTGGCACGGAGATAGTTTAAGATCCGAGGAAGGACATAGGATAGTTTCCATCCTGGAAATTATCCCTAAAAAGATTGAAAAGTGAGTAAGTAATTCATGATGACATTGATGACCCTGAGGAAATTTAATTATTAGACCAAAAGCACAATTGCTATTACATTTGCTTAGGCGCTTTTAATAATCCCTTTTATTAATTAAGGTGATTAGGTGGATATAGATATCTATGGTGTTGTAAGAGGTTGCTTCCATACTTCCAAGTTCCACGCGGACGTAGTCGCGGGCAAAAGCTAGTTAATAATAAGTAAAACTAAACGGGTTCTATGAACCGTTCCGGAAGGTACCTGGCTCAAAGGTCCATGAAATACTAGCGGAGTTGCTGCGCTGTATCGCCATGGAGATCCTTTGAGCCAAGTACTCACCGGAACGGGGTCCACAGATCTACTTTAGTGAGTAAATGTCTTGTATCTTGTATCTTGTAGTGATGTGCACTATTTGACCGTAACCGTAATTACATTATTCCTCATTGTACGGATATAATACCCTTTTGATGGGATTAAAATTATCTTGCCATTTTGACTTTAAATTATTGGACGACGCGTTTGGCGCAGGTTGTAGACACCTGCCTACTGAGCCGGTGGTCCCGGTTTCGAATCCCGGCCAGGGCAAATATGTGTTTGATGAACTCGAATAATGTGTGCTTGGGTCATGGTTGTTCTATGTATTTAAGTATATATTTAATTATATAATTACGTATATCGTCGTCTAGTCCATAACACAAGTCTTCTTATTATCGCTAAATTACAAACGACAGAAACAAGCTACCACGACCATTCACCCCGCATGGAGGTATAAACAGGTGTAGCATAACACTGCCGCCACACTAATTACCACGATAGCAAACCACACAAGTAATTTGTCATCCATTTGACGTAATCAAATCAGAACGATGTAAGTGTATGATTTTTCAAAGTTAATTGGTTTTACCTATTTTCTCATTTCCTACAGTTCATTTATATAATGGGTACAGAAATGATGTTGTAGGGTGTTTTGTAGCGAATGCGAGTGACGCCCCTTCAGGTTAAAGGGAGCTTTTTTAGGTGCGACTGGAACGCGACGCGACGATCATGGGACGATTTTTTTTTTTTCAATAAATATCGTTCTAGTCCCACAGTTAAGCTTTAGTAGGCTTTTATTATGGACAATAGACGACGATAAATATACTTACCTATTATAGATAAATACATTATATAAATAACATCCATGACGCAGGCACAAAATATTCGTTCAACACACAAATATTTGTCCTTGCCGGGATTGGAACCCAAGACCGCCGGCTCAGGATGCAGGTTGCTTTACCAAATTAATGTCTCAAAATATTGACTGTATATGACTCAAAATGACGCAAGAAAAGAGGCTAAGGCTATGATTACAAATTTTAATTCAAATATCGGCAACTTCGTTCACGTAACCTTTTTGTTTACCGTAGTCGGGAAAAATAGTATTTTATGCAACAGTTGTATAAGAGGGGGCAAAAAACGGGAGTGGCATTGGTTACGATGTGAGCGTAGCGAACATCGTAAGAAAGATGCCACGAGCGTTTTTTGACCTACTTATACAACGTTGCATACAATACTTTTTCTACAACTCGAGATTTTAATACATAAAATGCAAATAAATAACAAAGAAAATAATTACATGTTCCAGCTCGGAACCAACAAAATAAAATAAAAAATAATCTCTGATAAACTTTTTTTTTATTGATGTCCATCTGTCAAAAAATATGAACTTATACCTAAAGGTATACGTTCACTATACTATACATCCATGCACAGAGAATAAAACAATTTTTTCAAGTTGGCAGCAATGCATTAGTACTAATAAGTTTTTATTTTTTATTGCAAATTGTGTGAATGCAGCTGTTTATTTTGTAATATGTGGTACTAAGTAATGCTTTTTTAGCGACATTATAACATCGTTTAGCAGTGTTTTTTTGGGTAATAGAGTATAGACTTTTATAGACTTTCATAATTTATGTCTTTATATTATAGTTAGTAAGTATAATAATATAAATGACAGAAAAAAAAGTACTGAAGTAGAAAAATATCTTATACCTAACAACCGTGGCGCGAAGATAATTCCATTAAAGAGTTATACTCGTACACAAAGTCCGACTCACTGGTAGTGAGGGTTGCCAAGAGCTGATTCAAGTCATCTCTTTAAAAAACGGCAAGGTGAGATGACATACAATTTTTTTCAACAGGTGCTGTGCTGTGCTTGCGCCGAGCATTCTACATAATCTAGGAAGCGCGTTTACGCACATCCCAACACCATTGTTATCCAATTGAGTTTTCAATTGACATTAACACATTTTTTGACAATGTTTTTCTGTGAATTTAACTTAAAGGCTCCAAAAAAACGACCCGAAATGGATTTAAATATTATTATGGCATGTCGTGTCGTGAAATGTAACGGCGGCTCGAGTTCATTTGGCCGTATCTGATTCAAGCACGCGCTTTTTGAATCAACCGTGCTGCAGCACCGTGCTACCACAAGCGCTTAAATTGTTAGATACTTACATTATTCTACGGTTTCATAACGACAATGCCTGTATTTGGTACGTTTTTGGGTGACCGGAGCGTTTTAACCGCTCTAAGTTTCGGTATCTCGTAGATGTTTTTGATGATTTATGCTTTGATGTGTTTTGTTTTTCAGTAGATAGATAGATAGAATACTCTTAATTGCGCATCTCAACACGAAAAAAGTACAAACACAGAAAAAAAAAACTTAAAACTACAATAGAGGTAGACAACCGGCGGTCTTATATCGCTAAAGAGCGATCTCTTCCAGACAATCTTTAAATATGTGTCTTTGTTCCTGCTATTTCATGTTACAACGCGATGTAACTAGTTAGGTATGTCAGGTATGTGTATGAAAGCATCGTGTTGTATGATAAAAGCCTGAATGTAGACTTATAGTTACAATTTATTTGTTTCATAAGTTTCTTTGAAATGTTTATGTGTAAATACGCCATACGACTAAATAAATGAAGCATTTAATTTTTTTTTGTGACTACAACTTGAAGAATAATAAAGAGTGTTCTGGATATTATTGCTGTTAAGAGAAATAAAACTTTTAATTACCTACTACTTGTCGTTTCCAAAACGTGTAAGATCCATATTTGGGTCAGGACCAAAAAGTTGGATGAAATTAAGTCGTAGTTAGCGAGGAATTAAAAACAATTGAGAAAGTTCCGTTCTGCGACAAAAAATATTATTGAGTTATTATTGAGTGAGTTAAGGGTGAGTTAACGTTGCAAATTTTTTGGTCTTCACCCATTTATGTATTAAAGTTATAAAAGAATCTTCCGTTATAACTTGGCAGTTTATTTTACTTCCGTAATTTCATATTATATTTTTGATTGTGTTTGATATTTGTAAGCATCGGTTGTATTGCAAAACTTTTATTAGATTAATAAAATAGTTATCACGTTCGGTTATTATAAAATAAGTTGCAATAAAGCAGATTAAAGGTCTCTCGAAAAGTAGGATATGGCTAAAACGGGTTCACTAAATTATTTTTAATCTTCTTTTGTCCGAAAGCATCATTATTCCAAAATTTCATCGTTCCGAAAATCACCTTTTCATGAATAATTTTGATATTTTTAGGGTTCCGTACCTCAATCGGAAAAAATGGAACCCTTAGGTTTAAGATCACTTTGTTATCCGTCCGATCACTGTGTTAGACGGCTGTCTGTCAAGACCCTTTATCTCGAGGACGCGTGGATGTATCGAGTTGAAATTAACACCATATACTCAAGTCCCATGAAGCTGTGAAAAAATTAAACTTCTACATTAAAGTGAAAAAAAGATACGGTCGTTTATGTCGCCAAAACCTTACATTTCTACACACTCAAGGGAATCAAAATGATAGGGTACTTCCCGATGGCCCAGAAATACATTAATAAAATCATAAATAATATAGTCTTTCAAACATCATATTGAACTCGGTTGCGTTAAGTTTGCACCTCGTTTGTATGCGGCGCCATACATTGCAAACTTAACTCAACCAGGCCAATTAAAATGGGATAAGTGAAAGTTTGTACGGAACCCTCGGAGCGCGAGTCAGACTCGCACTTGGTCGGTTTTTTTTATACAATACAATCCTAACCTAATTATATTGAATAACATACCTAATTATCTGCAGCAAAAACGTATGTTTGGCGAAAATTTGCTTTCGGATTCATGAAAATTCGGAATTATGATGCATTTGAATTCGAACAAATGTTTGAGTTCCACCTTAAAACAATATAATAACCGTTGCTTTTGCCAAGAAGACTTTAAAGGATAATAGTACTCGACTAAAACTAGTCGATTGTCTTCTTTACAATGATATTATGCGAATTGTGGGGCAGGTATTGCATTTACACTTGATTAAACACAAAACGGGTATTATATTTTTTATTTACTTTTTAAAAGAACTGAATTCAAATATCAATGTTAGTGCTAATGTACCTGATGTAAATATTATTGCTTTGCAACTGAAGAAACGACCATTGTATTTTATTACAGACTTGTCAAAGACATTGTTGTTTATGTTATTTATTAAGTACTTACATATTTCATAACATTAGCGTAATAAAACAACCTGCACAAACAAGTGGTCATCATGAGACCCTTATTTTGGTTTTGGTTTAGAAAATGCTATTAAAACTCAATTAAAAAAGATTGAAATCAGACAGACACACATTCTTGTTAAAATTGACACTCTTCAACTTTCGTCGTGCTAACGAGGGAGACTTGGTGCTAGAGAAGAATGGAGAATAATAATCTGAACGATTTAATGCAGAAGAGTTATAGGATATGAGAAATTGCACTTAGAAATATGAAATTAAGATCATGCAAGAATATTATAGAAGGACTTAACTTACCTTAACTTTATATTACCTTAAAATAAATACGCCTAGAAACTTACATAGCGCTTTAAAATGAAGTCAGTTTTGGTTAGCGACGGGCTAAGTTTCTTCCATGTGCGCATCTGTCGCAACTACAATGTCACAAGCAAAACGCATCTGTGATTGGTTCGTAGAAACGCACACATAAAACCAAAAACGGCTTCATCTTTCGCAAATGTGTTGTATGAGGGAGACTCTCTTTCTTTCTTAAAAGGCCTTATTCCTTTTGATATGCTGATTGTTTTAAACAGTTTTCCCTATGATCAAACATGTTTCTTTACATAAATTATTGATGTTACTACCTAGAACAGGGCTATTGGGATTTATTAGTATATATTTGAAACTTATAATTTTGATAATTTTTGTTTCAATAACTACTCAAAATTGACAAAATGCACGCGGTGTTAGTTAGTTAAGTTAGTTAATTAGTTTTAGTTTTAAGCGGTACTTATTTTCGACTGCACGCTGAAATCATGAAATAGCTATGCTACTAGAGAGTTCTAGGGAACTCGGGGAAAAGTATTATTCACTTCAAGAAGTTTGTTGAAATTATCAATATATTTGTCAAAATTAGAAAAAATTTTTTTTTTTAAAGGAACAAAGCCTCTTAATTGCTACCTTAAGTAGCTACCTCTAGTATATTTACTAATAGTTGAAGCTATTATTGAAGCCATTATTACAGAAGTGAAACGATAATAAGGTACTTCAAATGTTTACGCGCCTTCAAAACAGTAGTAGTTAATGTGTAGGTACCGGATGGACATATGAATTAATGGTTTGAAGTTTTGGCAATGGTTATTTTGCTGAGGTGTTGAAATTTGCCATGATGCGTGCTTACCCCTTAATCCATTAAATCTGTTTTATTTTATGTTTTTCTGTCTTATTTCTGTCTCAATTTATTTTATTATGGAAATGTGTTACAATAATAATATTTTAATTTATAATTTACTATGGTAATTTTTGACAAATATATACCTAATTATTACTTATGTTATATTGTTTATTGCATACTTTTGATCAAATTTGAATAAATGTTCTTTTCTTTCTTTCTTTCTAGTAGAAAATAGGCGGGTTGTAAGACGTCGAGTTACGGAAAACTAGTTCCCGATAACCTACTCAATTATTTACTGATGGAATTGCGAGTAGAATCTACCCTTAAGCGAGTAGAAGATACCCATTTAGCAGAAAATCAAGAAGCTCCATGCTCTATCGTCAACATTGTCACTTATGTGTCATCACTAAATGCTTGCATTAAACATACAATAAGGGTTTACATATTGCTAAGTAATAAATTAGTCGATGTCAATAACAAACTGAGCATTTGTTGAAACAAGTGTATTCAGCCATACGAGAACATTATAAAAGGGCCTAGTTCCCTTGGTGGGGCAACAGAAGTGTTTGGAAGCAACGATGTGGAAGGTTTTCATGCTCTTGGGTTGCGCAGCCAGTTTCGGTTTAATTTTTTGTGACGGTAAGTACTTAGATATTTTCAGAAATTATTCCTATATCACACAGGGGCCAAACTTTATGTTTTCATGTAATTTTTGTTCGATATACAGGATGATTCCGGGATCATGGAGCAGGAGTGAACGGGGTACTGGGGAGGGTCACACTGAGCAACTTTCACGATGGGGACAACCACGAAAACTCGAAAAAAAGCTCCTAATTAAGAGTTAATTGATACTTAATTGATTGTTAAGTATCAATTAATAGTTAATTGATAGTATTTTTTTCCGAGATTTCATGGTTGTCCCCATAGTGAAAGTTGCTCAGTGTGACCCTCCCCAGTACCCCGTTCACTCCTGCTCCATGACCCCGGAATCACCCTGTATCTGTTCAATTAAGCGATGAGGTCTGTTTAATTTTAAATGACAACTTAATAATGTAGCAAAACATCGGAGCTTTATCACAGAGCGATGTATTGCTCAAATGAGTGTATCGTATTGTGAATCGAATTGGCTCCTAGTCAGTCGGTAGCAAAAATAACATGGGATTAGATAGGAATCGTTCCTAGACACCCCTCTTTATGCTAATGATCAATGCTTGATAATGATCAATATGTTAATCGAATTGGGTTGCTAGTCTAAATCAATCCTGTAGCAAAAACACATGGCGGTCAGATACGAACTGTTATGATATTTTAGTGGGACCAAGGGGGATTCACTCTGAGCCACGTGTTACCAAATATACCTACGTACAAAATTCGGGTCACAATTGTGACCCGGCCCGCCCATCGCTTCGCCTTTAGTCGGCTAGGGTCGGCTTGTTCAGAGTCAACGCATCGATTAAATTTATATTATTCATGCATTTTTATAATTGTTTTTATAGATTTTTTTATCGATTCTATTTTTTTATGTAGAATAATTAATTACATTTTTCTTAATTATAAATAATTTTTTCATTCATAAACCTTTGTGTCAATATTTATTTATTTATTTATATGATTATTTTAGTACTTGTGGTGATTCAGATTCAGATTCAGATTCATTTATTTCATGTGAAAATAACTGTATACATTTGCATTAAATATTCAAAAATATAAGTATTCACATCATGATCGTCAAAATAAAAATATAATAATAAAACTAACTATAACAATGTCAAGCACAAGAAATGATAACCATAATAATAATAATCAATATGATCTCCCAATAAGGATCGTCAGTGATGTCATTAAACTAAAACAAAGCAAACAAGCTAAATACACAGAAAATAATAATCAGATGACATCTCCTAATAATACAAAATAAAATCATCGTCGCAATACAAAATAAAATAGGTACCAAATCAAATGTCAATAACAAATATACAAATAATAATTAGAAGTTTAGTTCCATGTACTCACTCACGGAGTACAGAGGGTTTTCCAACAAAATGTCTCTCAGTCGACGCCGAAATATTTCGTAAGATGGCTCATTTCGTAGGTTTTCAGGTAAATGCTCATAGTAAGTTGGGCCAATGACCCGTGGGTTTTTGCCTGAAAGCGCCATGCGACGAGGCACGGTTCTGAGTCGCCCGGTAGTGCGGAGGTGTTTACCTTCAACATGGACGCGCGCAAACTGGGAGATATTAGTTCTTACAAATAGAAGTAAGTCGAAAAGATATTGTGAGTAGTGCGTCATTATGCGTTGCGATATAAAAAGTTTTTTACAGGGGTGCCTAGGTGTAGCTCCGACAAGAGTGTGAGTGTTTGTCTGTATTGAATATTTTAGTACGTATGTTCACCGAATGTCTCCGTGAAATGTACACGTGTTTTTTCCCTTTCAAAAGAGTATACAACGACGGTTTTTCCATTGTCATTAAGTCAGGATCTGATGACGGGACATTTACTTAGTGGATTTCAAGATTGGTTCAACGCAGACATGTCGTGGCTTTCGTTTTTCTACTCACCTAAATGAACATCTATGTAGAGCCAGTATCATAAAATTTACCTGACGATTGACCATGGAAATGTCCACTGGATCTCAAGATCGGGTCAGGCTCGTTTTATTTAGGACGTATTGAATATTAAATAGAAGTAGCGTAAACCAAATACTAATAGTTTTCGTTTTGTTGGGTAGGCGCAGGCGACCCCAGGAGTATGGCACGCCCAAAAACGTGCTACAACTAATGACTTTGCACGTTATTCATAATTACCAATCAGATGTCTTTATTCTGCGGTGGGATCAAATTCTTTTTTTGAAGAATGCGGTGCTAATGAAAGATACGTATTATGCCCTCAAAACAGTTCCCAGCGTGGGCTCCAAGTTTAGTGCCCTTCCCAATTCTGGGCCCTAAAGGCAACTGCTCTGGCAAGCCCATGTGCATTTGTGTCGATAATTATTTAAGAGACGACTCGACTGCTATTTTCATACCAAGTAAAAAATGCAGTGAATAGAAGCAAGCAACAGTTGAAACTTTAATTTTATGATAGGGAAGGGAATTAAGTAAAAAATTACTGGAAAGGAAAAATCTTTGCGGTCGCTTTATTAAAACTTTTCATGAGACATCCGACACAAGAGTGAGTTAAATCGGTACCTATGTTTAAAATAATCAAAACGATCACTTTGAGGAATTCATATCAGTTGATATGACGGTAATTATGTGGACTGGAATCAATATGGATAGTTGATAGTTTTCTGCTGTAGGCACCCATTTGGCCAGTCTTATTACATTGAAGAATAATAATGATTATATCGCGTGCCCGTTTTTTTTAATACAATCGTAAGGTCAGTTAAAACTGTTGCATCTGTTGAGATGATTTTGAACACGTATCACTATTCTACGTATCTAATTGTATCAAAAACGATTAAGGGCCGATTGTTCAATCACCAGATAAAACATATCTGTCAGATAAATGTTGGCTGTCACTTTCCTTTTATATGACGGGAGAAAAGGATAGCAATAATTTTAACTGGCAGATAAATTTATCCGGTGATTGAACAATCGGCCCTAAGACGAAATTATTAGGAATTTTCAGAATAACCAAATCACGAGATCTTTATCATTATCGATCAGACCCGATCCATATTGTGAATACGATACCAGTTTTTATTAATGTTTTCTTATTGAATCAACAACAGCGACTGATGAAGCGACTTCAACTGGGGATGAGACTGCAACATCGGAAGCCAGATGTGGCTGTGGTAACTTACTTACTCTTTCTACTTTACCCTTACTTATTTAAGGCTTTACAACATTGTTTTTTTGCAGTAAGTCTACTGGCACATGGCACTTTTACATGCCTCATTATATCAGCTTTTGTTTAATGTCGCCTAGATGCGCCAAGGGTCTCACTACATGTAAGGATCTTCTATTAGTTTTTGAAGACCTTAGTCATGTAGTCTCTGTTTATTTTAGTCAGTATAATAAAAACAACCTGCAGTGCAACCGTTACAAAACAGAAATTATTTATAAAATAAATAAAAAGCATTACTCACATACCTATGCAAATATTATTCTGACATAAATTATACCTGTAAATGTTTTACAGAACGGGGCTGATACCCTGTATATAAATCTACCATAAAGCCAAAAAGGGATATCGTTGGAAAGCGCAAGCGTGATTCATTTCACGTGGTTAAATATCAATTCCTTCCTTCCCTTTCACAGGTCCACCCAGATGCGGAAAGGACGAAGTTTATAACAACTGCTCAAATACGGCTTGTCGACCTTATCTATGCTCTGAACTTGGCTTCCCGTTGAAGTGCGATAAAAAGTGCAAGCCAGGATGTATCTGCAAGGATGGATATGTGCGAAATGACAAGGGTGTTTGCATTTGTATCAGCGATTGTCCATGTAAGTACAAGAAGTATTCTTTCAACATCATCACTTTGTTTCGAAGATTTTGTAATGTGGATAAATTAACACCACATTTTCTTAATTTGGTTTATGCACAAGTTCATACTAACGGTATTTTCTGTATTTTCAGCATGTGGCGGGGATAAAAATGCCCAATCTGGCTGCGGTAATAACTGCGGAAGGACCTGCGCTACCTATAACATTAAAGATGTGGCTTGTACACTTAGTTGCAAAATTAACGGTTGTGATTGCAGAGACGGCTTTATCTACGATCTTAATGTGAAGGCTTGCGTCAAACCAAAGGACTGCAGTAAGTTTTTTTATGTAAATAAATATCAAACTTTTATTTTGATTATGATAATAGTGACCATGGCCATTGTTGGTATCAGCCGAAAGACAGCCAAAATTGGACGAGGGTCTCCCCAAGGTTCTCAACAAAGGCCGGTCATGCGTCGTCCTCATCCAACGGCTTCCCTTCATCCTAAAATTCCTGACCAGATTCTCCAACCACTACAATTTATTCTGCCACTGATTTTATTCTACCGCAAAGCATTTGTTACTTAGAACTCATTGGTATATGATGACTGCAGGGATTCAAGTTCTTGCCAAACTTTCCAATTAATATTTCAGCACCTACCTGCAAAGTCAACGAACAATATTCGCCTTGTATTAATGGCGGATGCGACATTAAAAACTGCAGCCAAATCGGCAAGTCGGTGCCTTGTGTAGATCCAGTAACGTGTATCAAGGGATGCGTCTGCGTTAAAGGGTACTTGAGAGACGCAAATGGAACTTGCGTGCCTAAGGATCAATGTCCTCGTGAGTAGACAAAAGGGTTTCATATAATTATGTTTAGAAAAGAATTACAATGATAAAGAAACTAATAACTTCATGCGCCTATTGATTATTAACTGGAAAAGCTGAAACTGGTGGACACTACTGTAAAAAAACCGGTAAAGTGCGAGTCGGACTCGCGCACCGAGGGTTCCGTACAAACACTTTCCATCCTTAAGTGGTTAAGTTAGGTTTGCACCTGGTATGTATAGCGCTCCATACAAATGAGGTGCAAAGTTAACGCAACCAATCCCGTTTGTTGTATGGGAGCCCCCTTTAATATTTATTTTATTTTATTTTTAATATTTGTTGTTATAGCAGCAATAGAAATACATCATCTGTGAAAATTTCAACTGTCCAGCTATCATCGTTCTTGGGATACAGCCTGGTGACAGACGGACGGACGGACAGCGAAGTCTCAGTAATAGGGTCCCGTTTATACCCTTTGGGTACGGAACCCTAAAAAAGAGATGGCAGCTTTCTCACAAAGTGCATCAACATTGTCGTATAACGAGAAAATGCTAACCGCATATTTGGACTTAGAACTTTCCAAATGATTCCTAATATTTTTTACAATTTAATTAAACTGTGTTGTTCTCGGGAACACAATTTCTTCTTATCCAAGTCGGCTACTTTTTGTGAAAAAGTGATTGATTATATACATTATGGTTTTCAACTTTTTTACTAGTTTTTTTTTGTTACAGCAATTTGTAATGGACAAAACGAATACTTCGAAAACTGTATTCAAGGCTGTTCGAACCAGTCGTGTTCGACCATCGGTCAGATATTCCCTTGCCCCATTGAACCAGCGGGACACTGCAAGTCTGGGTGCAGATGCAAGCCGGGCTTCTTTAGGAATGAAAAAAACGTCTGCGTTTCACAAAATGATTGCCGTATGTATAATTTTCTTTTCGTATCTGTCTGTAAAAGAACGATTACTTTGAGAAATTTAGGTTTAAAGGCTGCTCCAACCAGTTGTGTTCGGACGTCGGTCAGATCTTTCACTTGCCCGAGCAATCGGCAGGACAGTGCAAGTTTGGATGCAGATGCAAGCCTTACTTCTAAAGGATTGGAAAGGATCCCACGTTTCCCAAGATGATGTCGTATGTAAAGAAAGCCAGTTAACCTTGGGTTCGATAATCTTCTCATCTAATGAGTTACATCATTTTTATTTAAATTCACCTTCGGGATTAGTAGCGTCATGTACCGTACAAGTCTGGGAATTTTTATCTACTTAATCTGGCACCACATGTTTCATGTTGCAAGTCAGTTAACCATTGTTTTATCCTGGAAGTTTTTGTTTTCTCTAAAGCCTTTAAGTTTTTAGCATTGTAATGCTTAGACTTTTTTTCTTTTGTAGCAAAACCAAATTGCCCTGATGGTGAAGTCTGGGAGTGGTGCCCAGCCGTCAAGTGTGATGGAGATTATTGTGCCAAGACTAGAGACTCGCCCCAAACGTGCCCAATTGGAATAGTTTGCGACAAACCACGATGCATCTGTGGCTACAACCGCAAAAGAGACTGGAAGACTGGCAAATGTATCCCAATACCTGATTGCCGTAAGTATGATGAAATAATCCTAACCTAACCAAAATTACTGAACTCTAGCCTACGCTGTCCATCCGTATCCTTGAGCTGTCAAAATGGCCTTTGGCTTGGCTTTATTTATTGATCTCGCTCGCACTTATGTCATTGAGAATGTTACTTTTCTGATTTCACCAGCAACCGAATATCATTTAAAGAAACTCTTGACTGTAAAAGGCTCTATCTTTGAAGTCTTAGTGGGTAGGCATTTTCTCAGAGTGCTCGAATTTGTATTTCAAATGTTAAAATAGTGACAATTATATCCCTATCATAATAAGATATAAATTAAATTATTTAATAGTATACCTAGTCGTATTTAATTCAGCAAGGCCCGTCCTCCATGAATTGAAGATCCAAAACACCACCCGACATACCTGTATGCGAAAAGTTTAGATTTTTCTTTCGGTCACGTATTACATAAATATTGAATGTAATCATCTAATTACTGAAGCTAAAGATCTTGTATGACACTGAAACAAACAAATCTCTGCACGATGAATTCACTAAATTTATTATTTTTAGCACCATTCAAATGTGACTGCAACGAAATATACAAAGCATGCCCAGAGCAGTGTTACGAAGAAAACTGTTCCAACAAGACCAAATGCATACCTCTGAAGATCGGCATCATAGCCAATTGCAAACCGCGCTGCCTATGCAGGAAAGGTTACTACAGGAATAGCAGTGGTGCTTGCGTTGCACCATGTGAATGTAAGTTTTTAACTCCTTTTGGATTATGTTTCTCTTCTATTTACTCATTAGGCGCACCGTGGTGCTTTCTTTGGCGCTGCTAAGAAGGCAGTTCGCTTTTGTTCACGTGTTTATAGCCACTCGCAGTGGCGCACACACAGTAACTCATGTCGCCACACCGCACGACAAATTGTGTCGAATTTTATAGAAACAACTAATAAAATAAATTTTGTACGCGACTTTTAGTAAAATTAAAAGAGTGATCCTTCTGCAGTGTTATATTTTGTATCAGGGATTAAAAATTCGAAGACGATAGTGACACGAATATGCTCATGTGCTATGTTAGTCCTTTTTGTTTTGTCTTTCCGTATAGATTATTAAATATGTACTTATTATTATTACTTCTAAATATATTCGTCGTTCCAACGTTTTCCTGAGTTCCATTTTCTTGACTAGATCGTCTATACTACTTGTTCTACCGCTCGTATACTGCTGAACAAAAATCTTCCCCAAGATTGCAATCCAAAGGCTATCCAATGTTAATTTCTTCCTTTATTATTTACAGGTTAGATACTGAATCGTAACATCACTGGCCATGGGTCACTTAGCAAGAATGTCAATAATTGATTTTTGGAGTAAATTGTCTCGTCTTGTAAAATTGCTAAATAAAAATTTCTTGCACAATTATAACAAACTATTGTTTAATTGAAATCAGTACCCTGAATACTATTCATTACCGCGAGTACACGAGGAAAGCGGTTATCAGGGAAGAATGGCGGCGTGTTGTGAAGCTTGCCACCAACATCATAAATGATAACCACGACCACTATGCCAAGAGTGAAACCGACGAAGAAAAAGTACCTGAATACTGCTATTAACTATGGATTTGATACAGGGGTAGTAACGCATGGTGGTTATAGGATATGTTGTTACCTACTATGGTGTAGTAAATAGAGGGTTATGATTATGATTTGTTTCTTCCCCTCGCAAACGAACTTCCGGGCGCCTGGATGATCAGTCCATCTAGGCGATGAGTAATACAGCTAGCAGTGTGCTGGCATACCCAATACATTCCGCGTATCCCGATGCATTAGCGTAACACATTAAGAAACCTTCTTTACCTACTATCGTAGAACGCAGTAAACTAGCGGAATGTGTGAAATTTTCTCCCACCAACGCTCAGGCTATGGAATGAGCTCCCTGACCTGGTTTTTCCGGGGACTACAGTATAAAGTTTCTTCAGAAAAGGAGTGTACAGACTTTTAAAGGGTCGGCAACATGCATGCGAATCCTCTGAAGTTGCAAGCGTCCATTATAGGCGGCGGTAACAGTTTACCATCAGTACTGTACACTTGATTACCACCTCCACGGTATATAAAAAAAAATTGCGCTCCCAAACACGGTGTCGTAATGCACGAAAAAAAAACTAAGGCTATTAAATATAGGTATTTAATAACGTGAACTTAACCAGCACACGTGCAAAATAATATTTCAAAGTAAAATTCGCCTAGTGAGCCCATATATCGGAGCTCACAAGAGATTAAGTCCATAAGAGCTCACAAGAGATTAAGTCCATAATGTTGGTTTAGGATCACCATTATTTAAACCAATAAATAAATAAATATCGCGCAACCACACAGAATTCGATCTAGTCCCACAGTAAGCTTTATTAGGCTTGCGTTATCCAAAAACACACAAGCCTACTAGAGCTTTACTGTCGTGTACGATAAACATAAAAATATAGGTAAATATAAGGTACTTATACATAGAGAACGGCGAGACGAGAAGGCCTAAGTATATCAATTGTAATACGCATACAAGGATGAAGGATGCGTATTTTGTACGTGGCCTGGTTTTCATTCTACTTTACTTTACTCCGTATGTAGAATTTTAGATTAGTCATAAAAATTACTTCCGAAAGCCACCCTACGCTGTTAAAAGTTTAAGCCTCTCCTATCTTCATAACGAACCGGTCGAACACTCCAATCATTCAACAGTTTCTCGCAATATTGGATTGGTGTGAAATGCCTGTGCCCCCAAAATTCTAGGGTCCCCGGTCTAAGGGGAGCAAACCTTGAAGTGATTGAACTCACACTGGATACCTAATCTTTTTTTTCTGCTCCAGGGCCCTTACTTAGCTATTGATGAAATTCGCAACGCAACAAAACCTTTCAATTGCGTCTACGTTTGTCGTATAAATAACACGAACACAACCGCGTATGACATGTTTTTGTTTTGCATTAGAAACAAACTTATGAGCCTGTGTGGTTTTGAATCATTGCAGAAATAAAATTGTTCTATCAAGATGCAAAAGGTGTTTTATTAAATGTTTCAAAAAAAAAATGTTTCAGGCTGGGTTCGAACTCTAGATTCCGAATGTTTATCTTCTTTCCGGGCCAACACAGGTGTCCTGTCTATTAGACCACCGTAACCATGTTAGCGCCATTTTTGCTTAGAGCCCGAACTTTTCAACCAGTTTATTTCTTATGTGACTCAGGGTGCCAGAGGCAGTAGGTTCGAACTAGTCCATATCCATATACATTTATGATTTAGGTACTTACGCTAAATAGGTGCTTTATAATTTATCGCGCAATCAATGCGAACATCACCTTAGTTATTATTTTTCGATTTATTATTTTCATAATCAGCTTAATTTAGATCAAAATTTCAAAAGAACAGTCATGTTTATAAAAATTAATATTAATGTTCTTTTGCTGTTGTACTGTAAGCCATTGTTGAATTAACATCGACGATAAAAAATAAGAATAAATAAATTAATGAAAGAAAACCTACAATCGAATGGAATACCTACTTCGATCAAATAAATACACTTGATCAAATAAAAAATAAAGTTACTTATTATATGCCTCAATAATACCTAAACGATGATTTATGCGACCCACATGCGACCATTCAAAGTTTGATTTGCAATTTATAAGGCAGCCGTCAAGTAGAACCACCTTATTTTAAGAGCAGTAGGATAGATAATTGTAATATGATCATAAATTAAGGCCGCGCCTCCACTATAAAAAAAGTTTAACTAATAATAAATTAATAAATAAGTAATCATAATCAAGTTATAACACAGACACGCATAAATGAAACCAAAAGCGGCTTCATATTTTGCAAATCTGTTGTACGAGTGAAGACTCTCGTTCTAGGCTTACTTTTTCAAAGAATACACTTTAAGCAGTTTACGGATAAGGTTGTTATTTGCTACTTAACTAGTACATTTGCTAATGATTGAAGCAATTATTACAGAAATGATAGGATCGTAAGGTACTTCGAATGTTTACGTGACTTCAAAGTATCATAAGATAGTAGTGACATCTTGCAAAATAGTCGCATTGTAAGACGTCGAGTTGCAGAAAACTAGTCCCCCATATCCTAATTCTAGTTTAAACCGATTAAATGAATCAAATCTATGATTATCCTGAAGTGTGAAAAAGATAGGTGCCCATTTAGCAGAAACTCATGAGGCTCTATGCTTCATTGTCGATATTGTCACCTACCATAGTCACCTACGGTGATATAGATGTCAACATAAATTTGCATTACACATAAAAAACATGTTTACATATTATTAAATTATTAATTACTTGTTGGCAATAACAAGCTGATCCATTTGTTGAAACAAGTGTATACAGTCATACGGGAGGTGTTATAAAAGAGCGAAGTACCCTCGGTGGGGCAACAGAAGTGTTTGGGAGCAAGGATGTGGAAGGTATTCATGCTCTTGGGTTGCACAGCCAGTTTCGGTTTCGTCTTTTGTGACGGTAAGTACTTAGGTATTCCCAAAAATTGTCCCTATTTAATACATGGGCCAAACTTTGTTTTCATGACATTTGTTCAATGTGTAATATGTTTACTTTAGCGATGAGGTCTGTTTAGCTTTAAATGACAACTTGATAATATAGCAAAACATCTGAGCCTTATTATAGGGCGATGCACTGCTCATTCTCAAATAAGTGTTGTAACAAGAAAATGGGGTTAAAAATTAATTGTTCCTCGACATTTATCTTTTTGCTAATGATCAATGCTTGATAATGATCAGTGTTAATCGAATTGGGTTGCTAGTCTAAGTATATACTGTAGCAAAAACACATAGTACGAACTGTTCCAAGATATTTTAGTAGGACTAAATTCTCTTTCATTTATTATAGTAGATCAGGCACGATCCACTTTGTGAACACCATACATACTAGTTTTTATATATTGGGCTTGTCTTTTATAGAATCAGCAACTGGGAATGTGATTGTGACTGCAACAGCGGAAGCCGGTACCAGTTATGGTTGTGGCAGTAAGTTACTTACTGTTTCTACTTGACCCATACTTAAGGCGTTTACGTCTTAATAAATCTAATAGTGTTTTCTGCCAGTAGACCTACATGGCAATTTTACATGCCTAACTGCGTTTCGGTAATGCTAATGGTACTTCGAAGCGCCAAGGGTCTCACTACATGTTTTATTATTATATATTCATTTTTAAGACCATGCAGTTTCATTTCACCATTTACATCAATGGTGCAATATAAAAAAATGGTGTGATATCCAAATGAAATATAATAAGACATTTCATGTTTCGTAAATTATGTAGTTTCATTATTTTTGTCAGAGTAAAACAAAAACAACCTGCAGTCAACAACCGTACTATGGGTACAAAACAAAAAATTATTATATAAAAAATGAAAGCATTACTAACATATGCAAATATTATTCTGACATCAATTATATCTGCAAATTTTTAACAGTACGGGGTTGATATCCTGTAAATAAATCAACCATCGAGCCACAGAGGGATATAGATAGTTGGAAAGCTCAACGCTCATCCCTTTCTTGTGGCTTAATATTAATTTCTTCCCCTTCACAGGTCAACCGCCCAGATGCGGAAAGAACGAAGTTTATGACAACTGCTCAAATAAGGTTTGTCAACCTCATCTATGTTCTGAACTTGGCTTTCCGTTGAAGTGCGATAAGACGTGCAAGCCAGGATGTATCTGCAAGGATGGATATGTAAAGAATGACAACGGTGTTTGCATTCTTATCAGCGATTGTCCATGTAAGTAACAGCAGTAGGTATTATTTCAACATCATCATCATTCTCGTTATAATCAACATCATCAGCATCACTCTTTCTCACGCTTTCATTTTCACCATCATCGTAATTTAGCTTCTAGTTTAATTTCGGCCTACTTTACAAACATATGGATAAAATTAAAGCGTACGTGTACGTACATACAGTGCATTTTTGGAGGTTAAGACGTTGGATCGGTAATCCAAAGGTAGTGAATTCGAGTCCTGTTGTGGTCTACATGTGAGTACACTTACATTTTCTTTTCGTAAGTTGGCCTTTGTTTATTATATAGCAAGAAATACTTGAAATTGACGCAGAATAGACGTTAAATTTTACTTTACTATTCAATAGCGCCAAAATCCACCGGTCATAACAAAAGCTTTTAGGAAATAAAATAGACTTTACGCTACGTTGGTGTTACCAAGTATACATATCGGTTTTAGAAATACCTATCTAATTTTAACTATGGACAAAACTGTCGAAAACCGTGGAAATAACCCTTGGCCCTTGTGAGTAATCATGGTATTATTTGTATTTTCAGCATGTGGCGGTGATAAAAATGCCCAATCTGGCTGCGGCAGTAACTGCGGGAAAACTTGCGCTAGCTATAACGTTAAACCGGTGGCTTGTCCGTTTAGTTGCATAGTTAACGGTTGTGATTGCAGAGACGGCTTTGCCTACGACCCTTATGTGAAGGCTTGCGTCAAACCAATGGACTGCAGTAAGTTTATTTATTTATGTTAATAAATAAAATACTTTTATTTTGATCATGATAACAGATTAGTAAGAAAAAGGTTTGAAGTCACCTGACCTTGGCAATGGACCAAGGAAACCAGACCACCGGGGTTCAAATACCGTATCAGCCGAAAGACGGCCATAACTAGGCAAATGTCTCCTCAAGGTTCTCAACAGTCTCCTCATCCAACAGCTTCCCGTAATGCTGAAATTCCTGACCAGATTCTAGGCCCACTACAAATTATTCTGCCATTGATTTTTTTCTAACGCAAAGTATTTGTTACTAAGTAGAACTCAGTGGTATATGATAACTGCTGGGATTCAAGCTGTAGCCAAACTATGTTTCTAATTAATATTTCAGCACCTACCTGCAAAGTCAACGAACAATATTCGCCTTGCATTAATGGCGGATGCGACACTAAAGACTGCAGCCAAATCGGCAAGTCGGTGCCTTGTGTAGATCCAGTAACGTGTATCAAGGGATGCGTCTGCGTTAAAGGGTACTTGAGAGCCGCAAATGGAACGTGCGTGCCTAAGGATCAATGTCCTCGTGAGTAGACAAAATTTTTTGATCCAGGACTTTCTTTCATATATGTTTAGAAAATAATTACAACGATAAAGAAACTGGTAACTTTATGCGCCTATTGATTGTTAACTGGAAAAACTGAAAATGGTGGACACCACTGTAAAACAAAGGGATGGCAGCTTTCTCACACAGTGCATTAACATTGTCATATACAGAGAATTAGTAATTTTCAATAAGTAATGCGATCATTCCGCCAAATTATCGATCGATTTTGACGATTCCTTCTTTGTTTTGTAGATCATACTTGAGAGGTGGTTCGATATTAATTTTATTTTAATTGATTTAGTGTTTTTTTAAAGTACCTAACTCAGTTGATCACGGGAACACAATATCTTCTTATCCAAGTCGGCTACTTTTTGTGAACAAGTGATTATACTTTATAGTTTTCAACTTTTTTATTAGGTTTTTTTTTGTTACAGCAACTTGTAATGGACAAAACGAATACTTCGAAAACTGTATTCAAGGCTGTTCAAACCAGTTGTGTTCGACCATCGGTCAGATATTCCATTGCCCCAATCAACCGGCGGGACAGTGCAAGTCTGGGTGCAGATGCAAGCCGGGCTTCTTTAGGAATGAAAACAACGTCTGCGTTTCACAAGATGATTGCCGTATGTATCATTTCCTTCTCGTATCTGTCTGTAAAAGAACGATTACTTTGTGAAATTTAGGTTTAAACGCTACTCCAACCAGTTGTGTTCGGACTTCGGTCAGATCTTTCACTTGCCCGAGCAGATGCAAACCGGACTTCTACAGAACCTTGGATTCGAGCATCTTCTCATCTAATGAAAGTTACATAATTTGTATAAATTCGCCTTAGTGATTAGTAGCGTCATGTACCGTACAAGTCTGTAGCGTCATGTACCTACTGCACCTACTTAATCTGGCACCACTTGTTTTAATGTTGCAAGCCACTTTTATACTTGTTTTTTTTTTCTCTAAAGCCGTTAAGTTTTTAGCATTGTAATGCTTAGAGTTTTTTTTTCTTTTGTAGCAAAGCCAAATTGCCCCGATGGTGAAGTCTGGGAGTGGTGCCCAACAGTCAAGTGTGATGGAGATAATTGTGCCAAGACCAGAGACTCGCCCCAAACGTGCCCTGTTGGAATAGTTTGCGACAAACCACGATGCATCTGTGGCTACAACCGCAAAAGGGACTTGAAGACTGGCAAATGTATCCCAATACCTGATTGCCGTAAGTATGATGAAATAATCCTAACCTAACCAAAAATACTGAACTCTGTTACTAAGCCTACGCTGTCCATCCGTATCCTTGATCTGTCAAAATGGTCTTTGTCTTTATTTATTGATCTCGCTCGCATTTATGTGATTGAGAATGTTACCTTTCTGATTTCACCAGCACCCGAATGTCATTTTAAGAAGCTCATGGCTGTAAAAGGGTCTATCTTTGAAATCTTAGTATGCAGGCATTCAGAACATTTGTATTTCAAATGTTAAAATAGTGACAATTATATCTCCGTCATCATTAGATATAAATTTAATTATTTATTATTATTATACCTACTCGTATTTAATTCAAAAAGGCTCTTCCTCCATGAATATCTAGGAAGCGAAGATCCAAAGCACCGCCCGACATATCTGTATGCGAAAAGTTTAATTAATATAAATTGTATAGTAGTATTTATATACAGATTTTTCTTCCGGTCACGTTTTACATAAATATTGAATGCAATCATCTAATTACTGAAGCTAAAAATCTTGTATGACACTGAAACAAACAAAGTGCACGATGAATTCACTAAATTTATTATTTTTAGCACCATTCAAATGTGACTGCAACGAAATATACAAAGCATGCCCAGAGCAGTGTTACGAAGAAAACTGTTCCATGTACGTCAACAAGACCAAATGCATACATCTGAAGATCGGCATCATAGCCAATTGTAGACCGCAGTGCCTATGCAGGAAAGGATACTACAGGAATAGTGGTGGTGCTTGCGTTGCACCATATGAATGTAAGTTTTTTTACTCCTTTTAGTTCTCTTCTATTTACGCGTTGGGCGCACCGTGGTGCTTTCTATGGCACTGCTTAGGAAGCAGTTCGCTTTTGTTCGCGAGTTGATAGTAACTCGCAGTGGTTCACATACAGTAACTCACGACACATCGTGTCGAATTTTATAGAATCAATCAATGTAATAAATTTCGTACGCGACATTTATTTAGTAAATTTTTGATGAAATTTAAAAGGCTGCAGTGTTATATTTTGTAGCAGGGATTAAAAACTCGTAAACGATAGTGACACGAAAGTGCTTATGTGTTATGTTTGTTTTATTTTTTGTTTTATCTTTTCCTATGAATTATTAAAATATGTACTTACTTATCATTATTACTTCCAAATATATCCGTCTTTCCAATGTTTTCCTGAGATCTCGACTAGATCGTCTATACGACTTGTTCTACAACGCATCCACTGCTGAACAAAAATCTTCCCCATGATTGCAATCCAAAGGCTATCCAATGTTAATTTCTTATTTTATTATTTACAGGTTCCACGGGTTCTCCGCAGCCCTAGATACCGAATGGTAACATCACCGGCCATGGATCACTTAGCAAGAATGCCAATAATTGATTTTTGAAGTAAATTGTCACTGTGTCTTGTAAAATTGCCTTATTAAAATTTCATTCACAATCATAACATAAAATTTTGTTTAATGTAAACCACTACCCTGAATACCAATCTACCAACATGAATGCACGAGGAAGGCGGCTATCAGGGAAGAATGGCGGCATGTTGTGAAGCTTGCCACCAACATCTGAAATGATGACCACGACCACTCTGCCAAGAGTGAAACCGACGAAGAAGATCATGAATAGAAAATAGAAAACCTACCGTGAGTCTCAGACACATTAAAATACAAACACGTCGAAACATGTCTAGCGATATTCGACTTCTACGACCTCCCGTTAACCCATTTTGTATTTTAAAATCCTGAATACTATTAACTACCAATTTGATACGGGGGTACTAAGGCACCTAGGAATGGTTATAGCATATGTTTTTACCAACTATGGTGAACAGAGGGTTATGATTTGTTTCTTCCTCGCGCAAACATACGCCTCGATGAACAGATATTATTTAAGTAAAATTGCTAGCAGTGTGCTAGCGTACCCAATACACTCCGGAGTTACAAGTTTTCGTTATAGGCTGCGGTTACAGCTTACCATCAGGCGGGCCGTATACTTGATTACCACCTCCGTAGAATATATAAAAAGTTTGAGCTCCCACACATGGTGACGTTACGCTTGAAAAGCAAATCTAATGCTATTAAATACCTTTAACACGAATTTAACCACCAGTCCACGACACGTGCAAAATAATATTTCAAAGTAAAATTCGCCTGGCCAGCCCATAAGGGTCAATTTCTCAAGCAGTATTTTTTGATGGCAAGACTGAAAACGCAGGTGCAGAAAGGTGGAATAATAAAGTACCATTTTTGTTCGGAAACAGCCCGCCACCTCGGGGAACAGCTAAAATTAAAATATTAATATATAATTATATATAAAATTTAAAAAAATATATTTAGACCAAATTTCTCATCGAGGTGGGTTATCCCGAAGCCGGTTTTGTTTGTAAAATGCCGGGTAAGTCAAATACTATGCATGACAAAGAAAATCTGTTACCTTTATTTTATTACCATAAAAATAGGTAACGAAAAAAGCACATGACCCGTTTTATATCTCCTTTGTATACCCTTGAATAAGTGCATATACGTTTGTCCCGAGACAACTTCTCATTACCGCCGACAATGTTTGGAACCGATTTATTTTCCAAATTTGATCAAGTACGCCCCCTGTCTCCCGCGCACTTCAAAGAAGCTGCGGCGCTCGACGAAGCCGGTTGTGTATAGTGGCAATACGTTGGCTTGTATAAACGACATAAACGTGAATATATCATCGCGGTGGATCGGGAACAAAATAATGTCATTCCGGAGTTTGTTATAGCTTCTTAATTTTTTAACTGCGTGGTTTGAAATTTATAATATATATCAGGTAAAGTATACTCGTGATTCAAGAGTTGAATTAGTTTTAGAATAGGGCTTACCTACTCTTTTTTTAAGAAATAAAGATATGTCGTGTTTCTCATTCCGGTGTTTCCGGTGTAGTAAAATGACTTTAAAATCCACCAAAATGAGGAAAACACGACATCAAAAGTAGCTTCACTTCTCATAGATATTGTTGAAATAATAATGTTTTTTTTATTTTGTTTTTAATACCAGACTAAGATATATGTTTATATTATTATGTAATGCCAATATAATATAGGTATATTACGAATATAAAACGTAAAATTACTTTGATAATTAGCCACTTTTCTTTCATTCCGGTGCATGAAATCTCATTGCGGTGCACTTATTTTATCATCCTGGTGTACATTTATCATTCCGGTGTGTGTTTCATATTCGATCTCGAATATCTCGAAAACTATTTCAGTTTTAAGGGTCCCTTTTACATAAGTTTAATAATATAGTCTAAAGTATCTCTTCACATTTAAAAAACTCAAAAATAATCAAAAAGAAAGAATCCCACCGAAATGATACAAAAATTGCGTCTTGTTGAAATTTACCCATAATATAGTCGTATCGGAGCCCACAAGAGATGAAGTCCATAATGTTTGTTTAGGATCACTATTATTTAAACCGATAGAAAAATTTATATCGGACAACCTCACATAAGTCGATTTAGTCCCACAGTAAGTTCTATTAGGCTTGTTTTATGGCCCATAAGATATTTATAATACATAGATAAATAAATACATAGAGAACAGGCACAGAGTTGAAAAGGACTAAGTATATAAATCGTAATACGTATACAAGGATGAAAGATGCGTATCTTGTACGTGGCCTGGTTGTCATTCTAGTTTACTTTACTCCGTACAATTGTAGACTAATCATCATTATAACTTCCGAAAGCCGCCCACCGCTGTTCCAAAGCCTCTCCTATCTTCATAACAAACCGGTCGAACGCTCCTCCCATTCAACAGTTTCCTGCAATATTGGAGTCTTGTAAAATTCAGTGGCGTAGCTACCCAAGGGGCTGGCCGTGGCAGTGCCTGGGCCCCAAAATCCTAGGGTCCCAGGTCCAAGGTCTAAGGGGGGCAAACCTCAAACTGACTGGACTCAGACTGGATCCCGAATTCTTTTCTTTTTGCTTCAGGGCCCTTAATTAGCTATTAATGAAATTCCCAGCGCAATAAAACCTTTCAATTGCGTCTACGTTTTTCGTATAAATAACGCAAACACAAACGTGTATGGAATATTTTTGTTTTGTGCGAGTGTGGTTTTGAATAATTGTAAAAATAAAATTGATCTATCAAGATTCGAAAGGTGCTATTATAAAGGAGATATATACAAGAAACTTTAAAGAAATTTAATATGGAGGAGTGCAAACCCACTACCACACCAATGGAAGTAAATCTACATCTGGAGCCTAACAAGAAAGGAGGAGTAGACGACATACCTTACAGAAACCTAATTGGAACTCTGACGTACCTATCAGTCGCTACCCGTTAAATATTTATCAAGATTTAACGACTGTTTCGGACTTCAAATCAGTAAAGAGAGTATAACGTTACTTAAAAGGCACGATCGATGTTGGCATCACGTACTCCAAATTACAAGAGCCATTAGAAGGCATGGCAGACGCTGATTTGGCTACCTGCAAATTGGACCGAAAATCCTGTTTCAGTTACACTTTCAAGTATGCCGGAACAGCTATCAGCTGGGCCTCCCCAGATAGACAGAAAAGTGTCCCGCTATTAACGGCTAAAGCTGACCTACGATGATATAGATGTCAATATAAAATTCTTGCATTACACATAAAAAAGCATCTTTACATATTATTAAATTATTAATTACTTGTTGGCAATAACAAGCTGATCCATTTGTTGAAACAAGTGTGTATTCTGTCATACGGGATGGTTATAAAAGAGCGAAGTACCCTCGATGGGGCAACATAAGTGTTTGGGAGCAACGATGTGGAAGGTATTCATGCTGTTGGGTTGCACAGCCAGTTTCGGTTTCGTCTTTTGTGACGGTAGTAGTACTTGGGTATTCTCAAAAAATGATCCTATTTAATACAGGGACCAAACTTTGTATTCATGATATTCGTTCGATATATGTATATGTTTACTTTAGGGATGCCGACTGTTTAGTTTTTAATGACAAATCGATATTATAGCAAAACATCGGAGCTTTATCACAGGGCGATGCATTGCTCAAATGAGTGTATCGTATTGTGAATCGAATTGGCTGCTAGTCAGTTAGTAGCAAAAAGAACATGGGGTTAGATAGGAATTGTTCCTAGGGATGTCTAGGAATAATTCCTATCTTATCCCATGTTCTTTTTGCTAATGATCAATGCTTGATAATAATCAATGTCAATCGAATTGGGTTGCTAGTCTATCCTGTAGCAAAAACACATGGCGGTCAGATACGAACTGTTCCGAGCTATATTTTAGTATTACCAAATTCTCTTTCAGATCAATGCGGTGATAATGAAAGATACGTTTTATGCTCTGAAACTATGTGCATTCCACAAAACTGTTCCCAGCGTGGGCTCTCAGTGCCCTGCCCAATTCTGGGCCCTAAAGGAAACTGCCCTGGCAAACCCAAGTGCATTTGTGTCGATAATTATTTGAGACATGACTCGACTGGTATTTGCATACCAAGTAAAAAATGCTGTGAGTAGAAGTAACAGTTAAAGCCTGACCAGAAATATATGAGGATGCGCCATATTGCGAAATTTCACTGGAACAATGCCAATGTCATTCGTGGTGGTTTCTTTAAGAGACAAATATTTAAAAATATCCAAAGAAAATGCCGAAAACCATTCACAGTCGTGAACGTAATATCATAAATAAAATAAGGTAAGTGTTTACTACACGAAAAACTGTCAGTAAAAGAGTGCATTCCATTAAATGTTACCATAGGAACTGACAGGTATTTCAACTAATGTCATTATGGTGCGGTTGCGATTGGTTGCAAAATTGTTGCCATATAAATCTTATAAATAAATAGCGCCCTCTTGACAATACTCATATATTTCTGGTCAGGCTTTAAAACTCTAATTTTATGACAGGGAAGGGAATTATGTTAAAAATTACTGGTCAAAACATTGCTTTTCTCATTAATACTTTCGTGACACATCCGACACAAGGGTGAGTTCAATCAGTATGTTTAAAGTAATCTATGCGACCACTTTGAGAATTCATATGACTGAAATCAATCTGGATAGTTGATAGTTTTCTACTGTAGGCTTAAGCACCCTTTTGGCCATAGTCTTATAACAGTCAAGAATACTAATGCTTATAAATATTTTGTGCCCGTTCTCTTTAAGTACAAAGATGGGTGAATTGCAGAAAATATGTACCTTTGGAATTTCGTAACTAAACTGAGAGTAACGAAACTGATAATTGCTGTAACGAAACTGATAACATAAAGCGTCGGACTCATGAAATAAAACTAGTGATGTTTTATGGTTTCGTTCGCAGAATTATTTAATAAAACGTTTTAATTTAAATTAGCTATATTGATTACTGATTTTTGGTTTGTGTGAATACTAATAACAAATATGATCTAAATAATTAATTAATGTCTTACAGTAGCCAGTCTTAATTCTTTCTGGATCCGAAATCTGCTGCCTATTAGATTTATTTTTCTTTTTGGTATAATAACGTGCGGAATATCGTCTTCAATAAAATTATCGCTTGTTATTTCTTTTTGTTCCTTATTTTGACTTTTTACTCCACGTTTTCTTGATTTATTTACTCTGTCTAAATGTTTCACTCTTAACACTTCATATTTTGTAGGATTTTGCTTTAAGCGTTATATATTTCCATTGCCTTTCAGCATTTGTCTACTGTTAAAAAGTGTTTTTATTTTTGTACTGAAATACTAGGATAAACTATCCATACTAATATTATAAATGCGAAAGTGTGTCTGTCTGTCTGTCTGTCTGTCTGTTACCTCTTCACGCTTAAACCGCTGAACCGATTTAGATGAAATTTGATATATAGATAGTTTCAGTCCCGGGGAAGGACATAGGATACTTTTCATCCCGAATAAATTTAGTGTTCCCGTAGGATGAGCGGTTAACACCGCGGGGCACAGCTAGTATTTTTATATAGTAAATTGATTTCTAAAAATATGCTGAAAATGCTAAAATAAATCAATTAGGGAATCGAAACAGAGACAAAAAATATTCAGTCCATATTCAGATAGGTTTTTCGACCTATAAAAAAGGTTTTATAGTATGAACTAACCCTTACATTTTATCAGTTTCGTTACATAACGAAACATAACGAAACTGAGACAAGATATATGAGAAATCGCAACCTAAAACAATATTTTTCTTCAAACGTGTAATGCATTCATCTGGAACTATGTAAATTTGTAAGATTCAGAGTAAAACCAATCGGCAATGAATAAACTGTAGTACGAAAATAAAGATTTTATATGAGAAAAGCGCCGTTACTCAACCTGAGATTTTTTAGCTCATTTACTCAAGACTATCGATCGACGCACCACTTTGTTCAAAATAAAGTGGCTGTCGCCGTGTTTATCATTTTGGAACATGTCAAAGTGCTGCCGGAATAAGAAAAAATAATTCTACTAAGAACTGAGTCATTTCTTTGGGATTAAATGCTCCGTAACTAACCCTGAGTAACGAAACTCCAGTAAGTTGGGACAAGTTTATCATTATAAAAATTTCACAACTATTTATAATACACGTAAATATATGTATTTGTACAGAATTTAAAGATGATCTAATAAGGACTGAATAATTTACAGTTAAACTTTAAAATAAATAATATCAATCGTAACAAATTTCCGAGACAAAAATACACTCAGAATTGGGACATGAGCATAATATATGAAGTAACTGCGTACCTCTTAGGAAAAAAATACTTAAAAAAAAAAAAAAAAGGAATTGAAATAAAAATATCTTATCTGAATTGAAAGAGTTCTTATTATCAAAGTAACATAGTTACATTGTGTTTTCTTCTCATGATATATGTTTAAATTCATTCTGTTTTCATGGGACACTCATAAGCATAAAGGGTGCATATTTTCTGCAATTCACCCAGATAAGAGAACTGCTGCATATGTGGAGATGATTTGGAACATGTATCAGTATTCTACGTACCTAATAGTATCAATAACGATTTAGAAGCAATTTATTGGGAATTTTCAGAATAACCAAATCAAGAGATCATTATCTTTATCGATTAGACCCGATCCATTTTGTGAATACAATACCACCACCAGGTAGCTCCTTTTTCAATTTTTCTTTAAGCTTTGATCTTTGTATTCATGGTTTAAATACAATACCAGTTTTTATTTATTGTCTCTTATTGAATTAGCAACAGCGACTGATGCTACGTCGACAGCAACCTCAACTGGGGATGTGACTGCAACATTGGAAGCCAGTGCCAGTTGTGGCTGTGGCAGTAAGTTACTGTTTTCTACTTCACCCTTACTTATTTAAGGTTTTCTGCCAGTAGACCTACATGGCACTTTTACTTGTTTCATTCAACCAGCGTTTCGTCCACGTCACTTAGAAGTATCAAAGGTCTCACTACGTGTAAGGAACTTCTATTAGTTTTTGAAGACCTTAGTCATGTAGTTTCTGTTTATTTTAGTCAGACTATAACAAAAACAACCTGCAGTCAACAATCATTACAAAACAGAAGTTAATTATAAAATAAATAAAAAGCATGACTTACATATGCAAATATTATTCTGACATCAATTGTACCTGCAAACGTTTAACAGTACGGGGTTGATACCCTGTATTTAAATCAACCATAGAGCCAATGGCGGATTTAGTTCGAAAGCTCAAGCCTCATCCTTTTCGGGCGGTTTAATAGAAATTCCTTCCTTCCCTTCACAGGTCATCCGCCCAGATGCGGAAAGAACGAAGTTTATAACAACTGCTCAAATACGGCTTGTCGACCTTATCTATGCTCTGAACTTGGCTTCCCGTTGAAGTGCGATAAGAAGTGCAAGCCAGGATGTATCTGCAAGGATGGATTTGTGCGGGACGACAACGGTGTTTGCATTCTTATCAACAGTTGTCCATGTAAGTAACAGGGGTATTACTTCATCATTCTCGTCATAATCAACATCATCACCATCATCAATTTCACTATCATCATAATTTAGCTCTACAAACATACGGGGAAATTGAAAGCGTACGTACATAATTATAGTGCGTCTCCCGAAATTAAGACGTTGGATCGATGAACCAAAGGTACCGAGTCCGAGTCCTGGTGTGGTCTACATGTGACTTAGTTTTTATATAGCAAAATATACTTGAAGTTCATGCAGAATGGATCTTAAATTTTACTTTACAATTCAACAGCAACAAAATGCACCTTTCATAACAAAAGCTATTGACAATTTTGGTATATAAAATAGACTTTACGCTATGTTGGTGTATATCCGTTTTAGTAATATCTAATTTTGACTACGGGAATACCCGACGAAACCGTGGAAATTACCTTTGGCCCTTATGAGTTCATTCGTTCATGAGTTCATCCTTATCAGTTATTTGTATTTTCAGCATGTGGCGGTGATAAAAATGCCCAATTTGGCTGCGGTAGTAACTGCGGGAAAACTTGCGCTACCTATAACGTTAAACCGGTAGTTTGTCCGATTGGTTGCGTACTTAACGGTTGTGATTGCAGAGATGGCTTTGTCTACGACCCTAATGTGAAAGCTTGCGTCAAATCAATGGACTGCAGTAAGTTTTTTTATGTTAATAAATAGCGAACTTTTATTTTGATCATGATAACAGATTAGGAAGAAGGTTTGAAATCACCTGACCTTGGCCATTGTTGTACCAAGGAAACCAGACTAACCGGATTCATAATTCCGTATCAGCCGAAAGACGGCCACAACTGGGCAAATGTCTCATCAAGGTTCTCAACAAAGGCTCATTACTGAAATTACAGACGAGATTCTCTACCCACTACAAATGATCCTGCCATTGATTTTATTCTAACGCAAAGTATTTGTTACTAAGTAGAACTCAGTGGTATATGATGACTGCTAGGATTCAAGCTCTAGCCAAACTATCTTTCTAATTAATATTTCAGCACCTACCTGCAAAGTCAACGAACAATATTCGTCTTGCGCCAATGGCGGATGCGACACCAAAGAATGCAGCCAAATCGGCAAGTCGGTGCCTTGTGTAGAACCAGTAACGTGTATTAAGGGATGCGTGTGCGTTAAAGGTTACTTGAGAGCCGCAAATGGAACTTGCGTGCCTAAGGATCAATGCCCTCGTGAGTAGACCAAATTTACTTTAATCTAGGACTTTCAAATATTTAAAATACCTATAATAACAATGATAAAGAAACTGATAACTTCATTCGCCTATTGATCACTGGGAACAAAGGGATGGCATCTGAGAAAGCTATGACGAGAAAATGCTGACCGCATCTTTGAACTTAGAACTTTCTAAATGATAATAAATTTTGTTTTTATGAATTCTCAATTCGACTATGTGTGTGAGTTTTTTTTTATAGATCATACTTCAGAGGTGGTTCGATGTCAATTTTATCGTAATTGAAGCTCTTTTTTAAAGTAACTCAGTTGTTCTCGGGAACACAATTTCTACTTATACAAGTCGGCTATTTCTTGTCATAAAGTGATTATACATTATAGTTATAAATAATGACACAAAGGTAAATTAAGAAAGAAAAATTGAATGCGATCTACTACAATCGAAGCGGGATTATAGTTTTCAACTTTTTTACTAGGTTTTTATTGTTACAGCAACTTGTAATGGACAAAACGAATACTTCGAAAAC
The DNA here is from genome assembly GCA_932273695.1 of Apotomis betuletana. Classification (NCBI taxonomy): domain Eukaryota; kingdom Metazoa; phylum Arthropoda; class Insecta; order Lepidoptera; family Tortricidae; genus Apotomis; species Apotomis betuletana. The sequence continues at coordinate 3,644,580 of OW026302.1, read as the reverse complement.
TGTATTCAAGGCTGTTCAAATCAGTCATGTTCGACCATCGGTCAGATATTTCATTGCCCTAATCAACCGGCGGGACAGTGCAAGTCTGGGTGCAGATGCAAGCCGGGCTTCTTTAGGGATGGAAACAACGTCTGCGTTTCACAAGATGATTGCCGTATGTATCATTTCCTTCTCGTATCTGCCTGTAAAAGAACGATTATTTTGAGAAAAGGTTTAAAGAAAGAAATTTAGGTTTAAAGGCTGCTCCAACCAGTTGTGTTCAGACGTCGGTCAGATCCTTTACTTCCCCGCGCAATCGGCGGGACAGTGCAAGTCTGAATGTAGGTGCAAGCCGGACTTCTAGAGGAATGACAGCATTATCCTACGTTTCCCAAGATGACTGCTGTATGTATAGAAAGCCAGTTAACCTTTGTTTGGTTTCGATCATCTTCTCATCTGATGAAAGGTACATATCATTTTTAAAAATCCACCTTAATGATTAATAGCTTCATGTACCGTTCAAGTCTGTGATTTTTTACCTACTTTATCTGGTACCACTAGTTTCATGTTGCAAGTCTACCTTTGTTTTATCTTTTGTAGCAAAACCAAATTGCCCCGATGGTGAAGACTGGTATTGGTGCCCAGCCGTCAAGTGTGATGGAGATTATTGTGCTAAGACCAAAGACTCGCCCCAAACGTGCCCAGTTGGAATAGTTTGCGACAAACCACGATGCGTCTGTGGCAACAATCGCAAAAGAGACTGGAAGACTGGCAAATGCATCCCAATACCTGATTGCCGTAAGTATGATGAAATAATTCTTACATACATACATTTATAATCACGCTTTTTTTCCCAGATTGGGTAGGCAAAGACCACATATTTCTACCTGCTATGGTCCAGACATACATTTTTTGCTTCATCAACATTCATTAATCTCCTCAGCTGCTCGTCGGTTTAGAGTAGGTACTTTTGACTTGCCCTTTTCTCAGAACATCTCCAATCAGATCAAGAAACCTTTCTTTTCAAACATTTGCCTTGTAGATTTGTTTCGGGCATGTAAAGAGGATGCATGGAAGAAGATTCACGATACAAATCTAAAGCATCCTTACTTTACCAAAACTACTGAACTCTGTAACGACCAAGCCTACGTTATCAAACGTATCCTTGAGCTGTCAAAATGGCCCTTGGCTATATTGATCTCACTCGCAACTTATGTGATTGAGAATGTTACCTTTCTAAACTCACCACCAACCGAATGTCGTTTTAAGAAGTTCGTGGCTGTAAATGGCTGTAATCTTTGGGATCATTGTATACAGGCTGTAGATTTTTTCCCATAACATTTTATCCTCGTCATAATTAGAAATAATAAAAACTGATTTAATATTTTAATTTAGCAAGGCATTTTCTTCAGGAATTGAAGTGATGATCCGAAGTACCGCCCGACATGTATTGTCTGTATGCAACAAATTTAATTGATATAAATTATTTTTGTATTTATATTCAGTTTTTTTTGTGTCACTCTTTAAATAACTGAATCTTAAGATCTTGTAAGACATTGAAACGAACAAATCTATGCACGATGAACTCATTTAATTAATTATTTTTAGCACCATTCAAATGTGACTGCAACGAAGAATACAAAGCATGCCCGAGGCCGTGTGACGAAGAAAATTGTTATATGTACGTCAACAAAACCAAATGCGTACCTTATAATATCGGCATCACAGGAAATTGCAGACAGCGGTGCCTATGCAGGAAAGGATACTACAGGAATAGCGATGGTGCTTGCGTTGCACCATATGAATGTAAGTTTTTTAACGGCTTTTGAATTATTTAATATATTATTATATGTTAAAGGACAATCTTACACAAATCGACCTAGTCCCAAACTTAAGCATTACCCAGGAACAAGTATTCGAGTTCATCACACAAATATATGGCCTTGTCGAGGTTTGAACCCTGGACCATCAGCTTAGTACGCAGCTGAACTACCGTTGCGCCAACACACAAATTATGTCAACTCGGTCAATAAGTAGCGTTACCACAACTCATCGTCTAAGTTTAAGAGAAATAACTAATAAAATACGTTTCTTAGGCGACTTGAAAAGCTTCAAATTCTGCAAGCTCTTCTTCTGTCGCAGGGATTAAAAAATCGACAACGGTACTGACTCGAATGAGCTAAATGTATTTTATTTTTATTTTTCGTACATATTTTTTTTTAATGGACTTACTAATTATCATTATTACTAACAGGCTTCGAAACCTAGTTAGCGCTTAAAAGTGAAGCCAGTTTTGGTCAGCCACGGGCTAAGTTTCGTCCATGTGCGCATCTGTCACAAAAACAAAAACGGTGTCATCAATCGCAAATATACTGTATTTCCACGTTTTCCTGAGATCGTAACTAAATCGTCAATACAGTTTATTCTATCAGGCGTCTGCGACTGAGTAAAAACCTCTACAAGGTTCCAACTAAAATTTAATTCAATAATTAGGGTTCCAACTATTTAGTTCCCGGGATTGAAAGCCCCAAGGTTTTCCAAAAGGTTTACCTACAATTGATTTCCTTCTTTATTATTTACAGGTTTAACGGGTTCCTCGCAAGCCTAGCTGCTTACACATCACCAGCCATTGGTCACTTACTAAGAACGCCAATAATTGATTTTTGAAGTAAATTGCTTCTTGTAAAATTGCTACCTAAATTTAAATTTCCTTCACAATCATAAAATATTGTTTAATTTAAACCACTATCCTGAATACTAATACACTAACATGCATGCATTAAAGTCGAGTACCGCGTTTAGGTCACAAGGCTTGCCGAGTGGCCTAAGTAAGGTACGAGATTTTAAGATCTAATTGTGTAACTATTGTATACAATACTTTTTATACGAGCAAAACAAAACACAGAAAACTTTATTTATTTTAATCGTCATTCCCCACTATGAATTTTTATTTTTGATGTAACCTTTTTCGTTAAACTCAAACAGTCCTATTAAAAAAATATGATCGCGATGGTCATGGCGGGGGTGCCTCGTGATTGGTAAAATTTATTGACAAGTAATTTCAACCAATCAGTGAACAGTAGCGTGTTTTTTTAAGTCAAATATTCTAATGTTCTCTTTTTAAATTATAAGAGTTGAGTACAGAGATGTCTTATGAATATTAAAGTTCTATAGCGGGTACCATAGAGTATACAATTTTGGTACAGGATTAAAAAGTGCGTTATTGTGATTTTGTCCGTGAAATTATAATTGTCAAATTAAAATACGCGAATATAAAAATCATCATTATAACTTCCAAAACCCACACACCAAAGCATCTCCTGTCTATGTAACGATCCGGTCAAACATTCCTCTCATTCATCAGTTTCCTGCAGTATTGGATTCGTGTGAAATTCAGTGGCGTCGCTAGCCAAGGGCTAGTCGTGGCAGTGTCTGGACTTTCAAACTCCTAGGGTCCCAGGTCTAAGGTCTAAGGGGCGCAAACCTGGAACTGACCTTTCTCTCTAATCTTTTTTTGCTCCCAGAGTAAGGGTACTTAGCTATTGATGAATTCCCAACGCAAACAAAACCTTTCAAAATATTGAAGCGTTAAATTCAAACAAAAATATTGTTTCGGGCTGGGTTCGAACCTGCCTCTGCATTGACTTCCCGAGCCAACACAGGCATTTTTATCTATAAGACCACCGAAACCATGCTAAAGCCATTGAATGTTTCAACCAGTTGCTTTATTTCTATACCTATGTGTGAATTAGGGTGGCAAAGGTTCGAACCCAGACTAAAGCATCAAATTTATTATTTTTTTCTCTTCAATATTATTATTTGGTTTATTCTAGTTACTGCTTTCATAAAAATGTATTACGTGCTTTATAATTACTTTATGGCGCAATCAATGCGATAATCGCCTCTTATTATTTTCATAGTCAGCTTAATTTAGAGCAAAATTTAAAAAAACACAGTCATATCTAAAATAAATATATAACTGTTAAACTCTTACTGTACTTTAAAACCCGAAAGTAGCAGCCAATATGGCCAATAACTATTATAGCGGTATCGGGAAGGAGTTTGCATCGAAATTCAATGTAGAACCAAATCAAACTACGTTTTCTCAACAGACCAATCGCAATAATGTCTATTCTATGGCCTTAATAGAAACCGATAATGAGGAAGTAGAGAGGATTACCATGGGACTTCGAAATTGTGCAGTCGGTTGGGATGGGATTACAGCATCATTGCTTAAAGCTGCGCGTAACGTCCTTGAACCAATAATGACCCATATTTATAATCTTTGTTTGTCTTCTGGAATTTTCCCCCAAGTATTCAAAAGAGCCCTTGTGCATCCAATCCACAAAAGTGGTGACAGACACAGTGTCAGCAACTACAGGCCCATTTCCGTATTAACAACACTCAAATTTTTTTGAAAAAAATCTAAATTATCGATTAACAAAATATCTTGATACTTATTCAATACTCTCTAGGAACCAATATGGTTTTCGAGTATGGAAGTCTACTGAGGATGCTGTTCTGACACTTACGAACTCCATAATAGATAACTTTAACGCTAAACTTAAAACTATATAGGCATTTTTCTAGATTTATCTAAGGCGTTCGAAACTGTGTCTGTCCCGATTCTCCTTCAAAAACTGAAATGCATTGGGGTAAGAGGGATTGTAAATGATATTATCAGATATTATCTTACTAATCGCACGCAACAAGTTCGCATTGGTAATTTTACTAGTGATGATGAGTCTCTTTCATTTGGTGTGCCTCAAGGTAGTGTCCTTGTACCTACCCTGTTTTTAATCTACGTGAATGACCTGTGCGACCTAGCCCTTAATAATGTGAAGATAATAGCCTATGCTGACGACACTGCCCTTCTCATTCAAGCACAAACTTGGGAGGAAGCCCAGCTTCTCGCTGAGACCACACTTAGGATGGTGATGCCATGGTTGGCTCAGAATTTACTAACAATTAATGTTACTAAAACATCATTTTTACCTTTTGCCCCAAAAGCATCGTCCTTACCGCCTTCTACACTATCTATTCATGCTCACCTTTGTGACTAAGTCAGTGTCTCATGTGGCTGCAGTGAACTAACCCAGTCTCGTAGTGTAAAGTACCTTGGTATTTTTATAGACTCGCTAATGAATTGGAATGACCAGGTTGAGGCCACTGTTGGAAGGATAAGACGATTAATTTACATTTTCAGAATTCTTAGGCAAGTCGCTGACCAACAAACACTAAAAACAGTATACTTCTCATTAGCACAATCTGTTTTGACGCAAATTGTATTGCAGCCTGAGGCAGTACGGGTAAAACTAGAATCCTCCGGCTGGAAAGAGCTCAACGTGTTGTTCTCAAAGTAATGCTATGCAAAACCATTCGCTTTCCGACCTCCGCACTTTTTAAATTAGTAAATGTCTTAACTGTAAGACAGCTGTTCGCACTTAGAATTGTTCTGCACAAACATCAAAACCTTCCCTATGTTAGAACTACAATAAAAATACGAGATGGCCGCATCTGCCAACTCAGACCGTCCCGTATTGCTCTAGTTAGGAAACACTATGATCATCTTTCGTCTAAAATTTACAATAAATATAATAAAATATTAAATATTCATGATCTGTCATACTGGGAATGCAAGAATAAATTGAACAAGTATTTATTAACACTTACCTATGATGAGACTGAGACATTAGTTCATGGGAATTAATTAAATCTTTACTGTTACCTACATATTTAATTAATATCTGCAGATTGTTTTCATTAAGCACTTACCGAAACAACTATTATAATTTGATTATATTTAAGAGTTAAAACTTTTGTAATACTAACATATTTAGATATAGGAAAACATAATTAAGAATACTAATTTGAATTCATTAGTAATTAGTACCTATAAAGAAAAATTGTATTACCTATTTACTAAGTATAGAACATTACCTCTTCTATGTCCTGAGGTGGGCGTAAATAGCTGCGACACAGTTTACACTACTGCAGCTGTTTACGAACATTTGTACCCAAAAAACATGTTTTTGTTCAATAAATATCTTTATACTGTGTAAGCCTTTTGCTGTTATAAGTACTGTAAGCCTTTGTTGAATTAACATCGATGATAAAAAAAAAGAATAAACAAAGTAATGAAGACAAACCTACAATCAAATGGAATACCTACTTTGATTAAATAAATACACATCAAATAAAAAATAAAGTTACTTATTACATGCCCCAATAATATCTAAGCGATGATTTATGCGTATAAGTTTGTTAAGCAATTTTTTAAGACAGCCGTCAAGTAGCCGTCGCTACTTTTCTTTTCAAAAACACCTTATTATAAGAGCAGTAGGATAGATAATTGTAATTATGATCTAGCAGGCTAAGCGAACAATTAGTGCCCCCAACGGCGGATTTGGTCATTCTTTCAGGTGGTGTACTGGCAAGTCCTAAGAACACTCTTTAATATCAGTCCTCGATCTTCTTTTGTTTTCGAGTTATTCAAGATAATGTAATATAATAAGCGTATCATTGAAAGTGGCATATTTTGTAAACTATTCGAAAGTAAGATTGACCAAACAAAATTATATTTGACGATAACAAAATAGGCTACAAAATGCATATTTTTATCCCGCATCATGTCCTTATACCTACTTCAGTATGTAAAAAATATTTATGACGCATCGACGATAACATAATATTGTCAACGGTGATAACATTTGACACATAATATTATATGCATTTGTTTTATTTGCATTTTGTGATAGAAAATGGATAACATTAAGTGTAAATCTTGTGAAAAAACATTAAAAAATATTGATGGCAAGAAAAATGCATAAAAACTGGGCAAGAGGCTGATTTATATAGCAAGCGTAGAAGTTGATGCTACTACTTTATGTTTATACACCAAAAGTCGACACTTATCACACAAAGTATCATTGATATAAATACACTTATTTGTGCATTTGCTATATAAATCAGCCAGCAGCAGTAGCGTGCTTTTTTTTTTTAATATGCAGATGTTCTCTTTTTGAAATTATTTCAGTTGAGTAGAGGGATGTCTTATGAATATTAAAGTTCTGTAGCGGGTACCATAGAGTATAGAATTTTGGTACTGGATTAAAAAGTGTGTTATTGTGATTTTGTCTGTGAAATTATAATTTACACATAGTACGCGAGTATAAAAAACATGTTTACATATTATTAAATCATAATATACTCGATGGCAATAACAAGCGGAGCATTTGTTGAAACAAGTGTATACAGCTATACGGGAAGTTTATAAAAGAGTGAGGTACCCTCGGTGGGGAGACAGAAGTGATTGGGAGCAACGATGTGGAAGGTATTCACGCTCTTGGGTTGCGCAGTCAGTTTCGGTTTCGTCTTTTGTGACGGTAAGTACTTAGGTATTATCAGAAATTGTTCCTACTTAACACAGGGGCCAAACTTTAGCTCCGCGATCATTAGTACTAGAAAGCTGAAATTTGGTATGAATATGTGTATGTATAACCACAGTATAACGCCGACCAAACGGTAAAATAAAAACAAAAAAAATTTTTTTTCGGGTAAGTACCTTTCGAACACAAAAAGTGGGGGTTTATTTTTTTTTCGTTTCAACACTAGTGTGTGGGGTATCGTTAAATAGGTCTTTTAAAAATAAAAGGGGTCTTGAAACATAATATTTTAATAAAATCAGCATTTTTGTAAATATTCGCTTCGAAAATTAAAAAAAAATAGCGTCCTCCCCCTTTAACTTTTGAACCACGAGTCAAAAAATTATGGAAAAATTCATGAAAATGAGGCCTTATATATAAGTACTTTCAACGAAAACTATATACTAAAATCCGTCGAGCCGTTTTTGAGTTATCGCAAAATTTCATAATAATCTTTAAAATAAAGCGCGTAAGTGCCGCGCGGTGTCCTTATACTTCAAACGTTACACATATTATTAGTTAAGTGCCATACTGCATTAAAAAAAATCGCTTAATCTGGCGCGTATTATCGATAACTTCCAGAAGGTAATAAGTGATTACAATTACTTTGGCGTTTACGACCTTTTTATAGCGCTTGAAATCTTTCTCGTAATGAAATGAAATGAAATGAAATGAAATAAATGAAATGAAATGAAATAATTTATTCAGTAAGTAGGCCACAAGGGCACTTTTACAAGTCAGATTGTGAGTCTACCGGCATTTCGCAAGAGGAGACCGCTGTTGAGAAGAAAGCCGAAAGAAACTCAACAGTAAGTCATTTTTTCGTAAATTATACTTAAAAACTAATACAATCATATTATAACTAGGTAATTGAAACATATATGTTAGAGGAGATGTACAAGTTTCTCCAAATCAATGTTTACACTAAAAATTATATAAAATAAAGTGATTTTTTCAGAGATGTAGAAGGTCTCTAGGCGTCACGACACGCAATATAGATAATTAATTAATGAAATAATTCAATTCCGTTGAGATGTATAAGGTCTCAAGGGGTCAAAATCAATAACTGATGCAACAAAATAATTAAGTACTTAATTTAAATTTCTTAGAGATGTACATGGTCTCTAGGCGTCACAACATGCAAAACAAAATAAATTAATTTTAATCCTTAGAAAAGTTAAGGACTGAATAAGAAACTAACTATACAAAAGAAAAAATAATAAATAAATAAATAATTAAACTAAATTTCTTAGAGATGTATATGGTCTCTAGGCGTCACAGTTTACAAAATTAAAAATATAAATAATAAATATATGATGATAGTTAAATTCCTCAGAGATGTATAAGGTCTCTGAGCGTCATTGTATACAGTACACTAAGTTTATTAGAGATGTATACAGTCTCTAAGTCTCTAAGTAAAAAAAATAACTTCAATCGAGTACAGGATGAAGTCTCTCACGTCAGTTCATTAAACACTGGAAAGCAGTTACTACACAACTAATTTGGCCCTTGCTAGTATGAACAGACCGGACCCCACAAACGGCACCCGTTCACGAGCATGACGCATATCTCAGCCATCGCCTCCCTCAACCATATTATAGGGAAGGTTGCGACCCGATCAACGACGCCACCGTAAGCAAAGACCTTTAAGCGAGCATGACATGCTCACACTGCCGGGCATTCATCACTAATTCTATTTGCCCGGTGAGAAACAACATAATGTGCTCTCATGTTACATTACAAAACAAATTAATATTACCGACTAAAATAATGCTTACTTTACATTCACATGACTAAACCACTGGCTTAAAGACATCCCTATCATCTAAAAAGTCATTCACAGTATAATACGCCTTATTTATTAGATGACGTTTTACGTATGACTTGAATTTGCTGGAAGGTAAACTCACTACTTCGGTAGGTATTTTGTTATAGAAACGTACACAGTTCCCCACGAACGAAGAGCTAACTTTACGGAGACGATGAGCAGGCATAAGAAGCTTATTCTTCCTTCTTGTATTATACTGGTGAATGTCACTGTTGAGCTTGAATGCATGTAGATTTTTCCGGACATACATAATATTCTCAAGGATATATTGAGACGCCACGGTGAGAATGTTGGCTTCCTTGAATTTTTCTCTTAGCGATGCACGAGCTCCTAGTGCAAAAACTGAGCGTACGGCTCGTTTTTGTAGCACGAAGATGGTTTGGATGTCCGCCGCTTTTCCCCACAACAGAATTCCATATGACATTACACTATGAAAATAACTGAAATACACAAGCCTTGCCGTCTCGACGTTTGTTAACTGTCTGATTCGCCTCACTGCATAGGCTGCGGAACTAAGCTTACCTGCAAGAGTGGCTATATGCGCATTCCATTGCAGTTTTGAGTCCAAAGTAACACCCAGAAACACTGTTTTGTCTTCAAATTCCAGTACATCACCTTTCAATGTCACCTTGGCACAATCTACTTGTTTCACATTCGGTAATGTGAATTTAATGCACTTGGTTTTCTTGGCATTTAAAAGTAGGTTATTTGCAGTAAACCAATCCACAATAGTAGACAGCGCGTCGTTAATAATAACAAAGTTATTTTCTTGTCTTTTCACTTTGAAAAGGAGAGAAGTATCGTCTGCAAATAACACAATTTCATGTTTATCTTGCACAAGGTTTGGTAGATCATTAATATACACTAGAAACAAAAAGGGGCCTAGAATTGAGCCCTGAGGTACACCCATAGCAACAGCTGATCCAGTTGATTGCATTCCGTTGATGACTACGCGTTGCGTTCTGCCTGAAAGATATGATGTGACAAGGTCAAGTGCACCGTTCCTTACTCCGTAGTGTTTCAATTTACGTATTAGATTATTATGATCAACGCAATCAAATGCCTTAGATAGGTCGCAAAAAATTCCAACAACATCTTGAGCCTTTTCCCAGGCATCAAAGATGTGTTTAACTAGCGCCACCCCTGCATCAGTAGTGGAGCGACCTTTAGTGAATCCAAATTGACTGCTATGTAATAGGTTATGTCGATTAAAATGAGATGTAAGTTGATTAAGAATGAGTTTCTCAAAAACTTTACTTAATGCGGGTAGTATTGATATTGGTCTAAAATTTGTGGGGTCTGATTTAGTTCCCGATTTGAATAAAGGTATGATCTTGCTGTGTTTCATCAAATCAGGAAATACTCCATTATCAATACATTTGTTAAAAATATCGGCCAAATATGGTGCAATCGCCTCTACAATTGAATGTAACACTTTCACAGAAAGGCCCCACAGATCTTCGGTCTTCTTCAAATTTAAAGACCTGAAGGTTTTAATAACATTGTTAGGGGTAACATGAGTAAATTTGAAGATCTCTGTACATTCTATTACATTCGTTTTTAATATTGATTCAGCAACATCTGGTGATGAATTTAATGACTGCGTCGTCTCCACGGGTATATTAGAAAAGAACCGCTCAAAGTGATGCGCAACTTCAAGATCGGAAGTTACTAATGTATCGTTAATTTGTAGGTTATAATGACGATCTTTTACTTTAGTCTTCCCAGTTTCGTCATTGATCATCTTCCAAACAGTTTTCACTTTATCACTAGAATTAATGATCTTCTTGGACAAGTAATCAGATTTAGCGGCTGCACACATTTGTTTGAAAGATTTAGAAAAAATCTTCACGTACTCTAGAAATTCCGGTCTCTTATCGATTGATCTTTGATCATAAAGATCGTAGAGACGAAGTCTTTTTTCGTGGATTTCTGGAGTAGCCCAGTCGCTAAATATAGTTTTAACCTTGCTTTGTACTTTTTTCAGACTGAGACAGGAATCAAATTCTTTTTTTATGCAATCAAACAAGACCTTACACATGTCGTCCGCATCCTCTTGAGGAAAAGAAAGATAACACATTTTTTCCTGAATATTTCGATTGAATAAATCTAAGCGATGCTCAGTAACAGGTCTGCACATAGTGTCTTGTGTATCAATTTCAATTTTCTTACTGAAACTGAATGATGCTTGTTGTCCACAGTGGTCTGAGCTTAGTTTGTTAATGATAAATTTATCCATCGCATCCGTATTACTAAATATGTTATCAATACATGTGGAACTGGTGGCTGTGATACGGGTAGGCTCACAAAACAAATTCTTTAGGCCAGAAGATTTGAAAGTGCTCAGCAAACTCACACTCGTTGATGAAACTTCAAGTAAATTTACATTAAAATCACCACACACAATAATGCACTTGTTACTTGAGAAAACAGTATTGAACACTTCGTCCATAATTGACTCAAATGTACTATAGTTCGCAGATGGGGGTCTGTATACGCATATAATTATAAATTGATCTAATTCTATACATGACAGTTCTATTTGACGTTCAACGGACATGTTGACAATATCTTTCCGCTCTTTACACTTAAGATCATGCCTTACCATAATTAAAGATCCACCGCGGATGTAAAACTCTCTAGTGAAAGAACTCACTATGCTATGATTATTAAAATTGAACATGAGTTCATGTCCTTTAAGCCAGTGTTCAGTTATACACAGGACATGGATATCTGAATGATCTATGAACAAACCGATTTGAAGTTCCTTACTAGTAAAACCCTGTATATTTTGGTGAACTACATTAATCGAATTATTGTTAGAACTGTTACCAGTGTTACAGTTGTCAGGAGGCTTAGAGCCGTAATTTAAACCTATTGTGAAGGATGGGCAACTGCGGAACCCTACACTGAGCGTGGCCCCACATGCTCTTGGCCGGTTTTCTAGGGTTCCGTACCCAAAGGGTAAAAACGGGACCCTATTACTGAGACTTCGCTGTCCGTCCGTCCGTCCGTCCGTGCGTCCGTCTGTCACCAGGCTGTATCTCAAGAACGGTGATAGCTAGACAGTTGAAATTTTCACAGATGATGTATTTCTATTGCCGCTATAAAAACAAATAGTAAAAATAAAATAAAATAAAAATTTAATTGGGGCTCCCATACAACAAACTTGTTATAGATTATGGTACGGAACCCTTCATGCGCGAGTCGGACTCGCACTTGCCCAATTTTTTATTTATTGTATCTTATTGAATCAGCAACAGCAACTGATGCAACGTCGACGGAGACTTCAGTTGGGGATGTGACTGCAACATCAGAAGCCAGATGTGGCTATGGCAGTAAGTTACTTACTTTTTCTACTTTTACTTTACTTATAAAACATTTCAAGAGTGCCAGTACACCTACATAGCACTTTTATATGTCTCATTCTACCAGCCTGTAGGTAACTATCACCTAGAAGCGCCATGTATTAGTTTTTTGAGACATTAGTCATGTAGTTTCTTTGTTTATATTAGTCAGAGTTTAACAAAAACAACCTTCAGTCAACAACCGTTACAAAACAGAAATTATTTATAAAATAAATAAAAAGCATTACCTACTTACGTATGCCAATATTATTCTGACATCATTAATACCAGCAAATGTTTTATTTACAGTACGGGGTTGATACCGCGTATACAAACCAAACATCGAACCTAAGAGGGATATAGCTAGAAAACGTTAGCGTCAGCCCTTTCTCGCGGTTTAATATCAATTCCTTCCTTCCCTTCACAGGTCATCCGCCCACATGCGGAAATAACGAAGTTTATAACAACTGCTCAAATACGGCTTGTCGACCGTATCTATGCTCTGAACTTGGCTTTCCGTTAAAGTGCGATAAGAAGTGCAAGCCAGGATGTATCTGCAAGGATGGATATGTGCAGAATGACAACGGTGTTTGCATTCTTATCAACGAATGTCCATGTAAGTAACGGGGGTATTATTTCAACATCATCATCATTTTCGTCATAATCAACATCATCATTTTCACTATCATTATAATATAGCTTCTAGCTTAATTACGCTCTGCTTTACAAACATATGAGGAAATTGAAAAGCGTACGTACATACAGTGTGTCTGGAGGTTAAAACGGTGGATCAGTAAGCCAAAAGATACCAAGCTCAAGTCCTGGTGGTGACTACGTGTGAGTGCACTTTTTTTTGTATATTGATCTTTGTTTGTATATAGCAAGAGATACTGAAGTAGAAGCAGAATACAAATTTAATGTTACTTTACTAATCAACTCCACCGGTCATAACAAAAGCTTTTGACATTTTTAGTAAATAAAATAGACTACGCTACGTTGGTGTTATCAAGAATACATATCAGTTTTAAAAATGCCTTACTTTAACTATGTACAAAACTAGCGGAAAACGAGGAAATTTTTCTTGTTCCTTATAATGCCATATTTGAATAATATTATTTGTATTTTCAGCATGTGGTGGTGACAAAAATGCCGAATCTGGCTGCGGTAATAACTGCGGGAAAACTTGCGATACCTATAACGTTAAATCAGTGGTTTGTACGCGTTGCATTGTTAACGGTTGTAATTGCAGAGCCGGCTTTGTCTACGACCCTAATGTGAAAGCTTGCGTCAAACCAGAGGACTGCAGTAAGTTTTTTTTATGTAAATGAATACAAAACTATTATTTTGATCATGATAATAGATTAGGAAGATCGTTTGAAGCCCAACTGAAAGACGGCCACAACTAAACCAAAAATACATCCCCAAGTTTCTTAACAAGGGTCTGGTCGTGCGCCGTCCTCATCGAACGGCTATCCACCATCCAGAAATTCCTGACCAGATTCTCCGCCCACTACAAATTATTCTGCGACTGATATTATTCGAACGCAAATCATTTGTTACTTAGAACTCATTGGTATATGATAACTGCTGGGATTCTAGCTCTTGCCAAACTTTCCAATTAATAATGCACCTACCTGCAAAATCAAAGAACAATATTCGTCTTGCGTTAATGGCGGATGCGACCCTTGTGTAGATCCAGTAACGTGTATCAAGGGATGCGTCTGCGTTAAAGGGTACTTGAGAGCCGCAAATGGAACTTGCGTGCCTAAGGATCAATATCCTCCTGAGTAGACAAAATTTATTTAATCCAGGACTTTCTTTCATATATGTTTAGAAAGAATTACAATGATAAAGAAACTGATAACTTTATGTGCCTTGATTGTTAACTGGAAAAGCTGAAACTGGTGGACACCACTGTAAAACAAAGGGATGGCAGCTTTCTCACACAGTGCATTAACATTGTCATATGCGGCGCCGCTGACATGCGCAATACGCACCCTCAACCTAATATCGGAAGACTTAGATTTGTTCTCTTGTTCCCTGAATGTATTTACAAAGTCAGCATTATTTATAATTAGTTATAAACAGAATAGTATAGATAAGTAGTTTAATAATGTAAACGCATCTTTGAACTTGGAACTTTCTAAATAATAATATATTTTGTTTTTAGTAATTCTCAATAAGTTATGCGATCATTCCGCCAAATTATCGATCAATTTTAACGATTCTTTCTTTGTTTTGTAGATCATACTTGAGAGGTGGTTCGATATTATTTTTTTCTACTCCAATTCTTTTTTCTGTCATTTATATAGTTACTAACTCTAATATTATGAAAAGATATATTATGAAAGTCTGTAAAAGTCAGAGTATAGACTTTTACTATTGCCCAAAAAAACACTGCTAAACGATGTTATAATGTCGCCAAAAAAGCATCACTTAGTACCACAGATTACAAGATAAACAGCTGCATTCACACAATTTGCATTTTAAAAAAGCTTATTGTACTAAGGCATTGCTGCCAACTTAAAAAAAAGTTTTATCTTCAGTGCATGGATGTTTACTTTAAAGTGAACGTATACCTTTATGTATAAGTTCATATTTTTTTGACAGATGCTTAGCATAGTGAACGTTTACCTTTATGTATAAGTTCATATTTTTAGACAGATGTACGTCAATAAAAAAAAAAGTTTATCAGTTTTTTTTTTTAATTTTGTTGATTCCGAGCGGGAACATGTAAATTATTTTCTTTGTTGTTTATTTGCATTTTATTTATGAAATGTCGAGTCGTAGAAAAAGTATTGTATGCAACGTTGTATAAGTTGGTCAAAAAACGGTCGTGGCATCTTTCTTACGATGTTAGCTACGCTCACATAGTAACCCACGCCACTCACGTTTTTTGCCCCCTCTTATACAACGGTTGCATAAAATACTATTATCGTAATTTGATTTAGTGCTTTTTAGGGTTCCGTACCCAAAGGGTAAAAACGGGACCCTATTACTGAGACTTCGCTGTCCGTCCGTCCGTCCGTCCGTCCGTTCGTCCGTCCGTCTGTCACCAGGCTGTATCTCAACAACGGTGATAGCTAGACAGTTGAAATTTTCACAGATGATGTATTTCTATTGCCGCTATAACAACAAATACTAAAAATAAAATAAAATAAATATTTAAGGGGGGCTCCCATACAACAAACTTGTTAAAGATTATATATATGTATAGGTACGGAACCCTTAATGCGCGAGTCGGGCTCGCACTTGCCCAATTTTTTAAAGTAACTCAGTTGTTCTCGGGAACACAATTTCTTCTTATCCAAGTCGGCTACTTTTTGTGAAAAAGTGATTAAAAGAGCGGAGCGAGCGAAGCGAGCGAAGCTCCCATGGATCGACTCGAATGGACTTTGTAACAATGCGCAGATCTCAGCGCATTAAATTTCGCTAGTTTGTGACGAAGAGAAAATTTCGAAAAAAAAAAAAAACACTCCGCTCCAATCTATGGTGCCAGCTTAGCCGGTGGCTGCCTCTGCATCGACCTAGTACTTTATAGTTTTCGACTTTTTCCTAGGTTTTTCTTGTTACAGCAACTTGTAATGGACAAAACGAATACTTCGAAAACTGTATTCAAGGCTGTTCAAACCAGTCGTGTTCGACCATCGGTCAGATATTCCATTGCCCCAATCAACCAGCGGGACAGTGCAAGTCTGGGTGCAGATGCAAGCCGGGCTTCTTTAGGGATGGAAACAACGTCTGCGTTTCACAAGATGATTGCCGTATGTATCATTTCCTTCTCGTATCTGTCTGTAAAACAACGATTACTTTGTGATATTTAGGTTTAAACGCTACTCCAACCAGTTCGGACGTCGGTCAGATCTTTCACTTGCCCGAGCAATCGGCGGGACAGTGAAAGTCTGGATGCAGATGCAAGCCTGACTACTAGAGAACCTTGGTTTCGATCATCTTCTCATAAAATGAACGTTACATCATTTTATAAATTCGCCTTAGTGATTAGTAGCGTCATGTACCGTACAAGTCTGTAGCGTCATGTACTGTACCTAATCTCGCACCACTTTTTAACCCCCGACGAAAAAAGAGGGGTGTTATAAGTTTAACATGTGTATCTGTGTATCTGTGTATCTGTGTATCTGTGTATCTGTGTATCTGTGTGTCTGTCTGTGGCATCGTAGCGCCCAAGCGGATGGACCAATTTAAGTGCGGTTTTTTTTAATCGAAAGACTTTTCCGTCGAGATGGTTCTTAGCTATGTTTGGTGGAAATAGGACCAGTAGTTTCCAAGATATTCAGCTTTAATTGGAACAAGTGACGAGATCTCAGACAATATTGAAGTCAATATATCGAAATATTGGCTAAATGTTAAGTTTTATTAGCATTTTCTATATGACTCACTAATTGAGGGTCTCATGATGACCAGGTAGTTGTTAATGGATCTCAGCCAATATTGAAGCGAAGGATTCCAAATTTTGGTTAAATGTTAAGTTGTATTAGCATTCTCTATATCACTCAATAAATGAAGGTCTCATGATGACCAGCTAGTTGTTAATGGATCTCAGCCAATATTGAAGCGAAGGATTCCAAATTTTGGTTAAATGTTAAGTTGTATTAGCATTCTCTATATCACTCAATAAATGAAGGTCTCATGATGACCAGCTAGTTGTTAATGGATCTCAGCCAATATTGAGGCCAAGAATTCAAAATTTTGGATAAATGATAAGTTTTATTAGCATTTTCTATATCACTCAATAAATGAAGGTCTCATGATGACCAGCTAGTTGTTAATGGATTTCAGCCAATATTGAAGCAAAGGATTCCAAAGTTTTGGTTAAATGTTAAGTTTTATTAGCATTTTCTATATCACTCAATAAATTAAGGTCTCATGATGACCAGCTAGTTGTGAAAGGATCTAAGCCAAGAATTTCTAATATTGGTTAAATGTTAAGTTTTATTAGCGTAGGTAATCAACAAATTAATAAATTTTTGACAGTACAATAATTTGGTACCATGGAGCTGAAGATGGCCGTAGGAACTCCTAAACAGCACAAGATAAACCCATGGTGTTTGGGCTCGTCTGATTGTTCTTGACGAGCAATTAACATGTGTGTAAGAAAGTACAGTCAATAATAAAACCGTGTCTCGAAAAATCTTTTTTGACAAAAAAAAAACTCATATTATAATTTCTGTCGTCGTGTGGGTCACTATTTTTAAGTTTCGGAATTCTGCTAAAGCTGAATTGTTATTAGGATTATTGAACAGGTTCCTTTGATTGAGTTCACAAATAGCAACACCCTGCAAAATTTTAACGCGACTAAATGACACGTAAGCTTTAGCAAAAGTACTCTTGCCTAAGTGAATAACAGCTTTTTAGGATTTTGTAGTTTGTGTCAGTCTGTCCACAGCTTAGCTCAGAGACAAAGTGGTTGAATAGATTTTTAAAATCATTTTTTTGTGTACCTTCCCTACACGTAACAAAAGTGGGGATGTTAATCCCATGGTGTGGGGTATCGATGATTAGGCCTCAGTCAAGTTACCTAGCACCAACTGCAATTTTTATGGAGCTAAGTAAGCCACCCGTACCTACTATTTGGATCATGTAGAATAGAAACCTGTTTCTGTTTTAGGCCATAAGTAGCAGGTTCTTGCGACTCATGCAGTGCATTTAAAGTATATATTTTGATTGTCTTGGCTAATAACTTCGCCATTTTGCCATTATAAGCATTAACTAGTCTGACTTTAACGATTTTTTCCCAGAATGTTGCTTAAGGCTATTGAAATCAAAATATATCCTAACTTCAATCTTAGAGAAGACGGCATTCATTACCACTGGCTTGGAATCCTGTTGTACCTACATATAGTCAAGGATCAAGCTCGAAGAAAGATTGGAAACCCTGGACCTTAAACGGTGTAAAACAAAAGTAGTGTCAAAAGAAGAAAATTCCGGGACAAAAAATCTGTTTGTTTAAAAAATATGAAATAAAAATAAAATTAAAAATTTAAAAACCCCCGACATGACAACCAATAAAAAGAAAGAAATAAAATCTACGAAATGTGGCTTTACAATGAACAGTAGAAAAAGAATCCAAGCTTCGTTGCGTCGGGGGACCGCTACGTAAATGAAATGCAATGTACTGAAAATCGTAAAGTGGGAAGCCCAGGTGCATACACCTACATGCAATTTTGCGTTGAAAAATATATTTCATTTCATTTAGGTACTTAGCGGTCCCCCGACGCAACGAAGCTTGGATTCTTTTACTACTGTTCATTGTAAAGGCACATTTCGTAGATTTTATTTCTTTCTTTTTATTGGTTGTCATGTCGGGGGTTTTTAAATTTTTAATTTTATTTTTTTAATGTAACAAGCACGAGGCTTAGAGCCGTGTGTGGGTGGCGTCTCCCCAGTGGGTGGTGTTTCTCCTGTGGGTGGCGTCTCCCCAGTGGTTGGTGTCTCTCCCGTAGAGTACAAGTACAAGTACAACGGTATTTATAGATATAATACCAACTGATAACCATTGTAGCATATAGTATTCATAACACCTAAGATTATAAAGTAATGAAATTATTTTATTACACTACACATATTAGAAACAAAATAAAAATTATATCATTATTAAGAACTTATCAAAGTTGGAATCTTATGAAGAACAAGAGTCTCGGCTTCAAACGCGTACCAAGAATTTAAAGGTAAATTTTTGTCCCAAGCGAAAGATTGCTGAGCATTGCTCCAGGTATCAAGCAGTCAGGCTTTTTAATAAGTTGCCAACGGACCTAAAGATCCTTACGAACCATCGAATCTTTAATGTGAAACTAAGGTCATTTCTGTTGAGAGGGTGTTTCTATAGTTTGGATGAAATTTTTAGTGATTTATAGACATTGTAATTTGATTTAAGTGAATTTATTTATTTATTTTTGTATCACTGCTTTTTGTTCTAGACTTAAGTTTTATTTCAAACACAATCATTGTATTGTTATATGAATAAATGATATCTATCTAATCTATCTATCTATCTATCTTTAATATTATAACTTTAAATTTTTTGTAAGATGATAGTTAGTAAAAGTAAAGTAAAAGTAAAAAAGTTTTATTTCATACAGCGAGCCAAATATTTTACAGAGTATAATATACATAAGTACAATTAATGGACACTGTTCGGAAACATTAAATAAGTCGACTACCCGTATCACCTACACTAGGCTAAGCCTGTCTTGTAGGATGACACATTGTCACGATTACGTCATTATAGTGTTGTATAATGTATTAAATTATGCGCTAAAGAAAACAATACAGAAAAGAAAAGAAGGAATCTATTTTAGGTATTCAATAGTATATACTCAGTCAAACAGTGAGGGAAGGTGAATATAAGCCAGGGAGTATAAACTTTTGTGTGTGTCGAAGTGTGTATGTGTATGAGTGGTGTGTGTATGTGTTGTGTGCTGTATTCATTAATTATTGTGATAATATTCTTTCCGTGTCCTTATAATTTAGGGTGTTTAACCATTTCAGGACTTTAAATTTGGCCTCACTTAGTGAGCAATTTTTCATGTCGCATATATAGTTGACTTTTTTATATATGTATAAATACCTGTAAGAACCAAATCTTTTAGCAAAATGTGACCTTATTGCTGGTAAAGGAAAATTAAAGGTGCGCTTTTGTACCAGTGTGGGGTAATTAGGCATATTCAGGATTTGTACATGAGCTATGGCAGTACAACGTAGGATATATAACTTGCGAACGCTAAGTACTCCACTTTCCTTAAACAAAGTGTCTGTTGGGTACCTACGGGGCCTCGAATGCATTACCTTTAAAAGACTACGTTGAGCTCTCTCTAGGAGTATTATATGAGAGCTAGCCGCTCCTCCCCAAATTGATAGACAATACGTTAGTATGGATTGCGCGAGAGCAATGTATATCATCCGAAGTCGCTCTTTACACATAATTTCACGCAGTTTTTTAAATATATATGTTAATTTTCTTATACGACTCGCGGTGACCACAATATGTTCTATAAACGTGAGTTTTTCGTCCAGAACAACTCCCAGGTACTTTATGGAGGACGCTCTCGTGATGATCCCACAGTTACATAGGGTGTCATCCCCAGAACATGTATGAATTTTCACCGTGTTCAGGGAGAAAGCATTAGAGGCCGCCGTTTTATGAAAACATACATACTTGGTTTTGTCTGTATTGAGCGTTAACAGGTTTTTTTGAAGCCACTTGGCTACAGTAGACATGCCTTTTTCGACAATGGAGTAAACGGAATCCCACGATGTGCCATGGAAAACAATCGCGGTGTCGTCTGCGTAA
Organism: Apotomis betuletana; assembly: GCA_932273695.1. Classification (NCBI taxonomy): domain Eukaryota; kingdom Metazoa; phylum Arthropoda; class Insecta; order Lepidoptera; family Tortricidae; genus Apotomis; species Apotomis betuletana. The sequence goes on along the minus strand of OW026302.1, from coordinate 3,623,694 downwards.
CAGACGATGGTAGCGTTAGGTAGATCCAGGGAGGCCAGGTCGTTGATGTAGAGGAGAAAGAGAGTTGGTCCGAGTATGCTACCTTGCGGCACCCCGAAGCAAGTTTCTCTCACATCGCTGACAAGGTCATCCACTTTGACACATTGCGATCGACCCGATAAGTAGCTTTGTATCCAATGGAGTGGTATTCCGCGTATCCCTGTTAGCTCAAGCTTTTTAATCAGAATTGGGATAGAGACGGTGTCGAAAGCCTTGGCAAGATCAAGGAACACTCCAATACATGCCTTATTTTCGTCTAGATTTTTGGAAATATTGTCTGTAAGTAAGGTAATTGCATCTTCGGTACATTTCCCATGTCTGAAACCAAATTGCTTATTTGTGAGTATGTTGTTCTTTTCTAAAAAGTTTACTAATCTTTTATTGACGACTCTTTCCAAGACTTTCGACAACGCTCCCAGTAGAGAAATGGGTCTGTAATTGCTACAGTTACTTTTGTCTCCATTTTTATGGATTGGAGTGACCGCTGCAGTCTTCCAACCATCAGGAAATATACCTTTTGATATGCTCATGTTGCAAATGTGTGTTAGTGGCGAAATAATGCATTTTTTAATTTTTTTCAGCAAGTTGTTCGTGATGCCGTCCAGGCCAGGAGCACTATCTGTCCGCAAGTCCATTATGATTCGCTCTATTTCAGATTCATCGGTAGGCTGCAAAAATAATGAATCGGGAACAGAGGCATTTATCGTTGTTTTAGCAGCAAGAGAGTCCTGGTTGTCTTTAATATTTTTGAGAATTTTTTTGGCTAGGTTCGGTCCGACACTCGCAAAATACTCGTTACAGCTGTCTATTGACTCAGATTTTGATTGCTTCGATTTTAATAATTCACTGCATTTTGTTTTGGTTTTATTACTATAAGTTATGTTCCGAATACTGTTCCAAAGCTTCTTAGGATGATTTTGATTTTGATCAATTTTTTTAGTTTCATAGTCGTTTTTCAACTTACGCAATAGGTTAATATAAAAATTTCTGTAACGTGTATATATAGTTCTTGCGGTGGGATCGTTAGGGTTTTTTCTTGAACGGGCATGCAATGCATCTTTATGTTTAGAGCACCTTAGGAGTCCCTGTGTCATCCAGGGTTGAACTAAGTGTTTTGATCGACTGACAGTAACTATCTGGGTATGAGCATCTATAATACGGCACAAGGTTGAATCGAATTCAGTTACGGTTTCATGTATTGTACTTTTTGAGGTCACGGTGGTCCAGTCCAGTTTGTTTAGATCTGCTTCGATAGCCTGGTAATCTATTTTTTTAACTTGGCGGTCACAGTTGATAGGTCTGTTTTGCTTAATATTTATACCAGCCATTACAACGTCGTGGTCAGTTATATCTGTGTTACATATGACTGACTCCGCACAGCATTTTGAGGAAACGTTGACATGATCGAGGCATGTCTCGTTTCTCGTGGGTTTATTTACTATAGGTGTCATCCCAAGTTCAGCCAGTAGGCAGAGGTATTTCATACAATTACTGTGTCTATTTTCTGAGCATATGTTAATGTTTATATCTCCTGCAATTACCTTACATGGGAATTTAGAGCAATTTTTTACATTGAGTTCGAGCGAATCTAAGAAAGGGGTTAGATCTGTAAATGAGGGTGAACGGTATATAGCAAGTATGCTAAGCTGCTTATTAATATTCACACAAAGGCAATTGGCATCGTTAAAAACTGGCTCATTCACTTCGTGCTCCCATCGATTGTTAATGTATACCACTACACCGCCAGATTGGTTTATGTTCTTGGTAGTTTTGTACGAGGTATATCCGCTTATTTGTGGAATGTTGGTGTCATCATTGATCCAGCACTCGGTCAGGACGATTACATCGATATTAAACTTTAGGCGAGCTAGAAAAACATTAAAGCAATCAATATTCTTATTGATGCTACGGATATTTAATGTCAACACTTTGAAAGAAAATTTGTTAATTAGTTTTTTACATTTGTGTGGTGAATCTGTAACGTGGCATGGAGTATCGGTTAAATCGATTTCTTGGAGGATGTCATGATCTATCATGTTTACGTAAGAGTAGATAGGAAATATATATCAATGAAAGTATGCAATTTGTATGATAGTCCAGCCACGAACTGATTGTTAATTGAATTAGTGTAATTATAATGTAGGTAATATACTTGTGTTTGTGTATGAATAATTGTGTGTGTGTGTGCAGTGTGAGTATCGACACAATTTCTAACTTAAAAACAATAAAATTATTTTTGTTGCGTATCAATAAGCCGTAGAAGAAAGCCTGATATATTAAACCACATAGAATACTAAGGACAGTCATCTCTTGAAGTGCTTGGCGTTGCAGGTTCTTCGGCGACGTCATCTTTGTCCTCTTCCATGATTTGGTCGAGATCGTGTGTGCTTTTGATAGGGATAGCTTGGGACCCTGGTCCTTTCCCGTCTCGTTTCCTAACGTATACAGTGCCTCCGTTTGTCCAGCAGCGCTTGTATTTCGCTGCTGCTGCTCGGGCTCTACTCTCACGAAACAACAATCTGTTCTCACGTGTGAGACGCTCGTTAAAATAGATCTTACTAGACGGACCACTAATATCAATATCCGTGGAAGTGAGACGTCTTGCTTTTGCCGCTGTATAAAATCTGTCCCGGATTCGCCTGTTGGCAAAGCGCACAACGAGGGGCCTTGAACTATGTTGACCCTCGCCCTCCTTACGACGCTGGCCCGCACGGGAGATATATTCAAAGTCTGCATCCTGGATACTTACACCTACTTTTGCCGCTGTAATCAAGAGCATGTGTTGCAGGTTTTCGTTCTGATGCTCTGGAATGCCAATAATTTCAAGCTCATTCCTTAATGATTGTTGGGCTTGTGAGTTTAGTTGGTTTTCTAATTCAGCGACTTTACTTTTTAAGGCCTCGACCTGCTCCACTTTGCCTTCAACCGATTCCAAACGAGCTTCGAGTTCGGTTAGCTTGGACTCAGCAGAGCAAACTCGCTCTTCGCATAGGACAATCTTCTGAATAGCGTTTTCCAGGCTTAATTTCATTGAGGATACGTCTTCCCTAAGTAAACGGATCTCATTAGTTAGAAGAGACAGTGGGTCAGTCTTAGGATCAGTTGTACAGACATCGGAGCTAATTTTACCAGGCTTCCCTTGGGTGATGGTATCGATTTGGCTTCCTCGCACAGGAGTCGAAGAATTATCTCCTCCCTTCTTTGCAATACTGCGGCAGTCCGGGCATATCCACGAGGCTTTAATTTCCGCAGTAATTGTAGGAAGATTAATACACTGGTTGTGAAAAAGCTTTTTGCATCCAACTGTGTTACAGCTTGTGAAATTTCTATCGACAATTTTACTATTGTTAGTTATTTCGGTACTATACCTACTTGATGTTGTTATTTTACATGAATACCAGCAAACCACTTAAATCATCTACCTACTAATTTGTTTGGCAACACAGCAGAGATGCAGTGCACATTATTCTAAAAATATTTAATTTGACAGCAAAACCATGTGGCAAGAATGAGTACTGGGAGAAATGTGTCTCGGGCTGCGGAAACCAAACTTGTGACGCGATCGGTGTCGTATGGACCTGCCCATTACATAAAGTTTGGCAGTGTACGGGAGGTTGCCAATGCAAGCCTGGGCACTGGAGGGGTCCCGACAATGTGTGCATCCCCGAGAAAGATTGCCGTACGTATCTCAAGAACATCCCAATACAATCCCACACGGAACGTTGCGACTACGTGTTATGTTGCATGGTCGTCGTGGCGTGATAGTCTACGTCGAGGCGTTTCCGCAATGTCTTCGTTTGTCGCAATGTCATCGTGACACAAATTGACTTTATCTGTCTGTGTAGATATACGATTACATTCCATTATAGAAGTTTTTTTATACTCGCGTCAATGCAACGATACCCGGCACAACGTTCCATGTTATATTGTCGTAATAAAAATTAAGATATTCCATCGGGCCTATGATAGTTACTTTTATCACGCGATAAATAAGTGACAAAGCATCCGTCACGTTTTGACAAAATGCGAGTGTGAGTGTCAGATGTGTTGTCACTTATTTATCACGTGATATCGTTATTGACATAGAAGACAACGTACAGCCATTACAAATAAAAGGATTTTTCAGCAACGCCGAGTTGTCCCGATGGTGAAATCTGGAGCCGGTGTCCACCAGTGAAATGTGATGGGGACTACTGTGCCAAAACTAGAGACTCACCGCAGACCTGCCCGTCAGGCATCCCGCAATGTGACAGTAAACGATGTGTCTGTGGCCTGAACAGGAAAAGAGACCGGAAGACTGGCAAATGTATACCAATAACTGATTGTCGTGAGTATTGAATCTTACTACTTTTATATCAATTTGCCAAAATTACGATTAAATTAAGAAACTTGTTAATAAGGTTTCTTTGGCACACCTTGTATAAAGAACCCTTAAAACGTCGAAAGTCCAATCCAATGTAAAGCAAAGAAACAGTGGTTTATTTATCCGATTTCTCCATCTGCGTTGATCCGTGTACGTCGATTAAGATATTTCAAAGATTTTCATACTAAGTAATAAAATGTTTCCAGCTCCATTCAAATGTGGTCGCAATGAAGAGTATCAAGCTTGTCCAGCGTTCTGTCCTGGAGAGAACTGCACCGACTACATCAACAAGTCCAAATGTCCACCTGGCAGGATCGGAATTGTACTAATTTGCAGGCCTTCGTGTAAATGTGTAAAAGGGTACTACAGGAACACTGATGGTGTGTGCATACCTGCGTGTGACTGTAAGTATTACTTAGTAATTATAGCCCCACAGGGGGTTATTCAACCCACGCTATATTGCGGATTTTTAGTGGTACTAATTTATTTTAGCGGCAATGACGAATTTTTGGTAACTGATGTTAAAAAGTCGGTGAATAAACAAAAAGGAAACAGGATTAAATTCCGCAAATTTCAAGTAATATAAAGGCAAAACTATCTACATACAGTGATGAAAGTCAAGATTATTTCAAGTCGAAGGATTAAGCAGTATTCCAGTAAACAATGTTTTGAATTTGGTTAATGAAAAATCCGTGACAAATCGCACGTTCGCTGCGATATAAGGTTAAAAGGCCCGATGCATGTGCTCCCACTCTGTGCGGAGGTGAGAAACGGTGAATTTCCTCTGGTGCGGCGGCTGTACTATGAGTATTTCTGCATGTACAAAAGAGACAAGTATAGGTTTGAGTTTAGGACCTTAAGGACAATTCAATAAAGCATTAAGATTGTGCTAAGGTTTTTCGGCCCGATAACGCACTGGCTGATATATTTTTCGATTCCTTGCGGGTACCGGGTCAAAAGGCCCATTATATATTACAAGGTCTTTCCGGCCCCTCCAGCACTGTTGTAGATGATTGCATTGTTTACTTCCGATTAGTGTTGTGACTGTGACGTAATTATCGCGAATGGACGTATATTACGATAGTACATAATTCAATATCTCCTAGTATCTGTGTACGTTTTGATGTGGCTTAAAGCCGTTAATAATGTCTCGACGAAATAAATGATGTAAGCGATGTTAAAGCTGCGTGGGGCACTCACCAGCCGAGAAACAAATAAAAATGTAAAAAATAACCTTTCTGTGTGGAATGTAAGAAACGATGAATGCTTGTTATATTTCTACAAGGCCCATATCTATTTCTTATTAAACGATATTATGAATAATATGTCGATAAGTTGTTGCCCATCACTAATAACTCTCTATTTTTTCCTGTTATTCAGTGCGGTTTCGGGTTGTAAGACCTTACACCTTTACATATTTATTCCTCTTAAGTAAATAGCAGGAACCCGGGGCGAGGCAAACACTAAGATAACCAACTCGTCTACTAATGATATTCATAGGTAGTTATCGAACCTTTTAAGTTTTCGCATAGTTACAGTCTTTAATATTCGTCAATACCTTACTAGGCCTATGAGCCCTACAACGCACTGCTGGATAGTTTAAGTAACAGACCAATCGGCCTTTTAACGCACCATACGAAAAAACGACAGTTTCGGTCCCGCAGCGAACGTGTTAACGTTTAATAATGCAAATATATGACTAATTATGCACATTATAATATTGCTATATGAAAGTTGTTTGTAGCGCCACTATCCCTGTGCAGGATCGACACTTGTAATAATATAATAAATAATTAATAAAATTAATATCAAACATTATTGAATAATATTGGTCAAACGATTTAATTCTATGGTGGATATTTTTTGATTATTTCGAAGTTTACAAACACGAGTTTGATGATCAAAATGACCTTCCTTTGTATAAATGATGCCTCCGTTCAACCTTAAAGAACATGACCTAAAAAATCCTTTGGACTTGGGGAATAGGATGTTCTTCGAAACTTATTTATGCTTAGGCCCTGAGGAGTCTACTTCAATATCCACCACAACGGTACCTCCTACGCCTGGTAATGATTGCGGTACGAGTAGCAGTGGCAGAGGAACTGGTCTTACTGGCATCCTAGACGGTATTACGGCATTCACTGGAACAAGCCTCTACGTAAGTAGTTTTTTTTTAGGGAAAAAATGTAATCGCTATACTTGGTTTATTTTTTCTTGAAATATATTTTTTTTTTTTGTGTCACGTAAACTATACTAGTTCTTAATACTTAATTAATTTCATTTGAATTTTTGGAAACGAAGGTATGTAAAAAGAAAATCCTTGATAGAAGTAGGTACTACTTTCAATTAATGAATTATATTCCTTCTAGTTTTGTTTGTTTGCTACAGTACGGGAGGAATGGCGACGGATTGTAAAGTTTGCTACCAACCCTGATGTGACGACCACGACCACTCTGACAAGAGTGTGACAACAAAGAAGAAGAAGAGTTTTGTTTGTTTACTGCTTATTCATTTTAAATAAATACCATTTGTATTTCAGCATCGAATGAAATCTGGAGCTTTAGAGAACATCATTATGTCAGCAATGTCAGTATTTACTCCAATAGCTGAGCTTTGCTTGTATTCAGTAGGAACCACGTATGAGCAATGCATCAAAATACTTAATCTTCAAAATAAAGAGGACGTAAGTAACTTTTCACTACTTAGTGCATAGAATTTGCAAGCTATATTTTCCCCTATTTCCTACTTTTTAAATTTCATACCTATTTTCGAAAAATATTTTAAGCTTATTTTAATTTTTTTACAGATTCGGAAAACGTTCCCAGCATTCACTTCTTCTTATGAGGGCCAAAGCAAAGTTAATTTTACAACGCCTGCTAAAGTATATGCTAACGAAAACAACCCACTAAACGACGCTTTTATAAAAGACGTTGTTGAAGTTTTTGACGCTGAAACCCAAGATATGGATTTTAGCAATAATGTTTTAGCAGCTAAAATCATCAATGCCTGGGTAATAATGGAACAAAATTGTTAAAAAAAAATGATTAAAAAGCCAATTTGTAGGTACACGGCACGTACACGGAGAACCAACAGCTTAAATAGTGATACAGAGCTAACTACAGGATCTCAAATACAGCAGCAAAATAATATAAATATCATTCAAAATTATATAAATAGCAAAATTACATGCAATTTAAACAAATAAAGATTTTATAACATTTATAAACATACTTTACGCACATACCAGAATGTCAGTCTTTTTAACATCCTGACGCCAATTCACACCTCACAGAAGGAATGGATTAATTGAATGTAATAATAAAATAAGATTTTTTTCATAAGTAATATTTCTATGTTCTTTCAGGTCGAAGGCAAAACCAATAACCGTATAAAGGATTTGATATCACCTGATGCGTTAAGTGCACTAACGCAACTTGTCCTAGTAAACGCAATTTACTTCAAGGTAGGTAATATAAAGATTATTTTTAAACTAATTGATCATAATTTTTTTAAGCCCTTGACTTTGCTATATTTTTTATAATTAAAACTTGTATTTGTTGTTTCTTTTCAGGGACCCTGGCTGAATCAATTTAATCCAAAGAACACACAAGAGGACAATTTTTATTTAAATGACGGCACAACGAAAAAAGTAAAACTGATGTTCCAGCTGAATTATTTTAACTATGGAGAGGTTCCTGAGTTAAATTGTACAGTAAGTAATAAAATGAATCAATATGTATTCTCAAAAACAAACAAAATCAAACGTGAAGTTCAAATAACCGGGGCATTTCGTATGCTATACAATGTGTATATACGTATGGTCACCATAAAACGAAGCTGACTATTTTACTTTTGACATAATGTCAAACTGCATATTTAAAGTGTCAACGACTTTTGATTCTGATTATCCAATCTTGGCTAAAATCCATAAATAAATGTAGCTTTATTTTCTAGATGGTTTTATTTAATTAAACTGACCTGTGTAATTGTTTTAGGTTGCTGAAATGTTTTACGAAGGCAGAAACAGCAGCATGGTCGTCGTTCTTCCAAACAGTTATGATGGCATAATAACTTTGGCAAAAAAATTACAAGATCCTGTCAATTGGAATAAAGTTCGCGCAAGTCTCGCTGGTGCGAGAGTAGAACTGTATATGCCACCATTCGAAATTAAGACAACAACTGATTTAAAGGAGCTGTTTCAAGCGGTAAAGTTTTTTTCATAAAATAACAGGGACCCACGTAAAGGGCCTGCACATAGACATTGTAGGAAATAGCCTTTCTTGTGTACATTACAATAGTTAATCGTTTCCTACATCATGCAGGTCTCAAGTAGTAAATAGTTTGTACATGCCTACATGTAGGTATATGTATTCTCCAGTAACAACACTGAAATATAAAGTCTTGTACTTAGGGATGTCAACGGGAAAGAAGAAATATGCTCACTCAACATAGAAAATCTGTATGGGTCGCCCAAGAGTTTAGTGTGAAATTTTAATAACGACTAAAGAAAATGCTATCGATTAGTATTAAATTTTGAAAAACAATTTATAAATTGCAACTGTAGTTAATTATATTAAAATCTTTTCAGTTTAATTTAGGCAATTGGTTTGACCCTAAAAACTCTGAACTAAAGGGAATAACAAAGAAACCAGCACAAGTTTTCGTTTCATCAGCGATTCAAAAAGCGTTCATCAAAACCGACGAGACAGGATCCGAAGCTGCTGCTGCAAATGGTAAATAGATTATTTATTAACTAAATAAACGTGTTAAGTATAAGAAGAAATAAAAAAGAAAGGTAGGAAACTGTTATAGATTACATTGAAAACACTGGACGGATGGACGCAACGCCGATGTGTTGTCTCCATGATTTTTGTATCTTGCAGGGTTATATGGCAGTGACTGCCACCTCCTCCACCAAATATGTTCAAAACAAACAAAGCTTTCCTCTAATATTTGATAGTGCACGAGTTAACTATTTTCAGTGGATATTTTATTCGTTGAGATAAATTATGACAGTAATTCGAAGCTGCCACTGACGTATTGTGTTAGTGTGTCAATATTTATAAGAATAATCAGGTAAAATAGGCGCATTGTAGACGTCGAGTTGCGGAAAACTAGCCCGCGATAACCTATAACCTATAATAATCAGGTATTGACTTTGGTGGGAAAACCCTGTTTTTACTTTTGTTGTCCAGGTCTCTCTATTTGTGATGTCGTCTTCTGTTACTTGAATCGCAATTATTGATTCTACTTCTGTAGCTTTCTGTAAGTCTGGATTTTGAATTGGTTCACTTAATATTATGAGATTAAACTTGTTGATCTCTACCAATTTTATTTATGACTACAGCTGATCTGTTCTTATATGTACTTGTTTTGTCGTGGGCAGGTAATGACAATTGTTTTTTTCTTAGTGATAAGTTTAAATCGTATAATTTTCATACTCGTATATTTGTATTAATATATTTTGTGTATCTATAGATCAGTTACTATAGGATATCAGATATATGTATAAAGCCTATTTTTCTTTCAGCCATAATAGCAGGAGTAACGTCAGTTCAACCGAAACCACCGACAACGTTTAGATGTGATCACAGCTTCTTGTACTACATTCTCTTTAAAAATACCCCCATCTTCAGTGGAGTAGTAGTGGACCCGTGATGATGCTGATAAAAAATTGTAAGCATTAATACACTCTTTTCAGATGTTAAGAAACCTTTTGTATTGCTGGCAAACGTATTTATTATTTTGTATTTAGTATTTATTCGTTATTTCATATCATTCCGACTTTTTCCTTGATATTTAAAAACTATACATCTTCGCATTCATTAAAATTAAATTAAATGTTCTACACAGTATCCAAAAAAGAAAATACAAAGATTAAAAGCTTCGATGAAAGGTCTTTGAATTATGTCGATGATCGATCAAACGTATAATAAGTGAACTAAACTAGGGTAAAACCCAGTCAGCCACTAATATCGCTAAGACTGGATTAGACTTATCTTTTATTCCAAGAGTAATCGTCATTTTAGTAATAAAAGTCAAATCTAGCCTTAGGGCACTTTATCAGTCATAACAAGATATAAAAAAAATTGAATAGGTTCTTATAATTATTTCTCTTTTACAGGTCAGGAGGATGTCTTTCAAAACGTATCATTAATGTTTCGGCTTGTAATGTTTCAAATAAAAAGTTGTATTATTTACATGCATTGTTTATTTTTGTATCCCGACGAAAAGAGGGGTGTTATAAGTTTAACATGACTGTGTGTCTGATTTTTTTAGTTTTTTTTTAGAAATATCACATTTTTATTTTCATAGAACGTCTAAACGTTGAAAAAAGCGCCATCTCTCTCACAGTCTATAAAACTTGCTGTAAAGAAATGGGGACTGGGGATCGCGCCTGTTAAACGCACTTCCAAGGGCATGCTAATGCGCGTAAGCATTTTAATAGTATTTTTAATACTGACGTACTTCTGTCAACTATAATTTCACAGACAAAATCACAATAACGCACTTTTTATTCCTGTACCAAAATTCTATACTCTATGGTACCCGGTACAGAACTTTAATATTCATAAGACATCTCTCTACTCAACTCTAATAATTTCAAAAAGAGAAAATTGCATATTTGATTAAAAAGAAGCACGCTACTATTCACTGATTGGTTGAAATTACTTGTCAAAAAGTTTAACCAATCACGAGGCACCCGCCATGACCATCGCGATCATGTTTTTTTAATAGGTCAGTTTTAAATGAACGAAACAGGTTACATCGAAAATAAAAATTCATAGTGGGGAATGACGATTAAAGTAAAAAATGTTTTACTGTGTTTTGCTAGTATAAAAATTCCCCAATATGAATTTTTATTTTTGACGTAACCTTTTTCATTCAACTAAAACTAACCTATTAAAAACATGATCGTGTAGCTTCAGATTCATGGCGTGTGCCTCGTGATTGGCAAATTTTTTTTGACCAATAATTTCAACCAATCAGTGAGGATCAACTATGCTGACATTCTCTTTTTGAAATTATTAGAGTTGAGTAGAGAGATGTCTTATGAATATTAAAGTTCTGTAGTGGTATAGAATTTAGTTACAGGATTAAAAAGTGCATTGTTGGTATTTTGTCTGTGCAATTATAATTGACAGATTAAAGTATGCGAGTATAAAAACACAATATTACTTACGCATGGGGCGCCCCAGTACCGTAAAATTACGGATTCAAAGATTTGGCGAGATTGATGTAACGATGTAATAGCTCGATATTGGGAGAGTACTACGCCGGTAACGTAGGGTCCCAGGATCGAGTCCTGCTTTTTTTCTTTAATAACTTACCTTTGTGTCAATATTTATGTGTATCTGTGTATTTGCGTGACTGTCTGTGGCAACGTAGCTGCAAAATGGACCGCTTTGAGTGTGTGTGTTTTTTTATCTAAAGACTTGTTATTAAATAAATAAATATCAAGGGACAATATTACACGAATCAACCTAGTCCCAAACTAAGAAAAGCTTATACTATGGGTACTAGACGACATTGTTGAATAAGATTTTCATTCGAGATGGTTCTTAGCATAATTGTGGTAACAGGACCAGAAGTTTCTAAGATATTCAGCTTTAATTGGCAAAAGTGATCACAGTGACAAGATCTCAGTCATTATTGAAGCTAAGAATTCCAAATTTTATAGTTATGTTCAGTTTTAGTAGCATTTTTTATATGACTCATTGAATGAGGGTCTTATGATGACAAGCTACAAGCTATGTCGGGGGTGTTTTGAATTTTGAATTTAGGTTAGTTATTTCACCCTTTGTAAATTCTCAATAAGAAACAGTTTTTTTTAAGCTGTTCACATACATTAGTCGAATAAAGACAGTCAAAAAGCGAATTAGCTATCAATAAAATTGTAGTATGCACTTTTGATTTAGGCCAGTAGTAAAATTCTCAGCAACTTTTGATACTGACCGTTAAATTGTAAAATGTTGTAGGAAACTTTCTTAGAACTAAGTTTTTATACTCTGTATAAATATAAATAAATAAACATGTACTTAAGCATTGCTTTGATTGGGTATTGGTTTTAGAAATAATTGCTGCGTTCGAAATTCTAATAGTAATTTATGCAACTGCTATATAATGAGCGGTCTTAAAATATGAGTGTGGTTTTATGAAACAAGCCGTAGGCGAGTTTCATTATAGGATCATACGAGTTTTTTAAGACCTAACTATGTGCAGTTGCATACACTACTTTATCTAGACACCACATTCATCATCAATATCATAGATTTTCTTTAATAAAAGTATGAAACACTCAGTCCTGCCAGTCAGTCCGCGGAGCAGAGGAATGCATGAGGACCCTGGCGCCGCGGCGAAGGCGAGGTCACCATTAAAATATCAAAATTGATACCTGTGATACCTAAGCACTTACAATAATTCTATTATATGAAACATTAACTTTGTAAAAATATTGTAAAGTTTAGGAGAGATTGTCAAGAATAATTATTAGAGGTAACCTATTGAATTTAACACGTTCACTGCGAAACAGGTCATTTTGACCCTGTTCTGAACTTTCGCCTGGTGCAGCAACCGAAAGCGACTTTGCACTGGTGCGAAGGCCATAAAGTTTTAATATTTTTTTTTTTTATTATAGTCAAGTATACATTTAGCGCCTGGGCACATCACCACGGCACGGCGCCGTCACCGTGAAACGGCGCCTAGTATTGCCTCGCGGCGTTTCACCGTGTGCCGTGGTGATGTGCCCAGGCCCTCAGATTCGTCATTTCACGATCTACCCGACAGCATGTAATAGTAGATTGTACGACAAGTGCATAAAACGCTTCATTTTACACGAGACGTTTATCCATCCGAGCGAGCTTGCGAGCGAGGATGAATATAAAGTCGAGTGTAAAATGCGTTTTATGGACGAGTTGCACACTCTACTTTTCACTTCGATTGCGAGGAAATGAAACTGTATCATGTAAATAACATATATACACATCATGTATACTTAAAAACAAATTTCATTAAAATTCGATCAGAAATATTTAAAGTAATAGTTTAAAAAGTGATAAATGATAGTAAATAAAAGTTACAAGTTTATTTCAAGAAGTTTTATTGTGTTGGTCTTAGAATACTAACAAAACGAAATAAAATAAAGAGTTAAAACCCGTTTCAGACCTTCCGATCCGATCCGATTTATCGGAAGAAATCGGATAATGTGTAGTGCAATTGTTAGGATCTTATACACTACACATTATCCGATTTCTTCCGATAAATCGGATCGGATCGGAAGGTCTGGAACGGGTTTTATTGTATGAAGTTTTGTTTTTTTTTTTACTGTTTATTAAGGGCCTTTTTTGTGTGGCTGTTGGACCGATCGCCTTAGTCTTCGACGACGATTTTACTTTATGCTCTAGAGCATAAAAAGCGATTTTATGTCGCCTACGCGCAGCATAAAGTCGAACTTTTAGAGCAAGAGAAGTGAAAATTAATTAACAGGTCACATATGACCTGTTCGCAACAGATTAAAACTTTTGTTATTCAGTGCAGAACAGGGCATTTATGACCTGTAGTGTAGGGCCTTGTACAGCACTGCACGTAAGTGCAGAGTGCATTAGTGTTGTTACCCTGCTATTAGTACGCACGTTTGTTTCTGTTTATACGTAAACATGAATGCGTCTAAAATGCGGTCTTGTAGAATGTTGGACAAAATTTTTAAGAAGCTGGAACAAAGACAAAGTTCGCATATCGGAACATGATTCGGTTAGAACCTCCACGTCCCCGAGTGGCAGTCAACCATCGTCGGCGATTCATGTAAGTACGGAAAACGAAATTGAAATACCCTCAAACGCATCACAAAAATGACGTATTTACATGAGCCCATCATCTGGTTGCACATGTAACAAATGTAAAAAAAAGTAATACATTGTTTCGATATATTTATTTGGTTTATCGTTCCCATCACTACTAAGTCATCGACATTTTTATCTGTGCCAGTCCTGGCTGTGCGTTACAAGTCAATTTTGACCTGTTAATTAATTCGTCTATAAAATCTCAACAAACAGTCATCAACTTCGGCGAAGGCAGTATAAGGTAGACTCATTATTAAACTAAACATTGTTATAATTTAATTTCATATATACGTATTTACTAAAGACATTTTAGGTAAAATATAAAACCCTTCTTACAAGCTGTAATTGACTTGTACCGCACAGCCAGAAAGTTCAATACAGGACTCTCATGGTCATGGGTTGTAACTTGTAACGCACTGAGAGCGAGTTCACAAAATGAAGCTTCGCATTGAACGTGTTAATACGCTTGAAAAATAAAGAATATGTACTTGTAATGAAAAAAAAAACAGTAATAACAAATGCTTACGTAGATGTGAAGTTTGTTTGCGTATTTTTTCCAGACCTTTATTATGTTATTGCATTTGTTTGTCGAGACAACTCATTGTTGTACATACACACTTCAGTGAAATAAGTAGCTGTATAGGCATTTGTGCTACATAATATATATTCATCTCAAAGCGCAAGTAAAGTTTTAAGTATATAATAATTAACAATATTAGATGAAAGCAAAAGCGGCATATTACATAAGCTCATTTTTTCGTAGGTTTGCGGGCAGATTAGATTAGATTAGATTTATTTAAATCATAATATAAAATGTCAATATAAATTACACTAAGTCAATTTACATGCATTTATACCATTGTCGTCACATATATTATTACTAAGTGATAAAATATTATGATGACAATGATAACATAAACAGCGGAAAACAGAATATAAAATAATTACATGTCAACGTTTTAAACATACTGGTAGCGCACGACCGATCGGTGTGGAGAACTTTGCGGGAGACCTTTATCGCGCACCGCACGTTTATTGGCTGATATGATGATGGTGATTATTCTATTTGTTTCTCGGGCTCACACGTCCCCTGTATTTTGGAAGGCTTGCGTGGGAATATGGATCCGACACGTAGATACCCATTGCAGAAATTTACTGTGACTGTAGCCCTGCTGGGACCCGTTCCTGATCATTATGAATGATATGATACATCCATGAACAGGTCCCAGTAGGGGGTTGAACGTTTGCATTAGTATCATCATCAGCCTGTATCAGTCCACTGCTGGACATAGGCATACCACCCTTGTTACAGGGCGCCCTAAACTACGAGTACCGATTCGTGGCCTTCACTCCAGAACTCGTTTGCCCCAGTGGTCATCGGTTCTACGTCACATATGCCAGCCCACTGCAACTTCAGCTTGCTTATTCGCTGTGCTATGTCCGTAACTCTGGCTCTCCGTCGAATTACTTTATTTCGGATCTGATCCCTATTTAAGAGACACACCCAGTTCTTTCCATGGCTCTCTGAACGTCTTTGAATTGGTGGACTAGTCGTATGGTGAGTGGCCACGTTTCGGCTCCATAGGCCATGACAGGAAGGACGCACAGAAAAATGTCACCCGCCGTAAACATCAATGTAACTGTTACCTCTGGCGGGTGGTGACTCGCCCTTCACTAGGTGGGCCCCGTTTGCTATCATAAAGACGACCGAACGCAACACGAGCGTGAGGGCTTAGGGGTGTTGAGAGATGGTTTCTCGCGGCGTGATGCCCTTTAACACTGCCACCCCTGAAACATATAGCTCCAATTATCATTATCAATCAAACTCTCGTAAATCCATTTAATTTCTTTGGTTATGTTTTTTTACAATAAATTTATGTATTAAAGATTAACATACAATAAAATTATTATTTTTGAGTTTTTTTTAATGTACTAAATTGTTTATATACATTTGTGAGATTTCGAGCATCTATCAAACAAGGATCACGTTCCTTGTTAATAAAATGCTGTTGCCACACAAGTTGATACAAATCAGACGTCGGTCATACAGCTGCGAAAACACTTAACGAAATATATACAGCTGCTTGTTCTTGCATGGCTAAAATCATAGGGATATAAATTTTATATTAATATATTTTCAACAGACGGGTCTAAAAAAGAAAGCAGATTCTTAAAAGTTCAGTCGTGTCTCAATCTCTAAAAATCTGATAAACCAAATTAAATTGATTATAATCTCGTTCTTCCATGAGTATAATGATGGGATCCATGAAGAATCGACGGAACTCCTCAATTGTAATCACAATTATTTTATCTCCCCCTAATCGACTATCGCCTTGAGTATCAAAACTCAATTGATGTAACATTTGTACGGGATTTGGTGCATTGTAAAGAATGTACAGAGATCAAAACGGATGGAGAAATTGAATCTCTGGTCGAAAAGGTTAAGACGTTGGACCGGTAATCCAAAGATGCACACATATATATATAAATATGCAAATGCCTTGTATCGTTATAAGCTACAACTTTTGGGATGAGTTTTGTCTGTGCCGCATTATGCACGCATTTTCTAAATGATCGTGTTAGTGACGATTATCTTACATGTCTCATCACAAAATATCTTCACTTTGTGATTCCAAGGTTTAGTTAATTGGCTGATAATTTATATACCTTTTTTGTTTACTTATGTAAATATATAAACGTTAACAACTACAGCAAATACAGGTGTTTCCAGAATCGAAGCAAGTGCAAAAACACCTAAAAAGTTTATAAAAGAGCTCAGTGCCCTTGATAAGGCTGCAGACACTGTCTAAGAACGACATGTGGAAGGTGCTTTTGCTCTTGGCCTGCGTGGCTAGTTCAACTACATTCGTCTGTTGTGATGGTAAGTACAAATCTTGTTCACTTTTATAAGTCATATTATGAATTTCATTTTATTATAATAACACAAAATAGTATAATTTAATAAAAGAGCAAAAACGTAGCAAATGCGGATTTAGAATGTTAAAAGATTGTTTTTAAATTAATATGAGAAAAATATAATACGTAAAAGTAGGGAAACCCGGTACAATATGGGCCCCTTAAGGAAATGTCGTGATAAAATGGGAATGGAGTAAAATACATAATTCCTTAAGTAGTAATTTATTACACTAACTAACAGTCGTTAATTATAACACAAAATAATTAGCTCAGTCTACCATTTCTGTGGTCCATTAACATTAAACCAAAAAATGCAAATTGCTCATATTGCCCCGTGCTCGGGACAATATGGTCATACCTGGGGCATTATGAGTCGGTGCACTATGGACAAGAAACAAAAAAGTATATAAGCTAAAATATAGCACAAAAGGAACAGATTATAAGGATTCATCATCGTTGTCTTCGTCTGCACATGAACAATGAGTAGTGGTGGGTCGTTGACGGTTTTCGCATTAACGAAACGAAACGTTAACGTAGAAACCGTCAACTAGTTGACAAACTAGTTAATTTGTCAACTAGTTTCTTACTCTAACTTAAAGATAAAGCCGTTGATAGCGTTCAACCGTTACGATACAAGCGCTAGCAGCGCTTGCGACATCTCGTTTCGTACGTAAACTCGTTGACGGCGTCAACTAGTCGAAGCGTTCATTCGTAACGTTTCGTTCGTTGACGAATGATAGACGGTTTAATCAACTAGTTCGTTGAATCAACGACCACCACTAACAATGAGTCTACGCTCACGTGTCACGCTTTTACCCGCGCGACAAGATACCCAACCCTCTATGGATTGAGAGTACCAACCTCCACAATTTAGGCACTCTACATCTTCATAATTTTTCTTTGGGGCTTTGATTTTTCCAGTTCCATTTTATAGGGTTAACTTATAACTCCAGTAACTCCATTTTTTGACTATCCCAACCACCGCGATGAGCATTCCTTTTATAATCTAACCATGTTTGCTGCTGCAAGATATAAAAATATCATCAGATTATTATAATTATCTTAAAACTTAATCCCAAATCAGAGGCCCCATCACTGCCCATATTGCACTTATTAATTTTAGCGGGGCAGCACGGGCCCTGCCCATATTACCCCGCCCATAATGCCCCAACATCATAATTTTAACTAACTAACCCTGAAATCTATAAACCTTTATTTAAATTAAAATTACTTTGAGTCATATACAAACTAAAGATATTTAAGTATTAAAACGTTATTGTTGATTAAAGAATAACACAAATATCTATCAGATTCAGATAACACAATATATAGAAAAATTAGATCAAAATTCGTACTTACGTAAATTTGTCGCCGGCTCCGGGAGACGCGCACGAATGTCAACATCACCAGTCATCGCGCGGTCGCGGGGCCATCTGACGCCCGTCTAAGCTCTAACCTTCGGCGTTCTCGGGTTGGTAGGGGGAGGAGATAGAGTGCTCATATTTCCCCGGGTGCCTGTAATAAATAAATAACGTTTTCACCTCACTCGCTCGGAAAACCTCCGTTTATAGGGCGAAATCTGCGTGCAAAAGTCTATTTTATCCGCTAGCGTGCAAAAGTCATTTGAATTTCGAACACGACGATTTTGATTATCTGTGGTGCATTTAACTTTTTTATATTTAAGACTCCTTCAACGCGTGACTGATTTCATCAGTCGATAAATCTTCGAATAACCAATCAACGCACGCTAATAAAGGGCGATCTGGTCTGGCCGGCTAAAATCATATATACGTTTGAATACTTCTTTAAAAAAAAAAACACCTACAATATCACGTCCAGAAACCTGGTTTATGGTTACAGATTTATAAGTTTTTATTTTTTCTACACTTCATTTTATGTTGAATATGTTTATATATATTAAGAGCGGTGGTAGCCTAGTGGTTAGGGCATGCGACTTTCAATCCGGAGGTCGCGGGTTCGAACCCGGCCCGTACCAATGAGTTTTTCGGAACTTATGTACGGAATGTCATTTGATGATGATTTACCACTCGCTTTTCGGTGAAGGAAAACATCGTGAGGAAACCACCTAAGCCCAAAAAAGGCCTAGTTTCCCCTCTGGGTTGGAAGGTCAGATGGCAGTCGCTTGCGTAAAAACTAGTGCCTACGCCACATCTTGGGATTTAGGTAGCCGACCCCGATCGAGAATTCATTCTCAAAAATGGGACAAAGGCTAGGAGGATGGAGGATGATGTTTATATATATTAATAGTAAGTATTTCAGTTTCTACTAGTAAATATATTAAATACATCACAAATTTTAATATTTGTTTGTTATAAAAGTTGGAACATAAAGTGTAATTTCTGAACGCACTCGAGAAAAAAACAAATAATTAAAAAGTTGGAAGTTTTCACAATTCAGTATTCACGTAAACAACATAAATTGGTTCTGTGGAGAATACATGCTGTTGTCTTACTTTATAGAAATATGGAAAACAAGAAAGTTAAGCCCAATTTGGAGTATTTATTCAATGCTAAAAGCCTGCATTAAAACGAAAAAGGATTTGTTATAAATATTTGGAGACGATAAGTAATTTACCGAAACTATTGGCGTTTTTAAAGAAGATAAAGCCGAAATAATCTTGTGCGGATCCCATCGTCCAATAACTTCCAAAGCAAGTGTTATGGAAAATACTTCCGAGTGGCCAAACTAATCCTTCCCAGAATGCCATTCTCCCACATTCACAACGAATGTGTCAAGTAGTTTCAAATACAAATATAATATAACAGTGCTTATGAAAAACTCAACGATAAAATATATACGACGATAATACAAATTACGGCCATATTTTTAATATGTGTGCTTCTGTCGTATTTATTTGGTTTGGATTTGAGTGTGTTAATGTTTTAAATTTGATGTGTTAAATAGAAGGCAAAATTAAATATGATTATTTTTATGTTTTAATTGTTTTTCCTGAACTTCCATTTTCCTCGCTGTAGCGAGGTGAAAAGTTGTGTGTTCCGCATGGCTGCAAAATTATTTAGATTCTCGTGTCTTGAAAGCTTCGCTACGCTCAGGAATCTATCTTTGAACTATTCGCTTCGCTCATGGTTCAATCTTAGATTCCTTCGCTCGCTCAGCTTTCAATTTCAACACTCGCGCCAAATAACAACTTTGCAGCCTTGCATAACAAATAACTATTTTTACCGGTCAGGTGACACTAACCTCACAGGGGAGACAAACCCCACTGGGGACACCGGTCTTACCGGGGACACGAAATCTACTGATGATACGACACCAACTGGAGACACGGGGCCATCAGACGGCGTCGATTCGGGCAGTGATGACGCTCGAAATTGTGGTAAGAACATACCCGTTGTTGTTAAATAAAAAAACCTTAATAGATGTCCTAGCAAAAAGTTATTTTCTGCTTCAAGCGGTTCAAGACCACGTCTTCTGGCGGTTCGACCAAGATTACCTACCAACTAGTTCATTGAAACTTACAAACACCGAATTCTTAAACTAGTGCCTTATTTTCCGTAGGGAGGATTTGTATCGCCCTCTACCACACAACCGTTCCCAAATTTTTCAGTCACATTATTTGTGAACACATTAAATTTTTGGTATAAATATATGACCGGTGTAGATAAATAATTGAATTTCATTTCATAACGCGTGTAATGAAATGATTAACGAATCAATTGTACTTTTTTAACTATAACAAAACCAATGTACTCAAAAAAATATGTGCTGCAATAAGAACGAACAGAAATAAGAATGATTAGATTAGATTAGATTTATTTATTTCATAATATAAAATGTCAGTATAAATTACGCTAAGACAATTTACATGCATTTAAATACTATGATCGTCATAAAGATAAAAATGAGATAATATAATAATAGTAAAAAACATAACAATTGATTGTAACAAAAGATAATTACATGTCATAATCATAATGCAGTTAAATGTGGTTACAATATAAGAATATCTCCTTAATGGATTGTCAAAAGTCTAAAAATACCAACTAACCAACAATATTTATACACGGTGCGAAATATAAAAATTATTATATTATGTTACTACGTCAAATAATTTGAAGTTAAATATGTCAAAGGTGTCTCCTTAGAGGATTGTCAACAATTTACTACAAGAAACCAAAACCAATATAAAATGAAATATAAAATATTTATCCATGTACTCATTTACTGAGTATAAACAAAAACAAAATAGGTATATTTATATAAATTAAGTAGAATGTTGTAGAGTGGTAGAAATGTTAACATTTTCTTACGCAGGATGTCCGCCCAGGTGTGGAAAAAACGAGGAGTACAACAACTGTACAAACACCGGATGTATTCCACAACGATGCTCCGAAATCGGGTTCCCTGGATTGAAGTGCGAGAAGTGCAGGCCAAAATGCGTTTGTAAAAGTGGCTATGTACGCAACGACGATGGCATTTGTATCTTGATAGCTGATTGTCCATGTAAGTAGTACTCTTATAGATTTACGATAGTTCATCAAAAAGCCAGCATACAGTTGGAAACAATTTTAAACGTAATGGATTTTGGGTATTTAAAAAAGGATTTTTTAGAAATTTGGTCGACCTAAAAATTTGTGGCAATTCTTTGCCAATGGTTAGTCATGTTAAGTATTTAGGGTTGTGGCTAGATAGTTCACTAAGATGGGGGAAACATATAATTGAAACAAACCAGAACGTCACAAAATTCATAAATCTTTTAAAAGTGTTAGCTGGGCCAGGTTGGGGCATTCATCAGAAACATCTGAGACGATTATACATTTCTATTATCCGCAGTAGAATCGATTACGCTAGTTTCCTTTATGACAATAGTTCTCATTCGAATTTATTAAAGTTAGATAGGTTGCAAAATCAGGCTTTGCGAGTCATAGGTTGTTACATTAGGTCAACGCCCGTACACGTCATGGAGAGTGATTTGTCTTTGTGTCCTCTCCAATTTCGTAGACAATATTTGGCAGGAAAGTTCTGGTTAAAGGCAAAATCTTTTCTTGACAACAATACTATCAATATTATAAATGAACTGTCCTCGACAAGCAATTCCCGATTTTGGACTAATAAAAAGATCCCTTCACTTATTTCAACTCATAACTATTTTGATGTATTGCCCATTCAGAGAAGCCTACAACTTGAAATGTACTCATTCATTAGGCACTTGGGTCAGTAATGTTACTGTCTATATAGACGTCGACTCGATCCCGCTTGTAGAACGCACTAAACGATTTTATGACTCTAACAAACTTAAGTATATTTGTATTGATTTCATTGAGAAGGAATATATGTCCTGGTATAAACTCTTTACTGATGGATCGAAACATAAATCGCGGGGAGGTGCGGCTTTTTTGAACCCTTTACTTAAATGTAATACCAAACTAAAGATTGATTCTGATATTTCTATTATGCACATTGAATTGATTGCCATTGCTGAATCTCTTTCATACATCGAATCTGTAAAATACAATAAGTTTGTCATCTTGACTGATTCTAAAAGTGCCTTACAGCATATTGTTAGTTCTACCACCCACGTGAGAGCGACTCCGATTGCGTATCGAATTTTGGAATCAATTTTAAGGCTATAATCTTTAAATGTAGAGATAAAACTGTAATGGATCCCCTCCCATATTCAGATAAAAGAATACGAAGATGTGGACTTACTAGCCAAAGAAGCTTTAGAGGATGGTATTCCATTCTCAGTTTTACCTCTTCATACAGACCTCCTACATATTATAAAAAAAAATGTGCATAATGAATTGGCAAGAGTACTTTGATTTACGTTCTAGGGAGAAGGGCATATGGTTCCGATCTATTCAGCCACAAGTGAATCATTATCCTTGGATTGACCATATTTTGTTTGATAGGAATAAACTTAAAACCGCTCTCAGACTGCGATCAGGACACATTCCGTCAAAGGGTATAGCAGGATAGCCTAAGAAAAAGTGCCCCCAGCGTTTTTGGGTCGAAACTATAATCAGACGATTCCTTTTAAGGAGGTAATACCCTGCACAAAGTTTCATCTCTCTGTTACCCCCTGGGGGTGAAAAACACCCGATTAACCCCAAAACTGTTTTATTTATTTTTTCCTAAACTGAAAGTGACGAATTTAAAATTTTGTACAAATATTAATGAGACTAAAAGCTATATTAAAAAAATATGACCCTCCTAACCATTTAAATTCTTGTAAAAAAAAGTAAAAAATAAAACAAAAACATCCTGTATACCAAGTTCGGCTCTTGGTACACAAACCATTTTTTTTCCAAATATGAATCAATTTATATTCTACATCATACAATAGTTTCATCGACCTAGCCCAGAAGGAACATTACGAAATTAATATGAATTGGCTCTTTGGTGCCTACTATTCATTTAACTCCTACAGAGCCTTGCATTATTTTTTATTAATAAACAATGGCCTGCGATCGGACCGCTGTTTGTGTCCGATTAAAAAATTTGAAAATCGAACGCGGGCAGTAACGCGGCCGCGGGCAGTGTTTTTTAAGGTTCCGTAGTCAACTAGGAACCCTTATAGTTTCGCCATGTCCGTCTGTCTGTCTGTCTGTCTATCTGTCCGCGGCTTAGCTCCGTTATCATTACATTAAAGTACTAGAAAGCTCTAATTTGGTATGAGTATGTGTAAAACATTCGCTCAATCTGGCGCGTATAACCGATAAATTCAAGAAGGTAATAAGTAATTACAGTTACTTCGGCGTTTACGACCTTTTTATAGAGCTTGAAATCTTTCTCGTAATTGCCGAACTTGTTATACAGGTTGTTTTTTTTTTTTACTTTTTTTTACAATAATTTAAATGGTTTGGAGGGTCAAAAGAGGGGGTGTGTTCAAAAATGCAAATGGGTTTGACCACTTTATAGTTTAGTCTTCACCATACAAACAATGGTTAACATGTTAGGTAATATATGCGTTGGTATAATGGGATTCACGTAAAAGAGTTGCTTTCAATTTTGTAGCGAAGTGGTAATTTATACCGCGCAGAAATAGACACACAGACAGACGGACATGGCGAAACTATAAGGGTTCCTAGTTGACTACGGAACCCTAAAAAACACTGCCCGCGGCCGCGTTACTGCCCGCATTCGATTTTCAAATTTTTTAATCGGACACAAACAGCGGTCCGATCGCAGGCCATTGTTTATTAATAAAAAATAATACAAGGCTCTTAGTAGGAGTTAAATGAATAGTAGGCACCAAAGAGCCAATTCATATTAATTTCGTAATGTTCCTTCTGGGCTAGGTCGATAAAACTTTTGTATGATGTAGAATATAAATTGATCAAGAGCCGAACTTGTTATACATAACAAGTTCGGCTCTTGGTACACACACCATTTTTTTTCCAAATATGAATCAATTTATATTTGAAAAAACACCCTGCAGGGTGTTTTTGCTTTTTTTTTACTTTTTTTTACAAGAATTTAAATGGTTAGGAGGGTCATATTTTTTTTTAATATAGCTTTTAGTCTCATTAATATTTGTACAAAATTTTAAATTCGTCACTTTCATAGTTTAGGAAAAAATAAATAAAACAGTTTTGGGGTTAATCGGGTGTTTTTCGCCCCCAGGGGGTAACAGAGGGATGAAACTTTGTGCAGGGTATTACCTCCTTAAAAGCCATCGTTTGATTATAGTTTCGACCCAAAAACGCTGGGGGCACTTTTTCTTAGGCTATCCTGCTATACCCTTTGTTTTCATTTTTAATGAAAAAAGTTCCTTCGCCTTTGTGCGATGATTGTGGAGTAGTTGAAGACGTTTTACATATTTTGATGGAGTGTGTTCGAAACCAATTGGTGAGAACAAAATATTTTAGGAATAAGTCCCTTGAAATTGGTCTTGTCAATAGCATTTTAGCTTCGCCCATATCGGATGAAGCTGAAATGTTGTACACTCTTTCTGATTTAGCGTTAGCTAAGTAGCGTCCTTAGTAAGTAGTAATAAGTTATCCTTTTGTATATTGTTTATGTACTGCTTTTACGGGGCGATATGGTCGCTCTGCGACAAAGCCCTTTCAATAAATAATAATAATAAAAGAAAAAAACGTAATGGACACTACTTTTCGAGACTTAGACTTACAGATAAATTTATATAAAACAAAGACACTAATAATATATAAACACAGAGAAATACATGAAATTAAAATAAATAACAGAGTGCTACAGCAAGTACAACAATTTCAATATTTAGGCAGTATAATAACAGAAGATTCGGGATGTATAGGATCGCTCTTGTATGAGAAAAAAAAATCTTACACATTCAACTTCTAATTTAAAAGTTGTAGCATAGTATAAAGATGCGAGACGAGTTTTTTTATATTTATATAATAACCTTTTTTTGCCTCCGCATAGCTGTTAAAGAATTAAATAAATGTGGAAATAGGTACAATGACAAAAAAAAAACACTGAGGCGAATAAATATTAATTATTAGCCTAATATGATCACAAGGTTAAAAAACATACTTAAGAGGATATAAATTTATTAAATTAACAGGATTTATTATTATATAACCCTTTCATATTATTACTATTTTGCCTTAAAATCTCTTACGCTCATTTCTCTTGAGGTTAACTTTGAAAGAATCAGGCCTTCTTTTAAATAAATAACTATGTATCTAATGAGAATAACTATAGTAAACGTCATATATACAATTATAATTGCGGTTAGAGTTTTGAAAAATTTGGGTCTAGTATAGGTTTTTAGGAAACTTCAACGACCTTGCGGAGGCAAAAAACCTATTCCGATTGCTATCGTGTAGAACTAAATCTTAATCGTAATCCACTAGAGCAAGTTTTTATTACTATTAGAATATTAATTTCCAAAAAAAAAAATGATCCACTCTAATGTAGTGTAATAGCCTGTCCGATCTCTAATAAGGTTAAATGAAGTCACTTTGGCACAAGGTACAAACATCCGTATACATGTAAATTTAAGGTAGTTTTTCACTTGTGCCAGTTTGACAGAATTTGGTCATAAAATTCCGGATAGACTATACTAAAGATATTAAATCTAGAATAGCAATAGCTAAAAACGCTTTTCACTGTAAAAACATATTTTTAAGTCAAAAATGCCCAAATCTATAAAAAAACGTTTTATTAAAACTTATATTTAGAGCATTGCATTGCACTTTATGGCTGCGAGACGTGGAACATGACACAACGGGAATGTGCAAAGCTTGAGGCGTTCGAGGTTTGATGCTGGCGAAGGATGAAGGGAATAAGCTGGACAGAAAGAATCACCAATAATTACAGTATTAGTAAGTAAAAACTGAAGGTATAGTCGACAAGCAGAGTTCGCTTCAGAAAGGATGCTATTTTATGAATAACTATAATGAATAATTGGATTTAAATACTTTGATGAATACGGTACGATTATCATCATCAGTATCTAAGCCAAGGGACGTGCATGCATTCAATGCTTTCCTCGTCCCTTGCAATATCGTGGGCGTATCGCCATTTACCTCGAGATTTTCGTTAGGGAAGAACTCTCATCTGTTTAATCGCAGCGAGACACACTGCTATGGTTAATGTGTATAGGATCAGCTCACATATATTTACTTGAAATATGGCGTACTGCATAAAAATAACAATTGTTATCAAATATAATCATAATGTGTAAAGATAACCCTGTAATCAGGATAAATATATCTGAAAGAACAAGGACTTTAACCCTTTAACACTGCCTTTAACACACGAGTTGCCTGCACCAAGGGGGTTTCACTCCGCTGAAGTGTCAAAAACTATACCTACCAATTTCGGGGCACAATTGTGCCCCAGCCCGCCCATCGTCCCGCCTTTATTCGGCTAGGGTCGGCACGTTCGATGCGAAGACAACGCATCGATTACATTTTTATTTTTTACATATTATTGTGATTTTTTATTATTTTTAACCGACTTTAAAAAGGAAGAGATTCAGTGTTCGCTACATTGAATCGTTTTGAACGTTAGTTCAGCGATTATCTCCGTAAAGTGTAAATATATATGTTTTTTATTAGTAAGAGAATATGGTTACTGCTACGGTTTTCCCATAGCCATTAAATCATGATCTGATGATGGAACTTATTTACTAGATCTCGGGACTAGTTCAACGTAGACAAGTGTGGTTTTTCTGCTCACTTTACTGAAAATTTATAGCCGGTATGTGGCAGTATCATAAAATTGACCTGATGATGGACCCTGGAAATAGGGACTGGATCTCAAGATTGTTTCAACGCAGACATGTGCGGTTTTTACATTTCGATTCACCACAATGAACATTTGGACTCAGTATCATAAAATTGACCTGATGATGGATCATGGAAGTACCTACTGGATCTCAGGACTGGTTCCACATGAGTTAAGAAACGGAATAGAGACTAAGCTTCATACAACCGCGCTGCGATAGGTACACTACTACAAACGCAATGCGCGTGTGGACGTGTCCACAAACTAACGTGTACACGAACAAACAGATTTAGACCGCATTGCTGCGTTTAGCGCACAAGGTGCGCGCCGTGTCTTGTTCGACTTCGCTTATGAATGTGAAAATTAGCGAACCAAATTGTTAGTGTAAAGCCTTCCCGGTTCGTCCGCCGGCGGGATTGGGACTTTAACATGACCGCATGCGCTGGTTCAAATTTTACTCGCCTTCCGAAACCACGGCCAACTGACTATTTTGTGTACCTATCCGAAGTACAAAACGTAAAATATGTATAAATGGGCCCTACACTCACCCCAGGATCCAACGAGCTCACTCGCACTTTCACTTGTTTTATTTATTAATTTTGTTACGCTCCGGCCGGAGTTAGCGCACCGCGACAATCGCCATATTTTTTCAGTCTTCACCACCAGTCCGCTAGGTGGCGCCACTAACACTCGTTATTCCCGCCCGGCCCCCAGTGGGAAAGGGATAGATATATACGAAATACTATGTAAAAGAGTGTGATGCGTGTATGTATAGTGTCGCGTCTTTAAATACAAAATTATTGGCATTAAATATGAAACATTCCCCTGCCCGAGAAAGGCTGAAGCCTTTATCAAAATGAAGAGGAAAGTGTGCTGCAATAAACCGCAATACTGCACCACCCGCAATTGAAAATATATACATTAAAACAACTTAGTATCTACTTAGTCATCTAAGGGAAGTCTACATATTTTAACTACCGGACGCATCGTTGTACCTGTTGAGGTCTTGAGTTTTACTACCCTAACAACGCCGTCTTTGCCGGGCAACAATTCCTCAATCCTGCCGAGCTTCCATTTAAGTGGAGGTAACCCCTCCTCCTTGATGAGGACAAGATCCCCCAATCTCGGTGGGTCCGTTGGCGAGGTCCATTTTCTGCGCATTTGGAGAGAATGCAAATATTGCTCACTCCATTTTCGCCAAAGGCGCTGTGACATAGCCTGAATCAGGTTAAACCGGTTTAACCGTGAGTTCGGGACATCCTCGAAGTTATATTCCGGGACTGCCAATAAGGGCCTTCCGATAAGTAAATGGGCTGGGGTCAACACCTCCAGCTCCTGAGGGTCCTGCGTCAATGGACACAACGGCCGACAATTTAGAACCGCTTCTACTCTAGTAAATACCGTAACTAGCTCGTCGAACGTTAGAATCTGGTCACCTATAACCCGCCGCAGTAAAGTCTTAGCCGATTTCACAGTAGCTTCGAACAGACCTCCGAAATGTGGCGCTCCAGGAGAATTAAAACGCCATGTGATGAATTGTTTGGCCGCGCCGTCGCTGAGCCTCTGTTGAACCTCCTGAGAAGCTAAATATTTCCGCACATCATCCAAATACCGATTGGCGCCAACATAATTGGTGCCGCAATCCGAGCGAATCACATTCGGGATACCGCGCCGAGAAGTGAATCGGGTCAGGGCCGCCAGAAAGCCGTCCGTCGACAAATCCGTGACACATTCTAAATGAACGCCTTTGGATGCCGAACAAATAAATACGCAAAGATAAGCCTTCAGTGTCTTTGCGTTCCGCAACCGCGAGTGTTTAATTATGAACGGACCGGCAAAATCTGTTTGCACAGTGTGAAAAACCCCAGTCGCATTAACCCTATCCCAGGGCAAAGCTGCCATCATTGGCGCTGTCGGTTTTGCCTTAGTCCGAAAACATTTCATACATTTGAAAATCCGTGTACGGATCACTTGCCCCGCCGACAATATCCAAAAATACCGCTGTAGGACACTCATCAGGACTGTCGCACCCGCATGACAATATACCACATGATAGTGATCCACAATTAAGGCGGTAAGTGCGTGAGACTTGGGCAGAATGACGGGATGTTTATGCCCCAATGATAGACTAGAGTATTCTAAACGTCCCCCAACGCGTAGCAGCCCATCCTCACCAATAAAAGGTCCGAGACGGCGCAGCCGTGTAGAGCATTGCTCGTTACGGATTAAGCGCTGGATCTCCTCCGCAAATTCAGCATCTTGCGCCAACTTCATTAACCGCTGCAGAGCGAATCGGCGCTCGAGGGCCGTAAGTGGCCCTTCAACCCGATCACCTAGACATCGGGCATTTTTCACAAACCGAAAGCAATATGCTACTACCGCCAGTAACATGTTCAAATTACTGAATCGAGTGAAGATGCTATCATCTTCAACGTTCCCTGCTAATGCCCGGACATTTAGTTTCCTTTTCTGTAATCCTGGTAAAGGATCTACCGAATTATCCACTAGGTTTTTGGGCCAGGTGTCCGCATTACTCGTCAACCAAGCGGGTCCCCACCATAATGAATGTTCCAGTAATTGTGATGCGCGACAACCGCGACTCGCGACATCAGCTGGATTCAGTTCCGAAGGCACATGTCACCAAGTTATGTTTAAACCGCAGTTAACGATTTGCGAGACCCTATTCCCCTCAAAGGTTTGCAACAAATGTGGCGATAGCTTAAGCCACGAGAGGACAATTGTACTGTCAGACCACCCTGTGATATTTTGAATCGCTACATCCTCACCTATGGCAGCGACAACATATTTCAGAAGCCGAGCCAAGAGCGCTGCTCCGCAGAGCTCCATCTTGGGGATGGTTAGCTTGGACTTTATGGGTGCTACACGCGCCTTGGCCATTATTAAGCTAACTCTGACCTGTCCGTCGTCCCCTTCCGTTCTCAAGTAAACAGCCGCACTATACCCGAGTTCTGATGCATCCGAAAAGCCATGGAGAGAACAAGTCTTAACGCCATGTAGAACATAGCGGTCCAACCGAAGCCTTGTGATCAACGGTAGTTCCCTCAGGATACCTTGCCATTCCGCTATGACGTCCGCAGGGGATTCCGCATCCCACTGTACATCCTTTGCCCATATTTGCTGCATCAGAATCTTGCCCTGAAATATGATAGGACAAACCCAGCCTGCTGGATCGAAAGTCCTAGCCAATGTTGACAGGATGGACCTCTTAGTACATCCGCTTGTATCGTCCAATTTTTTACGGTATGAGAAACTGTCGCTGTTAGAGTCCTAATATCTTAAAAAAGCTGGGACCATCCGTTTGGTCAAATATTTTTCGAGGGGTCTCCAGGTGTTCCTCGGCAATGCCTTCCAGCACTTTCATGCTGTTAGAACCGCCAGAGCGTAACAAGTCTATCAGCTCCTTTCTGAGCACTCTTGCATCCTCGATGGAGTCTGCCCCACCCAACACGTCATCCATATAAACCGATGAACGAAGAAGTCGTGCCGCCGCCGGGTATCGCGCTTCCTCGTCATCCGCCAGTTGCCTCAGCGTCCGAATCGCGAGGTATGGACTCGATTTCATTCCGTACGTAACGGTCCGAAGACGGTAAAGTAGTAAAGGTAAGTCCGGTGACTCTCTCCAGTAGATTAACTGGTGCTGCCGATCAGCCTCCGCAATCAGTATTTGTCTGAACATCATTCTGATGTCCGTCGTAAACACATACTCGTGCATCCGAAATTTACAAATGATATCCGCTATATCCCGCTGTAGTTTTGGACCGGCATGTAAACGATCATTCAGAGAGATGCCGTTGCTAGTGGCACAACTGGCATCGAATACTACTGAAGTATGATGATTGCTGGAGATAGGGTTCTTCATGAAAAGTCCATTATTCAGGTAGGTTATGATATATTGTCTTATCAAAGATTGTTAAGTAAAGAACCTTAAAATTAGTGTTACATGGGTTTTTATTATTAAGATTTGTCCACTCAAGCAATATATGTTTATGTTGTTGTAAACAACTAAGTTACTGTAAAACTGTAACTGAGGCATACACTACACCTCCTTCCTAAGTATCCTTCACCCCCCCGGTAACAAAGAGGAAAGGAGAGAAAAAAAAGAAAATAAGAAATAATAACACATATTACTTGAGGGTTCACATTTTAAAAATAGTTAAGTTTTTAACATTTGAAAATATTACTATAATAAATTTATGTGTTAAATAATCTAGTATTATTCTTATGGGTTACATATTCTTTGTTATCTTTTAAAATCCTTACATTAGGTGAATTATCCTCTACAACTTCATATGGTCCTTTAAAAATATTGTCTAACTTATTTCCAACTTGATTTTTTAACAAGACTAAGTCTCCTGGTTTGTATTTAATTGGATTAACATATTTATCATAATAAAATTTCTGTCTATTTTTACATTCTAGCAAATTATTTCTAGCGTCATTAATCGCTTTTTGAAATCTATATTTTAATTCTAGAGGATAGCTTTCATGATTATATAATGGTTCCGTATTCTTATTCAAATTACTCGGTAAATTACATTGTTTCGCAAAAACTAATTCGTATGGACTATATTTTGTCTCAGTGTGTACTGTGTTATTGAATGAAAAACACCAAAATGGTAGCCAAGAACTCCAGTCGGTTGTGTTATTTTCACACTGAATACGGAGATAGGCTCCTAAGCTCTTGTGCGTGTTTTCAATTCCTCCTAAAGTTTCATGATGATAGGCAGTTGAATTTAGCTTCTCGATACCTAATAAGGTGCATATTTCTGTCATAATTGATGACATGAATTCTTTACCTTGGTCAGTAATAATTTCTTTCGGAATGCCATAACGTAAAATAAAATTATTAACTAACAACCTAGCAACTAATTCGCTTTCCTTTTTATCGATAGGGTAAGCTTCTACGTACTTTGTTAAATTACACTGAATAGTTAAAATATACTTATTATTAAAGTTATCTACGTCTAAAGGGCCCATTATATCTAAACTTATTCGTTCAAAAGAAGTACTTGGTGTTGTGGTTATAACCATTGGTTGTCGAACATGTCTGTTTGCATGTTTCTGTATTTGACAACTTTTACACCTTTTAACATAATTATTGACGTCATTACTCATTCCTGGCCAGAAGTAGTACCTTTTGATATTGTTCAACATTCTGTTTACCCCCGCGTGACCACTGGTGGGTAACAAATGGAAGTCATTTAAAATAACTGTCTTTGTATCTTGATCAGTTACTCTAGTTACATCTTTGGTAACAAGAAACCGTGGAATTGTCCCAGATAATTTTTTAACTTCTTTTAATAATTTTTCTATAAACTGTTGGATATCCATTCTTTTAATAATTACGAGCTCGTTGATATCCAATTTGTGGCATAAACTTTGTAATTCTCTCGCTAACACACTTACGGTAGATAACGATCGAGACGTTACAACTAGAGCACACTTGTCAGGTACAAATGTACACTGACCATTATAACTGGGAAACTTTTGTAATTTTTCTATATTTTTCAAGTAACTTTCCGTTGGGAATATTACTAATTCTATACAGTCTTTGGGTCGTTTGAGAATTTCCACCACTCTAGGTTGATCAGACCTGGAAGTTGTGGGAATGTTTCTCTGTGTCAAGTCCGTTATGTTGTCATCTAATTGATTACGTAATCTTCGACTTTGAGCTCTGGTAATGACTGATACAACGTTTTCTCTCATTTCTTTCAAACTCTGTGACGTAACAGGTATACGACTCAATGCGTCTGCAGCTGCATTGTTTCGTCCTGGTACATAATCAATTTCAAAATCGTATTCTTCTAAATATAGTCTAAATTTCGTAAGTCTACTCGAAGGATCAGTCATTCCAAACAGATATTTCAAAGGGCGGTGGTCACTCAATATTTTGAACTTTTTGCCATACAGATAGGGTCTAAAATGTCTTACAGCCCAAACAATTGATAACAATTCAAGTTCAATGACGGGGTATCGAGTTTCAGCGGGTTTTAAGTTACGACTAGCGTACGCTACTACTTTACCATTGCTGTTAGATAATGTTGCTCCTAATCCTGTTTTTGAAGCGTCTGTATGCAAAATAAATACGTTGTTTTCAGAAAAATCTGGATAATCTAATACAGGTGGGCTGATAAGAGTTTGTTTAAGTCGTTGAAATGCCGATTCGCACTCTGACGTCCAGGCAAAAGTTACGTTTTTCTTACATAGTGCATTTAATGGATAAGCTATCTCGGCGAACTTATTTATAAAACGTCTATAGTAATTGGCGAACGCGACGAATCTTTTGACTTCGTCGACATTGGTGGGCCTGGGGTAATTCTGTAAACTTTCTATTTTAGACGAGTCGGGAAATATTCCCTCTGATGTTATTTTGTGGCCTAGATATATGATTTCCTTCCGCAGAAATTCGCATTTGTTGGGGTTAAGTTTCAAATTCACTTCACGTAATCTTTGCATTATACTAACTAAGTTTTTGTTGTGGGTTTCTAAACAATTTCCTACAACTATGCAGTCATCAAGGTAAATAAAGCATTTTTGGTAATTTAATCCTGACATAGCAATCGTCATAAGTCTGCTAAATGAACTTGGAGACGTTTTTAAACCCATTGGACATCTCTTCATCTGATACATTTTATCAGTAGTGAAACTTGTATATTTCCTGGAGGATTTATCTAAACTCATTTGATAATATGATTGTGACAAGTCTAATTTTGAAAAATAAATATTTCCAGATAGCGAGTCTAAAATTTCTGAAATGTTGGGCAAAGGAAATTTATCGTCCTGTATTTTGTTATTTAATTGACGATAATCAATTACAAGTCTCCATTTCTTAGTTCCTGATTTGTCTGATTTTTTGGGTACTAGTAATACTGGACTGGACCATTCGGAAGTACATTCTTCAATAATGTCGTTATCTAACATATCCTGAACTTGTTTTTGAACTTCCCCTTTTAATGAGTTTGGTATCCTATAAGGTTTAACGTATACTGGGTTTATATCTTGTTTCAATTTAATGGAATGTTTCAACAAATTTGTTGTAGTTAGTTTGTCACTTGGCATGTGGAAAATATCTGCATATTTTGCACAAATATTTTCTATACTAATTTGTTCCTCTAGGTTTAGGTAAGAATGCAAATCAAGTAATTGAAAAAGTTTTTTGATTCTTTCGGGAGAAATTTTTTGTTCATCAAATGTACAAACTTCAAAATTATTCAAACTTAATATCTCTAATTCGGAAAAATTTACGCTTATCGTAGTGTCTGTTGTATTTAATATTCTTACTGGTATCTGACCGTTTTTTGGTGTTGAAATAACACCTGCGACATAAACACCTTTTTTAATTTCACTTGCTAAAATTACGCAATCCTCATTATGTGCCGTTGGGATATTTTTGACGACTTCGCATCGTGGCTGAATGTCATACGAGTAATTGTTAGGTTCATTGACTCTAACTTGTATTCTCCGATTATTATTTTCTAGGGTAAGGGTTCCGTGTTTGTAATCAAGTATAGCACTATAACGTTTAAAAAAATTCTGACCGATAATACCTTCGGCAGCACAGCATAGGTTCTTAAAGACATAAAACTTCTCGTTGAATACTACATTATTAATCGTTAGATTTATGTAAATATACCCTTCCGATTCTAAATTACCGCTTATACCCTTAATCACTAATCTATCTTCGATTAACTGAGAAAGCAAATTTGGATTATTTTGTATATATTCGTATTTTATAACGCATATGCTAGCGCCACTGTCAATGAGTAAGTCTAGTTGTCTGTTTCCCTCGATAAAGCATTTTATTATGCAAAAATTGTTATAACTGAATATCGAGTTATTAATTACTTTAGGGACGAAAAAACTGGGTTTCCGTATCATTACTACGCATCCCTAATTCGCTTGTTGTTTGTTCAGTACTAGTGGCGTGCTGAATGTGCTGATTCGGCGCGTGCGGCGTGCGCCCGCGTGGTCCGGTCGATGACCGTGAATAGGTATTACGATTCTTTGAATACGCATTTTTGTGACCTGAATTTACAAAGGAAGTGCTCGAATTCCGATTGTAATTATTAGGAAATTGGTTTTGAAATGAACCATTATTTTTGTACTGTCTGTGAGAATTTCGTTTGTAATAATTATTTTGCCTATAAGAGGGTCTATAATGCATAACATGGTCACTGCTGGACATAGTATGCTCGTCGACTGCAGCTCTAATAGCTTCGGGCAGTGATGAGAATTGGCGTGATGCTATAATGGTGCTGAGACGCTGGTCCATCAATCCGTCAGCAAAGCGTTTGATCGCCGTTTTCTCGTTGAGAGGACGTAAAACTTCAAACTTTTGGCTATCGTTATCGGACTGTGCTATAGTCAAATTTACAAAAAGTTCCTCCAATTCGGTTCCAAAAGATTCTATGGATCTATGTCCCTGTTTAGCTCTAAACAATTGCGATTGAATTGCATCTGCCGATTTTTTCGGTAACAGATACTTCTGTATATCATTAACTAAGTCTTGAGCTGAGCTATAAGTGGATTTTAACCTTAATTTGGCATTGGCTGAAAGTCTCGTTTTCAGGACAAATTCGATTAACTGAGGCTTGGTATCATCAGATATCATAGAATTGTATAACACGATTCCGTCTATTAGCTGCTTAGTAACTTGTTCTTGCCCTGTCATGACAGGCAATAAGGCTATGGCGGTCCTAATATCAAAGGCGGCCATCTTTTTAGAATTATTATTTTCTAGACTGGTTTGGCAACTACTATCTACGTAAGTAACTAAGGCTTGAATTTTCTTAAATACGCACTCTATATCCTTAATTATTTTTTGCAATGAATCTACCGTTTTACTATCTAATTTAAGTGTATCTATCTCATTATTCACTTGAGGCACAATATAGTCCAATTGCTTATATAACAAATTCGCTTCTTCTAATTTCTTAGATGCGATTTCCTTTTGACGCCTCTGAGGGCCAAGTTTAACTAAATATTCTCTTATATATTCCAACTTAGTATATAAATCTTGCAATTCAGTAGACATAATCAAATTAAATCGTGCGTAAATGTAAAATAATTTTAACCGAAAACATAAGTTATACAATAAATAAAATATTCACTTACTTAATTCAACGCTTACGTAGGAGTAATGCCTAACGATATTGAGGTCATCATCATCACGTGTCGTCACGTTGCGCGATGCATGGCGGGACGTTGATGCGCTGGCGGCTGGCAGGCACGTGGCGCTCGATGCCGTTGCTGATGCGCGATGCGATGACGGGCCGGGCTAACCCTGGACACCCTCGAGCATGGGCCGGGATTTCCCTGGACACCTCTTGAGATGGGCCGGGATAACCCTGGACACCTCTTGATTTGCGAGCTGGGATAACCCTGGACAACGCTCTTCTTTTCTTGAGACTTGTTTCTTCTTATGGGCTTCTTTCATAATTGTCTTCTTTATTTTCAAGTTACTTCATATCTTCATTCTTGATTTATATTTGATTTGTCTTGTTATGTATATAAATTTTATTCTTCTTTCCTGACAAAAAAAATTCAATCTTCTTTCTTGATCATCTTCATTATTATTCTTATCTTCTTTTCCGCTCTAGCTCCATAAATTCGTAGTTTTGGTATGCAGGTTCTTGAAAAGGCAGGGTCGCCATGAAGTATGATGATTGCTGGAGATAGGGTTCTTCATGAAAAGTCCATTATTCAGGTAGGTTATGATATATTGTCTTATCAAAGATTGTTAAGTAAAGAACCTTAAAATTAGTGTTACATGGGTTTTTATTATTAAGATTTGTCCACTCAAGCAATATATGTTTATGTTGCTGTAAACAACTAAGTTACTGTAAAACTGTAACTGAGGCATACACTACACTACCCTTATCTTGTCCGAGTCCGCCTTGAATATTCCATGATGTGGAATAACATAACCCGAGCTGGTATGGTCCTCTGCTTTGCCATCACAAAGGTCCATATGACCGCTTTCTAAATACTCCCGCATAAAGTCAACATACTTTTTCCGAAACACTTCATTAGCATGTAGTCGCTTTTCCATAGCCAAGAACCGCTTCAAGGCTAGTGGGGCCGAGTTCCCCAGT
The DNA here is from genome assembly GCA_932273695.1 of Apotomis betuletana. Lineage (NCBI taxonomy): Eukaryota > Metazoa > Arthropoda > Insecta > Lepidoptera > Tortricidae > Apotomis > Apotomis betuletana. The sequence goes on along the minus strand of OW026302.1, from coordinate 3,586,222 downwards.
TCAGGCCCGTCTGATAAGAATGGCAACCGTACTATGTATCTACCGTTCTCATCCCGTTGATGAGTGTTCCGAAAAAATGCTTCACATTCCAGTTCTTCTGAACACTGCGCTTTACCAGGAATATCTTCAACTTTCCAGAACCGCTCTAAAATCTGGTCCGTGGTAGTGTCACAAAAGAAAGTTTGTGTAAAGTGAGTTGTCGGAGGACTTGCCACTGCGTAGCTTAGGGGCCCAGTCAACACATAACCGAACACCGTGTTCATCGCTCGAGGCAAGTGCTCATGGAGCTTAATGCATCCACCGCCCAGTAATACGTCACATAATAGGTCCGCACCAATTAAAATGTCGATCTCTCGACTCAGGTAAAATTGTTCATCCGCCAAGAATAACCCCCTATAGTTATCCGCTAGTTGAGCCGGCAAGGAGAATCCAGGTAAGTGATTAGTAATTCTGTTCAATACCGTCGCAGTTGTGATGAGCAAAGGTTGACTCGCGCATCTGGGTGTCATAGTCAGGTTGCCAGCACCTCTGCAACCGCTTACAGGGGTACCACTCAATCCCGTGACTGTGACTACATCTGATTGAAACCGGTTCAAACCCAACCTCTGCACACATGATTCCGAAACGAAAGTGCTTTGACTACCGCCGTCGAGCAGCACGCGCGCCTCTTGATAATGTCCGCTATTATCGAGTACTCGGACTACCGCAGTCGCGAGTAAAATCGTACGTTGGTATGTCTTCGGCTCATAGGCGTGTGCTGCCATCAGACCAGTGATTCCAGAGGCCGCACTCTCTGGAGGCACACTGGCAGAAGGCACACCCGCGACAGGAGCACTAGCCGCCGAGACCGTCCCTTTAAAATGTTGTTCCTGATTCGGCACCGATGTAGGGAGATCAAAATGTAGTAATGTGTGGTGTTTCGGCGAGTTGCATTTATAGCAATTAACGTTATACGTGCATCTATCAATGTTATGACCGTTCAAACATTTAAAACACAGCTTTAGTGACATCACTTGACGTTTCCTAGCCGTAGGTTTCATTGCCAGAAATTTATCGCATTTAGCGATAAAATGGCCGCCTTTTCCGCATAGCCTACACTGCGTGGATCCCGAATTCTGAAATGCGGCATGAGCTTTTACTGCATGGCTCCGTCCCTGTCCGCTCGTACCACGGCCGCCGCCTAATGGTATACAGGGCTGCGGCTCCGCACTGGATTCCAAAATACGTATCTCGGTTTCCAGAAATTTTACCAAATCAGAGAATGAGGGCAAATCCTTTTGCGTGTGCTTATCTTCAAAGTGTTTTTTCAAACTAATATCCAACTTTTGAAAATTAATGTAGAATAATAAGTAAGACCACGAATCCACCGGAAACTTAATTTTTTCTAACGCCTTGGTATTTTCAATTAAGGTATTCAATAGCATTTTGAGTCCGTTTATCCCTTTACTAGTCACGTGGGGAGCGCTTAGCAAATTGTGCAATAACCGATCCGCTAGCAACCGCTTATTATTATATCGCGTATTCAAAACCTCCTTTGCTATTGCATAATTATCCCCCGTGATCGATAGATGTTGAATTAGTGTCTTTGGTTCCCCTACTAAAGACCCCGCTAAATAATACATTTTTTCCGTGTCCGACAGAGACTGGTCGCTATCGACCAGTGACTGGAACAGTTCAATAAATGGAGCAAACTCTTCAAGTTTGCCTGAAAATATAGGCAGCTGGAGGCGGGGTAAGACCGCTCTATTATTACCCGCACCTCTCGCATTATTGTTTCTGGTACAGCTATCCGACTGTAAACTAACGAGCTCCGTGTGTCTTTGTTTTATAAAATAATATTTTTTGTTGTAGGTGTCATAAACTGACTTATGATTATGAACGCCTGCATCAAAATCTTCCTTTTCGGCTTCATTAAGCTGGATCTCAAATTAATGCATCTCCGTAAAAGTCGTAAAATTCTTGTCAAGGTCATTATACCGCACCATAAATTCCTTAGACTGTTCCTCAGATAAAACAATGTTGCGCGCCAACGCATCAATAAAATCTATGTTACGAATCGCTGTGTTATATCGTATACTAGCAAGTTGCGTTCGCCTAGCCGCCGCCGCCAAGCCGCCATTGTTATAGGTATATGCACAAGTAACCACAAAAATATCAAACAAAACCACAACAGGCACAATCCCTTAAGCGTGTCTATGATGAAAAATAGAAACCACTATAAAAAAGGTATTTATATACTCCGCGACAATGTTGATAAAGTTCAACAACCGAAAATTCACAACAAAGTATTAATGCTTTTTACAAAATACCAAAATAGTATTAACTACCCCTAATTAATACCCCGCGCCGCAGAAATGTACGTAGTGTGACGTAGTGAACAAAAAGAAATCTTAAAAAAATACAAAAAGATACACCCCGGCCGAGATTCGAACGTCCGCCCTTACGCTTAATACACCGCTAAGCCACTTAGACAGTTAGAAACACTGACGAAATTTCACTACAATATGCAGTATACCAAGCTGTTTTTATATAATTTAACACAAAGTAAATAACCTAAACACAAGAATGCATTAAATTCCCATTTAAACAGATGTATTCTATACCTAATGCCAATTAAATGCAGCCGCACTGCTACGAAAATCGAACGAGTGAGATTTGTTTTGTCGTGACTAAAAATGTTAATTTAAGTTGAAACAAAATATAGGGAGGGCTTCATATATATCAAATACGACGTAACTAACACGAATATACTTATATTTCCCTAAAACTTGTGTGTAGTGTAGTTACTCGAAGTACAATTTAGCAATTACTTTTTAAGGTTATGTCGTCCGCAAAAAATCGAAAATTTGTTGAAACTAGTCAATTGAACTGTGGCATAGGAAGGACAGATGACCTTATAAAGGTCGCCGGAAGGCGCTGGATGCAGGTCGCTTCCAACCGGTATATGTGGAAGTCCAAAGGGGAGGCCTATGTTCAGCAGTGGACGTCCTATGGCTGAGATGATGATGATGATGATGATAGGAAGGAAAAACATACAAAATCCCGTTCGATGGACCAAATGTTAGTGCCTTAGCCTTCCCGGTTCGTCCGCCGGCGGGATTGGGACTTTAACATGACCGCATGCGCTGGTTCAAATTTTACTCGCCTTCCGAAACCACGGCCAACTGACTATTTTGTGTACCTATCCGAAGTACAAAACGTAAAATATGTATAAATGGGCCCTACACTCACCCCAGGATCCAACGAGCTCACTCGCACTTTCACTTGTTTTATTTATTAATTTTGTTACGCTCCGGCCGGAGTTAGCGCACCGCGACAATCGCCATATTTTTTCAGTCTTCACCACCAGTCCGCTAGGTGGCGCCACTAACACTCGTTATTCCCGCCCGGCCCCCAGTGGGAAAGGGATAGATATATACGAAATACTATGTAAAAGAGTGTGATGCGTGTATGTATAGTGTCGCGTCTTTTTAAATACAAAATTATTGGCATTAAATATGAAACACAAATTAAATTCAAAATGGCGAATGGCTTTTATTTTCAAAATTTCAAATTGGTGCTAGGAGGCTGAAACTCGGTATCGGGGGGCATTTGGGGCTCACAAATATGAATCTGAAATCGGTGTCCAAAAAAATTCAGTCAAAGTCGGAAAATATCGAAACAACAAGATTTGTATGGAGATTTTTTTTTAAGGGTCCCGTATCTCGTAAACGGCTGGAAATGGGTAGGGGGTGCTCGAACGAATGTCATAGGGGACCCCCACCCGAGTACAGTCGTGAAAAAAAAAAATGGGGACTTTTTTTTTGAAAATTTCATGTTAGTCCTAGGGGGTTAAAACTCGGTATCGGGAGGCTTTTGGGTCATCCGAGTCAGAATATGAAATTGGATTTTCAAAATTCACTCAACTTCGGAAAATATCGAACAAACAAAATGTAATAATCCCAGAACATAAAGGGCCGCTAGAAACGGGCTTATTTCTATGTATACAAAAATATAAACCATATTGTCATTGGTCGTCGTCGATTGCATCAGTCATTGATGTCAAGTGTGCATAAAAATGAAATGTTATGTAAACGGGTGTAAAACCAATAATAAAATAAATAAAAATGTTTCTGTTTAGAAACTTCCAAAGGCTAAAATAAAAATTTAAAAAATGCATTTACATAATATAAACACATTCTCTACTTGCTCATCAAAGTGAATCAGAATACGAAAACTGCACGTGACGGCGTTGAACCAGTCCTGAGATCTAATAAGCACTTCCAGGATACAAAATCCGGTCAATTTTATAATACTGGATCTTAATGCTAATCAAAATGGTTCGAAAAGCAAAAAACCGCACATGTTTACGTTAAACCAATCCAAAGATCCAGAAGGCACTCTTAGAGCCCATCATTATAAAGATCGCGCTAGGTCCCTCTTATTTTGAACGTATTTTGTTAAAAGTAGCTTTAAAATAATTACAAACACAGAGAAGTAGTTTCCGTTTTGCTAATGTAGACAACCCTAGGAGTATGACACGCCCCAAAGAAGCAAGAACCAACAGCGTCGTACGTCATTAAAAATGGCCAATCAGATACGAGTAGGCTAATGCTTTTGCAAAAGCGGCAAATAACAAAAGAGTGCGGCTTCTGTAGTGTCTTTATTCTGTGCCTGCACGTAGATGCGCGCTCGACATTATCTACTACTGCGCATGTGCAAAAAGCATTTTTTCAACGGTTGTCTTATTTCAAAATGGCACTAGGGCAAGTACATTCAGCCAAATGTATTTAATGAATGAGTATTTAAAATGAGTTTATGTTGCTGTTGTTAGATAAGAACCGCATGAAATTTCGTTAGGTACCTACTTTTTGAGATTACCGCGGACATACAGACGGAGAGACAGACAGACGCGACGGGTACTTTGTTTCATAAAGTGTAGTGATTGTCGGAAAGTACATGACAAATGCTTCATCATTTATTTATTTCCACCAATAGATAAAGAGATAGGTATATCGTTAATATATATATATCAAACTTATTGAATTTTGTCTCGTTTTTAGCCACGACTTTTTATGATCCTGCACCAACTGCTAGTTTCTGTTTGGCCCTATGGTTGACTGGTAGAGAATGCCTTATGGCATTAAGTCCGCCATTTGTACTCTTACTTTTGTATTTTGTGCAATAAAGTTTAAATAAATAAATAATAAAGAGACTCGCTGGTAGAGTTACAAACCGTAATCAATTATAAGTACAAAATAATTACGTTGATTGTGGCAGGGTTGCTGTTAAGTACGAAGAACATAATGAGAGATATGATAGTGAGCACGATGACCAAAATCCCAAAGAACAGGCCGCGGTGTGCGTGCGAGCAGTCCACTGAGAAATGGTGTAGCGCCGCCCGGCTGCCGTATGGGGAGCCCACGCCCAACATACCCGCTAATAATTCGTACAATAGAAACTCGAAGAGGGAAAAAAATGATAGGTCATTTTCACTCATTTGGTACGACACGACGATCTAGTACAAAAGATAATGGAGGGGAAAATTGAGGGAAGGAGAGGAAGAGGAAGGCCGAGCTATTTGGACCAGATCAAGAAAAAGGCAGACGTCGGGTTGTATCGAGCAGTCAAAGAACTGGCGTTAAGTGCACGGCGCGTCAGCCCCAACCACATTTTGAGCGTGATTGCTGACCTATGGGACTGTCCAATGTTTGCCCGCTGGACGTCCCTGCATGTAAACATTTAATTCCTTATTTAAATTATAGTACTAACATAGAATAAGTATCTTTGTTACTAATATTTTTTATCGGTCTATGACCTGAAATAAAAGTTTCTATTCTATTCTAAGTAGAACGGACTGGAGAGAACTGAACCGACAAGAGTGAAACTCTTAAATAATAATAATATCAAAAAGCATTATTCCAACGCGAAGTCATTCAATGAAACACCAATAAAGATCAAGGAGTACTTTGGAGGAAGGAGGAAGAAAGAAGGACACCAATAGAAATTAAGTTGAGATTTAAGTGCATCATAAATGATTATACGGCATCTACACCACACATTCACCTGTGTGGATTACCCAGGTGATTATATTGGACGAATATTGCTTATGAGATCACAAAGTTGATGCATCTGTTTAAGGCAAGGCCGTTCAATCGAAACCACAACTCGAGCCTCCTGACTACGGAGGTCAACTTGAGTTGTAACTCACGTGATGTTGGCGCGGTTACTACGACGGCCACGTCGTCAGCGTACATATATATTTCCGCTTCATTCACGGCACCGGTCGTTGAGCAATAAGCTGAAAAGGGTATTCGACAGGCACGAGCCCTGTGCACACCCATCGCATTCGTCATTTCAGATGATTTAATCCGGCCACTGTCAGCGACAGCCAACTGCGACCGATGCGACATAAAAGACGTCAGTAAAGATAAGACGGGGCCGCGTATACCGTAGAAGTGCAGTTTGTTGGTGATAAGGTTGTGGTCGGCTGTGTCGAACGAGCGCGAGAGGTCGCAGCACAGCAGCGTGACTTGCTGGCCCGCCTCGCGCGTGCTCAGCACGCGCCACACCATTTCACGCACCAGGTCGGTGGTGGCACGTCCGGCTCTGTACGCGTACTGCCTATCCGTTATAACGTTTAATCACTACATAGTATAAAACAAAGTCGCTTTCTCCGTCCCTATGTCCTTTTGTATGCTTAAATCTTTAAAACTACGCAACGGATTTTGATGCGGTTTTTTTTAATAGATAGAGTGATTCAGGAGGAAGATTTATATGTATAATACATGCATAATTTATCACTACATAGTATAAAACAAAGTCGCTTTCTCTGTCCCTATGTCCTGACCTTTTGTATGCTTAAATCTATGCTTAAAATCTATGCTAAATGTATGCTTAAAAAACAAATTTTTAACGCGATCTTTCGAAACAATACGTACATCTGTGTTGCTCCGCAAATTAAATTGTAAAAAGTGGTAAAACGTGAACTTATTAAGACCAATATCTACTTAAATTGAAACCCGTGAAAGTGAGCAGTGAAATACCTACTTTTTATTTTTCGCAATTCGGACCTATACTTTAGAAGATACAAGTGATTTTAATTGAAGTGAAATAATTTAAATTAACAAAAACTGACCTACGACACATTCATAGTGCTCTTCGATGCATCGATAAGCCGAACTCGGCGGCCTTGAAATTGCAACCGGCTCCCGCTTGCCGCTTTACTCGCGACGCAGCGACCTACTATAGCAGCAGCGTAAGGATCTAAATTGATTAGCAAGCGACAGACAGTGCATTATTACGATTTCGAGCAAATCTAATTTCATATTTAAACCAGACTGGTAAATTAATAGACAATATATTCAAATATAAAATTGTAGGATAGCATTTGACACCGGCTGTGGATATCTTACATTTTAATATTTTGGAAAGTGTTGCGCTTATCGTCAAATAACGATAAACATGAGCGCTCAGAGATCACCAACCCAACCGAAAACGTATGATACCATAACACCAACAATGCGTGCTGGTACTGTTGGTGGATCGCAACCAGATCTATCAAAAATATCTAGTCTAAACATAGACTCACAAATTACGCTGCGTAAGCGCAAAAAGCCAGCCGATGATGATTGTTCGTGTAGCCAGGACGTCAAAGAGATCAAATCAGAGATGCTTCGCATTAGTTCCTTACTGGAAAAGTATGTTGGTTCGAACGAGCAGATGATGCAAAAAATGCAAGACAACATTAACGAAATAAAAAATCAAATTACCGACATGAAGTCCTCAAACGAGCAAACCATCAAAATGATACAAGATAACGTGAATGGTGCTATGACCCAAATTAATGATATTAAATCGTCAACTTCTACCATGCTGTCAGAGCAGCAGGATATTAAAAGTCGTATAGCTAACTTAGAATCATCAATGTCCCAAAACGGAGAAAAAATAAAATTACTGGAATCAGACCTCAACAACGTTAAACATTCCACAGTATCGCCTGCTAAGCTCGAAAATCACTCGCACATTGGAGAGCAAATAATTACAGAAATACAGAATCGCAGTCACAGAGAGAAAAATATCGTATTTGTAGGATTATCAGAGCCAAACTTAACAAGCGCCGAAGAAAACATGGCTAAAGATGAAGGCGATATACTGCACATGATAACCACGGACAATAAAGACATCCCAAAGCCGATAAAAATCTTCAGAATTGGAAAATACTCCCAGAGCAAGGACCGTGTCATCAAAATATGTTTTGATACACCAGATCCGGCCAAGGCACTACTTCGCAACAAAACCATGCTACCGGAAAACATTAAAATCTACTCAGACCAAACGCCAGCTCAAAAAAACTACCTCAACACCTTGAGAGATGAACTCAAACGGCGAGAAAACAATGGCGAAAAAAAACACCTATAAGCTACATACTGAGCGCCGAGGTCAGAAATACATATGAGATATGAGATATTGGACAGTTACAAGGATTTTCCAAAAAAACAAATCACGTTTTACCTACCACGACTATTAAACAACTATAATACCTCTAGGTATAAAGAGAGAGCGCTCGTTCAACTCATTTAAAAACAACTTGCTCAGTATGTGCTTAAATACAAATTGCTATTGTAAAATGTTAACAAATGAATTGAACGGACGAATACTAATTAATAAACAGATGTACTATCTACTCAGTATTAACTTTTACCGGATCGTGTTACTTATATCATATCATTATTATCTATTGTTCTCATGGAAGTGATGTAATGTCTTTAATGAGAATAAATGTCTTTAAACCTAAACCTAAACCTAATCTTTAAAACTGCGCAACGGATTTTGATGCGGTTTTTTTAATACATAGAGTGATTCAAGAGGAAGGTTTATATGTATAATACATGCATAATTTATCAGCATTGCACCCGTGCGAAGCCGGGGTGGGTCACTAGTTGACTAATAAAGGATAGGAGCCTACACAATAAAGGATACATTTTCGGTTCAATGCTTGTTCTTACCTATTGGGTTGTTATTTCTATAATTCCAGCATGTGGCGGTGATAAGAATGCTCAACAAGGCTGTGGTAATCACTGCGGCAGAACGTGTGCCGATTACGGCAAGCCCCCTCACCCATGCCCGCTGTTCTGCATAATCAACGGCTGTGACTGCAGGCCAGGTTTTGTTTACGACAGTAATGTGAAGGCTTGCGTTAAACCAAAGGACTGCAGTAAGTTTTTTTATAATGATAAATAGCAAACTTTTATGTTGATCAGGATAACAGATTAGGAAGAAGAAGGTTTGAAGCCACCTGACCTTGGTTATTTTTGGACCAAGCAAACCAGACCAACGGGATTCATATACCGTATCAGCCGAAAAACGGCCACAACTACGCAAATGTCTCCTCAAGGTTCTCAACAAAGGCCGTCCTCATCCAACAGCTTCCCGCAAAACTGAATTTCCTGACCAGATTCTTCACCCACTACAAATTATTCTGACATTGATTTTATTCTAACGCAAAGTATTTGTTACTAAGTAGAACTTTGTGGTATATGACGAGTGCTGGAATTCAAGCTCTAGCCAAACTATCTTTCTAATTAATATTTCAGCACCTACCTGCAAAGTCAACGAACAATATTCGTCTTGCGTCAATGGCGGATGCGACAATAAAGAATGCAGTGAAATCGGCAAGATAATGCCTTGTGTAGAACCGGAAACATGTTTCAAGGGATGCGAGTGCGTTAAAGGGTACTTGAGAAACGCAAATAGAACTTGCGTGCCTGAGGATCAATGTCCTCGTGAGTAGCCAAAATTTACTTTTATCCAGGACTTTCAAATGTTTAGAATAGAGTAACAATGATAAAAAAACTGGTAACTACATGCGCCTATTGATTTTCAACTGGAAAAGCTGAGACTGGTGGACACCATTGTAAAACAAAGGGATGGCAGCCTTCTCACACAGTGCATCAACATTGTCAATAACGAGAAAATGGTGACCTCATTTTTGAGCTTAGAACTTGCTAAATTATAATATATTTTGATATAAATTTATGAAACATGTAATGTCTCATTTTTTAATGTGGGTACATTTTGTATTCATGGTTTAAATATATTTTGATTTTATTAATTCTCAATTTGACTGTATGTCTTTGTATGTACGAGTATGTTACGTGATTAAATCGCTAAAATTATCGATCGATTTTGACGATGTAACGTGCTAAAGCCGTGTAGTTTACATATAGGATTGTGTTTCTTTTTATTTTGTAGCTAAACCAAACTGCCCCGATGATGAATACTGGGAGTGGTGCCCAACCATCGAGTGTGATGGAGATTATTGTGCCAAGACCAGAGACTCGCCCCAATGGTGCCGTGGATTAGATTGCAACAAACCAAGATGCATTTGTAACTTCAACCGCAAAAGAGACTGGAAGACTGGCAAATGTATCCCAATACCTGATTGCCGTAAGTATGATGAAATAATGCTAACCTAACCAAAAATACTGAACTCTGTTACTAAGCCTAAGCTGTCCATCCGTATCCTTGAGTCGAAAAATGGCCTTTGGCTTTATTTATTGATCTCGCACGCACTTAATGTATGTGATTAAGAATTTTACCTTTCTGATTTCACCAGATATTTTGCCAATGTAATTTTAAGAAGCTCATGTCTGTAAAAGGCAATCATAGTATACAGGCTGTAGATTTTGTCACATATCATTTGTATTGCAAATAGTGACAGTTATATTGAATGTGATCATCTAAGTACTGAACCTAAAGATCTTGTACGACATTAAAACATAAACAAATCTATGCACAATGAATTCACTAAATTAATTATTTTTAGCACCATTCAAATGTGACTGTAACGAAGTGTACAATGCATGCCCAGAACAGCAGTGTTACGAAGAAAATTGTTCTATGTACGTCAACAAGACCAAGTGCATACCTCCGAAGTATAGCGTCATAGCAGACTGCCTACCACGGTGCTTATGCAGGAAAGGTTACTACAGGAATAGCGGTGGTGCTTGCGTTGCACCATATGAATGTAAGTTTTTTACACCTTTTGGATTATTATATTTATTATATTAAGGAACTAGTCCCAAACTAAGCAATAATTGTAATCTGGGTATTAGGCAACGATATACATAAATTACGTATCGATATAAATAACAGCCACTACCCAGGAACAAAACTTCGAGTTTATCACACGCCGGGATTCAAATCCAGGACCATCGGCTCAGTAGGCAGCTGCACTACCGCAGCGCCAACTGCGTCGACAAGTTTTGTTTCCTTACTACCCTGACGGGCTGACTACGCCGCGTACAGCGCTATTAGCCTACGCTCTGACCGTACCAAGGTGCTTGCTCTGCCTTCAGCTTCTGTTGGCACGTTTATAGCAACTAGCATACACAGTTGGTAAGTGGCGTCGCTACAATCCACGACTTATCGTGTCGGACTTTACAGAAACAATCAATAAAAGACATTTCTGAGACGACTATTGATAAGCTTAACATTAGTAGCAACTTGTCTCTATGATTGGTTCGCAGAGACGCACACACAAAACCAAAAACGGTTTCTTCTTTCGCAAATCTGTTGTATGAAGACTCGTTCTAAGCGTACTCATTCTTAATACTAAAAAGTACACTTGTATACATAACACCTTTTCAACGGTTTCCTGAGATTTCAACTTAATCGTCAATACAATTTGTCTACAAGATTCCAATCCAAAAGGATTATCCAATATTCATCTCCTACTTTAATGTTTACAGGTTTAACTGGTTCTCCGCAAGCCTAGATACCGAATGGTAACACATCATCAGCCATGGGTCACTTAGCAAGAACGCCAATAATTAATTTTTTAAGTAAATTGTCTCGTCTTGTAAAATTGCTAAATTTAAATTTCTTTCACAATCATAAAAATATTGTTTAATTTAAACCCCTATCCTGAATACTAATTCACATAACATGAATGCACGAGGAAGGCGGCTATCACGGCAGAATGGCGGCGTGTTGTGAAGATTACCACCAACATCTGAGATGATGACCACGACCTCTCTGCAAAGAGTGAAACCGACGAAGGAGATCCTGAATTTTTTGAAAACCTACCATACTCATACTCATTGATTTATAAAATGTTTTTAAATTTTACATGTCACATATTAAATTATCAAATTAAATTAGGTTACATTATTCCATTCAATTACACATTTCAAATAATCAATCATTAAAATACAATACCAAATTTAAATGCACGAGGAGGCCTTAGTCCAGCAGTGGATAGATACGGGCTGATGATGATGATGATGATGACAAAATTTAAATAACGTTAACAATTTATAATTTGAGTAAAATATCAGCAATAATTTATAATCAGAATTAGTATATATTATTAAAGTCCTCAAGGCTATAAAGAGCTCCAGATATGAGCCATTTTTGTTACGTCGTTCTCAATTTCTTTTATATGATCGGGTACTTTATTGTAGATACGTGGCCCCACAATAGACATTGTTTTGCTTGCCTTAGCTAAACGAGGACATGGGGTGGCCAGTTTGTTTTTATTTCTGTTGCTTAGACGCATGCTGTGTGATGTCATTGGAAGAAAAAGATGAATATTCGTACTTAAATACTTAATTATATAATAAATGTACTGAGAGGGCAATGTCATAATATTTTTTTCTATAAAGAGTTGTTGGGCAGGAGTACCTGGTGCGGCGTGAGAAATGATTCTCACGGCTCGCTTTTGGAGTACGAACACTCGCTGGCATTCCGCTGCCATGCCCCAGAGCTCGAGCCCATAGCACAATACAGAGTGAAAGAGTGAAAAATAGCTTGTTCTTAGCTGTTGATCGGGTAGCACTCTTGATAGTCTGCTCAGAGCAAAGCATGCTCCAGATAATTTTCCGCAGGTGACGTTAATGTGCGCGTCCCATTTTAGAACCGCATCCAAGGTAAGTAAGTAAGTCTCAGACATTAAAATACAAACATGTTGAAACATGTCGAGCGATATTCGACTTCCACGACGTTAGTAAACCCGTTTTGTATTTTAAGATCCTGAATACAGCTTTTAACTATCAATTTGATAGAGGAGTAGTAAAGGCACCTACACTAAAGAAAGAAAGAAAGAAAGAAAGAAATCATTTATTTATTGTATTAAGCGGTTTACACTCACGTGAAATTGTCAGGAACGGCCCGACCGCTTAATACAATAATTAAATATGTCTCACGAAAGTTTTAATAAATCATTTATTGTTCAATTGTGCATATATAAAAGCTGTTAAATAAAAATATGGGAGTGTCACAATAAACTGTTTAACGGTATATAATAATATGTCAGCGACAGTGATTTTAAAGTCCAATTACTTACTTTAAATTTCGAGAAAACAAATATGTATGTAAACACTTTATTGCACATAAAACAATATTGACAAAAACTCAAAACAATACATGTGTACAAGGGCGAACTTATCCCTGTAAGGAAAATAATCCTATATCTTACAATAATACAAATATAAATAAGTCCAATTATCACAAAATCCATATACCTAATTATTAATAAAATTATCTGTATTGTTAGAACGTTAATTCGGAACGTACTTTGGGCGCTGGCAACCCAAGAGTTTGACAGCGATATAGCCGCGTATTGTCAGCGTAGCGTCATAGACCTTGATTAAGATCGGTTATTGTTCTGTACTTACTAAAATATATTATTATCCAATATCTAGTGTTTCTATTATATCAGAACTGGGATCGATTAATTTACATGCCTACAAAATATTTCGGTCTACTAAATTGATTATCATATGAAATCTTGATTGTCTCGTAAAACAAAAGAATGACACTTTGCGTTCTTGTACTACTTCGTATTTTATAAGAGCACTACTTATTGGATAGTAACGAAACATTATATATTTGAAAGTCTTTCATTAAGAATTTGTGTAAGTATATATATCCTCCTGACCGTTTTCGGTCACGGCGACTGCTTCAACTCCTCTGTTGGCGTTCGTTTGTGTAAGTCGGTAAGCGAAGACGCGGTACCTAAGTTCTTGAAAACTGCAATCCATAAGAAATTGGCCGGTGTATCTTGCATCTATAATAAATTGGTAAGGTATTTTACATTTCTTTGGATATTATGGGTGAATAAACTGTATGTGTGTTGCATTTAATGTGGCTTTCTATAATATCACTTTGTGTCTTTGAGTGGGACATTAAAATTAAAGCCATACCTACAACCTGGCAGTGTACTAATTGCATCTTAATCGCTCTATATGACATACTGATTTTATTATGACTGGGTTTGTTATTTACCTGTTTAATGTGGGTTTTACAGCAAGTTTTCATAATATATATGCATTTTGTTACATAATCTTGGTGGGGTGTGTGGTTTTGCTTCTAAGTGTTTCAGGTGAACTGTATTTTATATTTTATTGAAACCCGGACAGGATGTTTGATGATGAAAATATCTAGTTCACCGATCTAAATAGTTGAAAATGAAAATGAAAATGAAAAATGATTTATTTCTTTCCTAAGTAGTAGGTACATTATTTTACATGTGCTGGTGTCCCCTTGTTAAGTAAAAATAATACCTGTGCTAAGGGGCACCGCTCTTCCATATGAAGGTAACAATTAGTACAGTTGTGTAGAAAAAAAAAGAGGTAAGTAAGACAAGGTATTGCAAGGGTTGCATTGTTAGTAAGCAACATGGTAGATAGAACTAGGTATGAGTATTTGTTTATTTAATATTACTTATTCAAGTTAGGTACTTATATGTATTTAAAAACCATTATCAATATAGTATTGACCACAAATTGGAATAAAGCAACTTATAGTAAACCTGAATATTGGGTACCCCAAGTGGTACATATCATCAAGACAATATAAATTACAACATTTATTGATTACATTATGAGTAAACGGTACAGAGAAATTTGGAAACATATATCATCATAGATAAAAAGTGATTCAAAGGCTAAACAAGAGTTACATAAAATACTCAATTTGTATGGGAAAAAGTCAAGAGTGAAATATAAGTGTAAGACGAACAGTATGTACAAGAGTTTATTGCAATAATTGGTGCAACTTATGTGTTTATGTGTGTGTTTATATATATGTGAATTTGTCAAATGAGTAATTTTGGGAAGCGTGTGCATGGTTGGCGGCTTGGTTAAAGCAGCATTATGGTCGCGTCTTTTGTGTTGCGACGGTGGCTCATACAAAAAATATGGGTAACTGTCGTTGCACAGGGGTCAATTAGGCTTTGTTTTAATTTAGGCCCCTGGCTATGTGCATGTCTTTTGAAGGTTACGCAGATACTTATAAGTTGTTTAGTACTCATTCGAAATAAGTGAATATCTAAAAGTGAACCATAAAGTGTTTGGCAATCAAGCACTTAAATAATCTGCTTTGAGTGGTTGAAATTTAAAGTTTAAATAATGGTGTTAGTGAATTAAGCCTAGTACTGTGATTTCATTTAAGAACTTATGTTTCACATGGATTATTGATCATAAATCATAATCAACATGATGTTTGAAAAGTGAGTGCCTAATATAAAACAATTATTGTAGTGTGTTGATTTCACAGTCAACAGTGTGTTACTTACAGTATATTCTCAATTGTCATGGAATGATTTACTGCTTCAAAAAAAATTAAAATGGGTTAATATGGTAAAATATCACTCTAGACTGTTTACTAAAACTGAGTTACCGTGCATTTGGAACATTTATTTGTCAAAAGTAGTATACATAAACAATCTTAACTATGACTAGATTCTCCACTTTCTGTCAATAAGTCAGACGTACAAATTAAATTAAATTATAGCTTATCATGCATTATTAATTAATTACATTATTTTTTTAGTAGACAATTAAATGAATTAATTACACATTCTATACACACAAATAGTTTCATTGAATACCTATGCAATATGTATGAAACGAAAGCAAAAAGGATTATTTTTATGTAGGTAAATACAAATAGTTTATTTGTTCCACACGGGTAAACAATTGTACATAGGCACAGATCTTATAAAATAAAAAGCTACATCACCATGTTGGGCCGCAAGGCATACAAATTTTAACTATAATAGACTGTTTCACCGGGGCGTACAGTCAGCATTAAATGCAGTCAGACAAAAAAATCATTTACTGAATAATATGCTTTGTCCAGTAAAAATTTAAACAATTTGGCTTTAAATGTAGTTATATCCTCTATACTACTTATATGACTTGGAACATTGTTATAAAATTTTGGAGCCATACCAAGTACACTTTTTCTGTATAATGCTGTTTTGGAAAGCATGAAACTTATTTTATTCCTAAGACATACACTCCTAAACTGTTTAATTGCAAATTTCTTTTAACAAACATTACTATATTGCCGCCTATTGTCTACCATTTATAAATTAAATTTTCCATTAAAAAAAAAAAAAAAAAAACTTGTTGGTGTGCAATCAAGAATTGTTGTATTGTATTGTATTACTGTTTCAAAAATATAAAGACAAGGAAGAGTTAGTATGCTTAATTTTATAAAGTATGGCTTACATGAATCTTGTTGCTTAAGTCCACATAGTGATCTGATGCACTTTTTTTTGTGCTTTAAATGCAACATCTCTTTCAACGGAGTTAGCCCAGAATATGATGCCATATCTTAGCGTCGACGTTACATAGGCTAGATAGGCCGTTAAAACTATCGATTGGTCCACAATTTTTCTTAAATTATATAGGACATATGAAAATTTATTCAATTTCTTAAATATATTGTCAATTTGATTCCTCCATGTCAACCTATGATCTACTCTTATTCCTAAAAATGTTGTCACATCTGTTTCCTCTACTTGCTGTCCCTTATATGATACTAGCGACCCGCCCCGGCTTCGATATAAACCTTCCCCCTGAATCAATCTATCGATTTAAAAAAAAAAACCGCATCAAAATCCGTTGCGTAGTTTTAAAGATTTAAGCATACAAAGGGACATAGGGACAGAGAAAGCGACTTTGTTTTATACTATGTAGTGATATTTAAATTATATGGAAAATCTTGTCTATTTTAAAATGGCATTATCTTAGTTTTATCTAAATTAATTTTTAAATTATTATTAGTTAACCAATAAATTACTGTTTCCAATGTCTTGCATATATCATATTCATAAGTTGCTGGATCTTTACAAGCGAACAGTATGGTGCTGTCATCCGCAAAGAGAACCATGGGGTACTCGATTGCTTGTGGCAAATCATTGATATAAATAATGAATACTAAATAGGTATGAAATAATAATGAAATAATGAACTTTATTCTGCAAGTAGGACACAAGGGCACCTTTACATTTCTGAGTCTACCGGCATTTCACAAGAGGAGACCACTGTTGAGAAGAAACGCCGAAAGAAACTCAACACTAAGGTTTTGAGAAGGTTGCCCGAGTTCTAGTGTAAACATGACCACACTTATCTTCTGTCGGTTCCCTTTCGGGCTAGATCGATGACCTTGTAAGGATATCAGTGGATGATATAGAGTAATAGAAGTACCTATTTGAGAATATATAGTCCGTTTAGTAAAATTTTGGGAAAAGCAGTTCAAATTAAAAGTTAAAGCAGCAGTGAGAAAGCATTCTCATACTACTTTTTAGCTTTTTGATAAAGTGATCTGAGACCAGCCCGTCTAGCACAACTATGCTTCGCGACTCTTGTCGCGCGAGATAGCCCTACCCGTCACTCTCTCACATTATTGTACAGATAGAGGCGGGTGATTGTCTCGCCCGAGAAATAGTCGCATATGACGGTTATGCTAGAGGTGCTGTGGACTAATATGAAAGCTATTGGTTAAATGGTAATGTTCAGTTTGATTACCTTCCATTACCTGTAAATTACAGGCTTAGTGTGATATGCATACCAAAACTGTTCTGGTGTTCTGTGTCTGTTTCTAGTATTCTGGAGGCCGATACACCCTGCGTGTGTACGCGGCAACAAGATGACTGACCCGACCACTGTTCGGCTGCTGGGGCCGATACACCCTGCGTGTGTACGCGGCAACAAGACGACTCACCCGACCACAGTTCGGCTGCTGAGGCCGATACACCCTGTGCGTGTACGCGGCAACGAGACGACAATGAATACTCACCGGATAACTTCAAACTTAACTCTACTGAGTTTGCTGAGGCCGATACACCTCGTGTGTACGCGGTAATCAGTCTCCACATTCAGCTGAGGCCGATACACCCAGTGCGTGTACGCGGTAATTTACTTCACTAAGCTTGCCTGAGGCCGATACATCCTGCGCATGTACGCGGTAACAAGCATAATGAAAGACATGAGATGCTGCTGTACCTCGTGAGTCCCTTCCACAACACGATGGCTACACACCGAAGGCGGATTCGCCCTGCGAGCGCACCGGGCAAGATAACACGAAGTATTCGTCGGCGTTCGCTAGACCCGGTAAAAGTACCTACCCTGGACAAAGATGGTAAGACGGTGGCCTACCTCAGGCAGTTGCAACCACAACATATAACTCTTTATTATATAAATAGAGTGCAAGTCTAATTTCGAAGCAAGTGAGTGGAGCTGCGACCTACCATAGCCTTGGTTCTTGTTTCAAAAATATTGAATGGGGTCATTCAATTAGTTGCGGATGGCCGAACGTAATATTAACAAGTGTGATTTCCTACCTGTGTACTGTCAATGTAACTATTTAATCTTTTCGTTTTCAGTCAGAAAGTTGTTACTAACGTGGCATGAATATGTTGATGCGACATACATGATTGCATGTAGTTAGTCATGTTCTTACTTTAATTTTTATTCTACTTAATTATATTAGGCAACCTGGTTGCAAACTTCTTGTTTTAAGATAGCGAATGTTATTACTGAGTATTTGATTTAGGTAGCTAGTTAAAAAAGATGTACATTTCAATATCTAAAAATAACATTGCTGTTTTGTGTACTAATGCTAATATATTTAACTGTTTGTGTTTAGTAGACTTCAATATTGTTTGAATTCTTCATCTTCTTTGTATCATATTTCTCATTGCTGAGGGTGGGTCATGTCATGGCCTCTATTAATCACTCTTCGGACGATCGCTCTCCACTTATTTCCATTTCCTGCAGACCGCATGGCGTCGGGAAACTTGGTGACTGTTGTGTCTCGAATCTGATCGGTCCAGCGCATGCGACTCCTGCCTCTTGATCTTCTCCTTAAATCTTTCCTGTCACTAAGAGCTTTTCCAAGTTGACATTTTTCTTCGTGGCTACATGACCGAAGAACTCAAGGATTCTACGGAGGCAGATGCTGGACAGTCTCATTGTGATTTCCAAATCCTGAAGGATGGATGCATTGGTGCGGCGGGCCGTCAATGCGTGAGCTATTTTTTGAGGGTCCATGTTCGGTGCCATACAGGAAGATTGAAAACACCAGTGTCCTTACTAGGCCGATTTTGGTCTTAAGCGAGATCGATCTGTCTGCCCATATCTTGCTGAATCGGGTAATTGCGGGTCATCGCGCTCTTTGCTATGCCGATACGTTTGCGTACCCATGTCTTGCTCACACGAGGCATTATTGCATATCGACGCTTAAGAATCAATACCGTCTAACTAACATTTAGTAGTTAGATGGTATTGATTCTTAAGGATCGACGCTTAAGAATCAATACCGTCTAAGTAACATTTAGTTAGTTAGACGGTATTGATTCTTAAGCGTCGATATGGTAGAGCTCAGGTATAAAAGTTGTTCATATATTGTAGATTCAGTGTCGCGCTGAGCTCTAACTGGTTCGTGCGATCTTCCACCATGATCTTGGTTTTAGACTTGTTAATGGCAAGGCCAATCCTTATACCTACTCGCTTCATATGATCTAACATAAAATATAATTTTGGTGGTAAGTCAACCCTGACTGTTAAGGCATAATCTGGTCAGACTCGTTGCCACTAATTATGAACACTGAGGCACATTACTATGAACTTCAAGTACGTATTTCAAATATGTGACCAAATAATAATTTTAAATGTGGTTTATTTTATTTATATGCATATTGATCTAAGTTCTGTGTATTATGACAATAACGCCATGTCTAGCATCACGAGAAAGGTCGTCGGTAAGAATTGAAGTAGGAGCGAAATGAGATCGAGCATGACGACAATAGGATTGTGTTTCGGCTTACGTTTCAGTTGTTAATTTACGTATTTATCAGTAATTTGATGGCGATGTGCGTTCTTAGATGGTTTTGTAGATATGGAGGCCGGTAGTTTTTGACGTAGAGGAGACATGACGCGAGCTTTTGAAGTTGTGGCACAGTAACGCTTGTGTCGAACCACACTACGAGTTTGTATTTCTCTCCACCTTGAGTATGCACAGATGATGTTATTGTGTCGGCGAGAGACAGACAGACACCATAATACCAAGCTGATGTACGATGTAATATTAAATCCCGTTGGAAGCGAATATATACTAGTTATTACTGCAATAGAAGTACGAATACATGAATTAGTCTGTCATTGATGTATGTATTAATCTCATTTATCAACTCAACTAATATGCCAAACTGCTAATCCAGAACCAATATTCAATGTAGTGCAGACTGTAGATGAAGAACCTTTAATCTCAGCCGAACTGTCTGTTCCAGCAATGAATATAGGTACATTAAATGTCTTTTGTTTCCATGAGCTGTAGCTACGCGAGAGCTGCTACGAACTGCTGTGGCAGACTGCATGAGCTGTTTCTGCACGTCTTGGTGGATTGAAAGCGAGTCACCCAAGGCTGATTATGCGAGTGGAAGTCGCCTTTACTATACTGGATTAAACTGTGAGTTCGTTCCATACCTGATAGGGAATCGACCTGGGTGAATGAGTATACGGTTTTTCAGAATAACAGTGTCGGCTGCGCGAATGAACTTCACTTTGGTGGATTCGATTGATGTCAATTCATCCTAGTATTTATACCGTACAATTGCAGAGTTGTATGTTTGTATGTAAGCTCTTTATTGTACGTTTTAAAAAAAAAACATATATAAATAGTAATTAGCAAGGACATTAAACGGATGATATGTACAAAGGCGAACTTATCCCTATAAGGGATTTCTTCCAGTTAATCTTTGGGCAAATGAGAGATCAGAGTTGTAATCGTGAAATTAATAAAAAAAATGCAATGACATCATAACTGATTAGTCATTGTATCAGACAAATTGGTGATGTCAAATTATGATATAATTTGGGTAGAATAATGTACGTTAGATACATGTCAACACAATTCCATCTCTAATTGAAATCCTTTTGAATCAGAATAAAGTAAATATATCGTAGCCCAAGTACGCCTCAAGCCGGTTGTAACGGTTCCCCTAAATATGTCTTTGGTCTACTCGCAGAGCCAAGATGACGAGCAGAGAAGGAGTCCGCTACGACTGATGCGAGGGCAGCTTGCTGAGAGGAGCGTGCTGATGCTGTTGGTCAAGTTGAAGATGGCCTTCGTGGACGAAGGTTTCTTCAGGATGGCCGATTGTTAGAACGTTATTTCGGAACGTACTTTGGGCGCTGGCAACCCAAGAGTTTGACAGCGATATAGCCGCGTATTGTCAGCGTAGCGTCATAGACCTTGATTAAGATCGGTTATTGTTCTGTACTTACTAAAATATATTATTATCCAATATCTAGTGTTTCTATTAGTATAAATTATTAATTCAATTAAATGTCCCTTACAATGTCTGCCATTTTAATAAAATAATCATTAATTGAATAAAAACATTCCTCAAGTAGCAATTTTTTTAATTTTGAGAAGAATATTCTATTTGGAAGTTCTGTCCATGAAATAGGGATCGCATTATATATTTTTATTGCCATATGGTAACAATTCTTTTTATTTAATTGTAGGCGGCTTTTAGGAACAATTAAGGATTTGTGTGTGACTTTTCGTTTTCCCTTGTTGCATTTCATGTTTAAGTCTCACCAACTAAGCACTCCAAGCCAACCTCTCCTGCCCGTGGTGCATCCTGCTGAACAACGGACGAGGCTCTGACGACCGATAAATGGCGGTATAACCATTCATAAAACGCGTAGCTATAAGTACGACAGGCTGGTGACGGGCAGCAGCGTCACAAGTGCGAATAGCTACGCACTGCGATCGCCAACCCGCATGCCCAGCGTGGCGATTATGGGCAAAACCAAACATGGCAAGTCACAATAAACCACGGCCCCCAGTTCCCGGCCACCCCGTTATTCCTGACCAAGGCGGCGGTCACGGTTACGGCGGGGTAGGGGGTGCTAAGAATCCCCGGGCTACGGTAGGCCGCCAAACTCAAAAACAGCAACTGACCCTGGCTACGTTTAACGGACGCACGCTACGACTCGACGAACATCTTGTGCAGCTGGAAGAAGAACTAAAACACATAAGATGGGGCGTTCTGGGCTTAAGTGAAGTCCGAAGAGAGGGAGAGGACACCTTAACACTAGAATCGGGCCATCTTTTGTATTTTAGAGAGGGAGACCAACTTTCCCAGGGTGGCGTCGGGTTTCTGGTTCATAGAAACTTCACTGACAACGTTGTAGAAGTGTCTAGTGTGTCGACAAGGGTTGCATACCTTATTATCAAACTGACCGACAGGTACAGCCTTAAGGTTGTGCAAGCGTATGCACCGACTTCGACGCACTCAGACGAATACGTGGAGACATTCTACGAAGATATCTCCAAGGCCCTACACAACACCTCTAGGGCCCACTACAACGTTGTCATGGGAGATTTTAACGCTAAAGTAGGAGTACAGACCAGCAGCGAATGCTCAATAGGACCACACGGTTATGGTGCTAGAAACCATAGAGGGCAAATGGTTGTCAACTTTCTCGAAAAAGAGGGGCTGTTTATGATGAACTCATTCTTCAAAAAACAGCCCCAAAGGAAGTGGACGTGGCAAAGTCCCGATGGTGTCACAAAAAATGAGATCGACTTCATCATGACGGACAAAAGGCGCGTTTTCAAAGATGTCTCTGTGATCGCCAGGGTGAAAACCGGAAGTGATCACCGACTTGTCCGAGGCACTCTGAATATTGATTTCAGACGCGAAAGAGTCCGTCTGATGAAGTCCAGACTCCGACCAAATCAGCTACAAACCGCTGTGGGATCCGAAACTTTCCAAATAAAACTGGAAAACCGATTCGCTGCCTTGGAAACTACAACTGACCTTGACCAGAAATTCGACCAAGTAGTGGGCATCCTGAGGGAAGAGGGCGAAAAATTTTGCGAAATGAGTCGCAGAGGCAAGAAGTCTAAACTTGCGAGGGAGACTCTGGAACTTATGAGTGAGCGCCGCGAAAACCCCCCGTCAACTTCAGCTGAACACCGGGCACTAAACAAAAAGATAACGAAACTGGTACGACGCGACCTCCGAGCTTCCAACACGCTCTTGATTGAAGAAGCAATTGAGCAGAACCGGGGGTCGAAAGTATTCGTCCAGTCACTCGGAAGAAGCCACCTGACGAAGTTGACCACACTTACGGGGACAGTGGTCACCTCAAGGCCGGAGATTCTCTCGCAAGTTAAGGATTTCTACAGCCAGCTCTACGCCTCACACGCACCCCAATCTGACCCACAGGATGATGATCCCAGAGCCACCCTCATACGCCACTTTACAGAAGACCTGCCTGAGATCAGCCTAGACGAGGTCGTATTGGCCCTAAAACAGCTTAAAAATGGAAAAGCCCCTGGAAAGGATGGTATCACGACAGAGCTCCTGAAGGCAGGGGGTACCCCCATACTAAGGGAGCTCCAGGAGTTGTTTAATACCTCCTCCAATGGGAGAACTCCGCAAGCGTGGAACAGAAGCGTGGTTGTTCTGTTTTTCAAGAAAGGCACCCTGTTGAAAAACTATCGGCCCATATCGCTTCTGAGCCACGTATATAAGCTGTTTTCAAGGGTTATTACGAACCGCCTTGCCCGAAGACTCGACGAGTTCCAACCCCCGGAACAGGCCGGTTTTCGAAGTGGGTACGGCACCATAGACCACATTCACACAGTGCGGCAGATTATACAGAAGACCGAAGAGTATAATCGGCCCCTGTGTCTGGCCTTTGTGGACTATGAAAAGGCCTTTGACTCAATCGAAACTTGGTCTGTTCTGGAGTCCTTGCAACGATGTCAAGCCGACTGGCGATACATCGAGGTAATGAGATGTTTATATTCAGCCGCCACGATGACTGTGCAAGTACAGAACCAGCAGACAGAACATATCCACCTGCGCCGAGGAGTGCGACAAGGTGAAGTTATATCACCGAAACTGTTCACTAACGCACTGGAGGATATGTTCAAGACGTTGGACTGGAAAAATCGTGGCATTAATATAAATGGTCAACACATCTCTCATCTACGATTCGCAGACGACATCGTGATCATGGCCGAGACGTTGCAGGACCTGAATCACATGCTAGACAGCCTGGCAAATTCGTCTCAGCGTATCGGTCTTCGGATGAATTTGGATAAAACCAAAGTTATGTTCGATGAACATATCGATCCGGGACCGGTCGCCGTAAATGGAGTCTCCATCGAAGTTGTTTCCGAATACGTATACCTAGGGCAAATGCTCCAACTAGGTAGACTCTTGTGGTAGGACAAAATACTCTTGCCTAAGTGAATAACAGCTTTTTAGGTTTTTTTCTTGTACAAGTTGTCATAGCGGGTTTTTTAAATTTTAAGTTTGTTATTCTATTTTACTTATTATATCATTTATACCTACTTAACTTCCTCTACAACCATACATAGTCACAGAATAAAGACACTACAGAAGCCGCACTCTTTTGTTATTTGCCGCTTTTGCAAAAGCATTAGCCTACTCGTATCTGATTGGCCATTTTTAATGACGTACGACGCTGTTGGTTCTTGCTTCTTTGGGGCGTGTCATACTCCTAGGGTTCCCTACATTAGCAAAACGGAAACTACTTCTCTGTGTTTGTAATTATTTTAAAGCTACTTTTAACAAAATACGTTCAAAATAAGAGGGACCTAGCGCGATCTTTATAATGATGGGCTCTAAGAGTGCCTACTGGATCTTTGGATTGGTTTAACGTAAACATGTGCGGTTTTTTGCTTTTCGAACCATTTTGATTAGCATTAAGATCCAGTATTATAAAATTGACCGGATTTTGTATCCTGGAAGTGCTTATTAGATCTCAGGACTGGTTCAACGCCGTCACGAGCAGTTTTCGTATTCTGATTCACTTTGATGAGCAAGTAGAGAATGTGTTTATATTATGTAAATGCATTTTTTAAATTTTTATTTTAGCCTTTGGAAGTTTCTAGACAGAAACATTTTTATTTATTTTATTATTGGTTTTACACCTGTTTACATAACATTTCATTTTTATGCACACTTGACATCAATGACTGATGCAATCGACGACGACCAATGACAATATGGTTTATATTTGTATACATAGAAATAAGCCCGTTTCTAGCGGCCCTTTATGTTCTGGGATTATTACATTTTGTTTGTTCGATATTTTCCGAAGTTGAGTGAATTTTGAAAATCCAATTTCATATTCTGACTCGGATGACCCAAAAGCCTCCTGATACCGAGTTTTAACCCCCTAGGACTAACTTGAAATTTTCAAAAAAAAAGAGTCCCCATTTTTTTTTTTTTCACGACTGTACTCGGGTGGGGGTCCCCTATGACATTCGTTCGAGCACCCCCTACCCATTTCCAGCCGTTTACGAGATACGGGACCCTTAAAAAAAAATCTCCATACAAATCTTGTTGTTTCGATATTTTCCGACTTTGACTGAATTTTTTTGGACACCGATTTCAGATTCATATTTGTGAGCCCCAAATGCCCCCCGATACCGAGTTTCAGCCTCCTAGCACCAATTTGAAATTTTGAAAATAAAAGCCATTCGCCATTTTGAATTTAATTTGGTTCGCTAATTTTCACATTCATAAGCGAAGTCGAATGATACTGAAGAAAGTAATGATAGCGAGTAGAAGAAAAAATAAAACAATTTTTTTTTAAACATACACACATTTTTTTATATTTGTAATATATATATATAAAAAAAGCATGTAACAATTGCAGATTGGAAATAAACGGGCTTTATTATTATTATTTATTATTAAGCGAAGTCGAACAAGACACGGCGCGCACCTTGTGCGCTAAACGCAGCAATGCGGTCTAAATCTGTTTGTTCGTGTACACGTTAGTTTGTGGACACGTCCACACGCGCATTGCGTTTGTAGTAGTGTACCTATCGCAGCGCGGTTGTATGAAGCTTAGTCTCTATTCCGTTTCTTTACTCATGTGGAACCAGTCCTGAGATCCAGTAGGTACTTCCATGATCCATCATCAGGTCAATTTTATGATACTGAGTCCAAATGTTCATTGTGGTGAATCGAAATGTAAAAACCGCACATGTCTGCGTTGAAACAATCTTGAGATCCAGTCCCTATTTCCAGGGTCCATCATCAGGTCAATTTTATGATACTGCCACATACCGGCTATAAATTTTCAGTAAAGTGAGCAGAAAAAACACACTTGTCTACGTTGAATCCATCATCAGATCATGATTTAATGGCTATGGGAAAACCGTAGCAGTAACCATATTCTCTTACTAATAAAAAACATATATATTTACACTTTACGGAGATAATCGGTGAACTAACGTTCAAAACGATTCAATGTAGCGAACACTGAATCTCTTCCTTTTTAAAGTCGGTTAAAAATAATAAAAAATCACAATAATATGTAAAAAATAAAAATGTAATCGATGCGTTGTCTTCGCATCGAACGTGCCGACCCCAGCCGAATAAAGGCGGGACGATGGGCGGGCTGGGGCACAATTGTGACCCGAAATTGGTAGGTATAGTTTTTGACACTTCAGCGGAGTGAAACCCCCTTGACATAGTATCTATAATGGAGCGCGTCACAGACATTCGAGACCTTGGACTGACACTTGAAACAGAATAAAATTTCAGACAGCACGTGACCGCAACATGTGTTGATTTAACCAAAATTTATAATTACTATGCCCATATTTTTTATTATCGTGTTTTCATATAATTTTAATTCTCATTAATATATTTTGTTTGAAATTAAACATATGATTCGGACCCGAAATTTTATTCCTATTCCTATAAAAAATAAGTAAATGAACTTCATGGCACTGATATTATTAAATTCAAAATGTAGATTGGTGATTATTTCCAAGCATATTTGGAGAAAAGCACTATACAGGCCTCGGCGGGAATGTCATTTCGCAGATTCGTATCATTGAAGAAGAAGAAGAAAATCATCCTAATCCACGAACTGACTTTTCCCTGCCTCAGCAGTAATGTACTATTACCAGCATGTTGCGGAGGCCGATGTGTTCGGTGACAAAATGACCACTTTCCTAAGACGAGTAATTAATAAGTTACGTCCGTGTCACAGCGTCAATGTCACAAGCAAAGCACCTCTGTGATTCCTCTGAGGCTCGTAGACATTCTGTAACACTTTAGAGTGTACATGAACCTTAAAATAAGCATTTTAGCTCGTCTGAAACGAAATTCCTTACCTTGATTATGAGTCGCCTTCGTAGGTGATTATAAGTATAATTTCCACATACTTTTATGATTCCAGTCCTTGTACTAGGTAGAACACATCCAGTAGTCTTTATTTTCCACTAGCAACGGCCTCTAAATAGTCTATTTTCATTCAAATACTTATTCAAAACACAATTGGTAAACGTCCATTGTCAGTCTTTGTTTTTGCCTATTTGTCCTTCACTTTAGGCAATTCCGACACTTTTACGGATAGATAATATTAGCCTATACTAGAATACTAACACTTTAAACCCTAAACTATTGTAGTTTTTAATTAAACCAGGTAAAACTTGTTAATATAAATTTTAGCTCAGTTGTAAACAACTTTGACAACTCGTTCTGCGCGACGTTTAGTTACCGCTTTAAACTGTTCCGACATTGCACGCGAAGCGTTCATGTCCGTCACAAATAATTTCTTTTCTATATTATTTTAATCCCAATAATTGATGTTCAATGTTTTTAAGGGACCTCTAATTTTAGTACACTGTTATTCATAAAATACCTTAATACAAAACGACTTAAATAATGTTACATTTTTGTAACCATGCATTAACAAGACACGGTAGTCACAGGAATGTTCGGAAGTATAATTTGACGTTTTGTTCGTCACAGCTCTTAACATATTTGTAGTTTTGTCGATGTTTTTATTTCAGAAAATTATTTAATATACATCTTCATGGTGTAAACAAGGTCTCAGTTGTTTTGCTAAATTCTGGATATCTTTTGAATTAAATTGGTTCGGTTTAGTTTATCATTATTTCGAATGTCAAGTCTCAAATCGTTGGTTGTTTTGATGACTTCGGAACGTGTCAGTTCGTGTCCCGTTAGGAATTTTCTCTTCGATTAATGCTGGATCATTCTACAGATTGCACTGCATTGTTTCGTACATTGAAAGTCATCTCGTAAGGATAAAAAGCCATGGAGTTTCGTTGGTGCCTCTCGGGTATCCGTAAGTAATCTTCAAGTGGCTATATTAGTGTTGTTTTTCTTCAACATGCTAAATAGTGTTTTTCGTTTTGTTATAGACACGATGCTTCGCTCTAAAACCTATGGCGGCTGACGCCATAATATAAAATATCCTTAAATAAAGCATAAGGTGAGTTGTAATCATCGGCGTATAATCTTCTATTGTTTTGTTAGAATCAGTGTAATATTCTTCCAAATATTAACTGGAATTTTCGGTACGTTTCAGCCACACCATTGTCTGAACCACGTGATGTCTGCCTACACCACTGTCCTATTCTGTTCCTCTATTTGACCCAACAATGTTGGTAAGTGAACATATTCTTTCTTAATAGTAGGGAATTCATCTTGATAATTTTGTTCATGTAATTTACTATGATTTTTTTTCTGATCATAGGGTCGCTAGCTTCACTAGCTTCGCTAGCTTCGCTAGCTTGGTTAGCTCTGCTAGTCTCGTTTGTCTACCTGGCAGCACTCTGTCCTGTCTCGGTTGCCGGCTAGATCGCTGCGCTACCCTTCATCGCCCTGCTCTCTGTAAACCTGTGGTCAACGCCTAGTCGACTCACTGGAGCGTCGATAGTTTGGAGCACTGGCGTCTACTAGCTCGGTGTAATAAGGTCCATGCCTCTATAAGGCAATCTGTTACAAGGTACCTTACATTTTCTTTCTATTTTCATACTTTACTGCGTGAAGGTGTCCATCCGTCCTCGGTGGATCACCCATAATAGTTTCAATTACAATTAATAGAACCTCCATCTTGAAACGGTGTTTTTAAATTTAAAAAGGTGTTACTGTTGAAATACCAAGTCGTCTATAACGACAAATCTAACGTTTGTACCTAATATCTAAGCTTAAAAAGAAATGTGTTATGCGTTACAATAAATATTATTGTATTTAATTTCCTTGTTTAATTCAAGTATCCTCCATTACGTTTGACGGTGATAAAGCAATTGGCGCTCACGGTTTTTAAACTCACTTAGTTTCAAATTTAATGACTTTTTTAATTAACCTATAAATTTATTGCTTTATTTCTGCTCTGGCCTGGCCGTACTTCGACCCTGAGTAATTTCTTTCTCATTTTAATAACATTTCTGTAGCTAGCTAATGTCTTGATAGTGTTGGGGTAAGTTGGATTAGTAGTGTCGTAGTGGGAGTTCTGGTTCACCTTATCTCAAAACTTTCTTTTACATAAGACTTCTTATTTTTTTTTTAAAGATATGTGGAAACACCTCTAAGGTGTAATCGGGCATAACCCATACCTTTACAATTCATACATGAAACCAGAATCGGCTTCATCTTTTGCAAATCTGTTGTATGAGGGAAGATTCTCGTTCTATGCTAGGCGTACTTTTTCTAAGAATATTCTATTTTAAGCAGTTTATGGATAAGCTTGTTAAAGAGGAAAACGGCCATCACGGCCTTAGCCATCAATGGTGCGCCGATTGGTTCCCAAGGCACTACTCAATTAACAAAATCATTCGCGCGACGCGCCATCTTGTCGGTATGCTGGCTCCACGGCGGAAAATGCTGCGAAATTAAAGCACACCAAGTACTCTGCCCTAGGGCGCAGCGACTGGCTGTAGAGTCAGAATACGAGTTTGTGCCAGTCACTGTGGAGACAGCAGGACCATGGAGTCTTGAAGGCCAAAATCTGTTTATGGAACTTGGACGACGACTAAGGGACACGGGCTGCGATCCTACATTTACTAATAGTTGAAGCCATTGGTGAAGTCATTGTTACAGAGATGAAAGGAAAATAAGGTACTGTGAATGTTTACGTGACCACAGAATAAAGACACTACAGAAGCCGCACTCTTTTGTTATTTGCCGCTTTTGCAAAAGCATTAGCCTACTCGTATCTGATTGGCCATTTTTAATGACGTACGACGCTGTTGGTTCTTGCTTCTTTGGGGCGTGTCATACTCCTAGGGTTGCCTACATTAGCAAAACGGAAACTACTTCTCTGTGTTTGTAATTATTTTAAAGCTACTTTTAACAAAATACGTTCAAAATAAGAGGGACCTAGCGCGATCTTTATAATGATGGGCTCTAAGAGTGCCTACTGGATCTTTGGATTGGTTTAACGTAAACATGTGCGGTTTTTTGCTTTTCGAACCATTTTGATTAGCATTAAGATCCAGTATTATAAAATTGACCGGATTTTGTATCCTGGAAGTGCTTATTAGATCTCAGGACTGGTTCAACGCCGTCACGTGCAGTTTTCGTATTCTGATTCACTTTGATGAGCAAGTAGAGAATGTGTTTATATTATGTAAATGCATTTTTTAAATTTTTATTTTAGCCTTTGGAAGTTTCTAGACAGAAACATTTTTTTTTATTTTATTATTGGTTTTACACCCGTTTACATAACATTTCATTTTTATGCACACTTGACATCAATGACTGATGCAATCGACGACGACCAATGACAATATGGTTTATATTTGTATACATAGAAATAAGCCCGTTTCTAGCGGCCCTTTATGTTCTGGGATTATTACATTTTGTTTGTTCGATATTTTCCGAAGTTGAGTGAATTTTGAAAATCCAATTTCATATTCTGACTCGGATGACCCAAAAGCCTCCTGATACCGAGTTTTAACCCCCTAGGACTAACTTGAAATTTTCAAAAAAAAAGTCCCCATTTTTTTTTTTTTCACGACTGTACTCGGGTGGGGTCCCCTATGACATTCGTTCGAGCACCCCCTACCCATTTCCAGCCGTTTACGAGATACGGGACCCTTAAAAAAAAATCTCCATACAAATCTTGTTGTTTCGATATTTTCCGACTTTGACTGAATTTTTTTGGACACCGATTTCAGATTCATATTTGTGAGCCCCAAATGCCCCCCGATACCGAGTTTCAGCCTCCTAGCACCAATTTGAAATTTTGAAAATAAAAGCCATTCGCCATTTTGAATTTAATTTGGTTCGCTAATTTTCACATTCATAAGCGAAGTCGAACAAGACACGGCGCGCACCTTGTGCGCTAAACGCAGCAATGCGGTCTAAATCTGTTTGTTCGTGTACACGTTAGTTTGTGGACACGTCCACACGCGCATTGCGTTTGTAGTAGTGTACCTATCGCAGCGCGGTTGTATGAAGCTTAGTCTCTATTCCGTTTCTTTACTCATGTGGAACCAGTCCTGAGATCCAGTAGGTACTTCCATGATCCATCATCAGGTCAATTTTATGATACTGAGTCCAAATGTTCATTGTGGTGAATCGAAATGTAAAAACCGCACATGTCTGCGTTGAAACAATCTTGAGATCCAGTCCCTATTTCCAGGGTCCATCATCAGGTCAATTTTATGATACTGCCACATACCGGCTATAAATTTTCAGTAAAGTGAGCAGAAAAAACACACTTGTCTACGTTGAATCCATCATCAGATCATGATTTAATGGCTATGGGAAAACCGTAGCAGTAACCATATTCTCTTACTAATAAAAAACATATATATTTACACTTTACGGAGATAATCGGTGAACTAACGTTCAAAACGATTCAATGTAGCGAACACTGAATCTCTTCCTTTTTAAAGTCGGTTAAAAATAATAAAAAATCACAATAATATGTAAAAAATAAAAATGTAATCGATGCGTTGTCTTCGCATCGAACGTGCCGACCCTAGCCGAATAAAGGCGGGACGATGGGCGGGCTGGGGCACAATTGTGACCCGAAATTGGTAGGTATAGTTTTTGACACTTCAGCGGAGTGAAACCCCCTTGACGTGACTTCAAAGTAGGTTCCATAAGATAGTAGCGACATCTTGCAAAATAGGCGCATTGTAAGACACCGAGTTGCGGAAAACTAGTCCCCTATATCTTATTATTCTAGTTTATACCGATTAAATTGAAAATATAATCCCATCTATTATTTCCCTGAAGTGTGAAAAAGATAGGTACTCATTTAGCAAAAAATTAAGAAGCTCTATGCTTCGTTGTCGACATAGTCACTTAAGGTGATATAGATGTCGACATAAAATCCTTGCATTACAATTTAAGAAACATGTTTTTATATTATTCAATTATAAATTACTCTATGCCAATAACAAGCTGATCCATTTGTTGAAACAAGTGTATACAGTAAAACACGATGGTTATAAAAGAGCGAAGTTTGCTCGGTGGGGCAACAGAAGCGTTTGGGAGCAACGATGTGGAAGGTGGTGCTCTTGGGTTGCGCAACCAGTTTTGGTTTCGTCTTTTGCGACGGTAAGTACCTACTTAGGTATCTCAGAAATTTTATTATCCCTATTAAACACAGGAACCAAACTATGTTTTCATGAGATTGGCTTGATACATACACATGTTTACTTTAACGATGAGGTCTGTTTAGTTTTAAATTACAACTTGAATAGCAAAACATCGGAGCCTTATCACACGGCGATGCATTGTAAATAGAATTGGCTACTAGTCAGTCAGTAGCAGTCAGTAGTAAAAAGAACATGGGGTTAGATATTAATTTGTTCCTCGACATCTACCTTTTTGCTAATGATCAATGTTAATCGAATTGGGTGGCTACAGTAAGTAAGTACTGTGACAAAAATACGTGGCGGTCAGATACGAACTGTTCCAAGATATTTTAGTGGGACCAAATTCTCTTTCAGACCAATGCGGTGCTAATGAAAGATACGTATTATGCCCTGATACTATGTCCATTCCACAAAACTGTTCCCAGCGTTGGCTTCCAGTGCCCTGCCCTATTCTCGGCCCTGAAGGAAACTGCCCTAGCAAGCCCAAGTGCATTTGTGTCGATAATTATTTGCATACCAAGTAAAAAATGCAGTAAATAGCAGTAACAGTTGAAACTTTAATTAGATTCGGAGGAGCTGGTAGATTCACAATCTGTCCTGTAAAAGTGCCCTTATAGCCTACATACTGAATAAATTATTTCATTTTTTTTTTTTTCGTTTTAGGATAGGGATTAAGTTAAAAATACTGTAAAATCTTTGCCGCCTTATCTTGGACGCCTTATTACGAGTAAAACTTTTCTTGAAATGTCGGAAACAAGGTGAATTAAATCGGTTACTATTATTATGACGGTAATTATGTGGACTGGAATCAATATGGATAATTGATAGTTTCCTGCCGTAGGCACCCATGTGGCCAAAATCTTACAATATTCAAGAATACTAATGATTATAAATCGTGTGCCCGTTTTTTTGTACAATGGTAAGGTCAGTAAGAACTGTTACATCTGTTAAGATTATTTAGAACATTCTACGTATCTAATTGTATCAAAAACTATTTAGACGCAATTTATTTAGATTTCGGAATAATCAAATATTATAAAGAGATCATTATCATTATCAATCAGACCCGATCCGTTTTGTGAATACGATACCTGTTATTTATTGTCTCTTATTGGATCAGCAACAGCGACTGATGCAACGTCAACGGAGACTTCAAATGGGGATGTGACTGCAACATCGGAAGCCAGATATGGCTGTGGCAGTAAGTAACTTACTCTTTCTACCTTACCCTTACTTATTTTAGGCTTCACAACAGTATATTCTGTCAGTAGACCTACATGGCACTTTTACATGCCTCATTCTACCAGCGTTTCGTTAATATCACCTAAAAGCGCCAAGGGTCTCACTACATGTAAGGATCTTCTATTCGTTCTTTAAGACCGTAGTCATGTAGTTTCTGTTTATTGTAGTCAGAGTATAACAAAATCATCCTGCAGTCAACAACCGTTATAAAACAGAAATAATTTATAAAACAAATACTCATACTCATACTCATACTCATTTATTAATAAAATGTCAACATTTTACAAGTCAATACATTATAAAAATTCTATTAAATAAAAAGCACTTTTCACATAATTATTATGCAAATATTATTCTGAAATCAATAAATTCAATAATACAATACCTGCAATTTTTTTTACAGTACGGGGTTGATACCCTGTAAATAGATCAACCATCGAGCCAAATGAAAAAGGGATAAAGTTGAAAAGCGCAAGCCTCATTCCTTTCGCGCGGTTTAATATACATTCCCTCCTTCCCTTCACAGGTCATCCGCCCAGATGCGGAAATAACGAAGTTTATAACAACTGCTCAAATACGGCTTGTCAACCTTATCTATGCTCTGAACTTGGCTTTCCGTTGAAGTGCGATAAGAAGTGCAAGCCAGGATGTATCTGCAAGGATGGATATGTGCGGAATGAGAACGGTGTTTGCATTCTTATCAACGATTGTCCATGTAAGTAACGGGGGTATTATTTTAACATCATCATCATTCTCATCACAATCAACATCATCACCATCATCATTTTCACTACCATCATTTTCACTACCATCATTTTCACTATCATCATGACAATTTAGCTTCAAGTTTAATTTTGCCCTACTTTACGAATATATGGAACTTGAAAGCGTATGTACGTACATACAGTGCATCTCTGGAGGTTAAGACGTTCGATCGGTAATCCAAAGGTACCGAGTTCGACTCCTGGTGTAGACTACGTGTAAGTCTGTGAGTGCACTTAATTTGTTATTTGTACGTTGATCTTTGTTTGTATATAGCAAGAGATACTTGAGTTGATGCAGAACAGAAGTTGAATTTTACTTTACTATACTTTACTATTAAATAACATCCAAATCCGCCGGTTATAAGAAAAGCTTTTAACGCTACGTTGGTGTTACCAAGTAATTATCAGTTTTAGAAATGTCAAAACGTGCGGAAACCGTGGAAATTGGCCATTAGACTTTATGAGTTCATATTTGAATAGTTTTATTTTTATTTTCAGCATGTGGCGGGGATAAAAATGCCCAATCTGGCTGCGGTACTAACTGCGGAAGGACCTGCGCTACCTATAAAATTAAAGATGTGGCTTGTACACTTAGTTGCATAATTAACGGTTGTAATTGCAGAGACGGTTTTGTCTACGATCCTAATGTGAAGGCTTGCGTCAAACCAATAGACTGCAGTAAGTTTTTTTATGTAAATAAATATCAAGCTTTTATTTTGATCAGGATAACAGATAAGGAAGAAGGTTTGAAAACACCTGACCTTGGTCATTGTTGGACCAAGGAAACCAGACCAACGGGATGCATATGCCGAATCAGCCGAAAGACGGCCACAACTGGACGAAAGTCACCTCAAGATTGTTATAGGCTGGTTGTGCGCCGTCCTCATCCAGCAGCTCCCGCAATACTGAAATTCCTGACCAGATTCTCCACCCACTAAAAATTATTCCTTCATTGATTTTATTCTAACGCAAAGTTTTTGCTACTAAGTAGAACTCAGTGGTATATGATGACTGCTGGGATTCAAGCTCTAGCCAAACTATCTTTCTAATTAATATTTCAGCACCTACCTGCAAAGTCAACGAACAATATTCGTCTTGCGTCAATGGCGGATGCGACCCTAGAGACTGCAGCCAAATCGGCAAGTCGGTGCCTTGTGTAGATCCAGTAACGTGTATCAAAGGATGCGTCTGCGTTAAAGGGTACTTAAGATCCGCAAATGGAACTTGCGTGCCTAAGGATCAATGTCCTCGTGAGTAGGCAAAATTAGTTTCATCCAGGACTTTGAAATTATTGAAAAAAAAAATTAAAATATTTAGAATAGAATAACACAATTATAAAGAAACTGATAACTTCATGCGCCTATTGATTGTTAACTGGAAAAGCTGAGACTGGTTGGAACCACTGTAAAACAAAGGGAGTGCAGCTTACACACGCTATAACGAGAAAATGCTGACCGTATCTTTGTACTTAGCACGTTCTAATTGAAAATATATTTCGTTTTTATTAATTCTCTATTTGACTGTGTTTGTTTGTTTGGTAGATCATACTTCGGAGGTGGTTCGATAGTAATTTTATCGTTATTAATTTATCGCTTATTTAAAGTTACTCAGTTATTCTCGGGAACACATTTCTTCTTATACAAGTAGTTTTTGTGAAAAAGTGTTTATTAATTTATGGTTTTCAACTTTTTTACTAGGTTTTTATTGTTACAGCAACTTGTAATGGACAACACGAATACTTCGAAAACTGTATTCAAGGCTGTTCAAACCAGTCGTGTTCGACCATCGGTCAGATATTCCATTGCCCCAACCAACCGTCGGGTCAGTGCAAGTCTGGGTGCAGATGCAAGCCGGGCTTCTTTAGGAACGAAAGCAACGTCTGCGTATCACAAGATGATTGCCGTATGTATCATTTTCTTCTCGTATGTGTTTGTAAAAGATCGATTACTTTGAGAAATTTAGGTTTAAAGGCTGCTGCTCCAACCAGTTGTGTTCGGACGTCGGTCAGATTTTTCACTTCCCCGAGCAATCGGCGGGACAGTGCAAGTCTGGATGCAGATGCATTGACTTCTAGAGGAATGACATCTTATTCTACGTTTTCCAAGATTTATGCCGTATATAGAAACCCTTGTTTGGGTTCGATCAGATTTATATTTATATTTATATTTATTCATAATATAAAATTGTTGCGAACGCAACTCTTATATACAACTAAATACTGCATTAAGCAGTAGCAAAACGCTCACTGGAGCGCGGCTACTATGCGGGGAGCTTGTTTAAATGGACCAATGACATTGGACCACATATGACTTTTACCCCTACCAAGACGACACTAACCACTTAGTATTAAGACAATTATAGGGATGACTCGCTCTTCAGACACCTTAGTCTAACCACCCATCTTTGTTTGCGACCACGGCACTACTCTATGTAACTAGTCACCTATAAAATAATTATATAGTCCTATCATATCGAAGCGTTTAATTCAGTAGTCGTTGAGACCTACCACCAACTTGGCTTCGGCGGCTACAAAAATGTAAGTATAAATTACGCTAAGACAATTTACATGCATTTATACTATGATCGTCATAAAGATAAAAATGAGATAATATAATTGTTAGGTATAGGGTAGGCGCGTTAATGAAACAAGACGGTCCGGTATTGACTGACGTTTATTGCAATCGGATAACGGTGCATTATACACAACACTTTTCTCCCCTCAATTGTTAACTAATAACATTCGTATATTAAATAATATCTTATAACCAACGCGATTTGAGAAGGCGTCTAGTTAACAAATCATAAATGATACCAACTGTACTGTAAAAGAGTAGGTCTACAAGTGTTTTATAATATCTTAATGCTCAACAAAAATAAATCAACATCGGTTTGTAAATTAGCAACAGAGCAACTTTAATATTACTGTTAAATCGTTTGAATATCAACCTACTATAATAACAACTACAAGAATTGACTACTTAAAGATCACAATTTGCGTACACTCATCCTATTAACGAGTTTAGCCTACTATTTTTTTTTTACATTGCACCCAACCAGCGACATCAATGGAGGCTATAAATCTGCGAGTAAATACGTTTAAACGAGATTAAACTTAATGTTTGTTGTTTGAAAGTTTATATTCGTACAATGTGTGATATTAACACAAGTAAAACAAATCAAAGTAATCGTAAATGGTCTTTCTTATTTATTAATAACAACTTACTCACTATTCAAATTATTGAGTTTTATAATAGTATAGGGTAAAGACTGCTAGGTTTTTTGCAAACGGTCTATGCATTTTAAAGCGGCCTTATTTATGCCTACAGGACGCGGCGCGGGAATCGCCGATGCCTCACCGAGTACCTTACTTAATGAATGACGCGATATCCTTTTATCCCTGCTGTTCGTTAGTATTTGGTCAACGTGACGCTTATGTGTGTGCCCATCGTTCGTTTTGACTTCATATAACACGGGACTCGACCTTTTTGTCACGACCCCCTCTGTCCATTTGTGACCTCGCCTGGAATAATCTCTTAACAGCACTTGATCCCCGGGTTGCGCGACCCGCAGCGCGCCCGCGCAGCGCTGCTCGTGCGCGAGCTTATTAAAAGCCCTATCGCAGTCGTTACTCCATTCCCATTCGACATTCTTCTTTAATAAATTATACAGCGGTTTCAAAATATCACTCATGTTAACACAAAATTTGGCGTAAAAATTTATGAGTCCCATGAAACTTCTCAGTTGCGTTACATTAGCCGGGGTGGGCGCTGCTTCAATGGCATCAATTTTTTTTTCGTCCGTATGTAAACCAAATTTATCAATTTTATATCCTAGATATATGTGACACTGTTTTTGAAGAATTCACATTTGCCGTAGTTAATTCTTAAACCGTTGTCTTTCAGCCTTTGTAGCACCGCTCTTATATTTGCCAGATGGGTAGGTCTATCCTTGCCGGTTACACAAATATCGTCTGCAAAC
This sequence comes from Apotomis betuletana, assembly GCA_932273695.1. Lineage (NCBI taxonomy): Eukaryota > Metazoa > Arthropoda > Insecta > Lepidoptera > Tortricidae > Apotomis > Apotomis betuletana. Next base: position 3,547,529 of record OW026302.1, on the reverse strand, counting down.
ACAGCCGTTGACGGCAAACCACTCAACACTTCTTCCATAATTTTCTGAAAATTTTCACGAATCACGAAGGTGCCAATATGAGTGGTAATGGCCGTCAAAGGCTGCGAATCCTTATGCAATAAACATTGTTGAAAGGCATTCGACAAATCTAATTTAGTGAACTGCTCGCCGCCGCCCAGCGCCGCGAACAGGTCCTCGATCCGCGGCAGCGGTTAGTGATAATCTTTTAACAATGGATTTATGGTGATTATTGCGTACACGCCGTATGTAAGCGTCCCAGTTATCGTTAGAAATGTTAAAACACTCCACATGTCCAAATGGCATTTTGAAACACAAAATAAATATTGAATGTATACACGCGATAAAATTAATAATCCTCGTCGGCCAGTGTTAGGTATAGGGTAGGCGCGTCAATGAAACAAGACGGTCCGGTATTGACTGACGTTTATTGCAATCGGATAACGGTGCATTATACACAACAAGGGTGCGTCCCATGAGATATAACTACATAATATATAATTTCATATTAATAACGTTCACAAGATATAATAAACTTTTGCTATAACATCAAAATCAATATTTTTATTAGGAATAACGGTCAATTAGCATAATACTCATGTTGTAGAATGATTTTTTATATAACACTCAAATACTCTAAATTCAGTTGATATAACATACATAACGTATATCGATCATAGTATATACTTTCTTTTAGTATAATGATTAGAAAATATAATAGCGTATGATAATATAATAGGTTATAACTACTACCCCTATGCCCCTAAAATGGAACATGGGTCAAAAACGGAAAACTGTAGGTTAGGTTAGGTTTGGTTTATGACCATGGATAGCGGAGCGAGCAAAGCGAGCGGAGCGTCAAAATGCTTGCTTGCATGGAGGTACCTACATTAAAATTTAACAGCGAACTATTGCATACGTATGTTCACAATTGATAATGGCAGATGAAATTCTGGCAAGTAAGAGTATACCGTTTGGAAGAACTGCGATAAAATGGAATATGAGTCAAAAACCGAAAACTGTAGGTTAGGTTAGGTTTGTTTTATGACCATGGATAGCGGAGCGAGCGAAGCGAGCGGAGCGTCAAAATGCTTGCTTGCATGGAGGTATATTAAAATTTAACAGCGAACTATTGCATAAGTATGTACACAATTGATAATGGCAGATGAAATTCTGGCAAATACGAGTATACCGTTTGGAAGAACTGCGACAAAATGGAATATGGGTCAAAAACCGAAAACTGTAGGTTAGGTTAGGTTATGACCATGGATAGCGGAGCGAGCGAAGCGAGCGTAGCGTCAAATATCTTGTTGCATGGAGGTACATATATTAAAATTTTACAGCGAACTATTGCATAAGTATGTACACAATTGATGTGCAGGCGGTTATTCTATACGAGCATTATGCATTTTGGTGTTAGATGTATTGAGTAATATACATTATAAATCTGAGATATTATGAACGTTATACGTTATGATCGTTATATACAATGATATTATACTTAAATATCGTTATACTTAACAAAAATAGATATTTAGATGTTATACCTAACGTTCGTTATACACCTTGAACGGTATACAAAACAAGCTTATACAATATGAGCGTATATAATATGAATATTATAGTATAAGTTCTTATATCTTATATTACTTACCCCACAACAATAATAATAGTAAAAAACATAACAATTGATTGTAACAAAAGATATTTACATGTCATAATCATAATGCAGTTAAATGTGGTTACAATATAAGATCATCTTCTCATTTGATGAAAGGTACATCATTTTAGGGATTAGTAGCGTCATGTACCGTTCAAGTCTGTGACTTTTTACCTACTTAATCTGGCACCACTCGTTTCATGTTGCAAGTCTGTTAGCTTTTGTTTTATCTTTTGTAGCAAAGCCAAATTGCCCCGACGGTGAAGACTGGGATTGGTGCCCAACCGTCAAGTGTGATGGAGATTATTGTGCCAAGACCAGAGACTCGCCCCAAACGTGCCCAGTTGGAATAGTTTGCGACAAACCACGATGCATCTGTGGCTACAACCGCAAAAGAGACTGGAAGACTGGCAAATGTATCCCAATACCTGATTGCCGTAAGTATGATGGAATAATTCTAACCTTACCAAAATTACTGAACTTTGTAACGTTATCCATCCGTATCCTTGAGCTATATATTTCTCTCTCTCTAGATCTCGCGTGCACTTATGTGATTGAGAACGTTACCATTCTGATCTCATTAGCAACCAAATGTAATTTTAAGTTCATGGTTCTAAAAGGCAGAATATTTTTTCCCATAATATTTGTATTCCAAATCTTTAAATGGTGACCATTTTATACTCGTCATAATTAAAAATTAATTAAATTATTTAATATATAAATAATTCAGCAAGGCTCTTCATCCAGGAATTTAAGTGAAGATCCGAAGTGCCGTCTGACATCGTTGTTACGAAGAAAGTGCCGTCGTTGATCGGGTCGCAGCCTTCCCTATAATATGGTTGAGGGAAGCGATGGCTGAGATATGCGTCATACTCGTGAACGGGTGCCGTTTGTGGGGTCCGGTCTGTTCATGCTAGCAAGGGCCAAATTAAATATGTAGCAACCGCATACTAGTGTTAAATTAAGTAAACGTGAGAAACTTCATCCTGTACTCGATTGAAGTTATTCTATGTTGATTTTTACCTTTTGAACTCTTAGAGACTATACATCTCTAAGAAACAGCTTAGTGTAGTATGACACTCAGAGACTTTATACATCTCTGAGGAAATTATATAATTTTAAAATATTTTATTGCATGTTATGACGCCTAGAGACCATATACATCTCTAAGAAATTTAGGTTTAATAATTATTTTCTATTGTAAATTATTCATGTTGACGCTTAGAGACCTTATACATCTCTGTGGAATTAAATTAATTAAGTAATTATTATTTTATTGCATGGTGTGACACCCAGAGACTTTATACATCTCTGGGTATATTTAATATTATGAATTTAACGTTAAAATTTTATTTTAATGTTCCTAATACTTAACATTGATTTGGAGTATCTATACATCTCCTTTACGTGTACCAGTGTAATTAGTTATAACACAAATGTAATCATTGTAATTGTTTTAAGTATTATTTACGAAAAAATGACTTACTGTTGAGTTTCTTTCGGCTTTCTTCTCAACAGCGGTCTCCTCTTGCGAAATGCCGGTAGATTCACAATCTGACTTGTAAAAGTGCCCCTGTGGCCTACTTACTGAATAAATTATTTCATTTCATTTCATTTCACATATATTATCTGTATGCAACATGTTTAAGTAATATAAATGTTTTATTTGTATTTATATACCGATTTTTTTTCTGGTCACACTTTACGTACCATCTGATCATCTAATTACTGAATCTAAAGATCTTGTATGGCATTGAAACAAACAAATCAATGCACGACGAATTCATTTAATTAATTATTTTTAGCACCATTCAAATGTGACTGCAACGAAGAATACAAAGCATGCCCAGAGCAGTGTTACGAAGAAAATTGTTCAATGTACGTCAACAAGACCAAATGCATCATACTTTTTTATATCGGCGTCACAGCAAATTGCAGACCGCAGTGCCTATGCAGGAAAGGTTACTACAGGAATAGCGATCGTGCTTGCGTTGCACCATATGAATGTAAGTTTTTGACGCCTCTTAGATTTTACATTGTGTTCGGTTGGCCGCCGCCGCGACTGATCGTCTCCCCTGATGATGAATCGCGTACCGATTCGAAACATGTCTAGCGTTATTCGACTTCTACGACGTGAGTAAACCCGTTTACGTATTTTAATCACAGATGAATAATAATTTTAATATGCCTTTTGGATTATTTATTATATGAATAAGCCTTTGATCCGATCGTGACACGGACTGTGTTTCAATCTCTCCATCGTTGCCGTATCGACTATCGATACATCGAAGTGCTGAAGTGTTTGTACAGAAACGCCACCATATGCCTCACACTCAGAACCTATCCAACAACTGCAGCGAGGAGTAAGACAGGGTGACGTTATTTCTCTAAAACTATTTACTGCTGCACTGCAAGATGCCGTCAAGCTACTGGATCGGAATGGACTTGACATCAACGCCATGTTTAAAAAAAAAAACTTCCTGGCCTAATAGGCCTTTAATTTTGTATGGAATTACTTTACAGCTCTCTCGGATTGTTCCGCTCGAAACGAAGCCGAAGCTCGAAATTTTTCTCTGTCAAAAAGTGCCAGAAGGGCCCTTCTGGCACATGTGTAACTGTCTTTACACATTAGGCCCATCTGGCATGTATAAACACCTTTATTTTAAATTAATATTTACAAAATGGGTAGTTTGCACAAATGTAACTTTGACAGAGAAAAATTGTGTTTTTCTCAGTCAACCTTTGACAACGGTATCTGTAAAGGTACTGAAACGTCAGGGAGGCTCAAATATTAATATACGCGATATAATCCGTTTAAATTGTTTTATTTAAATGTTGTTTTATTTAAGTTTTAAAATGTTTTATTTATTTTTCATATTATGACCAATATACTTCTTGCACTATATAGATAATTTTATTGATAATATAAACCAACTTTTTAAAGTCAATAATACTTTTTCCTAAGTTCTAGATAGTAACATAGCGATTTCATGCCTATCATTGCGTGCAGTTTGTTGTAGTAGTATAGACTAGACTCCTTGAATAAACGTCAGACAGTCTGTTGTCTCATGTCAAAGAGTGTGTTTGCTTATTTTACTAATTTTATTATAACATGGTGTCAGGTGTGGTTTCAGTGGCTTAAATGTGCCTGAAAATATAAGTATAAATGCCGAATGCTATAAAAATTGATACGAAAATGTCGCAAGCAGAAAAACGTGACAGCGTGTACGCTGCGATACAACAGCCGGACCCCTTGCAGGAACAAGGTAACATGGCGGTCAATTGGAAAGAGTGGAAGTCAAATGCGGATTGACTTTTATCTCATTGCATCGGGGCACAATGATAATGCATATGAAAGACATTTTTGGCCGATTAGGAATTCCTCAGAAGGTGGTGACGGATAATAGTTCACTCTTCGATGGACAAGAGTTCAAAGAATTCTCGAGCTACTATAATTTTGAACACGTAACGAGTGCATCGTTACGTTCAAGTGGTTTGGGCGAGTGCAACGTTCAAACGGTGGAAAAACTGTTCCTAAAGGCGCAAGAGGACAAGATGGATTGGCAATTAGCATTGCTAAATTTCAGAAACACTCCCATACCTGGTCAAAAGTACTCACCAGCGGAGTTACTAATGGGTCGCAGATTGAGAACACGACTTTCAACCACGGATATACTCGTATGATTAAATACGAGTGCAGCGGGTGGTTCTGTCGGCGTGAACGAGTAGTTATTTTAGTGCGCCTCAGAGACATGATTTTGATTTAGAGGATAAGGTAGTAGGTAATGTGTTTTGTTATTAAGTTAACTTGTTTATTTTATATTTTGTTTTTATATTGTTTATTGCATGAGAAGGGAGATGTTGTAGTAGTATAGACTAGACTCCTTGAATAAACGTCAGACAGTCTGTTGTCTCATGTCAAAGAGTGTGTTTGCTTATTTTACTAATTTTATTATAACACAGTTGATATTAAGTTAAAAATATCGCAGTGTCCTGCGTGAATTTTGGCAATTTCGAGTAGTTTTTGAAACCAAAACTATCAATGAACTAGGTTTCAAATGTATACCATTAAATAGCAATAGCCCTGTTTTAACTAGTAACATTGATAATTTGTTTAAGAAACATGTTTGATTATTGATCACAGAGACACATTTCTAAAACAATCAGCATTCTTGAACGTCTAAGGAGCCTTAAAACTCTCGTAATTCAGTTGTTATGCAGGTAATATCCATTTACCTAATATAATTGAATTGATACCTACATTTTCTTGTAATATTATGAACAAAAAGTTCAAGGCACAAAAAATCATACTGATTTACTACGGTCTAAAGAACTGGAGTCGAAACAGCTGACGTGATGGTGATCGAGATTCTTGCACTATAGATAAATTATCAAACACATACAATATGATGACTAAGAGTGATGGACTCTATCATTTGTAGACAGATAGTGCCCATGTGTGCTTAACGCCTTAAAGCTGTCTTTCTCATTTTGCCCGTCTAGCGCAACTATATAGCGCTCCCATCTCTCTCTTACATTACTGCGCAGAAAGATACGACTAATGACAGTTGTGCTGGTTCTGATGCTATTGTGAATACTTACTAACCGTTTGGTTTGGCCATCAGGTGCAGATCATACAAAGCCCACTGGAGTAACGCCATCCACTGGGGATACCCCACCTACTGGGGAAACGCTACCTACAAGAGAGACACCACCTACAAGGGAAACGCCAACTACAAGAGAGACACCACCTACAAGAGAGACACAGCCCACAGGAGAAACACCACCCACTGGGAAGACACCACCCACTGGAGAGACACCACCTACAAGGGAGACACCACCTACAAGGGAGACACCACCTATAAGGGAAACACCACCTACAAGAGAGACACAACCTACAAGAGAGACACAGCCCACAGGAGAGACACCACCCACTGGGAAGACGCCACCCACTGGAGAGACAACGCCTACAAGGGAGACGCCACCTACAAGGGAGACACCACCTACAAGAGAGACACCACCTACAAGAGAGACACCACCTACAAGAGAGACACCACCTACAAGAGAGACACCACCTACAAGAGAGACACCACCTACAAGGGAGACACCACCTACAAGGGAGACACCACCCACAGGAGAGACACCACCCACAGGGGAGACGCCACCCACAGGGGAGACGCCACCCACAGGGGAAACGCCACCCACAGGGGAGACGCCACCCACTGGGGAGACGCCACCCACTGGGGAGACGCCACCATCAGACGGCACTAAGCCTCGTGCTTGTGGTTGCACCGGTAAGGCCGTTGGAAATTTTTATTTATGAATAGAACTGGCAAAGATGGTAATAAGATACTATTTAAGTATTTACCCGTATATATAATAAATAAAAATACATGGCCGAAGGTACGGGCACCTTCTAGTACCTTTATTATAAATATGTCAATAAACTAATGTGTATATTAGCATCAATTTCAAGTTAATCACAATTTTGCCCATGAACAGCAATTAAAAAACCGTTTCATTGGAACTACTGTGTGACAGAAGTTACAGATACCCACCTATTAATTGTCATAAAAAGTATCCTATTAAGTTATTTATTTCACGAAGCATTACCACGGAAATAATTCACATGTTTGGAAATGTTGTGTACTTAATTGTGTATTGATGTAGTGACTATTGTATTAACTGATGTAATAGCTATGTATTCAATGACGATGCAAAAGTGGTTCCAGTGAATCCCAATTTATGAAACAATTAAGTATAATTTGTTTTCTCATTCACAATAATAATAAGAACATGTTATTTGGTTCATAGCACACCCGCCCAGATGCGGTATAAGTGAGGTGTACAACAACTGTACGTACACCGGATGTGTACCGCAACACTGCTCCGAACTGGGTTTCCCACTGAAGTGTGAGAAGAAGTGTAAGCCAGGATGCGTCTGCAAGGATGGCTATGTACGCAACGATAAAGGCTATTGTATTCTTATCAACGATTGTCCATGTAAGTTATAGTAGTATTCATTTAACGTTATATTTATCATCATTATCGTTATTCTAATCATCATTACCACCATGATCATTTTCATTATTATCATCATCATAAGTAACAATAATAGCCACTCATGAACAAACTGGTATTACTCTTGTTTCGTCAGCAAGTTTGTTGATAGAAGTATTTTTCTCTGAAATAGAAAGGTATTTGGAATTGTTAGAAAACAAACGTAAGCTAACCTAACCTTACATAATCTAATCAACAGGATGATATTTTCAAAAATCATGACTTAAGAGGAAAACATTGCCAACGAAATGATAATTCGCTTAAATTAAACAATCGATGAAACAAATTTCGGCGAGACAAGGAGATCCCAAACTAATTAATGACAACTTTTCAGCATGCGGTGGCGACAAAAACGCCCAACAAGGTTGTAGCAATTACTGTGGCCAGAGTTGCTCTGAATACAACAAACCACCAAGACCGTGTCCCTTGTTCTGTAAATTCAATGGTTGTAAATGCAGACCTGGGTTCGTCTATGACTATAATGTGAAAGCTTGCGTCAGACCAAAAGATTGCAGTAAGTAACTCAAACCTAACCTGTGCTTAGAGGTGCGATTCCATTGAGCGGAGCAAACACGAGCGGTTTGGACCAAACACGTGTGTTGGAATCTGTATTTGGATCGATTGATTCTACACATTTGAAGGGAGGAGGGGTCCTGTCCTCCTCTGTGGAAATGTTTACCCTAAAATAGGAACAGTAGTTATTTGTTGAACAAGAGACTAAAGGTACTTCTTATTGCAAGTGTGGATATGAAGTTCGAGGTACGCAAGCGAACAATGCTATAATTGAAATTCAAACTGATAAGAGAAAACAATATCCCTGAATACGAATTCCAACCCCTTATTACACGTAACTCGTCAGTGTAAAAAGAAAAACCAAAAACTAACGTAATAGTATACATTTTAGCATCAATCTGCCACGCCAACGAACAGTATTCTCCCTGTACCAACGGTGGCTGTGATGCAAGGAACTGTAGCCAGATCGGCAAGCCGGTGCCTTGCGTGAAACTGGCTCCTGAGAGCTGCATCAAGGGATGCATCTGCGTGGATGGATACTTGAGGGCCGACAACGGCACTTGTGTGCCGAAGGATCAGTGCCCACGTAAGAATTTAACATTTACTATATCAAACTTTCGGGTTTACGGCCTAGCCGTAACATCGGTGGGTGAGAGCGACGGAGCACGTTTTGACCTCTCGCTTCCACCTATATACGTCGTGACGCTTACCCTGAATGTCATGGCTGTGCCTTATCGCTCAGCAAACCGAAAGTCCACTGCTAAACAAAGATCTTGCCCTAAGTTACGGGGCAGTTCTACGAACGTTTCAATCGCTTTCAGTTTCTTGTCGCATATTTTGGACAAAGAAACCGATAGATTTGATAAAACGATATACATAGGTAATATAATATGCTTGCGGTACTATATCGATTTATTTAAACATTGTGCTTAATTTGGTTTAATTGTCCAAAATATGCGACAGGAAACTGCAACATATGAGAGCGGTCGAAACGCTGGTAGAACTACCCCTTTTGTATAGCTTCAGTATATTTCGCTAAATAAGTTAATTAGCTCATATCAGATCGGGAAGTTATTATATTTAAGATATTGTTTCATAGCATCTTGTGGAAATAACGCCTACTGGGAGGATTATATCAGAGGCTGCTCCGACCAAACCTGTGCCACCATCGGACAATCGCCAAGCTGTCTTGGGGTGCCAGGGGTCCAAGGCGGGTGCAGGTGCAAACCTGGATACTGGAAGTTAAAACTGACAGATGATGACTGTGTTCCGGAAAATGAATGCCGTAAGTATTCAAATAAGTGTTTATTCCTTTGATTTTGATAAAAATAAACGAGTTTTGTTTTGGACCATAGTTGGATGATTGGACTTTAGTTTACGGTAAGTAACATGATATATATAGGTATGTATTTGAATTAGATAATAAAAACTGTTCATCCTTAAAAACGTTAACTATAAAGAAGTAACAACCATGGGTGTCGTATGGAGCTGCCCATTGCGAAAAGTTGAACAGTGTAAGGGAGGCTGCCAATGCAAGCCTGGGTACTGGAGTGGTCCCGACAATGTGTGCATCCCCGAGAAAGACTGCCGTACGTATCTCAAGAAGAACCCAATACAATCCCACACGAAACGTTGCGACTACCGTAAAATGGGGTTACTTAAAAATGCAGGGGCTACTTTGAAAAAGGGTTTTTACGCCATGTCCTTATTTTTTTTGACCATCTGTTGCAATGGAATACCTGCTTTTAAAAATCACCTAACCTGTTGCTTCATTTGCTCAATCGAACTATGAATATTTGCGTTTTTATAGCCATTTTAAATCTATCAAAGTAGCCCCAAATTTTCCTAAAGTAACCCCATTTTAAGGTGTGTGTAATGTTGCATGGTTGTGGCGTGATAATATTTTTATTTTTATTTTAATACAAAACTAATGACTTTTTAACTCGTGTCGTTGCACCAATCAGCTGGCACAACGTTCCATGGTATGTTGTGGTGCTGCAAATATAGATGCTCCAGGACCATCATAGGCCCGATGGTTGCGTTTATCACGTGATAAATAAGTGACAAAGCATCTGTCCCTTACACTCGCATTTTGTCAATACGTGACGGATGCATTGTCACTTATTTATCGCGTGATAAAAGCAACCATCATAGGCCCGCAGGTGACAACAATGTAATACACGATGATGTAAAATATGTGTTTACTTGTTAACTTTAATTTTAATTAAGAATGGACTGTAGAACTAAAAAATCTTTATACTTTTCGAAAACCACGACAATTTCTTTTGTTTGAATATATCGAAACAAAACAAATCCTATTAGAAAGAGTGCGTAATCACATACCTTTAATTTTGATGAGGTTCGTGTGAATCCAAGGCTAGCTCTCCTAGGCCTGTCTCCTGGCTTCAGACAACGCGCAGGTACCCGTCTTACCGTATCTTACCACCGAAGGATTGCCTTTTCTCGGCCCACCACAATTCTCACACGCACAATGTGATTCGCACTAATTTTAATTATTTTTGTGACCGAAAGGTGACTTTATACTAATTTTCAATAATTTTAATGAGCAACAACACGCGACTCGTGCAAAATCTAACGAACGACCATGATTAATGGCTGACGGAAATGGCTAGTGCTGTACTACATCTAACGGAAGTTAAAGACTGATATAGTTACGGACTAAAAACCGATATTCAATAGCAATATTGAACAATATGTATTATTACGTTTGCGTCACTCGTTACAAAAAAGTTTGTGACTGATATAGACATAGAAGACAACGTACAGCTATTACAAATAAAAACGATTTTACAGCAATACCAAGTTGTCCCGATGGTGAAATCTGGAGCCGGTGTCCACCAGTGAAATGCGATGGGGATTACTGTGCCAAGACTAGAGACTCGCCGCAGACCTGCCCGTCAGGCATCCCGCAATGTAACAATAAACGATGTGTCTGTGGCCTGAACAGGAAAAGAGATCGGAAGACTGGCAAATGTATACCAATAACTGATTGTCGTGAGTATTTAAATCTTACTACTGTTATATCAATTTGCCAACATTACGATTAAATTAAGAAGCTTGTTAATAGGGTTTCTTTGGCAGACCTTGGATATAGAACCCTTAAAGCGTTGAAAGTCCAATCCAATGTAAAGCAAAGAAACAGTGGTTTATTTATCCGACTTCTCCATCTGCCTTGATCCGTGTACGTGTATTAAGATATTTCACAGATTTTCATACTAAGTAATAAAATGTTTCCAGCTCCATTCAAATGTGGTCGCAATGAAGAGTATCAAGCTTGTCCAGCGTTCTGTCCTGGAGAGAATTGCACCGACTACATCAATAAGTCCAAATGTCCACCCGGCAGGATCGGAATTGTATTAATTTGCAGGCCTTCGTGTAAATGTGTAAAAGGGTACTACAGGAACACTGATGGTGTGTGCATACCCGCGTGTGACTGTAAGTATTACTTAGTACCTAATTATAGCCCAACAGGGGGTCATTCAACCCACGCTATATTGCGGATTTTTAGTGGTACTAATTTATTTTAGCGGCAACGACGAATTTTTGGTAACTGACGTTAAAAGTCGGTGAACAAAGTGGAAACAGTATTAAATTCCGCAAATTTCAAGTAATATAAAGGAAAAACTATCTAAATACAGTTATGAAAGTCAAGATTATTTCAAGTCGAAGGATTAAGCAGATTCCGGTAAACAATGTTTTGAATTTGGTTAATGACAAATCCGTGACAAATCGCTCTTAACGTTTAATAATGCAAATATATGACGTATGCACATTATTGCTATTTGAAAGCTGTTTGTAGCGCCACTATCCCTGTGCAGGATCGACACATGTAATATAGTAAATAATTCATATAATTAATATCAAACATTATTGAATAAACTTGATCAAACGATTTCATTCTATGGTGGATATTTTTTAATTATTCCGAAGTTTACAAACACGATTTTGATGATCAAAATGACCTTCCTTTATATAAATGATGCCTCCGTTCAACCTGAAATAACAGGACCTAAAAGATCCTTTGGACTTGGGGAAGAGGATGTTCTTCGAAACTTTTTTATGCTTAGGCCCTGAGGAGTCTACTTCAATATCCACCACAACGGTACCTCCTACGCCTGGTAATGATGGTGGTACGAGTAGCAGTGACAGAGGAACTGGCCTTACTGGCATCCTAGACGGTATTACGGCATTCACTGGAACAAGCCTCTACGTAAGTAGATATTTTTTAGGGAAAAAATGTAATTCCTATACATGGTTTATTTTTTCTTGAAATATTATTTCTTGTTTTAAGTGTCACGTAAACCACACTAGTTCTTAATACTTAATTAACTTCATTTGAATTTTTGGAAACGAAGGTATGTAAAAAGAAAATCCTTGATAGAAGTACTACTTTCATTTGATGAATTATATTATAGTTTTGTTTGTTTACTGCTTATAAATTTTAAACAAATACCATTTGTATTTCAGCATCAAATGAAATCTGGAGCTTTAGAGAACATCATTATGTCAGCAATGTCAGTATTTACTCCAATAGCTGAGCTTTGCTTGTATTCAGTAGGAACCACGTATGAGAAATGCATCAAAATACTTAATCTTCAAAATAAAGAGGACGTAAGTAACTTTTCACTACTTAGTGCATAGAATTTGCAAGCTATATTTTCCCCTATTTCCTACTTTTTAAATTTCATACCTATTTTCGAAAAATATTTTAAGCTTATTTTAATTTTTTTACAGATTCGGAAAACGTTTCCAGCATTCACTTCTTCTTATGAGGGCCAAAGCAAAGTTAATTTTACAACGCCTGCTAAAGTATATGCTAACGAAAACAACCCACTAAACGACACTTTTATAAAAGACGTTGTTGAAGTTTTTGACGCTGAAACCCAAGATATGGATTTTAGCAATAATGTTTTAGCAGCTAAAATCATCAATGCCTGGGTAATGAAGGAACAAAATTACTCAAAACAAAATGATTATAAAGCCAATTTGTAGGTACACGGAGAACCAACAGCTTAAAAATGCTAACTACATGATCTCAAATATAGCAGCAAAATAATATAAATATCATTCAAAATTATATAAGTAGCAAAATTACATGCAATTCAAACAAATGAAGATTTTATAACATTTGAATGTCAGTCTTTTTAACATCCTGACGCCAATTCACACCTCACAGAAGGAATGGATTAATTGAATGTAATAATAAAATAAGATTTTTTTCATAAGTAATATTTCTATGTTCTTTCAGGTCGAAGGCAAAACCAATAACCGTATAAAGGATTTGATATCACCTGATGCGTTAAGTGCACTAACGCAACTTGTACTAGTAAACGCAATTTACTTCAAGGTAGGTAATATTTATAAAGATTATTTTTAAACGAATTGATCATAATTTTTTTAAGCCCTTGAGTTTGCTATATTTTTTATAATTAAAATTTGTATTTGTTGTTTCTTTTCAGGGACCCTGGCTGAATCAATTTAATCCAAAGAACACACAAGAGGACAATTTTTATTTAAATGACGGCACAACGAAAAAAGTAAAACTGATGTTCCAGCTGAATTATTTGAACTATGGAGAGGTTCCTGAGTTAAATTGTACAGTAAGTAATAAAATGAATCAATATAACCGGGTCATTTCGTATGCTATACAATGTGTATATGGGTCTCCCTCGCGATCCCTAACATCGTTTGTCCTAAAATCACTTGCCCGAACTGTTTTGTCCTAATGGGCTAATGCCCTAACGATCAATATCCATAACAATCATTTTCCATAATGTAATGATTGCCCTACAACTCATTTGTCCGTATAATTTTTACCATAATGATTAATATCGCTAATGTTATTTTGCCTATTTCTCGAAATCCCTAATGACGTTTCACCTCATGTCATTTATCCTAAGTGTTTTTGTCCTAATGGGTATTAGCCCTAACGATCAATAGCCATACCAATATTTATCCATAATGTAATAATTGCCCTAAAACTCATTTGTCCGAATCCGAAATATGTGTACTATAAATATCAGTATCCCTAATCCACTTCCAGGAAAGTATTAAGTTCGGAGCTAAGGCGGAGTACTGGCAAAAAAAAACATACGAGCGAGCGAGCGAAGCGAGCGAGCAAAACCTTCCAGAGTAGATCCGACGTGGCCGGGTTAGGTTAGAAAGTCAGGCGGATCATTATGAAATTAAACGTTAGGGAATGCAAAAATAGGTTAAAAAACGTTAGGGATTCAGATATAGATCCTGTGTATATACGTACGGTCACCATAAAACGAAGCTGACTATTATACTATTGACATAATGTCAAACGTTTTATTTAATTCAACTGACCTGTGTAATTTTTTTAGGTTGCTGAAATGTTTTACGAAGGCAGAAACAGCAGCATGGTCGTCGTTCTTCCAAACAGTTATGATGGCATAATAACTTTGGCAAAAAAATTACAAGATCCTGTCAATTGGATTAAAGTTCGCGCTAGTCTCGCCGGTGCGAGAGTACAACTGTATATGCCACCATTCGAAATTAAGACAACAACTGATTTAAAGGAGCTGCTTCAAGCGGTAAAGTATTTTTTTAGAATACCAAGGACCTAAGTCAAGGGCCCGAATATAGAAATTTTAGGTTAAACATTACAATAGTTAATGATTTCCTACATCAAGCAGGTTTCAAGTATACCTACATGTAGAGGTATAGGTATACTCCAGTAACAAAACAAGAATATGAAGTATTAAACTTAGGGATGTCAACAGGAAAGAAGAAAATATATGCTCACTCAACATAGAAAATCTGTATGAGTCGCTCAAGAGATTAATGTGGAATTTCAATAACGACTTTAAAGAAAATGCTAGCGATTAGAATTAAATTTAGAAAAATAGTTTATAAATTGCAACTGTAGTTAATTATATAGTATATTTCAGGTGAACTTAGGCAATTGGTTTGACCCTAAAAACTCTGAACTAAAAGGAATAACAAAGAAACCAACAGACGTTTACGTTTCATCAGCGATTCAAAAAGCGTTCATCAAAACCGACGAAACAGGATCCGAAGCTGCTGCTGCAAATGGTAAATAAATATTTATTAACTAAATGAATGCTTTAAATCTAAGATGTAATAAAAAAGAAAGGTACGAATCTGTTGTAGATAACATTGAAAACACGGATGGACGCAACGCCGATGTGTTGTCTCCGTGATTTATCTTCCAGGGTTATACAGAAGTGACTACCACCTCCTCCACCAAAGATATTCAGAGCAAACAAAGCTTTTCTCTTATATTTGAGAGTGCACAAACTATGTTCAGTTGATGTTTTATTCGTTGAGATCAAATTATGACAGTTATTCAAAGCTGCCACTGACGTATTGTGCTATTGTGTCAACATTTATAATAATAATTATATATCAACTTTGGTGGCCCCCACCCCACCCTGCTCTTACTTTTGTTGTCCACGCCTCTATTTTTATGATATCGTCTTCTGTTACTTGAATCGCAAATATTTATTTTACTTCTGTCGCTTTCTTTAAGTCTGGAGAAAGTTTGTAATTCACTTAATATTATGAGATAAAACTGGTTGATGTCTACCAATTTTATTTATGACTACAGCAGACAGCTAGTGGTCTCTATTCTTATACTTGTTTTGTTATGGACAGTTAATGGCAATAGGCTAGTTGACTCATGTCAAATTGTAATAAACTAATGTTTATTCCGTATAGTATTTAGCAAAGGAAACCTAAATATATATTTTTCAATACATAAAAGTGAAAGATGGCTGAAAAAAATGAATTTGAAAATATGGTTTTTAACCTGTATTTTGAAATGCTTAAAACGCTGTCCGCCATTTTCGCTTCTGATAGTGACGTCATTGATCATGTAAACAAAACTGAAAGTCTACTTTGACGACTTCGAATAGTGCCGTCCCTCTCGATCTCCTGTCAAAAGTATATTGGAGTGAGCGGAATGGCACTATACGACGGTCGAATTTCGAATATTTACAGGTAATTCTATGTCACGCCACAGATTAGCAAAAGGGAAAAATGGTGGACGGCGTTTTTGACTGTTTATGAAATTTCCAATTTTCAATTGATACAATTTTGCTTTCTAGCATTCACAAAAATACAAGACATTTTTTTAGAGCTAGTAAGATCATTATTAACCATTTCAAATATATTTCAAAACCGGGTCAACTAGCCTATTGACAGATTTGTTAGATCGTATTCCCAAAATCGATATTTCATTGTAGTAAATATTCCTGTAGCGTATTTTCCCATTCAGTTTTTTGTTAAAACGCATATAATGTCAGTATTTTATTTTAATTTTGGTAAATATTTCTAGTCGCATTTTTTCCTAATCGCAATTGTTTTCTGAAGTATACTTTCGCAGTGATTAGTTTTCATAATCGTATAAAATCACTTTAGCTTTTTATCTTGTCGTTATTTTTATCAGTATCAAGAATTTTGTATGATTTTTTACCTTTACGCATTTTTTCCTTCAGATACAGGCAGTCAAATCTGTTTCTTGAGGAAGAGCAATTTATTTATGGCCATGTATTTACAGAGGATGTTTCACGACGAACAGTCTCTGACCTAAGCTGCGGACGGACGGACGGACATATAGGGCTAACTATAAGGGTTCCTTGTTGAATACAGAACCCTTAAAAGGGTATATCTTAATCGATTACATGATATTAATGTAATATTTGTTCTTAAAATAGGAGATCTGTCACCTAAACTAAATCACCAAATAATATCAAAATAAAGGTCACAGGAAGCTCTAGCTATGTAGACTGATGACCTGATGAAGGCCACCGGGAGTTATCCCCGGGTGAACTGATGACCTGGTGAAGGTAGTCGGACGGTCTCCTGAAGTGGACTACTGATCTGTTGAAGGTGTATCCATGTGGTGGTGTGGTGTGAATTGGTAAAGGTCACCAGAAGGTCTCGTCAGATGGGCTGTTCTTAAAAAACTGCAACTATTATTCCGAAGAGACATTGGCCAATTTAGCCGTAGCCGGAACAGTGGGCTCAAACAATTATATAAGGTTCAGGTGTACGACTCGCTACGCAAAAGGAAAGTAAAAATAATATCACTGCACAGCACCTATGCATTAATGAATATGAAAATAGGCTATCGAGAATAAAATCATCTAGAAAATGCACTATCATAGAAAACAGATATTGGAAATATTAGTGCTAAGGAAAATAGGCTATCGAGAATTAATGCGCTTAGGAAATACACGATTGGTAAAAAATGCGACAAAGAATATTAGCGATTATGCATATAACGTACAAAAAAATACGATACAAAATATAGAACAGAACGGGAAAATACGCTACAGGAATATTTACTACAATGAAATATCGATTTTGGGAATACGATCTAACAAATCTACTCTATTGCACACCTCAAGAAGAAAGAAATACAAATACATACTCATTTATTTGTATTAATATATTTTGTGGTATGTATTCTGTAGGTATCCACAACATACAGCGTCCGCGTAACTCTTCTTTTCTACCGTAGTCGATTCTACAGTCACATCTACCTATAGATCAATTACAGGATGATAAATATATGTATAAAGCCTATTTTTCTTTCAGCCATAGTAGTAGGAACAACGTCAGTTCAACCGGAGCCCAAGAAGTTTAGATGTGACCACAGCTTCTTGTACTACATTCTCTTTAAAAATACCCCCATCTTCAGTGGAGTAGTAGTGGACCCGTGATGAAGCTGATTAAAAATTGTAAGCATTAATACACACTTTTCAGATGTTAACCCTTAAATACATGATGATGTATATTTACACGTTACTGAAATGACACAAGTCAAAATCTGAATATTGTTGATAAAGACTTTGTCAAGATTGTCCCGAAATCTCAAACTGACGCAATTTTCATTGATACTTACGTCATTTCACAAATAAAATTAGTGTAATTGTATGCAGGGTTAAGAAACCTTTTGTATTGCTGGCAAGCGAATTTATTATTTCGTATTTATTCGTTATTTCATATCATTCCGACTTTTTCCTTGTTATTTAAAAAGATGTTCGCATTGAAGTCATTAAGATTTAATTAAATGTTTTACACAGTATCCAAAAAAATATATACAAAGATTAAAAGCTTCGATGAAAGATCTTTGAATTATGTCGATGATCGATCAAACGTAGGTATAATAAGTGAACTAAACTTGGGTAAAACCCAGTCAGCCACTAATATCGCTAAGACTAGATTAGACTTATCTTTTATTCCAAGAGTAATCGTTATTTTAGTAATAAAAGTCAAATCTAGGCTAAAAGCACAGCCACTTTATCAGTCATAACAAGATATGAAAAAAATTTAATAGGTTCTTATAATTATTTCTCTTTTAGAGGTATATGGTCAGGAGGATGTCTTTCAAAACGTATCATTAATGTTTCGGCTTGTAATGTTTCAAATAGAAAGTTGTATCATTTACATGCATTGTTTATTTTTGAATCCCGACGAAAAAGAAACGTGTTATAAATATTTGTATAGAATCTTTTTATCGATTCTATATTTTTTATGTGGTAATACCACATTTTTTATTTTTATAAATAATGACACAAAGGTAAATTAAGAAAGAAAAATTGAATGCGATCTACTACAATCGAAGCGGGGTTTGAACCCGCGACCTCTGCGTTACCGGCGCATTGCTCTCCCAACTGAGCTATCCGACCGCTACGTCAGTCACACCAAATCTTTCATCCCTTAATCCTTTACGCTACTGGAGCGCCCTCTGTGTCATATGTTTTTTTGAAATGCTTATTGCGCATTAGCCATACCCTAGGATGTGCGTTTTACACGCACGATCCCCAATCCCCATTGCTTTACAGCAAGTGTGAAGACTGCGAGAGAGATGGCGCTGTTCTAAATATTTGTATAGAATCTTTTATAAAAATAAAAATGTGGTATTACCACATAAAAAATATAGAATCGATAAAAAGATTCTATACAAATATTTAGAACAGCGCCATCTCTCTCGCAGTCTTCACACTTGCTGTAAAGCAATGGGGATTGGGGATCGTGCGTGTAAAACGCACATCCTAGGGTATGGCTAATGCGCAATAAGCATTTCAAAAAAACATATGACACAGAGGGCGCTCCAGTAGCGTAAAGGATTAGTCAGTCTCGTGCGAATGCGCTCTGCGTACGGACGTTGCATTGTCCCTATTAGTGTACCATAATAATAACCCGTAGCTAAAATGACACAGTGTAAGAAGTGTAAGTTATTCTTGTCAGTGACAAAAGATGAAGTACTAAAATGTAAAGGACCGTGCGAAAGTGTTTTTCATAAGAAGTGCGTGCAAAATAATAAAGCATTTATGAAAAACGAAATATGCGAGTCGTGCTGCAAAAAGGATGGCAGCCCAGCTGGACAGCGTGCACCGAAAATCACATTAGATGCCAACAAAGTAACGGTTGAAACCTTATTGGAGGAGGTCAATAAAAAACTTGAAGTACTCTACAGGCAAGGAAACAATCTCCAAGAAAAAGTCGAGAGTTTAACGGAAACCGTGGACTTTTATGCGGAGCAATTCCAACTGCTGTCGGAGTGTAAGAAATGTGCAGAAAATAAAATAGCGGACTTGGAGAGAAAAAATATTAATCTAAAGAAACAAAATGAATCACTAGAAGAACGAATCTCACAATTAGAAATGAAAGAAGTGGAGAATGAAGTCGAAATAGTAGGAGTTGAACAAACTGTGAACGAGGATACAAAGAGTCTTATCATAAAAATTGCAGAAAAACTGGAACTAGATGTCAACGAAATAGAAACAGTAAAAAGGGTAGGCCGAGAAAAGCAAGAAGAGGCGCGCCCGCGGCCCATCGTAGTAAGACTACGCACAAAATCCGCGCGCGCCGGCTGGCTGAAGCATAAGAAGGCCAAACTAACCAACAAGGACCTTCTTGATAATGATAATAGTAATCGTATTTACATCAACGAGAACCTTACGAGGCAGTTGAGAAGTCTGTTTTGGAACACCAAAGTGGCTCTAAAAGGGACCTACAAATATATATGGGTCCAAGACCTAAAAATACTTGTGAGGAAGACAGATGCATCAAGGATATATAATATTAAATCCGAAACTGATATTTCGATGCATTTATGTGCAGATAACGAGACTGCTGCGAGACAATAGCATGAACGCTAGCGTGTGAGCACACTACGTGATTGTTATCCTACATTATGTTCACGGACCTAATAGAGGAAGTAAAAGATAACTACGACGTCTTTAAGTTTGAAAGTATAAATACATGGAGCAATTACATTAATCAAACAGCCCAAGAGTTACAAGTAATACACTTAAATATACGATCACTACGCAAAAACTTCAACGAACTACTATGCCAACTTAATAAAACAAAGTACTGTATTGATATAGTCATACTAAGTGAGATAAATATAAAACAAGAAGAGCTATCTATGTATTTCATTAGCGGATATGATATGCATTCTATAACTAGAGAAAAGCGTAGGGGTGGTGGAATCCTAATGTATACTAGATACGGCCTCGACATAAACCTACAAAATACCCTAGGACATGCTACTGAAATACTACATACCTTAATAAAACATCCTGAATACTCCACCCATATTATAGGTATATACAGACCACCTAACACTAACAAACTTCGGTTTATAAAGGAAATTGACCAAATATTGAAAAGTATCCCTAAAACGGATCACATAATATTGGCTGGTGACACGAACATCAACATCATGACATCAAACAACACAACGGAGGCGTACAAAAGCACCCTGTGTGGACACGGCCTGATATGCGTTATCAACGAGTGCACGCGAGAAGAAATATTAGATAACGTGCTGGTGACGTCGTGCATCGACCATGTGTGGGTGCGAGCGCCCACGCAGCGTATCGGCGCACACATACTTACCTGTAAATTATCTGACCATTATATGATAGGTACTAACTTATCGCTCGGGACCGGTTACAATAGTCAAAGTGAACGGAAACATTCGATGCGTGTGCTTAATAATAAATTAGTTCAAGAACAGCTGGACAAAGTGAACTGGAAAGATTTTATTAGTATTGATTGCCCGCTTTTATTATACAGGAAACTGCTACATGTTTTTAATACTATCTACGAAAATGCTACAACTACTGTGCGTTGTAAACAAAAAAGAAAAACCGAACCGTGGATGAATAATACTGTTTACCATATGATAGAAAGAAGAGATGAACTATTTAGAATATGGAAAAACAATCCAAAGAATGCTACTAATAGATTAAACTACACAAATTATAGAAATTTAACAAATAAATACATATACGTAACTAAACAAAAATTTAAGCAAAATGAATTAAAAAATTGTGAAAATAATGTTAGGAAAATCTGGGCTACTATAAATAACTGGTTAGGGGGCCTTAAGCCTACAGTTGACTCAGTCATATTAAAATATCTGGAGAAATCCGACACTGTACCAAACATATGCACGAAATTTGCTAAAACTTTCACGGATGAAATAAATAACATTAAACACAGTTGTAATATCAAGTTTTTAGATCGAAAAAAATATGTTAAAGATTGTAATGTCAGTTTTAGGTTTCAAAAAGTAACAAAATGTAATATCGAAAAAATTATAGACCATATTAGTAAAAAATCACCTGGCTCTGATGGTATAAGGGTACAAGATTTAAAATACATAAAACAGGAACTCAGTCCAATTTTAGCAAATTTTGTGAATATGTGCATAGATTCCGGTAAATACCCGGACGAACTAAAAAAGTCACTCATTAGACCAATCTACAAGCAAGGAAGCCACACAGACTATGCTAACTATAGACCGATAGCTATCTTACCTGTTATCAATAAAATTGTGGAGAAAGTAGTTGTAAAACAGCTGAGTACGTTCCTCGAAAAAAATAATGTTATTTCTGATGCACAACATGGGTTTAGGCCAAATAGAAGTACTTCTACTGCCTTAGCTAGGTTTACTGATGAAGTATATAACTAGCAACCTAGATAATAAAAAGTATGTAGGAGTGCTTTTTATTGATTTTAAGAAAGCATTTGATACACTGGACCACGAACAACTCCTGCAGGCGATGGACGAGTGTGGTGTTCGTGGTCCAGTGTTGGAGTGGTTCCGTACATATTTGACGGGAAGAACCCTGCGCGTCACCGTGGACGGAGTCAGCGGCGACGAGGCAGCGGTACGTACCGGTGTCCCGACCGGTTCCGTGTACGGCCCGGTCGGGTACATCATGCATGTAAACAGCGTTACCAACTGCTCCACTTACATGTATGCCGATGATACCTGCCTAGTCTATGGTGATAAAAATATTTCAAACATACAAAATAATATACAGGAGGATCTTGAGAACATACTTAAATGGTCGCACGACAACGGTATACTGTTAAATATAGAAAAAACCAAATTTATGCTTATAAACTCCCCATATATAAAAACAAGTCAACCGCCAGTTAGGATTGTAGGACATACGTACGATTGCTTACATAACGGAAAACTAAATTGTAAATGTAAACCAATAGAACTAGTGGATAAATATAAATATTTGGGCCTAACTATAGATAAAAATATTAATTGGAAACTTCACGTAGATATAGTATGTAATAAACTTAGATCAATATTATGTAAAATTATTAGTTTAAAAAAAGTAGTCAATAAGAAAATATTACATATGTTATATCATGCACTGGCGGACGCGGTAATTGGATACGGAATCATTGCTTATGGACGTACTTTCAAAACTTATATTGATAAAATACTACAACTACAAACTAGACTGATAAAAAATATAGTTGATAAAAATACCAAAAACAGCTGTGCTGGTAATAACTACATGGACTTATATAAAAAACTAAATATTCTTCCAATCCACGAAAAAATTAAATGTATACTAGCAACGGAACAATTCAAAAGAACTGAATATAAAACTGTCCGAGTGTACACGCGAAATCTTCGAGTAACGTCACGTCATACCTACACGGAACCAAAAGCAAATAATTATTATGGTAAAAGGAAAAGAGAATATTTAATACCCAGAATATTTAATTCTATCTTTCCGGAAGATGAATGCGCCACTAAAAGTATTTTTAAGAATAGATTAAAAAAGATGCTATTAGATGCCCCGTCTTAGTGTAACACTTACTGTTATGGTTACTACCTACCTACTTAGTTTGATTCTAAAGAATCTAAAGTGTCTGGCAAATAGTTACCTACCTACTTTTAAGTTTAAGTGAACGTATTTTAAGGATAGGGATCCAACCCGCACAAAACAAAAATTAAAATTTGAACCCTGAGTGTACAGCTCACATCATTTTTTTTGTGTGGATTGGATCGTTTTCGTTAAAAGGCGTCCTAGTTAAGATTTTAATGGTACTAATGTTAAAAAAGTGAGTGCAATACTCGCCAATAAACTTCGTGTTTGGCGAAATTAGTTGTAAAATGTGTACCATGCTTTTTTGAAATAAATAAATAAAAAACAAAAATTAAGGGATGAAAGATTTGGTGTGACTGACTTAGCGGTCGGATAGCTCAGTTGGGAGAGCAATGCGCCGGTAACGCAGAGGTCGCGGGTTCAAACCCCGCTTCGATTGTAGTAGATCGCATTCAATTTTTCTTTCTTAATTTACCTTTGTGTCATTATTTATAAAAATAAAAAATGTGGTATTACCACATAAAAAATATAGAATCGATAAAAAGATTCTATACAAATATTTAGAACAGCGCCATCTCTCTCGCAGTCTTCACACTTGCTGTAAAGCAATGGGGATTGGGGATCGTGCGTGTAAAACGCACATCCTAGGGTATGGCTAATGCGCAATAAGCATTTCAAAAAAACATATGACACAGAGGGCGCTCCAGTAGCGTAAAGGATTAAGGGATGAAAGATTTGGTGTGACTGACGTAGCGGTCGGATAGCTCAGTTGGGAGAGCAATGCGCCGGTAACGCAGAGGTCGCGGGTTCAAACCCCGCTTCGATTGTAGTAGATCGCATTCAATTTTTCTTTCTTAATTTACCTTTGTGTCATTATTTATAAAAACGTGTTATAAGTTTAACATGACTGTGTGTCTGATTTTTTAATAGAATTTGTTTAGAAATACCACATTTTTATTTTCATAAAACGTCTAAAACGTTGAGAAAAGCGCCATCTCTCTCGCAGTCTATACCTACACTTGCTGTAAAGCAATGGGGACTGGGGATCGTGCCTGTTAACGCACGTCCAAGGGTATGCTAATACGCAAAAGCATTTTAATACCTAGTATTTTATGCAATCGTTGCACTATGGAGGTTCTTAAAGTCGAGTATCGCGTTACTCGGCAAGCCTCGTGACCTAAGTAAGGTACGAGGTTTTAAGACCTAATTGTGTAACTATTACATACAATACTTTGTAAACGAGCAAAACACAGAAAAACATGTTTTACTTTAATCGTCATTCCCCAATATGATTTTTTATTTTTGATGTAACCTTTTTCATTCAACAAAAACTGACCTATTAAAAAAACATGATCGCGATAGTCATGGCGGGTGCCTCGTGATTGGTTAATTTTTTTGACAAGTAATTTCAACCAATCAGTGAGGATCAACTGTCCTGACGTTCTCTTTTTGAAAGTATTAGAGTTGAGTAGAGAGATGTCTTATGAATATTAAAGTTCTGGAGCGGGTGCCCACCATAGAGTAAGAATTTTACTTTTAGCCTTATAGGTACATATTTAGTTTTTAGCTAAATATTTTTACTTGCTCCGTTCTGTAAAATATTTGCTTTGCCCAAGAAAACATAGATTTTTCAATAATTTGTAATGTTAGATAACCTTTACTGTTATTATAGACAACCGAGAGTCGGAGACCTGGTGACCTGACATACAGGCCCTTCCTAGTTCAGGCACCAGTCTCCACCACACAACTTTTGTAACCGGATGTATGAATTGTATTGTATTGTACTGTACTGTTTTGTGGTGGAGTGAATAAATACATATTATTATATTATTATTAATGTAATGTCAAAACCCCATGCTAGTTTGACATTACTATCCGAGAGTAATCCGAGATCCGAGAGTTATTCTAGCAATAAAAGTAAAATCCAGCGTAAAGGCACAGCTATTTTATCAGTCATAATAGGTTATTAAAAATGTTTAAGAGGTTCTAATAATTATTTTTCTTTTACAGGTATTTGGTCAGGAGGTTGTCTTTCAAAACATATTAATAATGTTTAGGCTTGTAATGTTTCAAATAAAAAGTTGCATCATTCTCATCCATTGTTTATTTTTTCACCCTTCGTATATTTTCAATAAGAAACATATATTTTTAGGCTGATCACATATATTCATCAAAAAACTACTGTAAGGTGAGTCGGGGATATTGTAGCTATGGGGTTATTGTATCTTCTTACCATTATAATGGTCTGTGACCCTTAAAATGGTCTGTGTATATATAGGATTGTGTATATATACCATTGGTCTGTGTATCCTATATATACACAGACCATTATAATGGTCACAGACCATTATAATGGTAAGAAGATACAATAACCCCATAGCTACAATAGCCCCGACTCACCTTACAGTCAAAATCAAAAGTAGCTGGCAATAAAATTTTAGTATGCACTTTTGACAAGCTAGTTGTTAAATTTTCAGCTGCTTTAGATGCTGATAGTTAAATTGTGGTTGTCTTTTGTTTGACCGAAATTTATATGCGATAACATTGATTTGCTCGAATTTCACTTACCCGAATTGCATTTGCCCGAATGTTTCGTTTACTCGAAAAGTCATTTGACATACTCTTGTATTCCCGAATATTATATGCCATAATGATACGAATGCCATAAGTATTGTTTTCCGTAGTATTAAGTGCCATAATATTGTTTGATAGAATATACTTAAACGCCATACTAAATATTGTTTCTTTGCGAATCCATCCTGGCTATGCATTTATGTTTGTTAATACAAACCTCAGCTAAACTAAAGTTTTCGGTTTTGGTCCAATGTTCCCTTTTATCGTTCTTCGTATCGTTTCTTCTAAAACTGTAAATTAGGTTAGGATTTGTATTTTGAAGCAAGCATTCTGACGCTCCGCTCTACGGGTCACAACACAAGCCTAACCTAACCTATAGTTTTCGGTTTTGGATCCTTGTTCTATTTGGTCGCAGTTCATCTAAAACTGTAGGTAAGATTATGTTTCTATTTTGACGCTCCGCTATACGGGGTCAGAAAACAAACCTAACCTAACCTACAGATTTCGGTTTTCGACCAACGTTCCATTTGGATTGCATATGACATTATAGTATGTGATAGTTATGGAATACAATCATCATGGAAAATGTGATTATTGGAATTAATATTATGGGAAACAAAGATTCTGGCATAGGATTAATATGGTAAACAATGATTATAGGAAACATAATTATAAGAAACAAGATTCAGACAATTGAATATTATGGCAGACGAAATTCGGGCATATGAAATTCTGGCAAGTAAAGGTATACCTTAAATTGTAAATATTTACAATTTTGTAAAGACTAACAAGTGTCGGTCCGGCCCAGGGATAGTAGCGCTACAAACAGCTTTCATATGGCAATAATGTTGTTATACGTCATATATTTGCATATTTAAACGTCAGTTGCGATTTTTCAAGGATTTTTCTTTAGCCAAATTCAAAACATTGTTTACCGGAATGCTGCTCAATCCTTCGTTCTTCATCGAAATAAATACTGAATCCCATTGAAAAAAACTTGAGTTCCATCACTGTGGATAGTTTTGGTTTTATTTTACAAAAATGACTTGAAATTGGCGGAATACTTAGTCGTGGTTGCTCTTTGTTTACATCAAGTACCTATAAGGCATTATTTAAAGTACCTATAAGTTACCTGTGATATCTTAGCACTTACAATAATTATGTAAAACATACATAATTACATAATTAATTATTACATTAATTACATTTTTTATTTGTAAATAGTTTAGGTTTTTAGCATATACTTAGTCTTAGTTACATATTAGTTTATTGTTTATTGTTTTTGTAAAACACTAATTTTGTGAAAATATTGTTAAGATTAGGAGAGTTTGTCAATAATATTAGAGGTAACATTGGATATGAAACGCTTTAAAAATAAAATAAAATAAAAACTGTAATAACATGCTTAAGTAGACGTGAAGTTTATTTTGTTTGCGTATTTTTTTCCAGACATATTATGTTATTGCATTTGTTTGTCGAGACGACTCATTCTTATACCTACATACTTTAGTGAAATAACTAGCTGTATACACATACTGTATAGGCATTTGTGCTACATTATAGGTATTCATTGCATTTTTATTATTATTTGCTTTAGAGGTAACTTAAAGCGCAAGTAAAGTTTTAGGCATATGTATAATAATATAAGATGAAAGTAAAAGCGGAATATTACATAAGCTCGTCTTTGAACCAGGGATCGTTACCGGTATTCTTGACTGTTTAATTATTTTCTAATTTCGCCTTTTTTCTCGAAATGCTGTTAAATATAGAATTTAGGTTTTGATTACTTTGAAATTGGCCCACTCAAATATAAAAACGTACAATAATAAGCGAAAAACCGAAATTGAATACCGGTATTTTTTATGAAGCCGAATACCGGTATCCGAACCCTGCTTTGAACACATGTATTATTTTTGACGATTTTTTCCGTAAGTTCGCGGGCAGAAATTTGATGTAGGCGGCGCACGACCGATCGTTGTGGAGAACTTTGGGGAAGACCTTTGTCCAGCAGCGCACGTCTATTGGCTGATATGATGATGAAAATTATGAGGACTATAAGACATCAAGGGATGCCATATAGTTTTGGGGCATATCAATCTAAACCATAATCATTAATCGCCATAATGGTTTTATGCAAATTATGTTTTGGCGCATAATACTCAACAACATAATTAATATCAAGCTCCATTTTTTTTATTTCAACATTATCCTGCTTTTCTGGCAGCAGGTCGTATCTGTGTGTGTCACAGTTATTTCTATCGGATGTTCTTATTTGTGGTTGATCCCACAAATACTAAGGTAGGTACTGTAGGTTAGATACGGTTAGAATGGTGCTCAGTCCTAACCTAATCTAACCTACAACTAAGAGGTCAGTATAGGGAAGAATTTTTAATGGGCTTGGGGAGCCCCCCTTGTGAAGAATCGACGGCATATGCCTTACCGTTTTTAACTTCAACTTTTGGGATGAGCTTTGTCTGTGTCGCATTATGCAATTTTCTAAATGTTCTTTTGTCCGTGATTGTGTTAATCCATACTAATATTATAAATGCGAAAGTGTGTCTGTCTGTCTGTCTGTCTGTCTGTTACCTCATCACGCTTAAACCGCTGAACCGACTGAGATGAAATTTGGTATGGAGATAGTTTGAGACCCGGGAAAGGACATAGGATACTTTTCATCCCGAATAAATTTAGTGTTCCCGTGGGATGAGCGGGTAACACCGCGGGGCACAGCTAGTTATCTATATCTTACATGTCTCATCACGTATCTATTAGATTTAATAATCCCCATAAAACCAACTGTCAATAATAAGAGGCACAGCCCAATTATTTGAATGATGCTCTATCCCGATTTGTACTAAGTCATTTATTGGTGACGCGTTTGGCTCGGTTTGTAGACACCTGCCTACTGAGCAGGCGGTCCCGGGTTCGAATCCCGGCCAGTGCAAATATTTGTGTGATGAACTCGAATATTTGTGCTTGGGTCATGGTTGTTCTATGTATTTAAGTATATATTTATCTATATAAGTACGTATATCGTCGTCTAGTACCCATAACCATAACACAAGCCTTCTTGAGCTTAATTTGGGACTAGATTGATTTGTGTGAGGTGGTCCGATAATTATTTATTTTATTTTATTTATTTATCAGGTACTAGTACATGAATGACATCTGTTGTAAGTACGTGGGTATTACTAGGCAAATAGAAGTAGGTAAATAAGAATTGGACCTCAATCTTGGGAGAAAAGAAACAAATAGATTACATTGAAATAATAAAACGTTTATTCATTTTCAAACAGTATATTAAACTGATTTCTGTAACTCACTAAGATAGGTATATAAACACAATTAAATAATACAGTCGACGGTGGCATCCACTACAGGAAAGATAAATACAGTGTTTAGTTACCATTTTAATCAATATTTAAGACTCATAAAAATGGTTACTTAACTTATTTCCAGAGGCTCACTTAGTCTCCAGCCACAAAAACTGAACTAACTAAATGGCCGACAGCCTCTTTTATTTAAAACCCTCACTTTCTACCCCTACCATGCCCATGGGGAGGGGAAGAAGTTAAGACAATGTTTCTGGAACTTCTGTTTGGTACAGTAATTACATTTAATAGATATTTTTACTAAATTGAGTTTAAATTATTCAGTAATCATTTAATAAAATCTGATAACAATATAATGATACCTAACTAACATATTCTGATATATTAATACTAATTGTATTCCCTAACTGGAAGTTACTTATCTCATAACATGTCGGTAGTTGAACATTTCATTGACAAGAAGGTTACCATGGATAAACAAGTAAGTTTTAAGCAAAATATCATATGACAACTATAATCTAACAAATGCGATTCCAAGGTTTAATTAATTGGCCGATAATTTGTATACCTCTTTTGTTTACTTATGTAAATGTATAATCGAAAACAACTATTGCAAATACAGGTGTTTCTAGCATTGAAGCATTGAAAAGTGCACAAACACCTAGAAAGTTTATAAAAGAGCTCAGTGCCCTTGATAAGACTGCAGAAACTGCCTAAGAGCGACATGTGGAAGACGCTTTTGCTCTTGGCCTGTGTGGCTAGTTCCATTATATTCGTCTGTTGTGATGGTAAGTACAAATCTTGTTCACTTTTACACGTCATATGAATTTCATTTCATTATAATTACAAACAAAATAGTATAGTGTAATTTAATATAAGAGCAAAAACGTAGCATGTGCGGTTTTAGAATGTTTAAAGGTTGAGTTTCTATATTAATCTAGCCGGTGTTTTTACGCAGTTTTTTCCTTGTGAGTCACATTTTCTCTCATTGAGATTTATGAGGCCCATTTCCGTGAGGATCTGTTTTTATTCGGTCATATTTTTACACACTCCAAAAAAAGACAATAGAAATACAAAAATATTGACGTAAGTACCAACTAACGTTTTTTACCGGTCAGGTGACACTAAACCCACAGAGGAGACAAATCCCACTGGGGACACCGGTCTTACCGGGGGCACGAAATCTACTGATGATACGACACCAACTGGAGCCACGGGGCCATCGGACAGCGTCTATTCAGGTAGTGATGACGCTCGAGACTGTGGTAAGAACGTGCACGATGTTATTAAAGAAAAAATCCTATAATAAGTTCAGATATTATAGGTAAGGTATAAAGTATAGGTAAGGACCTACATTACTTGGCAGCGACCAAAATCAGAGATGTAATTTCATAACAGTAGGTACCGTAGCCACCTAGGTCACGTTTTTGCTTCAAGCGGTTGTCTTGAGACCACGTCTTCTGGCGGTCTAACCAAGGTGACCTACAAACTAGTTCATTGAATCTAATTGCTCAAACATCGAATTTTTAAACTAGTTTCTTACAGCTTTGGTATTTGTATTAAATTTAAATTGTGGTATACCTACCCACATAAAAAAAATGAGACATTACATGTCATGTTTCATAAATTTATAAAACTAACAGCGCCCTCTCTCGCTTGCTCGTTCACCGCTGTAAAGTGGTGCGGTAGGATGTGTATATTAACGTATTCACATAGATGTCGGTAAATTGTAAAAACCTTTCAAATAAAACAATGCAAAGATCGACACACAAGGCATAAGAAAAAAAATGTCAGGTCTACCTGGAGCTAGGGTAGCAAAGTGGTTAACGCGCTGGACCGGTAATCTAGAGGTACCGTTCGATTCCCGGTCTCTTCCACCAGGTAGCTCTTTTCTTCAATTTTTCTTTAAGCTTTGATCTTTGTATTAATAGTTTCTTATTCTCCATGAGAAGGCTTTGTAAACGCAGTCTAGCAAACAATCTTTGTTCCATTTTTCAAAGTCTCACGTTAGTCACCTTTAGTACAAATATAAAATTCGAATTTTACGAAAGCACTTGCTTAGCGGACACATTAAATTTTCAGTATATGGCTAGCGTAGATAAATTCTTTTTTTTTTATTTCATAACGCGTGTAATGAAATCAATGACGAATTAATTGTACTTTTTGAACTATGTATCCACAATGTACCCAAAAAAGCAGGTGCTGCAATAAGAACGAACTGAAATAAGAATGAGCCGAAAAAGGACTAAGTAAATACAAAAAGGCGTATTGACTTAGGTACTTAAAATACGAAAACAAAATATATATACATATTTAAGGACTAATACAGTTGGAGGCACCATGCCTGCTGTAAAATCAGGGAGGGAAAAATAAATATATATATATTTACATATTTAGGATGATGTAGAAGCAAAAACGCAGTCTGGTAGAAATATTTGCATTTTCTTACGCAGGAGGTCCGCCCAGGTGTGGAAAAAACGAGGAGTACAACAACTGTACAAACACCGGATGTATTCCACAACGATGCTCCGAAATCGGGTTCCCTGGATTGAAGTGCGAGAAGTGCAGGCCAAGATGCGTTTGTAAAAGTGGCTATGTACGCAACGACGATGGCATTTGTATCTTGATAGCTGATTGTCCATGTAAGTAGTACTGATATAGAATAACAACAGATCATGAAAAATCATTATTTAATAGAACACCAATTGTAGAGGACAACCGCGTCCGTCGGCAATCGTCTACATGGACACTCCGAAACTCAGCGATGAGTAAGGAGCGAACGGACTGTGATGAGATAGGTAACGAACGGACGAAACGAAAACGCAAACTAAAAATCAACGGTATATATTTACACAGAAAATTAACAAAAAACAACAACGGATCGGAAACACTTAAATTAACACTTAACTAATATAGTCTCTGTCTATGAATTTACACTAAATCGCGGACCGATGGTACTACGCTATACTAACAAACTAACTCGCGGACCGATGGTACTACGCTACAACTGTTACAAGATGGTTTATGCAGGAGAACAAGAACTGGAAGTGAGTGTGGCGGATCGATGATCAACGCGCTGACTACGGAGTGGTACTCTACGTAGGATACAAGATGACTGTAATTACATGGAAAAATGGCCGTCCTTTTATACAATTCTGCTCTGGGATCAGGGGGACGCCCGCCCTGTCTTTACATATTAACTTACTTAAGTTACACATAACTTAGCTTATAAATAACTTATTCTACGGATTGACGCCGTTTGAATTTACAATATATCAGCATGTTTATGCTGTGGGAGCTCCCGTCCGACTGTGAGATGCAAAAATACCTATCGTTTCTTTGTCCCCGGCAAGAGGCCGTCTCGCTCGCACCGTCCGAGATATACACCTGCCTTATCTCTCTTATGGCGCTGCGCGCTGCGCGTTCGCTTATTTTCGGCGTTGTGGTGCTCTCAGACGGTTGCGGCCGGGACAAATTAAATGAATTTACATTTAATTAAACATAATCAATGATTTTAACTAAGTCCTGAATTTATATAAAAGTTTCCTTTAATTTTGCATCGAATGTAAACAAAGATGACTCATCTGTTTTCGACTAGGATTGGAAAGTTTTCGATGAGTCACCTTTGTTTTGACGTGGTCTTTATTAAGACCTGACGGGAGCTCTAACAAATAAGTGATTTACACATAAGGAAATAAGTTTGGCCTCTTTTCCCGGGCAACGATCTTATATCTAAGTATTGAATAATATTTATTTATTTAATCAAACTTAAAACTAAATGCGTTGCAAAGCTGTCCGCAACACCAATAAAGATCAAGGACGTTGTGTCCCCGAAACTGTTTACGGCCGTTATGGAAGACGCCTTCAAGCTCCTGGAATGTCAAGGACTTGGCATCAACATCAATGGCGAATACATCACTCACCTTCGGTTTGCCGACGACATCGTAGTCATGGCAAAGTCGATGGAGGAACTCAGCATGATGCTCGATGACCTCAATCGAGTTTCTCAACGGGTGGGCTTAAAAATGAACATGGACAAGACGAAACTCATGTCAAATGCCAAGGTTGTGCCCATCCCAGTCTCTGTTGAAAACTCGGTACTCGAAGTTGTTGACTCATACATCTACCTAGGACAAGTGGTCCAATTAGGTAGGTCCAACTTCGAGAAAGAGGTCAACCGCCGAATCCAACTCGGCTGGGCAGCGTTCGGGAAACTACGCAATGTCTTTTCGTCCGACATACCTCAGTGCCTCAAGACGAAAGTCTTCAACCAATGTGTGTTACCAGTGATGACTTACGGCACCGAAACGTGGTCTTTCACTATCGGCCTCATCTCAAAGCTCAAAGTCGCTCAACGAGCAATGGAGAGGGCTATGCTCGGGGTGTCTCTACGTGATCGAATCAGAAATGAGGAAATCCGTAGACGAACTAAAGTGACCGATATAGCTCACCGGATTAGCAAGTTGAAGTGGCAATGGGCAGGCCACATAGCACGCAGAGCAGATGGCCGATGGGGCCGTAAAGTGCTCGAGTGGAGACCTCGGACCAGCAAGCGCAGCGTAGGACGTCCACCTACAAGATGGACAGATGACCTTATAAAGGTCGCCGGAAGGCGCTGGATGCAGGTCGCTTCCAACCGGTATATATGGAAGTCCAAAGGGTAGGCCTATGTTCAGCAGTGGACGTCCTATGGCTGAGATGATGATGATGATGATGAAAGATCAAGGAAGAATTCGAAGAAAGGAGAAAGGAAGGAGGAGACCAATATAAATAAAGTTGAAATAGAAGTACATCTTAAATTAATGATTACACAGCGTCTACACCACACATTGACCTGAGTGTGGACGAATATGGCTTGTGAGATCACCAAGGTGATCCTATTAGACGCAATGTCCAGCAACTAATATATCCAGTGTCCAATAGGATTACTTCCTGAGTTCCAGCTCGTGGGTGATCTCATTAGATATATTAGTTCAGTATAATGAACTGGGTGATCTACTCAGGAGATCTTCGTGGGTGTCGTGAATTACTAAAGTCCTGGTATTAGATAATAACGCGTGTAAGACTATAATATGAGAATGAGACTTCTCTGAAATCGATACATTTTCGGTTCAATGCTTGTTATTACCCATTGGGTTGTTATTTCTATAATTCCAGCATGTGGCGGTGATAAAAATGCTCAACAAGGTTGTGGTAATCACTGCGGCAGAACGTGTGCCGATTATGGCAAGCCCCCTCATCCATGCCCACCGTTCTGCATATTCAACGGCTGTGACTGCAGGCCAGGTTTTTACTACGACGGTCATGTGAAGGCTTGCGTTAAACCAAAAGACTGCAGTAAGTTATTTACAATTTATTTTAATGATTCATTTCAACACAACATTCAAAAGGCCTTATTTTCTTTGGAGCTGAACCTAATAACGAAACACAATAGCTTTGTCTTACTCAACGCCATTGTGTGGCTTATATGGCTACACAGTTGCAAATGAAAAACAAGGTTGTAAACATATTTTTTCTGACTGTTGATTGAATATTCAACTTAATCTCCTTATTTGAAGAATTGAGTCCCGAGGGTATCATATTTTTGGGTGCCCTAAGTGCATACCTTGTAGACTTCATTACGCGTGTTTTAACAAAATATCTTCTTTATATTCCTAAACACGAATTACTTAAAATTGCAATTATTCCAGCGCCAGTTTGTCAATTCAACGAAGAATATTCTTCTTGCATCAACGGTGGATGTGATGCCAGGAACTGCAGCCAGGTCGGTAAACTGGTGCCGTGCGTCAAGCTGGCTCCTGAGAGTTGTATCAAGGGGTGCGTCTGCGTTACTGGCTATTTGAGAGCTTCTAATGGAACATGTGTGCCGAAGGACCAATGTACACGTAAGTGAATAGTATTAACTATCAGCCACAAGATGTTCACTGCTGGGTGATATCATCTTCAGTATCTAATTCATAAACAATTGAGCACGACCCTCAACGGTACGTTGATGTTCGGACCACTTAATTGGTGGCCTCGGTTTCGCGTCTTCCGGTAACCTTTTTGTTCTATTGGCCATTAGCTATCCTCGTCACGCAGAGATTAATGCATGCATAACCAACCAAGGTAATGTTTTTCCGGAAAGCTGTCCGGTGGTGGTCATCTTTCTGCTGATGATAAGATGGGAGAACAATATTAAAATATCCTCATTATTTACGCACTTTCTGTTTCTTCTCAGCTAAATGTGAAAAACAAAACGAGGTATACGACGTGTGCCCCGCCCCCTGTCCACCAAAGTTATGCAACGTCAATGAAGCAGTCATCAGATGCAAGGCACCCCCAAAACCAGGCGACCCGGAGTGCAAGCCAGGCTGCCGATGTGCTGATACCTTTTACCGAAATGCTACAGGAACATGCGTGCCTAAAAACAAATGCGAAAAACGTAATAACTTTTTAGTTAAAAAATAATTCTACGGCTAGCGCGTAGCAAAGGTGGTTTTTGATTATGCTTTAGAGATTACGAGGCCTTATTCCTTTTAAAATTTTTTTTTTTCATATTATGACAAATATATTGATAATTTCAACCAACTTTTTGAAGTGAATAATACTTTTCCCCGAGTTCTAGGTAGTAACATAGCAATTTCACGCTTTTATTGCGTACAGTCGAAAATAAGTTAAAAAAACTAATTTTCCGCGTGAATTTTGTCAATTTCGAGTAGTTTTTGAAACAAAAATTATCAATGAAAAATTCAAACTGTAGGTTTCAAATATATACCAATAAATCCCAACAGCCCTGTTCTAGAAAGTAACATCAATAGTATGTTAAGAAACATGTTTGATCATAGAGAAAAATGTCTAAACAATCAGCATTTTAAAAGGAATAAGGCCTCTTAAGTTCCTACGTGTTGAATTTGTAACCGTGTTTTTTCAGCTTTAAAATGTGACTGTCCAAACGAAGTGTACGACTCCTGCCCAGCAATATGTCCTCCGCAAGAATGTGGAGTGAACCCTGCTGTGATCCTGTGCATGCGGAACCCTGATTACGGAGACCCGAACTGTAAGCCTGGCTGCGTGTGTAAAGACGGGTTTGTGAGGAACGCCGCCAGGAAATGTATCCCTCGGGATCAGTGCCGTAAGATTTACTTTAGATCATTTACTCATAATTGGAAAAAATGTCAAATGTTTTGTCTTCAAATGTTTTGAGCTTATTTCATACTTACGGCAACTACTACGTGAACCTGTGACCCAAATTAAAATTCAGTATTAAAAAAAAAATAATAATATTGTTATATTTTTATGCAATAAATATCTGTGCTTAGAAAAAAATCACTTGACTTTCATTTAAAAAAACAAGATTTTGATAAAAAAATTTTTTTTTTAAATGTGCTTGATCATAATATTCAAGATGACAGTAGAGGGCTAAAAGTAGTATTGAATATTTTTACTATTATTTTTCTCGTACACCTGGCAGCCTACTGCAACGTTTTAGAGACGTTCTTAGTTGAATTTCCAAAAAAAAATAGTTTGCTCCACCTTATTGAGTAGGTGTCAGTAACAATTGCGATTATTTCACCGACAAAAAGCGAAGCTCTTGAATTATGGAGTCAAAAACCCTAAGAATGGACTTTTTAAACAAACTCCTCGTAGCTGCAAGCTCATTATATTTTAAATGTTAATCCATGTAACGACTTGTTTTTTGTGTATTTAACTAAAAAAAAACAATATATTATAATATAATCAACGAAATTTTATAAAATCGAATTAATAAAAAATTGATTTGATAGACGTACGTGTCATACAATATCCCCCTACTTTCGTGAAATATTCCCGTGTTTTTATGAAAATTTAATAAAAAATCAACTTTTTTAAATATGCCTGAATATATAACCAAAATAATTAGGGGATGAAGTTTGAGGGCTGTTTCTTTGGCAACAAGTTAAAAAAAATCTCTCTGTAAGTCTGTATATTCTAAATTATAATAAAAGTCGTTTTGCAGCAAAATGTACCGGACAGAACGAATATTTTGAGACATGCATCCAGGGCTGTTCCAACCAAACCTGTGACTCCATCGGCAAGAAATACTTTTGTCCTTTACAAAAAGGGTGTAAGAGTGGATGCAGGTGCAACCCTGGGTTCTACAGGAACGCGGACAATGTGTGCGTGCCGGAAAGCGAATGCCGTACGTATCATATGATTTTACCTACTATGTGTGTCTGTCACTATCTTTATCAGATCCATCCATCGGGTGGAAACCGCCCCCGAGACCTTTTGCCCTCAACCTATCCTTGCACCACTAGATGCTCCATGAAGTAGGATTATAATTCTTTACAGTAAACACGACAGCTGGTAAAATATAGTTGTGTTTCTAAACATGATTTTAAATTATTCTAGCTCCCACCTGCCCGGCCAACGAAGAATATTCTACTTGCATCAACGGAGGATGTGATGCCAGGAACTGCAGCCAGGTCGGCAAGCCGGTGCCATGCGTAAAGATAGACCCTAAATACTGCATCAAGGGGTGCGTCTGCGTTGCCGGCTATTTGAGACACTCTAATGGAACATGTGTGCCGAAAGATCAGTGTACACGTAAGTAAATATCAAGTATCATTTTCATATCGACTAAAAGATTTTCACTGCTGGACTGAGTCCTGCACAGAATTTTCACTACAACTGGTCTTGAGCAACCTTTATTCTATAGTAGTCTGACTTCAAAAAAAAGGATAATTATCAAAAAAAAAACAGAATGTTTCTTGCTTCGGATTTCCGACCACGGTGCAAAGGTTTTGTATGATCTTGACCAAACTGTCGGTTCTACTCATAAAAAACATCCATCGTTTGTAGTCTTCTAGTTAGTGGTCGACTCTCACAAACCTTTCTTTACCAATGGTGATCATTTAGACAAAATTTACTCCAATGTTAGGGATTTTGAGACAATGAAGAAAAACGGCAAATAATGTCGTTACAATTACATACAAGTGGAAGCTTATTTTTAATATAAGAAGTTGAAAAGGGACACCCGCTTATAAGTTGAAGCTTCGTTAAATGAACCACAGATAGTCCTTGTCATTTAAACATATCCTACACACTTAATAAATACTTTCTTTTTTTTCGCAGCTAAATGTGAAAAACCAAATGAGGTATACGACGTTTGCCCCGCCCCCTGTCCACCAAAGTTATGCAACGTCGATGAAGCAACCATCAGATGCAAGGCTCCCCCTAAGCCAGGCGACCCGGAGTGCATGCCAGGCTGCCGATGTGCTGACACCTTTTACCGAAATGCCACAGGAACGTGCGTGCCTAGAAACAAATGCGAAAAACGTAATAACTTTTAAGTACACTTTTTTAGCGCGTAGCAAAGGTGTTTTGTGTCCTAATCTTTTGATTATCCTTAGGAAATTGCGTTCCTTCGTGTTAAATTTTAAACAATTTGTTTTTTTTTTCAGCTTTAAAGTGTGACTGTCCAAACGAAGTGTACGACTCCTGCCCAGCGATATGCCCTCCGCAAGTATGTAACCCTCCTCTGATCTTCTGTCCGCGGAACCCTAATTATGGAGACCCGAACTGTAGACCTGGATGCGTGTGCCAGGATGGTTATGTGAGGAACGACGCCAGAGAATGCATACCCAAGGATCAGTGCCGTAAGTTTTACTTGGGTATATTTATGTCGCTTTGATAAAAAAATTATGTGGCGTTGACTCTACCTACTATTAAGGGGATGTTCTTTTATCTGTAGAAGAAAATATTTTATGAACGTGCCAAAACATAACCAGCGTTCATAATTCCTAATGTAAAAAATACTGTAAACAAGTACTTTTTTCAATCAGTGAGATCGCAGAAATAATTTCAAGCTCAATTTCATTTTTGGTATTTTCATAAAAAGGTAACAAATAAGGGAATAAGTGGAAGTATCAGAGTGCCAGTTGTAAGTGGGATTTTTTATTAACATTATTTTGCAGCAAAATGTACCGGACAAAACGAATATTTCGAGAAATGCATCCAGGGCTGTTCCAACCAAACCTGTGACTCCATCGGCAAGAAATACTCTTGCCCCATTCAAAAAGGGTGCAAGAGTGGATGCAGGTGCAACCCTGGATTCTACAGGAACGCGGACAACGTGTGCGTTCCGGAGAGCGAATGCTGTACGTATAGTACCAATTCGTGAGAAGTGGAACACAATCATAGTTTAGTTTTCTTGCTGCTTGGAGCGACTCTTGCGCCCCTGTCTTTATACAAATTCATTACAAACTGCTGTAACCACTTTCTTATTAATAAAACGAATTTATATTATTTAAAATACTATTTATTTCAGCGCGAAATCTTACGTACCTATTCCGTTCCTATCTATAGAGGAGTTTCCCATAATCATAAAACGAAGAATCATTTAGTGTTTTCCTTTAGAAACGATTGTATTTTCAAGGTTCACAATAACAACAAGTGTCTTTTGGTACGTTCTATTACGTCACGTTGGAACATGACCTTGCTTATTATTTAAAAGCAAAATATGATTATTATCGCCACAAAAATAAGAATACAGCAGCAGTTAGTACACTTCAAAATTCATACCTCTTTAAGTGGCAACAGGCTCTGGCTCAGCGTATGCTATGAACTGAAGCGTATTTGTAAGATCGTTACATAGTGGAAACTACAGTTATCATACACAAACACAATTTTGAGTTTCTTTTTATTATTATTTATATCGTAAATTGAATTTGATTGAGTAGGATGAATGGAAAACGCCCAAAGGTCTAAAAAAATATTCTTTCCCGTTGATCTAAAATCCACAAAGTTTTGAAACTTTGAAACAACTGTCAGAAACACAAAGGCTCGATGGCTGGCAAAGTTAAGTTAGCATGTACATAGGTACGCTGTTCTGTATGTTGAAGAAGAGAAAGATGGCGGATATAAGTGTCATATATAGAATAAAACAAATTTAATGTTGCTGCATTACGCAATAACTAAAGATTGAAACATAGTACATGTACAACTAAAAGAGAAATCTTGAAACGCCTTGTTCGTAATTATTTTAGATAATTATTAATATATTAGAGAGGGGTATGTTCCATAGGCGTTGTATATCGGGTGTTTCCTGTAATAGGAGCGATAGATTAAAACATAGATTCTTCGCTTGAAACTGGACAACATTTGTTAAGCAACTTCTGAAAATAACGTGTATTAAATGATATTTTGTAGAATAATGTTTAGACAAAGAAGCAATGTATTGCGAAATGTCCGATATTAGTAGAGTGACAGTTATGTCAATGCTCAGGGAATGTCAACGTTGGACGACATACATTGAAAATACTATTTAATTTGTTTGAAATAATAAAATTTTGAAAACAGACTTCTCTACAAGTTGTTGAACAAATGTTGTTCAGTTTAACGTGTAAAATCTATCTTTTAATATATTGTTCCTATTACAGGAAACACCTGGTATAATATAGCTGTCCGTCAGAGCTGTATGTGTAGTGGTAGGACGGCCTGGGTCGCGCCTTTCGAAGCTCACGTTTTCATCGCGTCCGTCTTGTGATCGTGTTGAAGCTCTTGACACGGTGTCACCGTTGACGGATACGTCAAGAAGTTGACGGATACGTCAAGGAGGACATCATCATATAGTATAATATAATATATCAAACAAGGAAAATGTTTGAAATTTTAATAATTTGGTTTCGTTAAGTTACCGGGCCAAGTGCCAGTGCCAGTGTTAGGATATGGAAGTGAAACATGGGCTCTAACTAAAGACATATCAAATAGACTCTCCATATGCCAGCATGCAATGGAAAGGAGTATGGTAGGAATCAGAAGAATAGATAAAGTAAGGAACAGCAGCATCAGAAACAAGACTAAAGTTCAGGATATAACTCGGAAAATTAGAAGACAAAAATGGAAATGGGCTGGACACATGGTTAGAGGAAAAGACAAATGGAGCAAAGTAGTCACGCAATGGTACCCAAGGAATGGAAAAAGGAAGAGAGGTAGACCACGGCGACGGTGGGATGACGACATAAGACAGGTCGCGGGAATTACATGGGGTAGAGTGGCCATAGAAAGGCCAGAATGGAGAAGATTGGAGGAGGCCTTTGCCACCTGGCAAACGGACATGCAAAAATTAAAAAAAAGAGATATATACGAATAAAAAGAAAAAAAATGAAACAAAAAAAAAAAAAAAAAAAATGGAAATAATCATTGGGGAATATATTAAAAAATGTCCGATAGAAGGCTTAAATAAATAAATAAAAAAGTTACCGGGGCTGGCTAACTTTGCAACCTCAAAACAAACAAATGATCCGCCAGAAATGGTAGACGGTGTTACTCGTAGTACATACAGCGTGTATTATTATTGATATAGCCACTAACCGATAGATAGACCGATTTTTAAACAATTTTTTATACTCGCAGACTTTAATCTGTCAATTATAATTTCACAGACAAAATCACAATAACGCACTTTTTAATCCTGTAACAAAATTCTATACTCTATGGTACCCGCTACAGAACTTTAATATTCATAAGACATCTCTCTACACAACTCTAATAATTTCAAAAAGAGAACATAAGCTTATTTGATGCTCACTGATTGGTTGAAATTACTTGTCAAAAAAAACACCAATCACGAGGCACCCGCCATGGCCATCGTGATCATGTTTTTTTTAATAGGTCAAAAATAAAAAAACCATATTGGAGAACGACGATTAAAGAAAAAAATGATTTTCTGAGTTTTGCTCGTAAAAGTATTGTATGCAATAGTTACACAATTAGGTCTTAAAGTCTCGTACCTTACATAGGCCACTCGGCAAGCCTCGTGACCTAAACGCGGTACTCGACTTTAAGAACCTCCATTGTGCAACGATTGCATAAAATACTATTATAATTTAGTGTCAAGTATCAGCGTAATTAAACTTCGAACAGCAATTGATTACCTACACTTATTTGACACATTGATTTTCATAGACAGACAGTAGATGACTAAGTGAGTAAAAACAAGTTACCTACATTGCGTGCTGAATTATTTTATAAGGAGAATAAAACTCGTTTATTAATTTAATAATAAATTACCTTTTTATTAATTTATACAAAATCATATTCATTAGGGCATTGCTAAGAACTTGTTCTTGAACTTGTTGTTTGAGGTTGTATCAAAAATACACGTTGTATATTTGTAATATACGGTGTTTGATGATCGGGAGTTCTCCTTTGGTAGGATGAACCTTCTAAACCCAAAGCATATTTTAAAGAAGAGCCATCTATATGTTTAATGCAGTAGGGAGTAATGACGTTATCAATTTTTTGTATGGGATTTTGACATTTTGTTTTCTAATTCCTATCATGTGGGATATCTAATGAAAGGGCTTTATGAGCCGAGCCCAAATATATACCATAAGGCTACTCGTTTGGAAATAAACCGAAAAACATTTTCGAAACATACCAAGTTTGGACTCTTGCAGCAACAAGCCAGCTAATTTTTTTAATGAAATATTAAAATCCCGTAATATATTCTTGATTCCTTCCTTTTTGCTGACTTTTGCTTTAGGTATCCAGTTAACGCGCCTACCGTTATGGCACAAATCCTCAGTGCATATAATACGTACCGTCAACCAATTTGATTTCTAGGCCACTATAGAACCTTGTCACAATGACAATGATATGAGATTTCAGCGGCTTTCATATTGACGTTCACTGTGACAAGGTACGAAATGGCCTAGGAATCAAATTGGTTGACTGTACCCCGAGGTTTTCGGTGCACCAATGATTTAACGCTAGGCTGACATTAGGCGTCAAATCATCCGTTTCGGCACTGAAACGCCCTGGTATGAATATGACACACACATAACCATTTCTTGTAAATTAAATTCTATTTATTATTCAATTTCTAATTACAATAGGTATAATTAACACAGAAATTAAAATACTACACTCTAAAAAATGAAGGCCAACTAAGAGTAGTTTTCTCTTAGTTGACGCTAAGTTAATTACAACGATTACGATCTTATATAAATCAAAGAAAGCGGATAACTTAAAACAATAAGTGTATCTGTGATTAAACTAATAAAGTAGGTATATTATTCATCCTAACAATTGTATACGTTGCATCTACCATTAACGTGTTGGCATAATTACGTAACGTAGGTTGATTTAATCCTTAACAAGTTCATTAAAACAGATAAGTATCTTAATAGTCATGAACATTTTCGTAGTTTATTTGATTATTTTGTCTTTGTTGATTTACATAAGATTTGGTATTTTAATCAACTAAACATATAATATTTAAAACAACGAAGATAAAACATTCAATCCCATTATGATCGAGTTATTGTATTTAATCACGAAACTAATATTCGATTCTACTAAGAATTCAATGTTAAATCGATTGTCATATTAGTTAAATTAAATAATCGGTTAATCCGAACAATCAAGAGAAAAGTAGTAAGCGCCTGTTCCCCGCCCGCGCCCCTCTCGCAGCGCTTTCGACTTGTGAATGTGAGGTGAGGACGCTTGCGTCAGTCAGTTGTGTCATTCAGCAAGACGGGCCTTTTTGAAAAGAAATCTATTAACCTAAGTTAATTTTATTGCATCGAACGCGTTTTAAACTTAAGTATCATCTTCTTAAAGTTTTTCATATCTGTAAAGTTAGTGGCGTGGCGTGTGAAAAATCTAAACTTATTTAAGTACCTACATGTAGGTACATGTGCCATGCCATGGAGAAAGTGATAGAACTACAGAAGACTTGGGAGTTGGAGAACTGGATTCACCAGTAAGTACATCATAGCTCATTATTGGTTTTTGTTTGTTAGGTCATAGTGTCTTGTTAGGATAGGTATTATATCTATCATGACACTGACCGAAATATGAATTATTCATCAAATATATTTACTTAGCATCTATTCTATTCATCTTATCGTATTACTAATAGAATTTTAACCAAATTCAATACCCGGTTATTTATGAGATTAATAAAAAAAATTGCAGTTTCTATTAAATCTAAAATCCTCTCCATGGTTCCTAATCCATATCTCTTATAGTTTTTGTTTTCTGTGTTTTCCCTGCTGACCTATTCGGATTAATCTCCCTGTATGTATAATTTTGTATTTTAATATGTTTGAATTTAACTCTGTGATATTAATTGCATCATTAATTTGTAGATTCCGATGGACTTGCCCTTGTTTGAGAGTACTCCATAAGTACGGACTTAAGTCATACAGGCTGCTTATATGGGAAATGAAAAGTTGCCTTCAGCAAAAGAAAATATATGCCACCTGCGATTGCACATTCTTATACTCCAGGGCCCAGTTCCTCGTGCAGGGTAAGCTATTTTATAATTTTAATTTTCGTTTGTTTCCATTATTGATTATTATAGAATAACCAAATTGTACATTGGTCATGGACCTTGACACGCAATCCCACTATTTTCTAGCAGATGTACCATGCACTGATGTATGTAA
The DNA here is from genome assembly GCA_932273695.1 of Apotomis betuletana. Classification (NCBI taxonomy): domain Eukaryota; kingdom Metazoa; phylum Arthropoda; class Insecta; order Lepidoptera; family Tortricidae; genus Apotomis; species Apotomis betuletana. The sequence goes on along the minus strand of OW026302.1, from coordinate 3,502,780 downwards.
ACACTTTAGTGTTTCTGTAAATATTAATAATATTTTATCTTTTGCTACATCCCAATGCATCAGTTGGCAAGTGCAATATGCTGTACTGAATGTTCAGTATTTTTCTCAGCTTTCTTTACTTTTTGTTAATTATTGTATATGCTTTATCATTCCAGCTACACACAGACTTCAATGCTGCGCGTGGAATTAACAAGGACAATTTGTTCATTAATGTTATATTAATGAAAATAAATCTTCAAGAACTTCTGAAAAGAAAAAGTCATCTCAGCCAGTCGTCGCTTTTTAGATGTTGATTATAATATAACTTGGTATGTAACAGAAGTTTCATTTTTATTGCAATATGTTGAGTGTCTAAATGTTTAAAAGAATAAATAACATCATATTATTAGTGTTTTTGTTTTATTTATTAAAACTTTAAGCAACAACTATTGTTGTTATATTTTATTAACTACTTATTCGTTTAACTTTGATAAATTTCCTTTGTCCTAGTTTTTTACGCGCCATAGGTACTTCATAATGCTGGTTCTCTTACATTTATTTCAGATCCTTTTGAGGATGACCTAAACTGGTTTGACTTCATAAACACGCCCGTCCCGAGTTTGTGAAGCTAAAAACCAGTCTAGGTGGATCGCCAAAAACTAGATCTGAAAGAAATGTCTTAGTAATTGGGACAAAGTAAGACATAGTACTCCTGAATAAGAATGGTATTGTTCTGGATAAGCTTCTTAGTTGATATGATTAAACAATTAAATTAAAACTGACCAATATCTTACTTCAACCTAATATGGTGCATAAGTCGATGTAATCATGTTCTTAGTTTAACTTATTTGGGTCAAATAGTTAATACAGTAATTCTTCATGTTAATATTGATCTACATCTTAGTTGAAATGATTAAACAGTTAAAGTCAAATTGACCAATAGCTTAGTTCAGCTTAATATGGTGCATAAGTCGATGTAATCATGTTCTTAGTTGAACTTATTGTGGTCAAATAGTTAATACAGTAATTTTTCATGTTAATATTAATGTACATCTTAGTTGATCTAACTTGTTCGTATTAGTTGGTACAGTTACGTATCGTGATAATGATGATCAAACGCTTAGTTGATCTTGCTAGGATCAACTAGTTAGAATAATTATTTTTCATGCAAATATTGAACAAGATCTTAATTGGTTCAGTTACATAGCAATAGATAGAACAATCAGTATTACCTTATTTGATGTGTCTAAGTCCTTGTTAGGCTCGTATGGAATCATGATGCTTGATTACGACTATCAAGATATTGATAGGGCCAACCAAATTTTTTTTAGAGTGTAACTATAAACTCCGAACTCAACTAACTAAAATAAACGGCTAAAACGGATTAAATTTAATATTAAAAAAGACAAAAATAATTGACCCCTTTGCCATGGTCCCGAAGACGCGGCAGCATTTCCTCGCTGAATAGCAACGCTAATGCGTTGAGCGAGGAAACTGCCACCCTCTTCGATCTCCCGTGATGTCGACCAGTCTTTTCGAAAACTGCCTAAATAATTATCGAACACTATAAAATACGGATTTTGTTTTGACTTCATTTGTTTTTGCGCAGCACAAACATGCGGACCCAACGCGCACTGGGAGAAGTGCATCACAAGTTGTTCTAACGAGACTTGCAATGATATTGGCAAGAGCTACAGCTGTCCCGCCCAACTGAAATGCAAAAGCGGGTGCAGATGTGACGACGGATACTGGAGGGATGAAAATAATGTGTGCATTCCGGCAAGAAAGTGCCGTACGTATACGATTTTACTGTATCAGCCACGGATGTCTACTGCTGTACCGCTTACCTTCAGTTTACAGTGACCGTACTCAGTAGCAACATCGTAAACGATTTGTACGAAGAATCGTAATAAAGTAACCGCTAGGAGCGCTGTACTATCCATATACTTATAGTTACTAATATTATAAATGCGAAAGTGTGTCTGTCTGTCTGTTACCTCTTCACGCTTAAACCGCTGAATCGATTTTAATGAAATTTGACATGGAAATAGTTTAAGACCCGAGGAAGGACATAGGATAGTTTTCATCCTGGAAATTATCCCTAAAAAGATTGGAAAGTGAGTAAGTAATTTATAATGACATTGATAGCCCTGTAGGAAATGTAATTATTAGACCAATAATCCCTTTTATTAATTAAGGTGATTAGGTGGATATCTATCGTGTTGTACGAGGTTGCTTCCATACTTCCAAGTTCCACGCGGACGTAGTCGCGGGCAAAAGCTAGTTATCCATATAAATCTTTTACGCTGTCGCGAGCGAGTACGGTCACGTTAACTCATGGTAAAGGTCCAGAGGTTCTGGACATAGACTTCTCCTGTAGCCACAGAATACGATTCTCGCTGACCTTCGACTCCCCGCGACCCACAGAAATTCAACCATCATGTAGTCCTATTTGTATGCGAGGTCCTACAGTAGCATCTGTTATTGCGAAACATTTCAAAAATATTGTTTATGCCTTTGCTTGCGAATAAAGGCTTGCAGTGTAGGCTATGTGAGCGTATCGTGTTATTTCCTTTTTTTTTATTGTACTGGGTATTCACACAAAGCTACATGAAATGTTGCTAGCGTATCAGTTCCGTGACTGTCAATATTACCTTTGCCTACATCTCTTTTTTTCACTTAAATAAATATCAGAGAACCTTATACAAATCGATCTAGTCCCAAATAAAGCTCAAGAAGGCTTGTGTTATGGGTACCTACTAGATGACGATATACATACTTATATAGTAAATATATACTTGAATACATAGAACAACCATGACCCAAGCACAAATAAATAAATAAATAAATATTAAGGGACAATCATACACAAATCGACCTAGTCCCAAACTAAGCAAAGCTTGTACTATGGGTACTAGACGACGATATACATAATATATAAAATACATATATAGATAACATCCATGACCCAAGAACAAATATTTGCACAAAAATATTTTTACTTCTGCTCAAAAGGTACGTCATTTTAGCTTCGCGAAGCGAGACTTATCACTACCTGTCATAATGGCTTATTTTAGCTTCTTATTTAAAGTATTTTTAGCCTCTTAAAGTACTGAAACAATATTTTCCTCAATAGTTTCTATGTCTGCACGTCTAGCATAACTTTGACACGCGACTCATGTCGCGCGAGATAGCATCATCCGTCACTATCTCATAGTACTGTACAGATAGAGACAGGTAGTATATCTCGCGCGAGAAAGAGTCGCGTGTCAAAAGTTATACTAGCCGTGCTGGTTGTATAATTATGTACTTATATTTTGAATTCTGTGGACCGGAGGTTAGTGGACTAGATTATCAAACATTTAAATTTCACAGCGACACCAAGTTGCCCTGATGGCTCATTCTGGGAGTGGTGTCCAACCGTCAAATGCGAAGGGGATTACTGTCCCAAGACAAGAAACTCGCCGCAAACCTGCCCCGTTGGAATAGTTTGCGATCCACCGCGGTGCGTCTGTGGCATAAATAGGAAAATGGACCGGAGGAATCGCAAATGTATCCCAATACCTGATTGTCGTAAGTATGCATACACTTCCTTTTATATCGTTATATAGGTACTTATTGAAGCGACCCATTGGACGACCTATGTTGCGCTTTAAAAATAGCGTAAAGCGTGACATACCCTATAATCCTTCTGGATTGACACCCAGCACTGGTACGATATGTCTGAAGACCGTGACCTATGGAGGAAGACTGTGTGCTGGTGTGGTGGCACATGATGAAGCGTGCAGACACCTTTAACGATAGGCGCAACATAGCAACACGCTAATGATACGTGTTCATTGCTGAAGTGAAGGTCATGTTCATATTAAAAGGATGCAGTGACTTCTACCACCCGTTGTCTCCTTGGCTTTAATAGTCCAATAGTAAACATTGTGTAAACTCTATTCTATCTCCCATGACAAACATTATGTCTCTTTAGTTGAGCCTTCCTTATTTAACACTTAGTTTCATTGTATCAAAATTATAGAAGCATAATATGATTGATATTTTTTTGTTGGGCAAAGATCTCACCCATGGATTTCTACTCGTTTCTGTCCTTAACTGTTCTGTTCCTTCATGAATGCATCTAGGATTCTAGGCACTGATATTGTCGTGACCTTTTCAGCACCGTTTGAATGTGACGACAATGAAGAGTACCAAGCATGTTCATCGAGTTGCCCAGGAGAAAATTGTTCTGACTACATTAACAAGACCAAATGTCCTCGTTACAGAATTGGCATTGTAGTTAACTGCAGGCCGCAGTGTAAATGTATTAAAGGATACTACAGAAATGCTAATGGATCTTGCATACCAGCATGTGATTGTAAGTAATATAGGTAACAATATTATTTGTGGGTTTTTTATACTACTGAGATGAGCTAGTGTCGAGATCACGAGGAACTATTAATGAGTCTTCCAGTTCCGATCTCTGTCGAATTTTCTCTTACAGGACTGCAATATGGAGTTCTTCAATAGGGCATAAAACGGGTTCTTAGAGAGCTGGCATCTTTCACGTGATGTTGACGTTACAAACGTTCATAAACGGCTACCAGGCAGCCTGTTGCCCCATATGCGTTTATCACAATTGCAGTTAAAAAAGACACTGAAATCCATCTTATAACTCACGATAAAAAATTTGTACTTAAAGGCCCTAAGCAACCGACTACAGGAGTGACTACGCCTCGGCCGACTAAGCCTGGTACTGGCAAAGGACTCACAGGCCTCCTTGATGGTATAACAGCATTCACTGGAACATGTCTTTACGTGAGTCAATTTTACTATCCAATCAAATATGGTTATTCTCTGTTGTTTTTTCATCATCAAGCAAATACACAATGTAGTAAATAAAATACATTGCATCAATTCAAACGACAAAAATCTCTAACGGTTGTGGTTTAGTTTGTATATGTTTTGAAAAACTATACTGTGATCGTTGTTAGACGCGGTTAGCGCAGTTTGTAGTGCAGCTGCCTATTGAGCCGGCGATTCTGGGTGCGATTCTGGCAAAGGCAAATATTGGTGTGATGAACTCGAATATTTGTTATCGGGTCATGGATGCTATCTATGTTGTATTTATATATTATGTATCTACTCGTATTCTAGTGTTAGTCACCCCATAGTACAACAAAAACTTAGTTTGAGATCTGGTTGATTTGTGTAAGATTTTCCTTTGATATTTATTTATTTATTATATTATTTTTATTTCAGAACCGCATTCAATCTGGAGGTTTGGAAAATATTATAATGTCAGCAATGTCTGTGGTTATTCCAATTGCTGAGCTTTGTCTGTATTCAGAAGGACCAGCATTAGATCAATGCTTGAAAACATTAAATCTTACGGATAAACAAGACGTAAGTAAATTTAGTTTGTGTTTTATGTATGGCTTATTTAACTATTTAACAGTAAAGACAATAATTTCATTATATCTTTTCAGATTCGGGATGCATTCCCATTGTTTGCAGCTTTCCTAGAACAAAACCAAACCAAAGTGAATTTTTCGACTGCTGCCAAATATTATTCCAACAAAAAGTACCCACTTAGTGAAGTTTTCAAAAAAGACACAGGGGATATTTTTCACGCTGAAGCTCAAGAACTTGATTTTGCTAAGAATATTATGGCTGCAGATACAATCAATGACTGGGTAAATTAATACATTACAAATCAAGATGAATTAAGAGATAATAATGGAAACAAAAATATAGAGAAAAATTAAGGAGTAGTATAAACAATAAAGGGATTAATATAAACTTTTTTAGAAGTACCTATGGAAATAAAGTTGCCGCATTTTTGAATGGAATGCCTCATTAAACGTTTATAATAATAATTATTATTTTTCAGGTTGAGAGTAAAACCAACAATCTTATAAAGGATTTAGTAGCACCTGATATGTTAAGTGCAATTACGCAACTTGTACTTGTGAACGCTATTTACTTTAAGGTATAATTTAAAATATCCTTGTCACATACGATGTCAAACATAATAAATTTCATGTTTAACATTATTTATTATTTTTAGGGTAACTGGATGTACAAGTTTAATAAAAACAACACCAAAGATGAAGATTTCTATTTACCCGATAACACAACTAAAAAAACCAAGATGATGTACCAGATGGGTAAATTTAATTACTTTGATGATTCACTATTATACAAGGTAATAACAACGTTAGCTGAGGCTTTATTTGATTGATATTGATAATTTGCCTTTATAGCTATTACAATTACAATAATATATGATTTCATCGTAAGTCATCACTGGTAACACTGGTGATGACTTACGGCACCGAAACGTGGTCTTTCACTATCGGCCTCATCTCAAAGCTCAAGTTCGCTCAACGAGCAATGGAGACGGCTACGCTCGGAGTGTCTCTACGTGATCGAGTCAGAAATGAGGAAATCCGTAGACGAACTAAAGTGACCGATATAGCTCACCGGATTAGCAAGTTGAAGTGGCAATGGGCAGGCCACATAGCACGCAGAGCAGATGGCCGATGGGGCCGAAAAGTGCTCGAGTGGAGACCTCGGACCAGCAAGCGCAGCGTAGGACGTCCACCTACAAAATGGACAGATGACCTTATAAAGGTCGCCGGAAGGCGCTGGATGCAGGTCGCTTCCAACCGGTATACAGGGTGTTTGGTACATCGTTTGCCAAATTAAAATGGTGGTTAGGTGGGGTCATTCTCTATCTCTGCACACCCCTTAAAAAAATCTTGGGCCCACGTGTATTTTTTTTTTGCCTCTTTTGTCATTTATGAAAAATCTTCATGGCTCCCTGGTTTTAACTTAAATAAAACAAAAATTAAGTGATAGAGATATGAAATGTTTAGTTTATCGAGATGTGTAACGTTGCCCGGCATTACGAAAGTCAAAATTACTGACCTGTAACCCGTAGTTTTTTTTTTATTGATCCTCAAATGTTTGGGAGCATGTAAAAATTTTGTCTAAGATTAACTTTAAATTGCAATAAAAAAAAAACTAAAAGAAATCACGTTCTTGAAAATGTCTTAATAAAAACTACGTTTTACCTTCTTTCTAATGATGTACAATAATCCCACAAGACCTTTATTTAACTTAATTTTTTCCCGATCTTTAACAGATACAACATCAAAACGATCGATATTCAGGTAAAAAAAAAACACATCGAATTTTAATTCTTTTTATTTAATTAACGTTTTATTATTACAAGTCTTGTTCAAATTGATGTCCTTCGTTGCGTATGCATGCGTAGCACCTATTTCTTATCTCTACTGTAGTCGTCCTCAACCGAATTTCTCTTTTGATAACGTCGAATGCCGCCAATATCCGTTGAGACAAATCTTCTCGCGATTCTACCTCCGTTGTGTAAACGAGCTCCTTTGCCCGTCCCCAGATGTAGAAGTCCAACGGAGTTAGGTCAGGGGAGCGTGGAGGCCATGGAATGGGGCCGGTTCTCCCAATCCATGAATTTGGGAAGGCGTTGTCTAAGTGCTCCCTGACGGTTAACCTCCAGTGTGCAGGACAACCGTCTTGTTGGAAAACAATACGTCTGTCTTCATTGTAATGTGGCACTTCATCTAGTAAAGCAGGTAGATCGTTTTGTAAAAAATCAAGATAATTGTCGCCGTTCAAATTATCAGGCAGGAAGTGTGGCCCAATCACTTGATCAGCAATAACTCCTGCCCAAACATTGAAGCTGTACCTCCTCTGAAAACTTCTGTGTCTTTTCACGTGTGGATTTTCATTTTTCGGCGACCAGTGATGCAGATTGTGTAGATTGAGGATTCCCTCTCTTGTAAATTTGGACTCATCTGTCCACAGAATGCTTCTTAAGAAGTGGCGGTCGTCTAAATCTGTGTGCAGCAATAAACGACAAAATTGGACACGATTACCAAAGTCGTTATCTTCAAGACCTGCAAAGAACAAAAAGCAAATAAGAATCTGTCAATGTTCTTAAACTGGATTATTATGAACACGATAACAATAACGGTTCAATAACGTCACGGTCCGCGGCCATTATTTAAAAAACAAACCGACATGCTTGCTGAGGCGGTATTCAGGTTTTAATTACATGTAACTAAGTCTCATGTAAAAGTTTATTGGGTTAAAAGTAATTCAAACGTTCAATAAATACCTTGTACTGGAGTGTAGTGAAATGCGTGTTTGTTATTTTGGCGAAGAACTTTCCACACCTTCCAGATGGAAATATCGAGTAATGCAGCAACTCCTCTAATGCTTCTAGTCGGGTCTTCTTCGAACATCGCCAAAATCCGGTCATCAACTTCAACATTGTGTCGCATGACAATCCCTCTTGGTTCATTGAAGTTCAAATTTCCAGTTTCCCGTATGCGTCGCAAAGTGTTTTGAAACGTGTTGCGAGTTGGGACGCGTCTGTTAGGGAATCGTTCCTGGTAAATTCTTTGAGCTGCTCGTGCAACACCACGACTTTCACCGTACGCCATCAAAATGTCCCCGTACTCTTCATTCGAAAATGTAGCCATTTTCTAATGATTAAAACTCAGCAACACAAAAATAAAAACACGAAACAAACTTAACAAAAGACAGTATCAGAATCACAAATGCGTTAGCCACGAGGTACCGTGAAACATGCCAACTTTGCCCGCTTTTTTCGTAAAAACCCGAATTTCTCTCATTTTTTCTATGACGGGATAAAGTTTTTTGTTATCTAACGCATCCATCGTATTCATATGCATGCGTTTATTACGAGAATGAATTTTTAAATCTACATTTAACCATTTTTTTTATCAATTTTCACCTCGGGTAAAGTTATCTAAACTTTTTCAAACATTGCCCAAATCGATTATTTTCGTAACTATAGCCCCTACAACGTTAGGATAAGGATCAGTATAAAATCTGGGGTGATAATGGCGTTCTACTTAATATCTTGGTCTTAACTGTACAAACACGTGTGCAATATGGGTGGGCAATGTTACATAGGTATTTTGTTTTTCTCCATACAAGCCGAATCAAGCAGTTTGAAATTGTTAGGGTTGTCACTTTTGATTGAGTAAACCATCTTTACCAATACCATTATCAAAATGAAAAATGTATGCTTAATATTCGATATTAATAGTTTGGCGGTTATTTTTTTTACTTCACGTTAGAATAATCTAAATAAAAATGGTCATAATTGAATATTCTATATTTTTTGTTTTATGGACATGACATGACATGACATGTAGCTAATGCTAAAAGTACAACGGCTTAATGGAAATATAATTTACCTTACCTTAAATACATAACCCTCCTTTATTTACGCAGTCAGGTAAAATTACGACAAGGTGACAACCCTAACCCTTTTTTTAGTCTGGGCAATGTTGGCATTCATAGGTTAGCAAGTTACTGGATAACATTGCCCACCATCATAACTCCGGTTTTAATAAGTATTTTTAGTTCAAACTACGATAAAAATGATCTACAGTTCTTATTTTATAACAAGCAATAAGATACATTCACCTGAGGCTTCCCCATTCTGTAAAAAATACACCTGAACTTCACCTAGAATTGGCCCGCCAAATCACGCACCTTATTCGACTAGTCCCCACACGTTACGGAATGAAGTTGCGCGCAAATGTGATTCCCAGTGATACCACAGATATAATCTATTTTCCACTAAAAATAGGAGTGTAGCCATAATCATCTTGAAATTGTCTACAGTAACGTTTCTTTTTTTAAGTAGCGTTTTGGGCAAAGTTCCCTGTGGAGGCAAAGTTGGCGTATTTCACGGTAGTCAATTCACGACTGAAGTCACCACACACAATCACCGGCCCTATGGCTCAACAACGGTTCCATATTGGGTTGCATAAATTTTTAAGCCATAATGTCGGTGTGCATAACCACTTTTGTCATAAAAATCTTTCCTCATAAGTGTGTTACGCATTAATTGATCCGCATACATTTTATGACCATAATGTCTGTATGCATAAGTAAGGAATGCCATATAATTTTGGAGCATATGATCCTAAATCATAATCTTTTAACGCCATAATGTTTTTATGCATATCATATTTTGGCGCATAATACTGAACAACATACAGTGAGTAGAGTACCTACTAATTATAACATTTTACATGTGAGTGTAGTGTTATCACTTCTATTTTACGATGCGTATGTATATGTCATTTATAAATAAAGCATGTTGATTAATTGTTTTTTCCCTGATCAATCTACATATCATGCGCTTTTTTAACCTAACCTAACCTAACCTAACCTACTTTTCTGGCCGATGTTCGTATTCATAGGTTCACAGTTCTAACCTAACCTAACCTACAACTAACCTAACCTAACCTAACCTACTTTTCTGGCCGATGTTCGTATTTATAGGTTCACAATTCTAACCTAACCTAACCTACAATTAAGAGGTCAGTGTGGAGAAGGATTTCTTAATGCGGGGGGCTTCGCCCCCCGAGCCCCCCTTGTGGGGGGCTTCGCCCCCCCGTCCCCCCTTTTTGTTTTTCTGCTTGTGTAAGTTTTGTATCATTATTTCAAATGTTATATTTTTGGTACATGTGATATAACTTATACTATATAATGTCTATTTCCATTAATAATTATGAAAGCCATAATTTATGCGTTGCTCTTCTTCGTACTATCAATTATTATGACATTCAATAATATGATTTGAAATTTTGTGCCATACTAAATTATGCTTATGAACAGCCTGCCGAACAACAATTATGAGGTAAAATGTTTATGCAATTAACAATTTATGACAAATAACATGTATGAGGAAAGCCATTATGCGAAATGAGTTATGACAATCGAATTTATGACAAGAATTTTTATTCCACTAGAGGTGATCCCCTCAACAACCCATGAAAGAGAGAGACAGCTGCACGTATTGCTGTGTAAGAGGGAGATAGCAGTTTTTACCTGCTTTGCACGTGGGGATTTCAAAGGAAATGCGCCGTCAATGTTTAGACATCGTTAATTTGCTTATTGCGTCAGCTACAAAGAATTGGGAAAAAATTATGTTCAATAAAGGTCTTGTGGGATTATTGTACATCATTAGAAAGAAGGTAAAACGTAGTTTTTTTTAAGACATTTTCAAGAACGTGATTTCTTTTAGTTTTTTTTTAATTGCAATTTAAAGTTAATCTTAGACAAAAATTTTACATGCTCCCAAACATTTGAGGATCAATAAAAAAAAAACTACGGGTTACATGTCAGTAATTTTGACTTTCGTAATGCCGGGCAACGTTACACATCTCGATAAACTAAACATTTCATATCTCTATCACTTAATTTTTGTTTTATTTAAGTTAACACCAGGGAGCCATGAAGATTTTTCATAAATGACAAAAGAGGCAAAAAAAAAATACACGTAGGCCCAAGATTTTTTTAAGGGGTGTGCAGAGATAGAGAATGACCCCACCTAACCACCATTTTAATTTGGCAAACGATGTACCAAACACCCTGTATATGGAAGTTTAAAGGGGAGGCCTATGTTCAGCAGTGGACGTCCTATGGCTGAGATGATGATGATGATTTCATCTAAGTAGGTATTCGTTTTACTTTCTCGAGACATTGTACACATACTTAATAATATTTTTTTTGATATTTAAGGTAATAGAACTGCCTTACGATGGCTCTAGCTTCTCCATGATGATAGTTCTACCAAACGAGAACGATGTTTTATTCAAAGTAGCCGAAGAGTTGCAAGATCCACTAAATTTTGACAATCTTCGCCAAAGATTCTATCTTCAAAAAGTAGAAGTGTATATACCAAAGTTTGAAATTGATACGACGACTGATCTAAAGGATTTACTACAAGCGGTAAAGTATATTTTTTATAATAAAATTATGTCTTTTATCTATCCCGGGGCAGTTTGACGTATTTAACTATTATATTAAGCGGTATCACTCATGTCAAATTGTCAGAAACGACCGGACATGTTTCGAACTCGTACGGAGTTCTTCATCAGGGACTGCTATCCGTACAGTCGCGCGGTAACTTTGTGTCGGGCCGTTCCTGACAATTTCACGTGGGTGTAAACCGCTTAATGCAATATTTAGTATATTCATTATCTGAGCCGAAACGTCAGGGCATACTAGACTCATTATTTGAGTACAATATATACGATGAAATTGTCTTTTTCCCGTTTAAATTCTTTTTTTATTAAGCTTTATACGTTATAAAGCTTCATTGAGAATATCCTAAATGTGGTATTACCACATAAAAAAAAATATAGAATCGATAAAAAGATTCTATACAAATATTGTGATATGTAACCAAGTTATAAATATTTGGTACCAGGTCACCGATTAATAATCATTATTGATTTCTTTAGGTACTATAGTGATGTGTTCGTGTCAAAAAAATCGTCAAATAAAAAAAAATTGTGCGTGGCGGCCCTCCGCGCGGAAGAAGTGAAACTTCGTAATGTGGAAATGAAAATAAGAAGGGGTAGAAATTGTAATTTCAAAAGAGAAAACTTAACAATCAATTGATAGTCACAAGAGACGTACATTAACATAACCTTAAATCCGTCGCATTGTCCGTGGGATTGCTGCGTTGAACGTTTAACGCAACAGTGCTTTCCTACCCCCTCCACGGTAGCGTTAAACGTTAAAAGTTAACCGCAAACTTGTTGGAAGTCGCATTAGAAGTTTCACGTCATAAAAACCTATTCATTGTGTAAGATAATAAGCTGTTATTATTTTGCAGAGCAACATGACCCAATGGTTCAACTGCCAAAATCCAGGGCTGACTGGAATCATGGCAAATCCATCACAGAACATCTGCATAACTACCGCCATTCAGAAAGCTAATTGTAGGGTCGATGAGGAGGGATCTGAGGCGGCTGCAGCTAATGGTATATTTTTTAACATATTCTTTTCTTTTTTCAAATATTCAACTCTGATATTAAATCGAGTTATGTCCGGACGATGGAGGGTGGAGGTAAGGAGAATAATCTCATATAGGAGATTAGTTGAAAAAAAAAAAACAAATAATACTTCCAAAAACTACAATAGCGCTAAAGTAGGGAGATGGTTTGGAATAATTTCTTTTTTCAATAAAAATAACCAACTTCTACGAGATAAATTGTATTTCCGAGAACAATTGAACAAATTTCTAAAAAAAACAACGAAATCGTCGCATTCTCTTCTTTTTTGAAAACTTTAACCGGTTGTGTGATCGAGTCGCAGAGAGAAGAACCTCCTGACTATGCGCGACTGCGGCAGCGGTGCCTTGTACGTGTGTCTCGCTCACTCGTATGGCCGCCGCGCTCTGATCTCTCGCTTAACCGCTTGCAACATCGCTGGTCGCGCATCTTCGTATGCGTGCCGTGTCCAAAACTGCCGTGTGGGTCTGACCCTAAAGGCTCCTTTATATCCGTTCAAAAATGCTGATTGTTTTAAACATCATTCTCCATGATCAAACATGTTTCTTAACATATATTATACCAAGTTCAAAAAAATGCAATGAAAGCATGAAATAGCTATATTACTAACTAGAACTCAGGGAAAAGTAATATTTACTTTAAAAAGTTGGTTGAAATTATCGATACATATTGTAAAAAAAAATAACATTTTAAAATGTATGTAGATTAGGCCTTATCCTCTTAATATCATCATTATTTCATGGGTCATGGTTGTTCTATGTATTTAAGTATATCTATATTAGTATGTATATCGTCGTCTAGTACCCATAACACAAGCCTTCTTTAGCTTAAATTGGGACTTGATTGATATTTTATTTTTATTTCAGTGATTATTGGTGTGCGCGCTACCGCTGTCGGACCTCCTCCAGAACCTCCAAAGATATTCAGAGCTGATCATGGATTTTTATACTATATCCTAAAAGATAACCGGCCCGTCTTCAGCGGGGCATTCAGGGTACCCAAATAAAGCGATCCATTGAAAATTGTGGTAAATAAAAAATGAACTTTATTATTTAATATCATCGTATTCAATTAAAGCCTAATATCTCCCGTGTTTATGCTTATAGTTATACAGCGTGTATTTTTGATATAGCCACAAACCAGACGTAGATTTTAGTGCTATGAACAGATATTCAAACAAATTGTTAACTTAGCCTTAACTACCAGCAATCCGGTGAATAAAGGAGTTTTACCTTAAAAACGGCCCGGTAGTTTATAATTTTTGATATGATGTCTAGGATGGTTAGTGAGTGTTTAAAAAGCAAAATGCACAATTCTCCCTCCTCCGCGCCCGCCGCTATATTGAAAAAAACTTAAATATCTGCAGATTTTTTTCTTATATTATCTTCTTTTAGGAGCACTTTAACTAGAAAAAAACTTAGGCAATGTCGTAGAGAATTAAATTTACTATAATTTACATTTTAAATTTCTTTCTAGATGTTTTTTTTCCATGATTTCCTAGCCCCTTAGTGAAAGTTGCTCAATGTGGTTCTCCTCATCAGCCCCATTACTCTCGCTAATGTCTCGTGAATCAGCCTGTTTATTTACTTATGATCATACCCCAGGGGTTTCGGTGTAAGAATGATTTGATATATTGAGTGTTCTAATAGTATGGGCAGTTGGGCACTTAGTCATTGAATGGTTGCTGAATTCATTTAGCACTGTTTTATTCTCTAAAAGTCTAAATTATTATCTTTACTAAAAGTTACTTAACAGTACATTGGTATATTTCACCACCCAAAGGTTGTCTGGAAGAGATCGCTTTTTAGCGATAAGACCGCCTGTTGTCTACTGTTATTTATGAATTGTATTCGTCTTGTTTCCTTTTGTAAACTTTTTATCTAACTTGTATTGTATATAACTTACTGTAGGGTGTAAAGCTGTAGGGCGGTGGGTTGGTGAATGTCGTAGATAGCAGGGCCAAACATATGCAATCTGGGGCTTTTGGGGCCACGAATTACCGCCCGTGGTTTGTCTAAAATTCCTACTGTCGGCTTAGTTTGTGCACCGAAAATCTCGGGGTATCTCTATGATAAAAGCGAAGCGCTCATCATCTCGTGAGATACGAAGGAAATAAATGAAAATTAAGGCGCATAAAAATTTCGCAATAGACCTGTTGTCATTTGTGTTAATTATTATGCCATACGCTTTCAGGCTTTGATATGGTTGAATCATTCACACTGTTCTTAGTGTCATAATCTCATAACTAACTAACTGTTTATTTTGCAGGTATCAAGCAGGAGTATCCTGTTTATCATTTGGAAGATTTTGGTTTCTAAATTTTAACAATAAAGTGTTGTCAGTTATAGTTTGTTTAATTTTCCCTAACCTGTCCTATATTTCAGAAAATTATCGTTTCATCGCTTAAGTAGTTGAAATAGGTCAAAAGGGCCGTTTTGTCTACTTACTACGAGAGCGTTGTCGCGCGTAAGGAAAATACATGTTAAAATATACAATCACTGGAAAAATAATGAAAAAATATCATATTGAAACAGTTGTTTTTTATGTACTTATACAGGTACCGTACACACATAGTAAAGTAGGTACGCACATTGAAATATAAAAAAAAACATCTTTATGCGCGGTCGCTATCGCTATGCTCTGTCTTCATAGCAACTAATACTAACTGTATTAATGAAAAGAAAACCGGCTAAGTGCTAGTCGGAGAGTGTGTACTACTATGGCTACTGTAACAAAAAATTCAAATAAATAGAAAAGTATATATATTAGATGCTAACCTTCGGGCATGAATTCGCCTCGGACTTGGCCAGTTTTTACACAAACATGTTTACACTTGCTCAATCTGCGCTCCTCTTCGTAACGTGGTCAGTGAGAAGACAGCCTAATACCTAAAGGCGTGTCTTAGGGACGTATAATAGCATAAGACGACTTTTTAGAGCGATAATATAAAAATATAAAATACTCTTCTTAGTCGTGAGTTAAATATTTATAAGCCATACTGGCAGAATATATATGCTGAACTAACCTTATTGTTCTAAACCATATTCCACAAAATTTGTTGTGAAGCTTTTTCTATTTTTCTCAATACTTTTCGGGAAAAACGCAAAAAACCGTTTCCACAACTTTTTCCCCGAAAAAATCGTAAACTTTGACGGCCTGTATCTCAAAGTCAGTGACATGTGAAAGGTACTTGATACGGTATTTTGTTGTGGAAAAACTATGTTATTATGATTAGCTATTTATAATATGGGAAAATCTATCGCAACAGATCGAAGGTCATTGAGAGCGGGGAGCCCCTTAAACTGCTCAAAGTCAGAAATGACCGTCAAACTTCACAGGCCGGTATAGGTACCAATAATTGTATGGAGAAATTAAGAAATTTGCCATTTTCACCGTGAAACTGCGTTTAAGTTCATGGTTGTCATACAATTATTGTTTTGTAGAATTATGAGGATTCTGAAAACATTTTTAAAATTTATTTTGGATAAAAAAAAATCATAAAATTTGCGTACCTTTGAAGTCACATATTTCCAAAAAAGATTTATTTTTATGGTTTTTTTTTCTTTGTTTCGTGATATATTTAGCTAATTTTATTCATATAACTACAGTAGGTACGCTGTAGAATTCTACATCAGTCAACATGTCTATTGATTGCCTGATTTACCCGTTTCCTTTCCAGCGCGGCGCGTTGCAAATGTGATAAAGAGTCACATTCATGTTATGATGCAGTCGCGCGTTCAGAAATCGCGCGATTGGATCGCTACAAAAGTCGCCGTACGTGACCTCCCATAAGCCAACTAAACACACATGTGTACCTTGAAATGTTTTAAAGAAGATGCGTCATCGTCATCGCTCATCGCCAAAACATAATCCATTTTCACGGACTAATATTTGAATTAATGACATGCGTACTTTTATTACTTAAATTGAAAGAAGAACAAAGAAAGCTGAAACAACATGAAACATGGTGTTTTTTGTTGTTAACGTATTTTATTTAAATTGCCATAGGTACTTTACTGTTCTAGTGTACACCTAACTAGCACTTAAAAGATACTCTGTAGGATTGACTGTTCAAACGCAGTTATATAATATTAAAATAATAACTACTCGTAATGCCACACAGAAACAAAAAACCGAATGGTGTTCGCCCGAGATTTACACCGACGCAATATTTTATTGGATGTTTAAGCCTTGACGACGCGTTTGGCTCGGTTTGTAGACACCTGCCTACTGAGCCGGCGTTCCTGGGTTCGAATCCCGGCCAGGGCAAATATTTGTGTGATGAACTCGAATATTTGTGCTTGGGTCATGGTTGTTCTATGTATTTAAGTATATATTTATCTATATAAGTACGTAAATCGTCGTCTAGTATCCATACCACAAGCCTTCTTGAGCTTACTTTGGGACTAGATCGATTTGTATGAGGTTGTCCGATATTTATTATTATTTATATTTATTATTAAGCAAAACGCAACGTTTATAATTGGCGACGCTACCGACCCACGCGTGCGACTGACTTTGATCGCACACCTAATGGTCCGAACAAAAGTGGAAGTCTGAGCAGTGCACCATGGTTCACCGTAAAACGATCGGTTGTTATTGCATCACGTGGTGCATTGCTTTTAAAATACAATACAAGTACTCTTTATTTCACACGTCACAAAACATACAGGAGATATTATACAACGCAAGAAGTTACAATAAGAAGTATATATAATAACAGGCGGTAATCTCTCTTCCATAAAATCTTTGAGAAGTGGGTGGGGCTTTTTATAATGCTTAGATTAACAGAATTGATTTGTTGAAATTAATTGACAGTTTAAACACGATGATTTTTAATCGGTGATCAGGTACCAACTTTTCTAACTCAGTAATTGATGGCGGTCACGTTGAAGTCGTATGTACATGAAAACAGACTTATATATTTCTATGATAATTTTTATTTTGAAACCTATTTTGTCTTAAATTCCTTGTCACCCTACTAATCTTTATCTGTGAGCTTACAACCTCTTTAATAATTTAACGGCAATGACAATTTATGAGTAATAACTTGTCATTGTCACTGTCATTACATAAACAAGGACGTAGAAAATGTCGTTAGATTTCCCGCCAAAGCGATGGCACTTGACGTAGGTATCGTACTTCAATAATTTATGTAGGATGACCATGTATCTAGTGGTTATTAGTTTTAATTATGTTTTAACATTTAATTAATTAATCAGTGCAGTAATTGCATGCACTGCAATTGCAACCTATTAAGTTTAATTTTAGCTGGATATTAATATTTTTCTACTCCTGATCACCGATTAAAAATCATCGTGTATATACTAGTAAGTGAGTGAGTAGTACATACTAGTGAGCAGCATTTCCCAAGAGGAGACCGCTGTTGAGAAAGTCGAAAGAAACTCAACAGTAAGTCATTTTGTGGTAACTCGTACTTCAATAGTAGTTTATGTGACTGTTCATAATGAAGGGTATTAAAGAAGAGTGTGGGTTTATGAAACGAGCCGAAGGCAAGTTTCATAATAACATCACACGTGTGTTTTAATGCCTAATTATGTAGAGTTACATAATATTACTTTATCTATATAATATATAAATGCAAGTGTCCTGACCGACTGACCGACTCATCAACGCAGAGCCGAAACTACAAATGCTAGAGAGTTGAAATTTGTCAAGTAGGTTGCATTTATAAAGTGTATAAGAGATAAGAAGCAATTTTGAAAAATTCAACCCCTAAGGGGGTTAAAAAGGGGATGAAAGGTTGCATCGGGTACAAGTTTTTTTTTAAGTTAGGAACTTGAAACTTCGTAAAAATGTATTAAAATAAAATAAAAAAAAACTGGTTTCAGCGTTTTTGATAATTCATCCCCTAAGGTGGTGAAATAGGAGTTGAAAGTTTGTATGGAGATCAAATATTTTTTTGAGTGCGGGTCTTGAATCTTTGCATAAAGGCATACTATTAGAATACAAGATAATTAATTTCAGCGTTTTCAAAAATTCAACCCCTAAAAGGGTTAAAAAGGGGTTGAAAGTTTAAATCCATTACAAATTCAAATCCATTAAGAAAAAAAAATAACATTAATTGATCGTTATAAAAATTCAACCTCTAAGGGGGCTAAAAGGGGGATGAAAGTTTGTCTTGGGGTTCAAATTTAATTTTAAGCTAGGAACTTGAAACTTCGTAAAAAGGTATTCAAATAAAATAAAATAAACTAATTTCAGCGTTTTAAAATTTCATCCCCTAAAAGGGTTAACAAGGGGTTAAAAGTATGTATGACGATCAGAAATGTTTTTGAGTGCGGGACTTGAAACTTTATATATAAAAGCATGTTATAAAAATACAAGAAAAAATATTTCAGCGTTTTTGAAAATTCAGCCCCGAAATAATAAATTAAATTAAATTTAGTGGTGAAAATGGGGTTGAAAATTTGTATAAAGATCAATTTTTTTTTGATTGCTGGATTTTAAACTTTGTATAAAGGCATTTAATTAGAATACAAGAAAAGGAATTTCAGCGTTTTTGAAAATTCTACTCGAGTTAAAAAGGGGTTGAAAGTTTGTATGAAATGAAAAAAAAAATTGAGTGCGGACTTGAAAATTTATTTTAAAGCATATTATATAAAAATACAAGAAGTCATTTCAGCGTTTTTGAAAATTCAGCCTCAGAGGTGGTGAAAAAGGGGGTTGAAATTTTGTAAGATCAAAAATTTTTTTGGTTTTGGATTTTAAAGGCATATAATTAGAATACAACAAAAGTAATTTCAGCGTTTTTGAAAATTCTACCCTTAAGGAGGTTAAAAAGAGGTTGAAAGGTTGGATATTATAAGTATAAGTTGTATTTTAAGTTAGGAATAAGAAATTTTGTAAAAAGGTATTTTATTAAAGGATAAGAAAACTCATTTCAGCGATTTTGAAAATTCAGCCCTGAAGGTGGTGAAAAAGGGGTTGAAAATTTGTATGTAGATCAAACATTTTTTTGAGTGCGGTACTTGAAGTTTTGTGTAAAGGCACAGATTAATTTAATGTAAAGGCATTATTATTCGAATCAAAGAATTTATAAACGTTCTTAAACTCATCGAATTTAGTAAAGCTATTCGTTCGTAGATGTACCTGATTTTATAATGATACCGCGCAATTACAGCAAATTAGCCGAAAAAAAAACTAAAAAAAGGCTAAGAGCGAGTCGGACTCGCGTACGAAGGGTTCGTTACTATTTCGTAAACAATTGCAAAAAAAATTCAAGATAAAGGTTCCACGCGGATGAAGTCGCGGGCAACAACAGCTAGTCTATCATAAACCTCCATGATGCATTCGGGTGCTTATAATACATTTTGCCCGGTAATGGCGGTAATGAAGTTTTCTGGTAGCTGTCATAGCTTTTTGAAGTGAAAACTTCTTTAGCGGCGCTTGGCAATTTTTAGATGGGTAAAAAATGGTAAACTCTCGACAGATCCGCGCGTCACCGCGCGTCAGATAACAGTCAGTCGGTAACCTAGAAACCGTGTCTGTTTCAAAGAAAGGGGGGCCTTCGAACAACAAAATGTTGTAGGTAAGTGACAGATGGTGAAGCGTAATCATAAACATACATTAGTAAGAAATAGAGATTAAAATAGAAATCAAGTGTCAGTGAGATATAATAAAATCGGAGTTTTCACTTCTGCCGGCACTCCCGGAGTGCAACCCGTCCTTTTTTTTTATTCAGAGACAAACTAGAGTCGGCCCCAACTATCATATCGTTCGATATCTTACTTACGTGCGACATTTGTGAAATTATTTGATTGCAAATTGACAATTCATTTCGAACTAAACGTCATCTCGATTGATATTAGAATAGAGGTCAAATCAAATTTATTTGTTTTTCAGAGATGTTCGAAATTTGAATGAATATTCGAAATCGATGTTATTATTAATGGCATGTATTTAACGCGGCGACAAATTAATCAGATTTAGGGATTTATAAAAAATTAAAGGGGGTAGCAAAAATAATAAGTTGGCGACTAATTGCGGAGACTAATAAAGTAAAAAGTAGCAGCTAAGTAATCAATTTTCGGCTTTGTTTCAATATAAACTAGCATCGAGTTATTGTTTTGGCGACTGAATTAACTAATTAAGCGGAAACATGACAGCGGATAAAAAGTTGAAAATGGCCTACTCTAATTGTTCAATGGAGATTGCATATAAAATAAATCAAGGTCATAAAAAAATACTTTGTGCGACACTTTAAGAGCTTTAATTAAAGTTGAAAATTGCATGTATAAATAATAATTTTGGTCTATAGTTTTATTAAGTTTACAACAAAAGGAGCGTTTTTTAGGGATATAAAAAAAAAACTAACCTAACCTAACCCGGCCGAGTCGGATCTGCTCTGAACGGTGAGTTTATTTAAAGTTTGAGAATAAGTAGGTTGAGGTGAATCAATCACCTTTCAGCAAACAACAACAAACGCGCGAGTCTCGTGACGTTCGCCCGCCTGCGCCGCGTGCTGGTCAGTAGCGCGCTCCCCCCCCGCCGCGCGACGACCTGCACTCCACTTCAAACGAACGCGCTTGTCGCCGTTTTCATTAAATTATGGTTTCGAAAACTAAAAAAATAACTCCCCATTACTTTTATATAGTACCCATTTTAATATTTAAGCTGCCAGCAAATCAAAGCCCAAAATGCTTTTTTAGATGGAGACCTGTAGTTGCCATTAATATAAAGTTTGTTATCCTTCTGCTAATATTAGTCGCCAAGTCATTATTTATAGTACCTCGCCTATGATTTCAGTAATCTTGTTTATTATTTTTGCTACCTTAAAGTAGCTGCCATTATTTGAATTTTAAAATATCCTTAGTTTAAAGCTCATTTAATATAAATGATTGCCAAAATATTTAATCGCTGACAAGTTATTATTTTAGTTGCAAATAGTTTGCTGCTCTTTAATTTTTCTGTCGCCGCGAAAATAATAAGCCATTATTAATTAGCAATAATGAAATAACATTTTTACAAATAAGAAAGTTCAAACAAAACAGTTTATTTTTATGGTGGTCATAATGTGCAGTTCTTGAACGCATCATGGAGGGTTTATGATATTTGGATAACTAGATAAAATATTTAAGGTTACAGTGGAACTAATTACTATTATTGTATTTCTCCTGTATATTTTATGAGGTGTGCAATAAAGAGTACTTGTATTTGTATTTGTATTTGTAATTACAAGGAGATTGTATACATTCCCCAAATTATAATTGTTTCTGAGACGTTTGCTAGATTATAGATGTAGATGTTATCTATACGTACACTTTATATTATATACAGGGTGTCCCAGAAGTACCACGTCAAAGTGACACTGGAGGTAGGCCAGCTCAAGAGGAACCCAACCAACCTAACATGACCTCAGTAAAAGTTGCACGGTTTTCGAGTTATTACCGAAATAAAAACTTTTGAGAATTTTCCCCTTTGTTTTTACATTTTTAGTACCAGCATCGACACGGAAAGCTCTTAATGACAGATTTGAATAGCTATTTCAGAAGTGTAAAGTGTTATTTTGTCAGTAACTATTGTAAAATGCTGAAGAAAACTTGATTAATCTTGATTTAATTTGTCACAAAAACACGAATTTATCTTTGACCATCTGCCATGTTTTTTTTTTATTAGAAACCAAACAAACAAATAACGTCAATAAATTAGGCATGTTATGCAGATTCAAAAATGGTATAACACATGTATCTTACTGCGATAACATCAGGTATTCTTATCAATTTAGCGATGCCCTATCGATAGTAACAAAATTCGGTACTATAAAAGTCCTGGGAACGTTTTAGGATGTGCCAAATAGTGTTCATGATTAGCACTATAATGGTGTTGTAAATGTTTACAGAACCCCAAAGAGGCCCTAGTTTTATCACTGATTAATTCTATAAACATTACATAAAGACTCGCGCGGTGATAAATCAGCTCTGTAGTTGAAGTATAAAAGTGGCGTGAAACGCTTTTTAGCACTAACATAGTGCTGTCAGGAACTATTATGTCACGAATTTGCACTATAAAAGTAACCAAAACATGTTTATAGTGCTGCTCTGCACTGTAATCGATTCCAGTGTTTTTTGTCGTCAAAACTGTTCTGTTTGTCATTTTATTCTTTTGATGTGTCATGCCATCGTGGTATTGAAAGAAATAAATATCGATAAGTTATTTATGCTCCATTGTTACTTAAAGTAACGTGTAATCAGAAGGATATGAGCACTTGCGAAAAAGAATGTATTGATAAATCCATTATGCTGATTTCAAATTTGACAATGCGCCCTGATAATAATCTTGTTTTAATTCAATTAAAATCAATAAAATTAAGACTATGGCTGCTATAGTACACATTGGCTCCAGCCGTCTCTTAATATGTGCTATCATGGCGTAAACAGCGGCCATATTTTTACTAGTGGTATAATTGATAATAAAAACTGCTACAGATCTAAGTAGTCCATTAATTATTTTTATTAAAACTTTCGTGAGACATATTTAATTATTGTATTAAGCGGTTTACACTCACGTGAAATTGTCAGGAACGGCCCGACATGTTTCGAACTCGTATGGAGCCCTTCATCAGGGACGGCTGCCCGTACACCGCCGCGGCAAACTCGTCACTGCTGATACTTTGACCGACGTTCCGCTCTGAGCGCGCGCGCCGATGGCGCGGGGGCGGGGGGTGCTTGCAAGCCCGCAACTTGTCCGTCCAGCACTCCAACGTCACTTTTGTCATCAATAGACATTACGCACACTTGACTAATGGTGTCCACGGGATTGTCCAAACGCACAATATGTTTCGCCGCCGGAAGCACAGGCTTCCATGCTGGAGGTAAAGCCCAACCGCCGGACAAGTTGCGGGCTTGCAAGCACCCCCCGCCCCCGCGCCATCGGCGCGCGCGCTCAGAGCGGAACGTCGGTCAAAGTATCAGCAGTGACGAGTTTGCCGCGGCGGTGTACGGGCAGCCGTCCCTGATGAAGGGCTCCATACGAGTTCGAAACATGTCGGGCCGTTCCTGACAATTTCACGTGAGTGTAAACCGCTTAATACAATAGTCCATTAATTCATAATTTTAACTCTTTTATGTCACGTTTTAGTCCTGTAGCAGTAACACAAATTCACTTAAAGGACTATTTAGAATTTAAGTGATTTAGCAACTGCACTAGGAGTCGCTATAGTACTAATTAGTGCTATAGAAAAGTGTTCATCACTTTTACAGAACTAGCCCCATAGCGATGTTGAGGAAGCTTTTAAGAAGCCATAACGTTACGTAATGCTGTACAGAGTACTTTTATAGAGCAAATTGATCCTATAACAATGTTTTTAATCACTGCTACAGTGCCAGTACTGTTAAAGTCATTATGACGCAGTTTTAGTGCTAAATGGAGACATAAGAGTGTCAGTAAGTTCATCTACAGTACTAAATAGTACCATAGCAGCTTTTTAAATATCTATTAAAGTGCAACACTTTAAAGATTCTTTTGTATGGTCCTGTAAGCGTTCTAAGAGCTAAAATATAGAACTTAATTGCTCTTTAATTTATAGAATTAAAACGCTCCGTTAAACACCTTTATAGTGCAAGCAGTCACAATGGATACCAGTATAGGCCGACTATATCACTGTTTGGTGACAAAACGCCCTGGTTATAGAACTTTTTGTTACTTGGGGAGCCAACTTAAAACTTGAACTCCGAAAGCAGTCACTGTTATGTGCTACAAAGATGCTGTGTACAGCGATGACTCTTCTGTTATCTGATTCGATTATTTTTCCAAATGCACGAGGGCTAA
Organism: Apotomis betuletana; assembly: GCA_932273695.1. NCBI lineage: Eukaryota > Metazoa > Arthropoda > Insecta > Lepidoptera > Tortricidae > Apotomis > Apotomis betuletana. Next base: position 3,478,130 of record OW026302.1, on the reverse strand, counting down.
AAACTAATGTTTTTCTCCCTTTTGGAGGCTAGCTTATTCTAAAGGACCGGATAAAATCATAAAATGTCAATGACAATTAAAGTAGATTAATGGCTTTGGTTAGATTAGAATTGCGACCAGAACAGCGCGCGATCCGAGCGAGCGAAGCGAGAGTGCCGCAGTAGCGGTCGGCGTAGCACCAGGACCGGACCGCTACCAGTAAAGTACATTAATGGGTTAGGTTAGGTTAGAACTGCGACCACCACAGCGCGGGAGCCGAGCGAGCGAAGCGAAAAGAGAAACGGTAGGTCATTTCAATTTAGGTCAGCATCATAAATACCATCCCTACCACATCCAACGCGTCTAATCACTTCTCCCAGCCGACTACGCACATCGTGCTTAATTTTGCCAAAAAATGATACAGATTTGGAGACAAAACCCGAATATCTTCAATGAAGTATTGTGGACTGACGAATCGGCTTGCAAAGGGGATGGATGTCTCAATTTACATAACGACCATAGCTGGCAAACAGAAAACTCACATGAAGAACGAGAAAATCGGTCCCAATACCAATTCAAAATTAATTTGTGGAGTGAAATTCTTAATGGAATTGCGAGACCGGTCGAGTTGCCTCCTATTCTTGATGGTAGAAATTATTTTCAATTTTTGCAAAACGACCTGCCTAGTTTATTAGACGTGCCGTTGGCACAGAGACGAAGGATGTGGTACCAACAAGATGGTTGCCCAGCCCACTACGCCCGGCTAGTCCGTGAGCACCTCAACGAAACATTCCCCGAGAGATGGATTTACTCTATACATATACAAAGAAGCATAGACACGTAAATATACCTACACACTAGAAACTAAGAATTTAACTAACTAAAATAAAAGGATAAAACAGACATAAATAAATATTAAAAAAGACTTAAAAAATCGGACCCCTTTGGAATAGTCCCGAAGACGCTGGCAGCATTTCCTCGCTGTATAGCAACGCTAATGCGTTGAGCGAGGAAGCTGCCAGCTCTCCGGTCCCTCGTGATGTTGGCCAGTGTTTTCGATACCTGCCTAAATAGTTGACGAGCACTGGGCCTCCACGGACCAAGGGTCTCAACCCCGAATGGAACAAAATGTTGTATTCAGAGCTGAGACCCCTGTACTTGTGTGCTTTTAATTTTTCAGCCGCTTCGGCTGCCGCGCCTGGCTTATGAGATGTTCCATGGAGATGGGGAAGGAGCTAGAGTGTCTACACAGGTAGCGTCCCACACTAGTGTCCTTCCTAATCTCCATGGAATCAAAGACATCCCATCCGGTCTCTTGCCATCTTCTCTGGCGATGCCGGTTGGTTCCAGCAAAGCCGGGATATTAACGCTGGCAAGAGAACAGCGGATGATTTCGTTAAGCGTGGCGTGCCTAGAGAAACGGCCGGCGCTTTTTGGACATGACAGCCCGTGGTGGCCCAGAGGGTTGACATCGTTGCCGCAAGGGCATCTACGGGGTGTACATGTCTTTAACCCCAGGCGCAGGCACGTTGCCACACGTAGTGTGTTGGGCTCCAGGAAGGTGCCTGGTATTTATGTCAGGTGTCACTTTATCGAATTTATCTTTTACATCGGTATCACATAACAAACTTTGGTTGTAGAGTTCATCATCATCATCATTGGCCTCTTTCATCCATAAAAGATGATTTAAGCACCGTCCATAAAAGTGCGGCACTTACGAACGTGACTCGATAGCCCGATGCGAGAGCGACAGCCTCGGCCGCATATTTGACATAAAAATGTAGAGTTCACATTTATTAAAATTTAACTCTAAGCCAATGTTTTTAAACTTAGTTTGGATGGTAATTAAATCGGAAAGAACAGTATCCACGTCGCCTCCAAGAGTCCCGTCGTCCAAATACCGGGCGTTAAATTTTGATTTTAAATTTTGAATATTGGGGTTGACAGCCAAACTGGCCAAACTAAAAATTTCTGGTCCAAGAGGGTCACTCTGCTGACAGCCGACTTCTGAAGATAAAACATTTGAGCAGAATAATAATTTTGTTGGATCTGCGTAACAATGTAGAAATTTCTGGAATACTGTGTTTGATTTCTGTTAGCAGAGTGTCCCTGTTTACCGAGTTGAATGCATTCCTTCACGTTAATTTTGATAAACACTTCGCACGAGGGTGAACGTACGTATACATACGTATATACGTATACCATAGCCATTAGCCATGACTGTCGCTTTGTAAGGTATGATAAAAATAATTATTTTTTAAGGCTGAATCAACAAACGTCGCGTCGACAACAAGAAATAAGGTGAAATAACAATAAACAAGAAGTTGATAACGGCGGCTTAACTATTTATTTTTAAATTAGAGTGTTTGCGCAACTTACTTCGCAGATTAGTAAAAGGCAGCGCTCTTCTAAAAAACATTCGATAAGGCCGAAATGATAAACCAACCAATAATGGCGTTATGATCCACTATCAATTTCACACATTTTAAAGTAGATCATATATCGCGCTGGAAAAGATCCTAGTGACAGGAACGATTCTAGGAGGAAGACCAAGGGGAGGAAGTCCCATGCGCTGGACCGATCAGATTCGAGACACAATGGTTACCAAGTTTCTCGACGCCATGCGGTCTGCTGTGGATCGAAACAAGTGGAGAGCGATAATCTTATTAAACCTTCGTCACATAATTTAATTATTGTATTAAGCAGTTTACACTCACGTGAAACTGTCAAGAACGGCCCGACATGTTACGAACTCGTACGGAGCTCTTCATCAGGGCCTGTACACCGGCGCGGCAACTTTGTTCCTGACAATTTCACGTGAGTGTAAACCGCTTAATACAATAATTAAGTGGAGAGCGATCGTCCGAAGAGTGATAAATAGAGGTCACGACCCTCAGCAATGAGGAATACGACACAAGAACTAGAAGAAGACATCGCGCTTAGAAGACGGGCTCACTACACACCAGCCTGCACCAGTAAACAAACTCCACCTTCCGCGTTTGTCCGGACAAAATCGGCGCGCGTTCCTTTTAGCCAGATGTAACGGTGCGGCACGTTCCTCGACTAGTTCACGGATTAAGTCATGGACTGCTCGATTCCCGGCAACGTGGATGGAGCGCGAGAAAATATAAAAACATTATAAAAAAATACAATCTAATTAATGAAAGTTACACCGTGCAGTAGCCATTAATTTTAATGTTGACACAAGTGCACGATGTCACATAGGAGGCTATAAAAGAGAGAAGAAGTATTAAATCATCAGCAGACGCTGCCCGTTACGACGATGTGGAAGTTGTTCTTGTTCTTAGCCCTCGTGGCTAGTCTGTCAATCGTCCATTGCGATGGTAAGTGCGTTTTCTCACAATTTAAAGGCTCATTTAGATTTGGCGTGAACTTGTGAGCTTAATTTAAGTGCGGGATTAGTTCAAGCGATTTCGTCGAAGTATAATACAACCCGGCAATGTAATGAAACACCAAGCGAGGTTTCACCCCGTTTTTTTGTTATTCGATTTTACATTATGTAATTACATTATCGTGTTTCAACGTCGTTTGTATCTTTAAATAGATGACTTTCAAGAGGTCTAGGTCTTGACTGGTCAAACAAAAGTCAGTTGATGCTTTTTTTAACATTAGCTAATATTATTTTGGTTTCATAGTGTTCAACACAAAATCACCTACATTTATCACTTCGTATCTTCATTATACAATTATATTCCTACTTCTACGAATACTTGAAGTGATCCTTCGGATAAGTGGTCTGTGAGGTATTCCAGAATGATGTCAAGAAAAATATGAAATGGGAAGTGAACCACGGAAAATTAAATCCCATCGTAATTATTGTTAATGATAGCTAGGCAGACATTATGCAGTCAAAAAGTATATTGTTAGTTAACTCACATCAATTTATAACACGAAAAAGTCAATTAAATTGGCTATATTATGTAGACAGTAGATCTATTAGCAGATGAAACAATGATATACGCATTATTTAAGTATACATTATACAATACATAATATAGGTTGTAGTGATTGAAAGAGAAGAGATCAGTTTTAACAGCACACCATTCCTACAAGTACTATTAGAGCTATATAGCAATGATCAGCGCTAATAGGTGGATTATGATTATCTAAAATTAATATAATTTGTGTACCACTCATTGTTATATAAATAAAATAATATTCTTGTCTACTGCAGATTCATCAAATGATGACTGCCAAGACGCTGGATTGAGTATCGTACAGACTTCTGAGGAATCCGAATCATCATCTTCCTCATCAAGTTCATCATATTCCTCGTCATCATTGTCATCGTCATCATCATCTGGAGAGTCTTCAAGATTGTCATCATCATCTTCTATGGCCTCATCATCTTCTTCGGAATCTGCATCTTCTAAGATTACGTCGAAGACGCGAAGAATCAACGATAGTGATATTAGTGATGATGACTCTAGTGAGTAAATAAATATCATTAGATCAGGATAAGATCAGGTAGGGCTAACCCACGTGTTATTATTGCAGGTTTCAAGTTTTATTTTAGGTATTACCTTATAGAAAATGTCTCACTAGAACAATCTTGTTAATGTATTTATAACCCCGATTAGTATTGTTAGGGTTCCAAAATTAATTATTTTATGTGGAATTTAACTTTTTACACGAATGTGATCCGAATTGTTATAGCGTATAGGTAATACATTTTTGTCTTGCACGAAATTTGAAACTACAAAATGACTAGCTAGTTAAATTGATTACAAAGCTATTTCTACAAAGTTAGTCGGAAATGAAATAAAAATTAAAATAGAATAATGTTAAAATTCATATTTTATTATATCCAGATGCATCAAACAATGACGCTAGCGGATCAGGTTCCGCAGACGTAGACGCTACGACCCAAGCATCGTCAGACACAAGTGCTGGTGCTAACTGTTTCTCCAGTGATGACAGTGGTAATTTTACTTTCGCTCTTTTTCTTGTTCATCACCGAAAATTCTCATGAATTTTAAGCATTTTAAAATGATTTCATATTGACGGGTTTACGCACTTTTTATAGGTCGAATATGTTTTAAATTTATTCTCAAAAGCGCCAAGTCTGATGTCGAGCGATACGTTGTGAATAAACGTAAGTTCACGTTCATCACATTTAATTTTCACCGACATCTGTACAAATATCCATTGTGTTTTTTTATGTTTCATAACCTTAGGAGTAAATTGTTTATGATTAATTTCAATGTTTAAATGGGTAATGAAATAACAGGTTTGAGCACAATGAAAATACTGGTTTCTTACTGCGAGCTGCGTTCCTAGTTAGTGATTAGGAACGCTGTTTAACGTACTTGTAGTCTTTGGTTACCAAAGTTGAAATTCATTCTTAATCATATGAAATATGGTGATCGTAATAACTATTCACAATAACAGAATTACGTGCATGATAGATAGATATATGATAGGAGGATGAAACATTTTGATGATATATACTTTACTTTCATATTTCGTTTCATAACATTAATTCTGTTCTAGTGCACCTCTTTTTCGCTACGAATCGTGTCTTCTAATATTTGCAAACACATTGTTATTTGAAATGTTATCAGGATAACTCTCATCTTACCTAATAACTACTTTTTCATTTATACGACAATGTGGGGAGTAATGTTTCATTTCGCAGAATTTTTATTCCTCAAAATTTTCATTCTTCATAAACTTGCAAATATCATCTTATTGATTAGGTTAGGTTTGTTTTATAACAATCTCAAATAGTGTACGGTTGCAAAGAAAAAGCTTTCTTCGGAATGATTTTTCGGCGAAATGACACTTTCGACGAAAAATAATTCTAGGAGTCAATTTAGACCCGCTTTGCAGTTCCGGGAAATTTTAGTAGGATTGCCCCGAAAATTCCCAGAACTGCCATACTAAAAGTTCCCGGGACTGCACCCCCTAAAATATACCGTGAAGATATAACATAATATCGTCGACCGTAGGTTCAATTGGGGTAAGGGACAAAATACGATTTTTCAGGAGAGGCTGACAAAGTTTTTTTTTTAACTAAATCGTTCATAACTTTTTTTGTAGTGAACTTTTTTTGGGCCTGATTTCATACATAATCTTGTATTTTAGTGTTCTATCTATCTATGTAGTGCTCGTTTTAATAATTTAGATATTATAGAAAATGACATGTCCCTTACACCAACTTATTTCGCTGCTGATGTCCCTTACAGACAGAGTTCTGTAGTCTTGTCCCTTACCTTAAATTTACCTATTTATTGTATCCACTATATTGATGAAGAAATGACTTTTAATAAAGAACGTGTTAATACTCCCTCCAGTATTCCATTGGTTATTGTTTTTTTCAACAATTTTAGCCCACTTTTTTAAACTATCTGCTTAACAAAACACTTCACTGGTAGAATAAAAATCACGAGCTGTCAGAAAGAGTTCAATACGTTGTCGTTCAGAGACGCCGAACTGACGAATTATACCTAATAACATAAATAGACACTTACATTTCTCGGTGGATTAATTACTAAATTTGAAATTTTCTTACCAAATTTATTTGAATACCTTCATTTATCGTAAAAGTATGGTTTAAGACATTTATTTCTTTTAAGAATTTGATTCACTTAACATGAGAAATGTAACATAGAAAAATTATTGCATGCAAATTATAAATTAATAACAAACTTAACAAGTGTCAACTTCATAAAAACATACAGGTAAACATTTATATTACGGAGGTATGTAATTGTATGTAAATAAGTCAAACTACGCTAGTAGTTTCAATGATTTAGTAAAGGCAAAAATTAACATCCAGTTTACACAGATACCCGTATAAACAAAGGTTATAAAACTGAAGAAGGTGATTTTATTGCAGCATAACACTTTCTTTATTGTCAATAGATTAAAATAATATGAAGTTAGATGTGTTTGTATATAAAGGTAACAGGGATAAGTATTCATTGATTCTCACGAGAAAATTGGCGTAACGGACACGGAATCTATATATAAATCGGATCAAACCTAAATATCGTCTTAACCAAATTGGTGTAAGGTTCACACTGTTAAAAATATTAGATTGCAAATTGGGGTAAGGAGCATTTTTTTTAAAGCTCGTGCAATAATTTTAAGGTATGGGTGTTATTTATTCATGAGCCAAAAAAAAACCATTAGTGTAAAAGCCAGTTTCATAAGATTGTCTTCAAAAATAAGTCGTGTAAAGGTAATTCCTTAATTGGAAAGACCTTTACCTTATTCAAAGTGGATTGGTGGCAGTAGTTACCCTATTTGATGTTGCTTTATCAAAATAAAAAACAGATACATGGTTTTTGTGGGTCAGATTTGATTTTGAACCCATAAAAATCAGTAGTGTAAGGAACACTTTTTTCAAGCTAGATTTTTTTTATATACACCATTCGATAGACCGGAAAATTCTGAACAAAACTGTATATTCAACTCATTTTGCGTATTTTGTCCCTTACCCCAATTGAACCTACGGCCGACGATATAATACCAAAATCCGTACTCCATCAAACATAGTAAAACAGAAACAGTAAATTTCTTTTAAAAAGTAATTTATTTCGTTTTTAATATTTATCTGTAAATTTGCAATACATTCTCTCGTTTGCATCTCTTTGCCACCGTTTGAATGAAAGGGATTATTTACTTTTCAGAACAACATAAATAGGTATAGGCTTAAGTCATAAAACCAATCCTTATGTGGAATAAGCCAGCCTCAGTCTGCTGTGCAGGCCAAACTATTCGTCGTTTAAAAAACTGTATTTTCAGCCCTCTCATTCAAATGCGGAGCCAACGAAGTATTCTCAAACTGCACAAACGGAGGCTGCGATGCTAGAAACTGCAGCCAGGCTGGTAAACCAGTGCCCTGCGTGAAGCTGGACCCCAAGAGCTGCAAAAAGGGCTGCGTTTGCCAAGCTGATTACTTGCGGGCCTCTAATGGCACCTGTGTTCCTAGAAACCAGTGCAACGAAGGTAACGCTTAAAATCTTTACAAAATGACAATAACTTCCTACTATTACTCCATTAAAATATATCAAAAAAAATTCAAAGTCGAAGGGATTAGTTGCTAAAGAGTGATACAGCTATTTAAATCTCGCCTAACCATTTAAATATTTAAGTACCTACTCTATCTTTAAGGACTCCATCCAAATAATCTTAGATCAAATAGCATATTCTTACTGTTTATAAGCTCTGAAAAAAATAATCGAAGAAGCCTTTGAATTTGGAGAGAAGTGAGTTGTGAATGAAGTCGATTAAAGATAAGAACATTTTGGCTTAAGGAAATGAATTTATGGACAAAGAAATCGATAGATTTGATAAAACGATATACATAGGTGATATAATATGCTTGCGGTACTATATCGATTTATTTAAAACATTGTGCTTAATTTGGTTTAATTGTCCAAAATATGCGACAGGAAACTGCAACATATGAGAGCGGTCGAAACGCTGGTAGAACTACCCCTTTTGTATCGCTTCAGTATATTTCGCTAAATAAGTTAATTGGCTCATATCAGATCGGGAAGTTATTATATTTAAGATCTTGTTTCATAGCATCTTGTGGAAATAACGCCTACTGGGAGGATTATATCAGAGGCTGCTCCGACCAAACCTGTGCCACCATCGGACAATCGCCAAGCTGTCTTGGGGTGCCAGGGGTCCAAAGCGGGTGCAGGTGCAAACCTGGATACTGGAAGTTAAAACTGACAGATGATGACTGTGTTCCGGAAAATGAATGCCGTAAGTATTTGACGACGCGTTTGGCTCGGTTGGTAGACACCTGCCTACTGAGTCGGCGGTCCCGGGTTCGAATCCCGGCCGGGGCAAATATTTGTGCAAATATTTGTTCTTGGGTCATGGATGTTATCTATATATGTATTTATATATTATGTATATCGTCGTCTAGTACCCATAGTACAAGCTTTGCTTAGTTTGGGACTAGGTCGATTTGTGTATGATTGTCCCTTAATTTTTATTATTATTATTATTATAAATGCCCACCCTGGATGTGGCGTCAACTGTGGCAAAACTTGCAGCAGCTACAAGGCCAAGAACCCGATCTGCCCTCTGTTCTGCAATCTCAATGGGTGCGACTGTAATGAGGGCTACGTTTTCGATCCCGCTGTTAATAAATGTGTTGTACCTGAGGACTGCAGTGAGTGTCTTTTCTACAAGTTTTGAACTAATTATCTAGTTTCACCAGTTCCATCTAATTTTTTTAGTGAAATGATATCCACTTTGGTATTTCTATACTTCTTTTTAAGGCCGAATTTGCTTCGATTTGTTCCAACACACAATGGGTATTGTGTGCAATATAGTTCGGCCACAAAATGCACTAATGACACCTTTCCCTTTAAAGTGGGAGTTTGTAGCAGCTGTTCATAATGCACACAATACCCATGAAGAAGAACAAAGCAAAGTGAATTCAGCCTCAAAAATAGACTCCTACTAAGTAATAGAACAATGCTCAGCAGTGAACGTTTTTTGCTGATGAAGATATTTAAATTCAATCTTGTTGCTTAGTTATTCAGATTCAGTTGGATATATGAAATAATATCGATATAATTTAAGAGAAGAATCTGTAAAACATTTGAGAACTATTATCAAATACTAGAAACAACAATATCCTAGGATTTTAAGATATTTTATTATTTACTATAGCACTTGTATGCGGGGTCAACGAGGTTGCCTCAAACTGCGCCAACGGCGGCTGTGGACCCTGGAACTGCTCGGAGGTCGGAAATCCAGTGAAGTGTGTTGGACCAGGAATATGCAATAAGGGGTGCATTTGCCTACATTATTACGTGCGCAATGACAACGGAACTTGCGTCCCTCAAGGCGATTGTCCTGGTGAGTTGGTTTTGAAAATACAATTAACATGTGTTTCAAACTCTTGTTGAAATTAAACCTATCACCTACCTTCTGAATTAATTTATAAATTCAATATTTCACTTTTTTTTTATATACCGGAGCTATGCCAACCTAATTCAATAAACCATATGTATACGAGTATAACAAACGTGAAGACCTTTTTCAACCGACTTCAAAAAAGGAAGTGCTCAATTTGGTTGTATTGTATTATTTGTTGTAGAAAAGTCTACCTTCATAGCTTTCATAGCAAAATGTAGAATCAATGATAGTCGTCTACCCATTTCTCTTGCAAGTTCCGCAACCATCATACGCCCGCTGGATGACCATTCTTACGAATATAATAACAAATTTTGTTCTATAGCTAAACCCTGTGGAAAAAATCAGTATTGGGAGAGGTGTATCTTAGGCTGTTCCACACAATCCTGTGACGAGTTGGGCCGCCCTGCTCGCAGCTGCCCTGCGGAAATAGTGGGCCAGTGCCCAAGTGGCTGTAGATGCAAACCCAATTACTACAAGAATGCAGACAACGTGTGCATACCGAAAGACCAATGTCGTAAGTATTAAGATACTTTTACACTGTTGCTGTTTTTTTTAATATTGATAGGGGGCGTTAGTCGGTTCTTTGAACATCATAAATTTACCATGCCTCGCCTTTATCACGACATTTTTGCTGATATTTAGAAGGAGGTGAATAGATAATTAAAACCAGGTTTTTTGTATGGAAATTTCCTTATTACCGGTTAATTCCGGTAATAGCCACAGAAAATGTAACCGGGTGCATTTCCTAGGTGTAAGCTGTATGAATCGTTATTTTTATTGAACGTCTATCAAAGAAGAATATTTTTAGGTATCTCAATAAGAAAGAAAATTACATTAAGTTAAAAGTCAAACAGCGCATATCGCTAAACTAGCAATATACTAATCCCGCACCATTAATGTTACTGTTTATGGTTGACTAGTAGAGAATGCCTCTTTTTTTGCACCTACTCACATTTCATTGTTGAACAATGTACTATTTTTTTTTGTCGTAGCTCATGCCTCACATAAAGTCATGAAAACAATAATGATATATTTTTTTAATTATTCATTGTTGGATTTTGGCTATGGGTTCTTAGTGTGGAACGTTAATATTGCTATAGAATATTTTTGTAAAGTTTGTAAATATATTTCAACAGCTGTAACATGCAACGGTGATCCACATGCTAAGCCTGGATGCGGTGTGAACTGCGGAAAGACCTGCTCCACATACAAGATCAAAAACCCAGTCTGTCCCGATATCTGTAAGGCTTTCGGCTGTGACTGCAAGGATGGCTTCGTGTTTGACGCCAATCTTAATAAATGTGTTTTGCCAAAGGACTGCAGTAAGTATTTTTATAAGTATGATGACCCCTAGTGGTACAAAAGTCTCGACCCTAAGTTGTACAAAATTGTGTTCGGGGGCGAGACCCCTATACGGTCTTTCGTTTTTTGGCCGCTTTAGCAGCCACACCCGCTCTGCTAGATCCCGTGGAGGTGGGACAGCGCCAATGTGTCTACACAGGTGGCATGTCACACAAGCACACGTTTGTCTATAAAATATAGGTAAACATTTTCAATTAATCACATTTTTTTCAGCACCCATATGCGGACCTAACGAAAGACTCGATTCTTGCGCCGGTTTTGGATGTCGTCTTTTTAACTGCAGTCAACTTGGACAGCCATTGATTTGCATAGACCCGGCACCCGCAAATACGAACCATACATGCAAATACGGATGCGCTTGCAAATATGGATACCTTAGAGCTGACAATGGAACCTGCGTTCCACAAGATCAGTGCCCTGGTGCGGTAAATGGTGGGTAAAATTTAGATGTTGAAGAAGCATTCCAATTATACATAGTTACTTATATGCGATTTTTAAGATGACAGAGAACCGGTTGGACAGCAGGTCTAAGACTATTGTCAATTATTCTCATTTAATCGGGCACTTCAAATTCGTCTCTTTAAAGTCATCACGCCCAGCTCTAGTAAGTGAAAGTAGTTGTAAACAATTACCTACTACCTACCTTCCGGTAGTTTTAAAGTTGTACAAACAAGTGAACAATATTTTATATTTTAAAAGCGAGTTTAACGACAGACTACCAGGGGATATGTACGTGTAAACTAAAGGTTTAATAAATAAACTAAGTCGAACGTATATTTTTTTCATGCAACAATAAGGTATTGTTATCATTAGTACACAATGGAACTAAAAGAGACCTGTTCAATTGGTGAAACGCATAATATGAAATGTTATATTTTTAATATGCATTGTATCAATATTCATCTTTTGTAGTGGGTAATTTATATTGTGTATTGTCAGGATGCAACGGTGATCCAAATGCCGAACCTGGATACGGCGTCAACTGCGGAAGGACCTGCTCTACTTACAAAATGAAAGATGTGCCTTGGCGCGCGATTTGTGCACTCAATAACACTGGCTGTGACTGTAAAAAAGGATACCTGTTTGACGACAATCTTCAGAAATGTGTTATGCCACAGGACTGCAGTAAGTATCAAATTTATATCTATTAGTATATTCAG